>CM034360.1:56487678-57157857 GCA_019925275.1 Mytilus edulis | reverse complement strand
GAAGCACCTATTTATATTGAAAAACACATGTTAAAATCAGCCAAGGCCTTTACGATGAAAATGACACCTTGTATAGACCAATTATATTCTCAGTTTGGTCCCTAGGGTGAAAAAATCCAGGTTTCGTATGGTCAATATTGGTGTCAGGCTATTCAAATTGGGGGGTAAGGGTCGAATAAACATTTTGTTGGCTTACGTTCACATATTTTCGTATAAATACAGATTCAGGCATGTAGTGGACACCCTAAACCTTAGTTTTACGCTAAAATAATCCCAAATGGCATGCCTGGGCGGTGCTAGGGGAAAGTTTTTACTCTATGGGTAGTTGCCTTTATGTTGGTTTTCCAGGCTTTTATGATGGTTTAATGTGTTTTCCGCTAAATGAAGCAGCTATTTATGTTGGAAACACATCTTAGAGTTGGCGAAGGCCTTTACGATGAAAATGACATCTTGTACAGACCAATAATATGATCAGTTTGGTACCTAGGGTGAAAAGATCCGGGGTTGGTATGGTCAATAATGGCGTCAGGCTATCCAAATTGGGGGTAAGGGTCGAATAAACATTTTGTTGGCCTAACTCCACATATTTTAGTAAAAATAAAGACTCAGGCATGTAGTAGACACCCTAAATATTAGTTTGAGCTAGAATATACCCCAATGGCATGCCTGGGCGGTGCTGGGGGAAGATTTGAATTCTTATGTGTAGTTGCCTTTCTTTCGGTTTTCTAGGCTTTTTTGATGGTTTATCGTGTTTTCCGCTTAATGATGCACCTATTTTTATTGAAAACACATGTTAAAGTTAGCCAAGGCCTTTACGATGAAAATAACACCTTGTATAGACCAATAATATGTTCAGTTTGGTCCCTAGGGTGAAAAGATCCGCGGTTGGTATGGTCAATAATTGCGCCAGGCTATCCAAATTGGGGGTATGGGTCGAATAAACATTTTGTTGGCCTACGTCCACACATTTTAGTATAAATAAAGATTCAGGCATGTAGTAGACACCCTAAGCATTAGTTTGAGCTAGAAAATACCCCAATGGCATGCCTGGGCGGTGCTGGGGGAAGATTTGAATTCTTATGTGTAGTTGCCTTTCTTTTGGTTTTCTAGGCTTTTTTTGATGGTTTATCGTGTTTTCCGCTTAATGAAGCACCTATATTTATTGAAAAACACATGTTAAAGTTAGTCAAGGCCTTTACGATGAAAATGACACCTTGTATATTCTAATAATATGCTCAGTTTCGTCCCTAGGGTGAAAAGATCCAGGGTAAGTATGATCAATAATGGCGTCAGGCTATCGAATTTGGGGGTAAGGGTCGATTAAAGATTTTGTTGGCCTACGGCCACATATTTTAGTATATATAAAGATGCAGGCATGAAGTAGACACCCTAAGCATTAGTTTGAGCTAGAATATAGCCCAATGGAATGCCTAGGCGGTGCTGGGGGAAGATTTTCACTCTTATGGGTAGTTGCCTTTATTTTGGTTTTACAGGCTTTTATGACGGTTTATCGTGTTATCCGCTTAATGAAGCACCTATTTATATTGAAAAACACATGTTAAAGTTAGCCAAGGCCTTTACGATGAAAATGACACATTGTATAGACCAAAAATATGCTCAGTTTTGTCCTTAGGGTGAAAAGATCCAGGGTAAGTATGGTCAATATTGGCGTCTTGATATTAAAATTGGTTTACATAAGAGTCAAACAACTGGATTAACACATAGAAACAGTAATATGTCCACATGAAAACCTGTCAGATAGAAAGTCAGAATGCCACTTAGTCATCAAAATTGAAAAAAAGGTGTGTAATGCTTATTTTGACCATATAATTCCAAAATTGGTAATTTGTGCAGAATTTCTAATAAGTGAAAGTTTGAATCCTTTAGTTTCTTTCTATTTGACAAATTGACACCGTCAAATCATTCAGGGAAGTTGCCAAAGTACAGATTCTATATTTACTGATTTCACCTCTTAAAAAAGAAAAAATTGACCAATCTTTATAAAACTAGTTATGACCAAAGCTTAGTTACTTATGAGACTGCTTACAAATTTCATGACAATAGGATATATATTACATACAATATGTTAAATTTTAAATTTAATTTGCGTGTTAAATTTAGACGTTAAATTGGAAAATTTCAACTATCAACATTTGGGAGTTTAAAAATTAAAATGTTGCAAAAAAAATACTTCTTAAATGCTTAATATATAATATATCAAATATCAAAAGCAAAAAAGGACTCATTTGAGTAATCAGAGGTAGCACAATTATTCAAAAGTCAAATTTATATGAGCCTGTGGTTTAAAATTAAGGTTTTCCAATAAAAGGGTGTCTTACATAAAGATAAAGTATTTTCCAGCAATTTTAAATTTTAGGAGTATTTAAAAAAAAGAAAGAAATGAGGCATATAACATATCATATTAGTTTTAAAGGGTGTTAGGCCAAGAAAGACTGCAAAATATTTATTATTTTTGACATGTTTGGTTCAGTGATTTTGTAAGCAGTTAATTTATAAATATATGATTTTTTTTTATAATAAACACATAGTTTTTGATTAAACTAAAGTTTCATATTATCATCGTCTTACGCAGTTACTCTATTGTAAATAGAAAGTAGAGTTGCGTATTTTTAGATTATTCTATTTTTAGAACAACCAATACACAGAAGAGCACTATTTATAAATTCCGTACAAGTCAGCATTTCACCAAAGTAGGCACGGGGTTTAAGTGTGCATTTCCCTGCATACATAAACTTTAACGATTTATTTTTCTATGAAAAACTTATTTGTTCATTAAATTATGGTATTATTCTAAAAGGTTTTTACATTATCTTTCAGATGCACCAAAATTAGCTCAATTGCGTTTATTTTAGTGAAATGCCGACACTTCGAAATTTGAAGATGTATATATATGATGACCTATGCGCTTGCTTCAAACATATAACTTAAGTTTGCACGCATGCAAGCATGCATATATAAAGTACGAAAACATTGATATGATCACATGTGGGGAAGAATTTAAAACTCTTCAACACTACCTGTCAATTAATAACATTCAATTGTATAAAAGAAACCCAGAATATATGCATGCTTTAGAAAATAGAAGACTATAGATGTAAGGGGACGGGTTTAAATTACATCTACATTATGTAGAAATGAGACAATTCTCCACAAGAGACCAGATGACCTAGAAATAAACAACTAAAGGTCACCCCGAGCAGCATTTAACAATGAGCAAAGCCCATACCGCTTAGTCAGTTATAATATATAAATGTACATTATGTATAACGTTTGTTACAATGCAAATATTTTTATAATATAGCCGTCTAGGTTTTTAAAACGCGTATCATATGTAGAACAAGATTGTATGATTAAGAAATTAATGCTTATTTTAATAATTTGATTGAGTTGTAAAAGTGTTGACTGGAGCATAACTTGTACGAAGCGGTTCGTTCGAAAAATATTCACACGATCAACAATATAAAATCCCCCTTCTCTTTTCCCGTCAAAAAAATATACATAAAGAAGCATTCATTTCTTAAAACTATATTTCTATGCTAATAAGACAAAACAAAAAGTTGGATCAAGTTTTTCTTTTATATACCAGTGCACTTTTTTTTGCAGCACGTATCAATTCGAATTTAACATATTATTTTGATATTCCTTATGTATTAATTCAATTTCAGACAAACTACTCGTAATTTCTTGAAAGTTTTTAATTACATTTCATTTTTTTCTACAAAATTTTAATATAACTTCCTTGCCAACAGAACTGCCGTTTTGTTTGTTTATTAACAAAGACTTCCGAAAAGAAATGTTATTCTTATCCTTAATATATACGCTGACTTTAACGACCTTATACTTGTTTAAATACAAAATCAAGAGATGTTCCGGTGATTGCGACTTAAGTAGTAATTTAACAATATTTTTTTTTTTAAATTGTATAAGAAGGCACAAAATTTAAAGTAGGCACGTATACATTTTGGAGGCCGAGTTTACACATTTCTCGATTTTTTATTGAGTTTAAAGTAACATATTTATCTTAAATTGTTATAAAAAACATATTGTACGTCCAAACAATATTAATATAACATCAAGATTTTCGATAATAACCGATTTCTTAAATTCTTTGAAAATGCTGAATCATGCTTACTTTAGTAGCTGTTTTAACGCATCGGGACTTTGGTAGCAATTAGTTAGTATATATATATATATATATATAAAATGACTGAATAAATAGTCAACGATCAATCTTACAGGGCGATGGATCATGTAATATGATTCTGTACACTACAAAATATAATATATAACAAGTCAAAAAGGGTACAACATCACCATTAAATAACTATAAAATACACAAATATTAGATATTTCGGATAACAGATATCCTTCTTCGGTAATTGCACAATGACAAATGAATCCTGTCAATTCAAATTGAGACTCTATCAAAATCTTGATTTATACAATTTAAGCGAACGCTGGAACAATTTTAAAATTTCCAAACACTACAGAAATATGCCAAAATAAAAATAGTTATTTACGATGTGAAATGGCACAACTCTAGATTTCCAAAGGTTGTGACAGTTGAGATGTTATAACTGCATTGAGGGCAGTCCTCAAACAAAAAAATCAAAAATGTCCTAACCGATCAAGGATGGTATAAATTAGACAACGGTAGGGCAATTACAACAGAAACTACATATTTAAGCCTCCCAAACGAATATCAGTATAATACTGATTGAAAAAATAAGTATTGTATAATGAGGTAAAATAATTGAACGTGGCAACGTACTTATACATCATCCCAAATCAATGAAAACCTGTAATTTAAACTGTTATTTTAAAAATAATTTCGAGCTGTAAAGCCAGTACTTAATCCGGCGTTGTTTGAAACAGGTAGTCACAGGAAAATGAGGGACTCGTTCTATGTTTTTTCATTTATATATATATATACAACTCGTCTAAACATCAACCCAACAATGTTAGATCTGTAAATTTGCTTTTGCGAAAGCAAATTTACAGATCTAACATTGTTGGGTTGATGTTTAGACGAGTTGTATATACATTATGTACACAGCCATGTATCACCATCATTGATGGCGATCCGATGGATACATCTGTTGTAGGGTTGTCACTGACTCAGACGTACTTATATATATATATATATATATATATATATAACTCGTCTAAACATCAACCCAACAATGTTAGATCTGTAAATTTGCTTTCGCAAATTTTTGGTTCTTCCCTCGCCGGGATTCGAACCCATGCTACTGTGATATCGTGACACCAAATCGCCTGCACTGCAGCCGTCCCGCTAGACCACACGACCACTTGTATACACATTATGTACACAGCCATGTATCACCATCATTGATGGCGATCCGATGGATACATCTGTTGTAGAGTTGTCACTGACTCAGACGTACTTATATATATATACAATTACATACAGCCAAACACAAGCGTAAATTATACATTTATTTTAGTAAAACAATTACTACTTTTTAGCACATTTTTACACTGATGCAAATACATGTACATGTACCAATACAAATGTATTGATTCAGTGGTGATGGTAATAGTCACACTGAAAACTTTTTAGTTTTGAATGTTTTTTTCTTCACCTGTTTACCAAGATAAGGTGGAAGTTTGTTCTTATTTCAAGAGAAAGGCACTCAGGATGTATTTATTTGTGCATGTAGTGACATCTACTTGCTTTTTACTAACTATTTTTATCAGAAATTTGTATTTTTATATATTTGTATTTGATTTTTATATACATGTACATAGACATTTATTTACATATTATATAATTAATTTACATGTCTATTTTCAGGACCTCCGATCCGTGCAGTTAGGCATGTTTGTTTTTGGTGTTCAAGAAGTATATCACTGGAGTGAGCTGTCTAAGTGTATTATTAAAGTGCTTTGCATTAAGCTCAGTTCATTGTTATGTCAATGCATTCTTTCTGATATAAACAACTAAGGTAAGATCGTTGAAATTGTCATCACAAGGAATTATTGAAGCAGTATCCACTGAGCATAAATAGTTCAAGATAGATTATATTACTTTAGATGCATTTGGAACAAATACTTTGCATCCAGATAGCCAAATAAAAAAAAAAGTACATTGAAATATACCAAACATTGCTACTTGGAATATGATGCTAGGTGGTTTTGTCACCTTTTTAGCCATTTGCACTATCTACTGAAGAGTCCTGAGTGCAACTGGTTATTCATTCATACATATTGACGAAAAGTATAAGGCTAACTAGACCATACCCTCGACATCGCTGGTCCTTGACTGAATAAAAGAACCTACCCCTTAGTTTTAGCCTGGATTTTTAGAATTCGTATTGTCATTTGGTAAAGTCACGCTGATTATAAGGTGCACAGTTATTTTCTGTATAATGACGAAGTTCAGGTGTGATTATTACCCGTGTTTATAGCAAATCCTCAATACACCGTTTGGTTGTGCGCCTGACAGAGGCGGAATGTACAGATAATGTTGGGAAAACGGTACTATTTATTCTGCCATAGGTGACAATACTAACATTTTCTAAATTTACCAGTTTTTATAATAAAAACCTGGATAAAACAATTATGTGTGGTGTTATTACTTTATTACTGTATTCTAAAAATTGAAGCCAAATAGTATCATGACCAATTTCAAACGGAGCTTGTTTATGTTATCCATGCTCACCGTCATTGTGCACCAAATTTATGAAATTTTGGAAGCCTTTTCGAATAATTCTCTTGAAAATATTTCAACAGGTTTTAAAATTTATATTGAAAATTTACACACTGCAGTTATTCATAGATAAATAAAAAGTATATTGTACCCTTACATCCAATCACAGCGCTCCTAAGTTGACTTCCTTCACCTGTCTTGGGTACACAAAAGGCCAACCTAATGCTGGGAAAATGTAATACTACCGTTTTCCCTGTAACAGGGATCAGGTAATTTTGTGAAATATACTATTGAAATCGGTATCGGATTCGACCCGCAACTTTTTAATTATTGGTAATATTAATTATGTGGAAAACAAAAGGGCCTGAAATGGTGTAATTTTTAATCTACACCATATTGTCCTATATTATTTATATATAAAGTTAAATTCTGCGGGCAGTACGTCGACTGAGCATGCGAAAGCGTATAAGACACGGATAGATAACGGTCTCCGAATTTGGATATTTTCTCAAAAATTGGCATTTTCTGTGGAAAAAAAGATTGTTTCAAAAACAAATTTAGGAAGTACAAAACATTACATTTATATGTTTAAATATTTCTGACTTTGTATGGTTTCAGAGGAGTATTTAGATAATAAGGACATACTATGTAGATGTGCATATTGACAGGAAATTATGATTCAATTTTTTTCTAGGAGTGAAAATAAACTTTTTTGATATTAAGGACTTATCGACAGGAAATTATGATAATATTTTTTTTTCTAGGAGTTACGCCCCTTTGAACTTATTTGCACCAATATACTACTACAACAGTTTGTCATCTCAACTCCTCTGAAATCATACAACAGAATTTCATGAAACTTTGTAGATAATAAGGACATACTATGTAGATGTGCATATCGACAGGGAATTATGATTCCATTTTTTTTCTAGGAGTTATTCCCCTTTGAACTTATTTGCCTCAATATACTAATGCAACAGTTTGTCATCAAAACTCCTCTGAAACATCACAACAGAATTTCATGAATCTTTTTAGATAATAAGGACATACTATGTTAATGTGCCTATCGACAGGAAATTATGATTCAATTTTTTTTCTTAGAGTTATTTTATTTGTCCAGCGACAATGTGGGGACGTGGGGTATGTGACCGCGCTCACTAAGGTTCTTTAATTTGTGTTGATGTTAATTGACGGATCACAGCACCGTTTATTTTTATACCATGGCCACAACAAAACTGCATCCTACAAGTTTCATTTATATTTCTATCCACATAACAAAAACCTTGAAACAAGAATAATTCTGCAAAACCTTATTCATATTTTTTATAGTCTACACTATTTGTAATAATCTATCTAAAGAAATTAAGAATCATAAACAAATAAATTGGATATACATTGTACCATGTAATTAAAATTATTTCATTTTGGTAAATTTGTCTTTTATCATGTTTATATAACTTCAATCAGCCCATAGAGAATCTTAAGATAAAGACAATTTTAAAGAATGAATTAAAATGTATGTGTGATACAACAGAAGTGTACTTCTTGCTCATCTAGCCCCATGTGCATGCCAGGTATTATCATCACTTTGAACTATTAGACATCCAAGAAACAATGTCGAACATGTAAAGGGAATCTTTCACTAATGATACTGGGATGATCCTTGACTACAGTGTTCCAAGTAGGAAATGCCCACCACAATGGACATAATTAGAACCATACGAAAAGAACATGCATACAGGTTCTTATAAACCATCTTGCATATCAAAATTACATATAATGTAGAAATGCAGCTTATGTGTTCCTCTACTAATTTTTAGTATTTTTTTTTTTATCCAAAAGCAAAGTAGTGGATCTCATTTTAACAGAATAATTTGGTAATCCATATATTGTGTACAAAAAGTGTCTCCTCCAAGATAATCTTGAACATACAACCCAAATATTGAAAAAAACCAACACTACACATTTTTAGTGTTTGGTACTTGTCTGATATTGAAGATGGCTGTCACTGTGGAACACTATGGGGGGAAAACAGATTTTTTTTTAATCAGAAAACACCGTCAAACATTCAAACATATTATCCACATTGATCTGTGTCCACACTTGTTCTTTTAAAAAAAAACCATTCTGAAGCCTCATTTTTTGTCAGAAGCTTTGACATTGGGGATATGTTAGAAAGGATGCCGCTGTCGTTTTTAATATGGAAAATTGGGTCTCCCGTGCACTGCTTTGTGTGGATGTGGTGGTGACTGTGAATAAACATGTATTTTTGGCCAAATAGTATTAATTTAGTGAATGGTTTAATTAATACTTGAGCGATCTTATTTTGTTTTAATAAATCTATTCAAAACTGTACATTAAAGATCTAGATTGAGGACTCATCTTTGAAATTTATGCCAAAATTTTTTTTACCGGAAGTGTTAACTTTGTATTTAAACATTTAAAACAGAATAGAATGAGGGGTTTTGAGGATAACTTAAATCCAAAAGTTTAAAGACCATCACATAAAAACCAGCATTTTCTTTACATTTTGAAAAGCTGAATATTGAAAATAAAAAAATGATATTTCTTTGTCCCCTATTTTGGATATTACCGGAAGTAAGTGGTTTTAAGACATATGTCTTAAACGTTGTATCCATGAGAAGCACCAAATAAAGGTTCCTGCACAATGTAATGATTGTAGCAGTACGTTAAAACACATTCAAATTACCCTTCCTAAAAAATAAGCTGATTCCAGTACAATGTCCGCCATGTTGGATTTTACCGTAAGTAGGATATTTGAAGACATCTTAAACTATATAATATATCCAAAAGTAGTACATTACAAAGGTTTGTACCAAATATTATGATAGTGGCATGATAATAACACCTTTTCACATACTAGCCTTCGATATTGAGCTGATTAAAGTATGATGTCCGCCATTTGGGATTTTACCGGAAGTGAGACATATTTTTTAAAATGCATCCCTATCTGAAATGAAAGAGTAATAGTTGAGGAAGGTCTATGCCAAATTTTATGCTTGTAGCAGGATGTGCATAATTCTTCTAAAATATGCTTGTAGCCGCCGGACTACATGGATGTCTTGTTTTTATTCAATATCTTAACCATTTACCTTTTTAATCTGGATAAATGAAAAATTAACAGATATAAATAGTACACATTAAAATCAGGTCCAGAGAGTATTAGCTACACTATATTCAATTGTTATACAAATAGTAGTTTGAATATTTCTTAGTTCAAATATCGCTTTGAATGGGTGTATTTCATGCACAAAAACTGTTAACGGCAGTTCAGGAGTATCACCACTAAATATTTTAAGAGTCCCCTGTCCTCAGTTCAATAGACTGTTTTATAAAGGATCCTAGCTTATTTACCTGAATGTGTGAAATTGGGTTGAGTATATATGTTATTTTATCTATGCCCTTTAAATTTATAAAGTGGATATTCTCATTTTATCAAAATATCAAAATAAACTTTTCTCTTATTATGATTTCTATTACAATATAAAAAGAAATGAATTTCATCTTCATATGTTTACAGTTTTTGCATAATCTTTCTTCTCTTGGTATTTTAAGGTATCTTCCCTTTCTATTAATAAATTATGGTCACTTAATGTAAATTTTGTTATCAGTTTTCTGAATTCAAGTTTTGAGCAAGTTAAATATTTTTCTTCTGTATTATTTATTTTTACATGTTTATAAATAGTGAGTTTGCTGTTACTATATGTTTTACATATGAGAACCAAGAATAAATTCCTGTCGAGTCTAAGTTTTGAGACAAAATAAAGGATTCTTTTAAGAGAGGATTAATGTCATCAGAAAATAAGATACAATATAGATTAAAATTTAATACTAAGTTCAAGAGGTAGTCTCCCATGATCAGCTCTTGCACCTAAATTTGATGAAGTTTTTCTTATACCAAGTGTATATTTACAAAACTTTAGGTGTAACTATTCTATAGGTGTTTTATCAATAAAATAAAATGTCCAATTGTTTATTTGCTCTTTTTTTGGCCCTAAAATATGTTATGTAGGAGTCTTAAAACTTCTGAATTATATAAAGCTATAGGTTTAACAAAAATGAATCAAAGAGATTATTTGCAACTTTAACTGGTATATTACTCAATGGACTAGTATATGACTTCATCGCAAAGATAACTATTTTTAGCTTTTTTTGTTAGATCTATAGTACTGTGCGAAAGATTTCCATTATTTTTAATCAACATTCTTAAAAATTAATACTTATTTGTGTCTGATATTGGAATATCTTTGTATGTTGCAAATGAGTTAGCTGTTTTGGAACAGTTTTGCTTTAAAATCATAGTTTTAGTTTTATTTACATTTACACTTAATTGCCAATTATCACAAAAAGCACTTAAGGTAGCACAATACAAAGATTTTATAACTCCAACTCCCAAGTTTTAAAATGCTGTAACTTTCTTAATAATGCTTGAAAATTTATAAAAGTGGCAGTTTTGGATAGCTAACAGATAACTCTTTCAAATAAACGCAATGTTAGTATTATGCAACAATTATGTAACCAATTATAATGTTAACTGTGTCTAAAATATTTTTCACCAAATTTCCACTTTCAAATGAAATTAGCTTCTGCATAGGTATCCCTAGAGGGTTGATTTTGTTATATGTTGTTCCTATGGCCATTATCTACAAAAGGGTGTCTCAGATTTCAGATAGAATGTATAGAACACATTTTACACCTAATTAAACATTATCTTCTTTTATGTGGTTGGGATGTTTACACTAATTAGAGATTTATGAGAGAATGGAATACAATAGAGACAATCTGAGACACCCTTTTGAAGCCCATGATGTGTTAATTAAGATTTTGTTAAAATTTTCTGTATAGTTAAAGAGATGATAGAGCTAAATTCATTCAAGTGAACTTACCCAGATTTTGCCACTAATTACATAATAATTGATTACATATTGATTGCATAATAAAAATATTGCATTCATTTAAATGATTAATCTTTTATCTATCTATATATACCTGTTTTATTATTTTCTATGCATTCATAAGAAAGTTACAGCATTTCAAAGGTTAGTGATTGGAAGTAAAAAAATCTTTGTATTGTGCTACCTTAAATTGTTTAAACTATTTTGTAATCCCTCTTTAGTTTCAGATATTAAAAGAAGATCATCTGCAAATAGAAGAGAGTCATCTATGATGAGTGTATCTGCAAATAGAAGAGAGTTAATATTTGAAGAAACTCATGAAACTGGATTT
Organism: Mytilus edulis; assembly: GCA_019925275.1. Taxonomy (NCBI): domain Eukaryota; kingdom Metazoa; phylum Mollusca; class Bivalvia; order Mytilida; family Mytilidae; genus Mytilus; species Mytilus edulis. Next base: position 57,145,916 of record CM034360.1, on the reverse strand, counting down.
AAATTTCTTTGATGACATCATTAATAAAACGGTTAAATAATGTTGGACTCGATGAATCCCCTTGTTTTACCCCTCTTGAAAGTTTAAAATATTTAGAAAATTGACTTTTATATTTAATTGAAGATTCTGTTTTATTATATTTCTCTTTTATAACATTAAATTATTGTTTTCCAACACCTGTTTTCACTAATTTATACAAAAGACCTATTCTCCATACAAAATCAAATGCTTTACGGAGGTCAACAAAACAAATATATAACCTTTTTTTTCTTTTTATTAATGTATTTATTTATTAAAGATTTTAATACAAAAAGGCTGTCAGAAGTCCGATGGTTTTCTCGAAAACCAAACTGATTTTCACTGAGTTGCCCATCTATGAACAATGGAAAATCTTTTTGAACTTTTTAAATCTTTCAATGAGGAACCAAATGAAAAGCAAGACTTTAACATACCATATATTGACCCTAACGATATTAATCGTCTGAACGAAAGTATAAATAGAAACATTTCAAAAGACGAAATTAAAAATGTATTAAATTAAAAAATAATAAGTCCCCAAAAAAAAAGTTTAAGAAATAAATTTCCTATCACTGGATATGAATATTTAATAATTTCATTTAAAATTTTGTCTGGTCCTGCTGATTTTCCAGTTTTTAATTGGGAAATTACTTGTTTAATTTCTGAACAGGTTATAGGTTGATAGGTTTCTATTTTAAATTTCAGTTTTTTTTCTTCAGGTTACTTAAAATAGTTTCAATGTTCTTTTGGAACTCAATATCTACTGTTGGAGGATTTCCCTGATTTTGGAAATGTTTAATTATATTTTCTTCTTCCTGATAAATTTCAGGCATTTCTTCTTCATCATCTTTTAATTTTAATAGTTTCTAATATTCTTTTGGGTTTTTATCTATTTTATTTGTTAAAAAGTCATATATCTTTTGTTATATCTAATGCATTAATTTCTCTTTTAGTCTCATCAATTTCTTCATCTGACCATGCTTGTTGGAATTTATTGCACGCTAACTTTTGCTTACTTCCTATGGAAAATATTATATTGTTATGCAAAAAACATTAAATACTGTAAAAAAAAATATATTACAATTTATCACACAAACATATATTACATTTTTAGTTCTGGAATGATCATCTTTACAGTCATGTAATATTATTTTATCTATAAATGAAATATATTGGTATTGCAGATCCCGAGGTAATACTGCTTAACACATAGTAAAAATAAATAAAAAATAAAAACAAATCACACTAAACAGCACAAGAAACACGTTCAAAATTAAATTCAAAGGACATTTATCTGATATCTGATCATAAATACTTACACTTTGCATGAAAACATGATAATACAGATTTTTCACAAATTCTTAGCAACTGTCCATGTATAAAATATCGCAAACACACTGTCTCGTCATATACGAATAGTATCAAACTACCCAAAACAAACTATTGCATTACGGCCATTAATCAGGAGGGTTCAGAAGAAGGTCAGTGGATAAGGACCAACTTTCTAGCAATATCTTTTCATTATCAAGGATTGTTTTTAGTTCGCTGTACGCACCTTTTGTGGCAATATTCTTCGCCTCCTTGTTACATGCAATCGCAGTTTTTAAATCCCCCTTTAAATGAGATAAACGAGCTTTGGCTATATAAAATAACATTTGAATACGAATCTCAGCTGTGTTTGAATCATATGTTTTTAATAACGTTTCTGACACCTTTATATATTTAGGTTGAATTTGGTAACCTGGAATAAATCTACAGCGCATACCGAGGCCCAGGTAACAGAAAAGCAAACGAGCAACAAATCTTCTTGACCAGAACAGTCTAATCTCATCCCCCATGTCTGGTAAAATATCGAATGCTTTTGATGTGACTTCGGCTATAAACATCAGCTCTTTGTGTGGGTTTTTCTCATACCACGCTCTGTGAAATAAAACTAGTTTGTAAAACATGTCAACAGTTTCTAGACATGGTGCAACGTTAGCTGAACATATAAGAGCCATTTTTTCCATGTCTTCGCCTTCTTCTCGATTGTTTTGAAAAGATAATGCCACAGCTTTACGTCCGTATAACATACATCGTGAGAGATCAGGACAAGACGTTTTTGATACGATGGCTTCTATTTCATTGAAAAGGTTACCTCTTGGATCTATGTCGTTAGTTTTATTAGCTAGAGCATCAATTGTAAGCGCCACTAAAACAATGTATTTGTCACAGATCTCTGTGAATGTAATTTGCTGGGTCTGATCGCATCGTTGTCCTGTCATTTGTATTTGATGCGACAGATTTGTTAAATACTCAACTGGATTTTCAAACTCCATTTTCTGAACGCTCTTTTTCATGACATCAAAGTATGCTTGAATAAATGTTCGATCTTTAATGTGAACTCTAGATACAATGAAAGGTCTTAGCTCTTAAACATTTTTAAAAGTTGTATATAATTGACATGCCCATGATTTGTACCTACTTTTAAGATTGTACATCACAAATACAACATTACTCAAATCTGTATGTATTTTAGTAGAATTACTGATTGCAGCAGACCTCATGTTATGATAATTGTTATTTTTATAACACGACTCAATGTATGAATATGCGCTTTTACCTGTATGTCGTAAAATTGATGCAAACTCTATAATCTCTGTATTATCAAGATTTGATATGAATCTCTTTAGAACACATTTGTCATGTCCTGTCAATACATTTTGGCGTTTAATAATTTCGCACGAGGTTCCCGATTCAATGTCTTTCTGTTCGTCATCTTCCAATGCACTATTGTTGGTTGCATCTTTGAAGCCTGCAAATCAATTATACATATTTTTCATGTTAATGTGCAACATATTTTATCGTCATTGATCCAATTTGTCGGAATAAACTGGTAAACATGTCTTGTAACATATCTATAGGCTGAATACATCATATGAAAAAGCAAGTACAGTACAACATGTTTTATGAAGAACACACGAATACGAATGACAGACTAGTTTGTATGCATAACATATTTAGATCAAACCCAAGATCATTGTTATATTATAGTTCGTTTCTGTGTGTGTTACATTTTAACGTTGCGTTTCTGTTGTGTCGTTTGTTTGCTCTTATATTTGAGTGTGAATTCACATTGCTATAAGACGTGTCACGGTACTTTTCTATCCAAAATTCATGTATTTAGTTTTGATGTTAAATTAGTTCTTCTCGTCGGATTTTGTCTAATGCTTAGTTCGTTTCTGTGTGTGTGTGTTACATTTTAATGTTGTGTTTCTGTTGTGTCGTTGTTCTCCTCTTATATTTAATTTGTTTTCCTCAGTTTCAGTTGGTAACCCGGATTTGTTTTTTTTCTATCGAATTATGAGTTTCGAACAGCGGTATACTACTGTTACCTTTATATAGCATATAAAGGGTTTTTAAATATTTATAAGTATTTGAAAATATTTGAGGTTAAGGATGATTTTCTACTCTGTTTTGCTTCTATGTTGAATATTTTAGTTAAAAATAAGTGTAAAAAGACTGTATTTCATTCGAAAAATGGAAATACATATGTTTTTTCATCATTAAATCGATAATCATAACAATAGTTTACAATACGAAGTCATCGACACTTATTGTATAACCAAACAAAAAAAGTGTTTTCCATATTAAGACAAAACACATAGTTCGAGCGATCGTTGTTATTTATAGATAGTCGGTGTGGGTTTTTTTTAATGAGAGGGTGTTTCTCATTTATTTTGCCTTTGACCTTGTTTCTGCTAAAAATGGTAACGGCACATGCGTCCTAAGTTTCTAGCGATACTTTTCTATTTCAAGTTAGTACAAATGTAGCATGATATGAATCATCATAAAATAAGGTGAAAGAAAAAATACTCACAATAGCTATAAAAATAATATCACAAAAATACTGAACTCCGAGGAAAATTCAATCAGAAAGTCCCTAATCACATGGCAAAATTAAATGACAATACACATCAAACGAATGGACAACAACTGTCACATTCCTGACTTGGTACAGGCATTTTCAAATGCAGAAAATGGTGGATTGAACCAGGTGTTATAGCGCTTAACCTCTCACTTTTACGACAGTCTCATCCATAATATGGAATCTTTTACTTACATTGCACACATGTAGTCATTTGTAGTCTTTGCCAAGCTTTGGTAAGGATAACAGCGGATGCTGAAATATGAGTAACAAATGTAATAAATAGTGTAACTAGTTAATATGATACTGTCGGTGTTTAATGAATGAATAAGACTAGTGTGGATCTAGCCGGCGTTAATATTCATGAGGCTAGCCGTCAATAATATTCATGAGATCAAAACCGCGTTCGATGAAATGTTTTGGGTAGTCATTAGATTGTGACAATAAAATAAATTTTGCTGTCAATATCCATTATGGTTATGCTATTTATAGCAATATAAAGTAATTAAGAAATATTAAGCCAATAGGTGTCTTCTGTAAGGTCCGCGTCATTTAAAATGAAAGTAAACGAAAAATTTAATTGCATTGCCTCACACAACACAAAACAATTATGATCATTAAAATGTTGTTATTATTGAATCAATGTAAACTTTAGTAATCAAAACAAGATGATTAAATAGAGGGTAATTAAATGGAATTAATTGTCATATGGGCATTCCATAATCTGTTCGTTGTCTACAAATATAGTCCAATTCTAAAACTAAAATATACAATACATATGATAGTATCACACAATTAAAAATATCAGAAAAACAAGAAACATAGTTAATTGAAGACATATAATAAACAGAAAAATAGAAACTGTCAATTACTATTTCAATGACATAATTCTTCAAAATTACGGAGATCAATAAGAGTCTTTAATCTTTAATTCCGTCCATATTATTGCCTCTAAAATGGCCCATATCACTTATGCCCTAGACCCGTACGAGTTAGTCAGAAAAGGATAAGGGGGGGGGGGGGAGGGGGTACCCTGGTATATCACAAATTCGAAAATGAACTATTGCCGGCTGGCCAAACGAAGAGATTTTCCACGTGGGCAATGATACCAGAGGAAGAGGTACTTATTGCCTTTAAAATGGCCCATAGCACTTATACCCTAGACCCGTACGAGTTTGTCAGTAGAGGGTTCAAAGGGGGGATATGGAATCCAAGATACAACGAATTCGAACTGAACTATTGCCGGCTGGCCAAACTAAGAGATTCTCCACACCGACCATTATACCAGAGGTAGAGGTTGGTATTGCCTCTAAAATGGCCCATAGCACTTATGCCCTAGACCCGTACGAGTTAGTCAGAAAAGGATAAGGGGGGGGGGTACCCTGGTATATCACAAATTCGAAAATGAACTATTGCATGCTGGCCAAACGAAGAGATTCTCCAGGTGGACAATGATACCAGAGGAAGAGGTACTTATTACCTTTAAAATGGTCCATAGCACTTGTACCCTAGACCCGTACGAGTTTGTCAGTAGAGGGTTAAAAGAGGTGATATGGTATCCGGTTTACAACGAATTCTTACTGAACTATTGCCGGCTGGCCAAACTAAGAGATTCTCCACATCGACTATCATACTAGAGGTAGAGGTTGGTATTGCTTCTAAAATGGCCCTTAGCACTTATGTCCTAGACCCGTACGAGTTAGTCAGGAAAGGATAAGAGGGGTACCCTGGTATATCACAAATTCGAAAATGAACTATTGCCGGCTGGCCAAACGAAGAGATTCTCCACGTGGGCAATGATACCAGAGGAAGAGGTACTTATTGCCTTTAAAATGGCTCATAGCACTTATACCCTAGACCCGTATGAGTTTGTCAGTAGAGGGTTCAAAGGGGGGATATGGAATCCAAGATACAACGAATTCGAACTGAACTATTGCCGGCTGGCCAAACTAAGAGATTCTCCACACCGACCATTGTACCAGAGGTAGAGGTTGGTATTGCCTCTAAAATGGCCCAGAGCACTTATGTCCTAGACCCGTACGAGTTAGTCAGAAAAGGATAAGGGGGGGGGGGTACCCTGGTATATCACAAATTCGAAAATGAACTATTGCCGGCTGGCCAAACGAAGAGATTCTCCACGTGGGCAATGATACCAGAGGAAGAGGTACTTTTTGCCTTTACAATGGCCCATAGCACTTATACCCTAGACCCGTACGAGTTTGTCAGTAGAGGGTTCAAAGGGGGGATATGGAATCCAAGATACAACGAATTCGAACGGAACTATTGCCGGCTGGCCAAACTAAGAGATTCTCCACACCGACCATTATACCAGAGGTAGAGGTTGGTATTGCCTCTAAAATTGCTCAGAGCACTTATGCCCTAGACCCGTACGAGTTAGTCAGAAAAGGATAAGGGGGGTACCCTGGTGTATCACAAATTCTAAAATGAACTATTGCCGGCTGGCCAAACGAAGAGATTCTCCACGTGGGCAATGATACCAGAGGAAGAGGTACTTATTACCTTTAAAATGGTCCATAGCACTTGTACCCTAGACCCGTACGAGTTTGTCAGTAGAGGGTTAAAAGAGGTGATATGGTATCCGGTTTACAACGAATTCTTACTGAACTATTGCCGGCTGGCCAAACTAAGAGATTCTCCACATCGACTATCATACCAGAGGTAGAGGTTGGTATTGCTTCTAAAATGGCCCATAGCACTTATGCCCTAGACCCGTACGAGTTAGTCAGGAGAGGATAAGTGTGTACCCTGGTATATCACAAATCCGAAAATGAACTATTGCCGGCTGGCCAAACGAAGAGATTCCCCACGTGGGCAATGGTACCAGAGGAAGACGTACTTATTGCCTTTAAAATGGCCCATAGCACTTATACCCTAGACCCGTACGAGTTTGTCAGTAGAGGGTTCAAAGGGGGGATATGGTATTCCGGATACAACGAATTCGAACTGAAATATTGCCGGCTGGCCAAACTAAGAGATTCTCCACATCGACCATTATACCAGAGGTAGAGGATGGTATTGCCTCTAAAATGGCCCATAGCACTTATGCCCTAGACCCGTAAGAGTTAGTCAGAAAAGGATTAGGGGGGTTCCCTGGTATATCACAAATTCTAAAATGAACTATTGACGGCTGGCCAAACGAAGAGATTCTCCACGTGGGCAATGATACCAGAGGAAGAGGTACTTATTGCCTTTAAAATGGCCTATATCACTTATACCCTAGACCCGTACGAGTTTGTCAGTAGAGGGTTCAAAGGGGGGATATGGTATCCCGGATACAACTAATTCGAACTGAACTATTGCGGGCTGGACAAACGAAGAGATTCTCCACGTGGGCAATGATACCAGAGGAAGAGGTACTTATTGCCTTTAAAATAGCTTATAGCACCTAGACCCGTACGACTTTGTCGGTAAAAGGTTAAAATTGGAGATATGGTATCCGGCTGGCCAAACTAAGATATTCCCTCTATGTGCCATTTTGGCAGAGGTAGAGGTAGTTATTGCCTTGAAAATTGTCGATGTCAGTAATACCCTTGACCCGTACGAGTAAGTCAGCAAGCGCTTAGGAGGTACCCTTGTGTATCACGAAGCCGAAATCGACTATTACCGGATGGCCAAACTAAGAAATTCTCCCAATGGGCAATTATACAAGTGGTGGAGGTATTAATTGCATTCAAAATGGCCTTTTTCAATAATGTCCTAGACCCATAGGAATTTGTCATCATAAGGTTAGCTTATTTGGGAAATGCCAGAAAACACAATTGAATCCATGAAAAAGTCTCTTTGTTTTTTTTAATTTTTATCTATTAAAGAAATAAATTGTACCTTGCATTTAACACAAGAGATCCCTATTTCTGAACATAAAGTCATATATCATACATTACAAGTCATTTGCATGTAGCATGCACTATAACTACACAAATAATGAAATTACGTTTTGAAAAAAAAGTCAGGATTAATAATTGAATATAAATACCACTTTAATGGTAACTTGAAATGACACAAGGAAAAAGCTGAGATATATCTGATATACAATTTTTTTTTTCGATGTGTTTAATAACAGTTTTGGACATACAAGTGTTGTGCAGCAACCTGTATCAGATTGCATCAAAGCCATAAGGTACATTAAGAAATAATACAAATGCCAAATTTCTACACATGACAACACAATTACATGTAAAGAGAGATATTGCCATCAATAAAAGCTTAAAACACAATTAATCACAATAAATCACAGTTAAAAATTAATAGTTCAAAGAGCAATCGAAGGTCTTTCCACCAATGATATGACAAATATTAAAATTGGGTTTGGTACTGTATGTCCATTAAAGTGCCATATGATAGCTTATTGTAGGCTGATTAAAAAATATGGTTTCTATACACTTTTGTTCGAAAAAAGGGACATAATTTGGTACTTCCTGTTTGAAAATGTCACTCTTATTAGTACTTCACAATTTGCTTGACACTGATTCCTAAAAATATGATTCTTTATTCTTTCACATTATATGATATAAAAAAGTCACTACAGGATAACACAAGGTCATTTACGGTATACATATGGCTTGCAACCCTAATACAAAAGTCCTCTAGTTTATCATGTATAAAATAAGAAAAAGTCTAAATCTTAAACGTCAAAATGAAATAGGACTTTTACCGCATTTTTAGGGTCATTAACCTAGGCCCTTTAATCGAAAAAACCCTTAGGTGCTTATCACATATGGCAAATGAGTTGTATTACCATTTGGAGGATTTCAAACATAACAGAGAGAAAACTGTCATTTAATGTCAACATACCCTGTTAACCACAATGTAGGTGTTATGAAATTTCGCAATTACAATTTAGCAAAATATGTCGTTGAAATCTCATAAGGCTTTCGAAAAGAAATGAAAAAAGGTAAAAACTAGAATTAAGAACATGACTTTTTACTTTGACGCTGACCTAATTTTCTATTGAATGGACCATCGACCTCCAATCAAAATGACATGTGTCTCTGTCACTTATGTTTTACAAGTAACATACACATTTTACTAATTTCAGAAACAAAAGGCGAATTAACCCCAATAAAGGAGATTATTTGCCGCTTCTGTCAAATTATTTATAAGATCATGAGGATACAAATGTCAAATTATTTAGATAGCCTTTTCGAAAAAACAGTGTTTAGGGAGATAACTCATACAATAAGAAATCAAGAAATCTTAGGATATCTTCCGAAACCACTAACAACCGGAGGAAGAAGTACACAATTATGATAACAAAAGCAATAGGTCTTTCCACAAAAACGTATACACACTTAATAAAACAAGTCCAAAATGACAAGGAATCATTCATTCATCAAAACAAAAGTTTAAACTATCGTTATACTTATCATATCGCACCATTTTTCTTATACAAATGTATATAACAGTAGTAAACTTTAATGTTACAATTTGCTGTTGAATGTTAAATTAAAATCGAAAATAACAAAGATTATGGCTGAAATATATCTTAAAATGGATATTGTAGGAACCACGATAAAATATCTTATCATATAACAGTCCTTTTATATATTAATGTTATTTTATTGCAATTATGATATGTGAATCACATGTTATTGCAAAAGAAAAACAACAACACAACTACGATTACGAAAGTATTCATTTGACAAGTAATGTAACGAAATACAGAAAACACTTATGATATTAAATGAGATCTTAAAAAAAAATCGCAATGCATGTTTTGGGTAAAGTAGTCAGAATTTAAGAAAAAAAAACAAAGCATCACAATTGATAAACATTCCCTGCTTATAATTAATTTTTGTTACAATTTGACATAGTAGTACAAAGTGGAAAACGGCGTTATCATCAGTTAAAGGAAGACAGATACAAAAAGGAAGATGGCATCACATTATGAATGAAGGTATTAAACAATACAATCCTTACTGTGTGTTTATGATACGACGTCATCAAATAAATGTTTCGAAACATCGAAGGAAAAGGAAAGGATCTAAACTGTTCAGTGCACATTTGTACTGCAAATTTAAAGATTGCCCTGTACAGTGTAAACAGCAGATGTATTCCACTGACAAGGTTTATATACAATTCGACGGAAACATTAGGCATGACTTGAGGGAACAACGGTCACGTCCTATATCAGGTGATGAAAGGAAAGAAGTTATGAAATAGTTTGAAACTGGACAAAAACCTTATAGATTATATTGAAAGAAATTTCGAGACATTCCAGACGAAGTCAAAATAGCTGGCAATGTCAGCTCAGTTGGGACGTCAACACAGGTTTTTCGGAAGATAGCATCCCAGTCTAGAAGAGTCGGTGCTATGGATGCCGATGAGTGGAAAAGTTTGTTAAAAATGTCTACCGAAATGTCATTTACATCATTAAACAAAAAAGATAAAGGATTCATACAACATATATCGTTAGTTCCAAGCTATGTGATGTACTGGAATGAAAGTGGTATACGGTTATGGCATCAGTTGGCTAATAACAGTACTGTCTTTTGGGATGCCACGGGCTCCATTATAAAGACTCGATCAGATGAGAGTAAATATCTTTACTATGAATTAGCGTTGGCAAATCCGACACCAAAGGAACCTACAATACCTGTTGCATCAATGATAAGTACTAGCCATGATACTCCACAGATTCGCTACTGGCTGTCCAAATTTCGTCTTGAAGAAAAAAAAACTGTTTGGTCATGGGAATGTTGCTATTCCTCGTCAAGTTAACTCTGATCGATCATTGGTGTTTTTGCAAAGTGCACTACTTGACTTTTGTGGTGAAACAATTAACACGTTTAGGAGTAGGGCTTGGCGAATATTAAATGGAACTGCCAGTACAGCAGATTTGAGAAAAACTATTCCACATGGTTGTCTTTCACATACAATGAAAAATTTCAAAGAACTGTGTAAATCTCACTACAAGTCAAATCTGCAGTACGGGATGTTCATGCTGAGCATTCTGGTAAACGTCGAAGATCTACCAACAGCAACAAAAACGTTAATATCGATTCTATTGGTACTGCTTTCTAAGTATATAACTCCGAGGGTTAAAGAGGCCGCAGCATACATCGATACTAGGATTCAATCTTTACCCAAAGTTGTGAAAACCATTATTGAAGAGGAAGACTCTGAACTGGATAAACTTCTGATGTCAACTGACCCAAATCCGAACATGTACTACGAAGAAGAATATATATTAAGAAGTAAAGGGAATGAGTTTTCATCTTGGGCGGAGAAGGTGAAAGACTCGGTGCTAAAGACAATAAATGAAGAAAGTCAGTTAGAGATGCAGGCAAACTACAGATCATCAACAGAATTATCTCTACACCTGATGAAACGTTATATTTCATTTTTTCCGATATGGTCAAACATGCTATTAGGAGATCTTTCACGTCACCACAGACGTGATATGGAGCACAGTAGTATAGAGGAAAACTGTTCAAACCAACAGAAAACTAATGCCATTATTGAAAAACGTTTCTGTGTATTGAAAGATGTATATTTTTCTGGAAGAAGGTTTTCAAGATTAGATATCTTTTCGAAAGAGCTTGATGAACACATTGATTCCATACAGAAACTAGCTGTTCTTAGACACATGAAAAGCAGACCAAAACACCTAAAGAAGGCTACGCAGACAGTTAAAGAAAGTTGGATGAAGAAGATATCAGGAACACCTGAAAACATTAAATCTGGAAAATATCAGAAGAAGCCAAGCATACCGGTTAATACATTCACGGAAAGAAAATATAAAACCACGAACACTAAACCTAAAGCAGCAAAAAAGCAAGTAAAAAGAACCGAAATCGTGAAACCGGACGATATCCAGTCGATTTCTTCGGAATCGAGTGTCAAACCAGATAAAGCATTACCGAAATCTTCACAATATGAACAGACAACAATGGTACAAGACATGGCAATCAATCTTTTTTCAAATGAGAACATACTTGCCAATTTAGAAACAGATTTGTCCAAGTTACCTTACCTGAACGAGATTTACTTCGACATGGCATCTAAATCTTTATCAATGAATTATCTGCAATACTTCAAAGATAGTCATACCGGATTAGCAAATTTGGGAACATCGTGCTGGTTTAATGCTGTTGTACAACTACTGGCTGATTGTAAATTCATGCAGAATGTAAATGAACATTTTGTGAACAATCTGACATTTGAGGATGGGCTGAGGAATGTATTAGAAGTTTTTCACCGTGTTGCAGTTGGAAAAGAGGTTCACAGACAGCACTTGCAGAGCGCTTTAACTGATCTCCAGAATAAATATAAAATTGATACACGCCACCAAAATGATGCTCATGAATTTGTTTCTACGGCTATTTCAGACTTTATGGAGGATAACAGAGATACCAATTTTATCAAGGTAAACATATTTGATTTAATTTGAACTGATATTGATATGTTTAAAGTTTATAATTCCATATGGAAGGATTGCAGTATTGATATAAATACTTATGTTCATAAATTAACTTTTTGCATTATGAAATCTGCAATAAGATTAACACTATCCAAGATGTTCAATTATTCTGATAGAACATCGGTTACATGGTTGCTCTATAAAGTATCAGATTTAAAAAGAAATATCATTTGTTTCAAAGTGCTTTCAATATTTTGCATTTCAAAATCAAACAACAGTTACAGTAACAACGCTAGCATTACAGCATGCAAAATGTCAAAAGGGCGAGACTGATCAGTTCAAGTACTGTATTTTGATTTACTGAGATGTGAGTGTTGATTCTACCCATCTACTATTTGTTCTTAATCTGAATAATCTTGGTATGGTTGTAAAACTTGTTAAATATATCGTATGTGATCTTATGTGATATGTGATAAATATGCGTCAGGGACTTGTTATCACATTACAATTCAATTCAATTATATGTCTTTTATAGCTGCTGCTGCTAATACAAAGTCATTGAAATAGTTTGTTAGTGGTCTGAGTATTGATTCATTAAAACTGTTTGTTTTTGTCTTCATTGCTTTCTTGAAAAAGTGTTGTCGGGAATTTTCTATTGTTATACCCCGTTTTAAAAAAAGTGTGGATATACTTTTTTTTATCTCTATATGTGTGTCTATCTTTTAATAAGTTCATCAGTCTACTAGTTTGTCACTCTGTTTATCCATCCATTGACTTATTGGACGTTTTTTCTCTGGAACTAGAATACAAAGACTTCTTAAATTTTGTTTCAAGGTTTATATAAGTCACCTAATACCATGTGATGAGCTTTCGGATCATTACTCAACACCTTCTTGTTTACCGAACGCTTGTATCAAGTAACCTAAATTGTGTGAATCGTTTTGCAATTCATCACTCAACAATTTCTTGTATATAAAGCACTTGTATTATTTAAACATGATAGCGAAGTGGACGAATTTCGTCATATTTCCTAAGAAATACAATACAATGATTTATTTCTAAAATTTGTGTTAATATTTTTATTTGTCAGCTATGCTGTGCGATGTGTTTCAAGATTCATCATTCATCACTTAACAACTTGCTGTTTACCGAACACTTGTATCATTATGACCCACTTATTAACATTATGTTTTCTGGTATGTGCGTCTGTTCATCCGTTCGTCCATTCGTCCGTCCCTCCGTCCGTCTGTACCGCTTCAGGTTCAACTTTTTGATCGAGGTAGTTTTTGATGAAGTTAAATTCAAAACATAGTACACATGTTTTCTGTTATATGATCTCTTTGAATTTGATGCACAATTAGAGCTTTGATCGCATTTCAATGAACATAGAACATGATTGTGCGGATGGGTAAAAAGTAAAATCACAAAAATACTGAACTCAGAGGAAAATCAATTCGGAAAGTCCATAATCACATGGCAAAATCAAATAACAAAACGCATCAAAAACGAATGGACAAGAACTGTCATATTCCTGACTTGGTACAGGCATTTTCAAATGTAGAAAATGGTGGATTGAACCTGGTTTTATAGCTAGCTAAACCTCTCACTTGTATGACAGTCGCATCAAATTCCATTATATAGTCACCGATGCGTGAACAAAACAAACAGACATAATAGGTAAAAATGTCAAAAATAGGGGTACAGCAGTCAACATTGTGTTATCATCTTAATCACTATAAAAACAACAAATGTAACGAAGAAGCACAAAAAGGCATACATCAAATTAACATCCTCATTTTGATTATATTATACGATTATATTTGTCTATGTAAAATGCACCCATCAAGGAAGGAGGGTATGGGTACTGGTGTAAAATCACATTTTTGTGAACTACAATACATCGCTTTATCTCTTAACAACTTACTGTTTACAGAAATAATAGAGTTGTGGGAATCATTAGAAAACAGTAGCTCGGAGATAAACTTGTTACATTTCAATTGCCTTTTTGTGTTCTTATCTATGTTAGATATATATATATATATATATATGAGTCTGAAAGATTGTGTAACAATACCGATAAATAGATGGAAAACAAAACACTAAAAAGTGTTGAATATCATTGCACAAAGATGGAATTACTGAACAGATGATATAAATTATACAATAATTGCAAATATTTCGGCTCAACAAATGGCCTTCTTCGGTGACAAAAGTTTTAACAATAATGAGATATAATGTATAAGGTGTAAACATAGATCACTAATAATACAGGTAAGTTTGGGTCGATTGATTTTAATCCAAAATCCTGAATATAATAATATAAACACTAGACTGTAAATTTAATTATTTCTTTCTATTGATTCCATCTGGATGGAGGACACCCAGTGTTTTTATCCAAAACCTCTCCCGATTTTCTCTTTGCCTATTTTGCCATGTACAATCCTGTTCGATCACAAGGATCTTCATGTGATCAAAATCTTTCAGATTGTGATCTGGTAACCTGAAATATTGGCTGACAGGAATATACGGTTTTTTTGTGAGGTCACTCCTGTGGCCATTGAGCGTTTGTGAAATGGCTGCATAGATTCACCAACATATTGGAGACCACATCTAGGACACTCAAGAACGTAAATCACGTTTGAGCTTTTGCAGTTGACATTGCAAAAGATCTTGTATGTCTTTTCTGTGGTCTTACTGTGAAATGTTGATGAATGCTGCAATTGGTTGCAACATTTGCAGCGCTTGTCCCCACAAGGCTGTATATATATATATATATATATATAGAAAATCATAATGTCTAAAATTGGTTTCCGTTTTCTCATAGATGAACGCAGCAACAACATGTGTAACTTGTGGAAACACTGATGTAAATAGCGAAAGTCACATTGATTTACAGCTGAAGGTATCAGGAAGTCAGGTTAAAAAAGGATCTAGTATAAGGGTGAGTTTAACTATCGTTTAAATGCGGGTCAAAACATGTTAAAATAGCAACATTAGTGGAACATTGGTATTCTCTGTTGAAAAGCATATTCGAAAAAAGAGTGATGAAACTAAAACCTATATCAGAGTGAAATTGTTTTCTGCTATATAAAAGGGGAGAAAGTAAACTAATGTGTACGATTTGTTTCTAATTTGTGCAATAGAAAACAATTCCATATAAGACAGAGAGTCAAAAGATACATAAAGGGACATTCAAAATCTTGTTAGTGGTATATAAGTGTTTAAATAATGTATAAACGAACCACATTCTGTAATAGCTCGTTAATGGACAGAGGCCAGTAATTTAATGGTTGTACACGTTGTCTATTTACTATGGTAAAACGTCATTGAATTCTTTGATTTTCTCGTTTGAATTTTTTTTTTATGGCAGAGCATTTGTTATCACTCTTTCAATTATTCTCTTAGAAAAGATAACCTCATATGCGTTTTCTAAATCTCTTTTGATTAATAGAATTGCAAAGGTTGTCAATTTCGAACTTTATATGTTTTTTTTTTACTTTTTTATTTTAGCTTAACTTCAGGATGAACCGCGCGTCTGACGTACAAGATATTATTTCTATTATCTATCACAGATATAAACTATACGGTATAAGTTTTGTTCACTTTTGAAGGCCCTTTCGTTACCTTACGATGTTTATCGTTGTCAAGTAGTTTTTTGTGCATATACAGTAGTATGAATTTCAACCACACTACATTTATTTTTATATAACCTACTGAACAATGATAACTTTTCTAAATAAAGAAATACGTATTACAATAAAAAAAAAATGTCTCTCAAGTTCTATAAAAAGATTTTTGAAAGTAAAGTGGAAGACACACACAGGTCTTTTAAGTCATACGTCGGACCAAAACTGATACCGTTAGGGAGATAAAAAAGACAAACAATAGTGCACAAATCATGATCAGCATACATACATCATACTGAGCAGTATGAACCCCACAAAAATCCAGTGTCGATCGAATGTCAGCGTGAATATTCAACAGATCCTGATTCACAAATGACATACGAATGTGTTTGAAATCTGAACATGTTTTTACAACAATGAATAAACGAAGCCACAACTCATACATTGCAAAATAGGAAAACGCAAAAGAACAAAACAGAAAATTCCAGTTCTTATCCATTCGTTTGGGATGCGTTTTGTTATTTGATTTAGCCATGTGATTATGGAGTTTCCGAATTGATTTTCCTCTAAGTTCAGTATTTTTGTCCTTTTACTTTTTTTCAAGCAAGAGAAACGCTATGATTTTTATTAAGTATCCTAAACAAAGTTTAAACTTATTGTTTTTCATTAGTTTTTACTACTAGGTCTTTCCATTTTTTCGTTGCTTAGATATTTGGAATATGATATCGTATAGTTTGTACGATGTATTTCTACTTAATCTAATATTGTAAGAGTTATCTCCCCGAACACTGTTATTCATGTCATCTGTAAGGCTTTGCACTCGTATAAGAAACCGACAAACTTATTTTTACCGAAAGGCTCATTATCCTCAGGATGTTATATTTAATTTTTACTGAAGAAGTATAGAATTTCCATGTCAGAGTTATTTACCTTCTGTATATGAAATTTATTTTCAATTGGAAAACCATATGTGATAGATGCCTAGGGTCTTTTGGTATGAGGTCCTTGGTCCAAAAAATTAAAAGGAGGTCAAGGTCAAAGGTCATTTCAAAACTGTTTAAAAGTGAATGCACATGTATGCATGGCAATACATCTTTCTGTAAATTTTCACATTCAGAGCATTTAAAAAAAATCATATTTTTGCTGTTTCTATGGCAACTGCAGCCATTTTGAAAATTCCTATTTGAAAAAATCTCATGGATACATGCCAGTTAACAATAATATTCAGTTTCATTAAATTCGGAGCATTTCGAAAATATATGACATTTTTACAGTTTCCATGGCACAGTGGCCATTTTGGAAATATCAACTTCAAATTTAAAAGTCTCATGCACTCTTAACGGTCAACAATCTTATTAACTTTTATCAAGTATTATGTAGGTGAATTGTTTGAGAATGCTTAAGTTTAAAATATTTTGATTTTAATACAATGTAGGTGCCAACTATATACTGCTTTTGGATGATTTTGGCAATCATTGGAACTGCTATGTTGCCATGGATACTACACCAAAACTTTCCAAAATATGAAAATGCTCCAAATTTTATAAAACTTCACAGAATCGATGAGCAACATTGGAAGATATGTAATTTGGCGTTGGAATTTTGAAAATGACTGCCGTTACCATGGAAACAATGATAAACAGATCAAGATGGTAAAAAAAACCTAAAAGTGGCATTTACTTTCTTAAAATGGTAGGTCAAATTGACTGAAGCTTTGATGGTATGGTCCCTCCTATGTACTTATGTGGCATATGTCATTAACTTCTGGGAATGGTCTCTGTTGCCATAGGAACCGATCAAAATGTCAAAAATTTAAAAAAAAATCAAAATGCTCAACAATTGATGAAACTTAATAGGATTGATGACAGGCAAGTCTGCATGAGACTTTTGAAGTTGAAATTTCAAAAATGGCCACTGTGGCCATGGAAACTGCAAAAATGTCAAATAATTTCGGAATACTCCAATTTTAATGAAACTTAATACTATTGTAAACTGGCATGTAAAAGATGAAACTTTTCACTTTGAAATTTTCAAAATGGCTTGCAAACAGCAAAAATGTGAAATTTTCTGAAACGGTCTGAATGTACTCACAATTTACAGAAAGATGTATTGCCATGCTATATGTGTATGGACTGTTAAACAATTTTGAAATAGCTGATGCTTAGTGGAAATGGGGGAAAGGTGACATCTGCTATTGCTTACAATAGCAATTTTAGTCATGTCACCCGATCGACAATCGCGGGTGACATATTGTTTTTCCTCTGTTTCTTTTTCTGTATTACTATTATTCTTCCACCTATTTTGTCCGGCAGTTTTCCTCGGAGCCAATGTAACCAATCTTGACGAAAGTTAATTATAATGAGGAACACAAAATGTCGGGTTGCAATATTAAGAACATAAAAAAATGGATGCCTTTACCATGGAAACGATACAAATGTATACAGGTTTTGAATGATTTTAACATTCCTTTTAACTACTATGTTACCATGGATACAGGAGCAAAAATTTCAAATGCTCCAAAATTGATGAAACTTAATATGATTGTTGACTGGCAAGTGAAGATAAGACTTTTGAATTTGTAATTTCCAAAATGGCCACCGTTGCCATATTGAAACTGCTAAATTGTCCAAAAAAATCAAAATGCTTTGAACTTTATGAAACGTGTTATCATATTTAACTGATAAGTATATATCAGACTTTTGACTTTGAAATTTTCATAATGGCTGCCGTTGCCATGGAGCGGCAAAAATCTGATTGTATTTTTAAATGCTTTAAATGTACTTAGCATTTCCAGAAAGACATATTCATAGACCTGCATACACTACTGTTTTGAAATTGCTGCCGCTTTGTGTTTCAGGGGAGGATGACATCCGGTATTGTTTGCAATGGCAATCCTAGCTTTTATTATTCTTCTTCTTCCGCCACATTAAAAATGAGCTTGTCCGCAGTGTTTGTCAGATTTACCTAGGGTTTTATAAAATGCTAAACTAACATATTTAGAGGAGCCATCAATCTGCTGTTTGTGCATTGGGGTCTAACAATTAACCTTAAAACGGTGAGTGATAGAGACACCCAGTCGTCAGAAATGGTCACAGGACAATAAAACTAAATGAAATAAAGGATACATCCCTAGGTTCATCACCGCCTTTTCAATTTTAGAACGTGCAATCATCTTGTTAACGGTCTTAATCCCCAACCCTAAACCATATATATTCTTGAATGAGGTAATAAGACAAATGAAATGAAAGATATGGTTGATCTCTGGGGTCCTTCCCACCCTTTTAAAATTGAAAATGTGATATAATCTTATAAATGGTCGAGATCCACACCCTTAACCCATACATATTCTAGCATGGAACAATCAAACACATCAAATCAAATATAAAGACAACAATACAAAGCAAATGAAATACGGCTAAGTCCCTGGGGTCACCTCCTTCTGTTTGAAAAATTGGAAATGTTTGGATCCCCACCCCTTAACCAGATGTATTTTTGTATGTGACAATATATCAAGTCAAATGCAATTTGGGACCATGGGAATGCCTAACTATATGAGAGCTTTGTTTTGGAGACTTCGTAACAGCATCATGTTACAATTAATTTTTGTAAAACAGTACAGATGTAATACCAACATAGATCTTTCCCTATTAGTCTTTGTTAAAAAGGCACTTTTTAAAAAAATAGAACAGTATTTACCTCAATTTCAACCGTAGAAATACTTTGCATGTATAAAGTTTAATCCTTTCCAGTGCTACAGTAAAAATTTCACACTACATTTCATTACATATAAGAAAGTAACCCTCACCGGAAGTAAACAACCCAATTTTTACACTGTTATTTACTGGTTACCTGTTTTGGTAACTATGTAACCTTAACGTTCCAAATTATTTAATAGGACCATCAAATAAAAAAAGAATGAATCTTTCAGACACCCAACATACATGTTTATGATTCAGAAAAATTTGAAATGCAGGGTTAATTTTCTACAACAGTCAAATACAAAGAAATATTTTTTAGGCCGATTTTCGTATACAACCGGATGTGATGTACAACAATTTTCTGGTATTACATCTGGAGATGTCTTTGATGCTCATGAAGTGTCTTTAAACCTTACCTTGCAGGTGACGACCGTTATATTGCTATTATGGTAGTGGAAGTCATAACTATCCGTTCTAATCTGTAAAACTGATTTTCTAATAACTTTTAATCTCCGTTTAATACGCGTATAAACTCAAAACATGTATTCATTTCGACGGATGAATCAGTATTGTTCGGTATGAATTCCTCTTAAAGATAATGGCATAGAAACGGAAGAGTACATGACTACTGACTGAATGTTTGAAAGGCAAATTTTGATTTTCTTTGATATGACAAAGCCGTATTAATATGATACGAAGGGTCTAGTAATGTTCATTCAAAGGATGGACGAAAGATACAAGAGAGACAGTCAAACTCATAAATCGAAACTGAAATGACAACGCCATTGCTGAAAATGAAAAATACAAAAAAAAAATGGTACACATGACACAACATAAAAAAACTAAAAAACAAACAATTCGAACTCACCAAAAACTGGGGGTGATCTCCGGTGCTCCGGAAGGGTAATCAAATCCTTGCTCCACATGTGGTACCCGTCGTTTTGGCTATGCAATAAAAAATCCGGTAAATAGTATTACTCGGTAGGTCACATTTATGTAAGGGAAGGAGATTGAAGTTACGATATAAAAAACATATCCGATATCATTTGTGAAACGGTTATTCCATAACGGTCCACCAACTTGTGATGGCGTCCATAAAATTTCCGAGGTGATGATTTCAAATTCACCATTTGAAACTTTTGGTTTTACAACTGCCTGTGAGCATCAATCCTCCATTAAGGAAATCATGATAGAAAATGCAACCACAGAAATATCGTATAAATTGGGAGATTTATACACTATCTGCAGGTGCTGCTACAATGTTTCTTCTTAGAAAGCTGAAATGACCTCTTTTATCGTAATGTTTTGTTTTCAATTGCTGACCCGTATAGAATCATGTGAATTTCATGTCCTCATCCTGAACAAAGAACATGTTTTACTATTTCTCATAATTATGATTATGAAACTCCAGGTAGTAATAGATTATTATTCATGAAATACATGTTGGAAATGCAAGGTTTTACTTCCATAAGTAATTTCAAAACTATTGCTCTTATTATATATATGTTTTTTTTTATTCACGAGTAATTATGTAAGGAGGTTATATGTAAAGGAGTATAACAGTATAAAGTCCGGTAAGGACTCATTTTGGCCTCAAATTTCAGTTTCATCGGATGAAAGATTTTGACCACTTTTTAAACACTTAAGTGTCTATTTCACTTGATTCAATTAGTATAAGTGAAAGATTTTTACTGATTTAGTCATTAATAATGATCCGATTCAAGCTAAAATATGAAAAATCTCTCAAATTTGCCAAAAACGTCACTTTTTAGATGGTTTTTGTACAAAATGAAAGTGGCCGCATCCGTGTTCATCCACAACCTTTATATATGTTATGTATTATCATGAAATACAACTTACATTTCAATATTAAGGATGAACACGAATGTTTGCATTATCATAAGCTCACCTGGCCAACGGGGCCATGTAAGCATATGCAATCACTTAGCGGCTGTCGTTCTCCGTGGTCGTCTGTCGCCGTCGTGGTCTATAGCCTAAACAGGAAGCATTTAGACCAAATCTGGAATAGACTAAATTGTTCACCAGATTAAGGTCTTCCTGTCAAGTAATCTTCAGACATAGAGAACTGGGCCTAAAGCTATAATAGAAATACAAGTGTAAAGGTCAAAATTGTTCAGCAATTGCAAAATCTACAAATGATTCAAAAGCCTTGAACTGATATTATAGGTGAACAATAGCAGTCTTTCATGACACTCATGTTTTCTCCTTTTTCGTTCATTGGTTTACAATTTATTATCTCATTAACACATTTATGATAATGTGGCTCTATCTTTAACTTTAGGATCTCCTTGATGACTACTTTTCTGATGAAAAGGTAAAGATGAATATGACAGAAGATGCTTGCTGTGAGGAATCAGAAATTTGGAGAAGTTTTCCGTCTATTACACTGTCCTCCAGACCTGATCATTACTCTCGTTCGATATATGTACAAAAGTAATAGAGTAGAGAAAGTCAGAACACCAATTATTGTAGATCCACTGATCAATCTCTCCAGATATATTGATTCGAACGACGACAAGGTCTACCGGTTGAAGGGAATAGTTATTCATCATGGGAACTCTCCAGCACTTGGACACTACACATATTTAAACACAGAAGGACCATCTCAAATCATAATAAATGACAATATTTTAGATATAAGTCATGATAATGCATATGCAAGTGACAGCTATATCTTGCGGTATGAAGAAATTCCAATGTGCGATTTTTATCCCGTAATGCTTCATCAAATCATTGTTTGTCTTCTTTCATCCCAGGGCCTATTGATAGCTTTGAAAAATACCTGAATTCAGAATTGCTGAGTGTGAGAAAAAGAAAAACCATAGACCTCTTGAAATCTATAAAATTTACCGATACATGTGTGTTTCATTCACAACAAGCGTTAACAATTCTTTCTGAAGGTATACATACTTTAGGTCACTCTACGGCGTATGGGACGGAAACAGCCAGTCTCTTGCTTCCAAAGGTCCTAGAATATATACTTGGAGAAAATGAAATATTTCTATCTAACAGCTTCGGAATCTCTTACTTACAGAGTAGTAAATGTTCCACATGTGGGAAGCAGGAAGCACAGATTATCCATACCGTGCTCTTTGAAAAAGAAATATTAAGCAAATGGAATGCACCATCCACTCAGTGTCCCTCATGCAATGCTAGTACTTACTCAAAAGTCACTGTTATAACAAAGCTTGGACATACCATCATATTACAGAATAGTTTATTACCGGACGAAGTCACAACCTACCTACTAATTGCACCTTCTATCAACAGCTGAAATCAATCCAAGTCGAATGGAAAGCTTGCCTTACATCTGATGCTGTATTTATGGTTCATGAAAATGTAAATAACGAGAAGTTATACGCAACGGTAAAAGATTCCGGCAAAGTTGAAGTTTTCAACGAAAACAACTTTCATATCTCTTTCAATGAATCAAGACAACCATCAGAATCTTGTATTACATTTTTAGATGTCACCAACCTCACATTCAAAGAAAACTACCGGTTACACAATATCCCAGATCAATTTCAAAAGGATATGACACAGTTTCAAACATATATATCGAAGCAGGACATCGATTTATTGAATCATTTCGACATACCAATAAATATTGGCAATTTACAGTTGACCAAAGATCAAGTTTCTAAATTCATGGGAACCCAATTGACAGATTTGAATATTGATGCTTTTTTTTCTTCTATAAAATCAACCAATCCTAACTGCTTGTTTGTCAATCGTCATGGTATTCCTGCAATGCAGAACACAAAAATTTCCTTACTTTGAAAACAAAGGAAAACGTGTATGAAAAATCATACATTATAACTCCAGTGAATGTCAACAATAGCCACTGGATTTTGGTCGTTATATGTCCAAGTGATAAGACCATGTATTATTTCGATCCACTTAGAAAAGAAGTTTTGAAAGCTGTAGTAGACAATCTTGATGAATATTTGACCTTCCGTTTTACCGCTGAAACAGCAACAATTATGACAGACACATGGCGGTATATGATGTCATGACAACTGGATTATACCCAAAACAGAAAGACACCACTTCATGTGGAGCGTTCATATGCTTGTATGGAAAAATGTTCGTTGAACAGGCATTCTTTGAAGGGTCTATTGGCAGCACAACAGTAAGACCATTAGTCCTGAAAGAAGTGGTAGATGAATTTTACAAACAAAACGAAGGCAAACCATTTGGAATTAAAGACATAATAAGAATAGATGACCTAGACAGCATTGTTTATAGCATATGCACAAGTTCCGTCATTGATCGACATATCAGCTTTCTGAAAGATCCTATTGCAATAAAAGTGAAAGTTTTAGATGGATTTGGAGAGCTATACATCCCAGGAGAGGAATTTCGGCTACTAATGCTTCACTTGCAGAAAAGATACTTTATTAGTAAAAGGCAGTTAACTAAATTCCGAAACTGTAGTGTGTTTCCTGACGCAGAAAAACTCAACTTATGTTTGAAAATCAATATGAACTATACTCTATGGTATATAGAAAACGTTTTGACAAAAGAGGTTTTGTTGGAGGTTTTATGCCGGCGGCTGAAAATGGAGAAGAAAATAGTGAACGAAATTTGCATATCAACAGAAATTTCAACCTATGAATACATCAAGACTGAAGTCAACATAGCAAGACAGGCAAGACAGAAAATGCAGACCATGTTGTCCATATCTGATTTAGAATGATAAAAATAGAGAATAGGTTACCAGGGTTTTTTGCAGATGGATTTCTATGATTTTGATACAATTCAAGATGTGACAGTGAATATCAAAATTTATTATGCTTCACTTGAAAATGCCAGATTTAAATTTACCAATACAAGAAAAATAAATACTGTATCTGATGACTCAACAAGAGGCCATTGTTTTATTCATTGATGATTAATAATGTTACAGACAATGTTTAAGGCTTACATCATGGCCTCATGATATTTCATAGACTATCAAAATAATAAAGAAACATCTTGCTGTACTATTGATATTTTTGTAATACTGGTTATGTAGATAACTGCGTGAACTTCATATTTAATAACTTTCAATCTAAAACTGTAAAGACAAAAATGGGGAAAACATTTATCATAATACGCAGTCGAGAGGATGTTACACAGGAAAAATTGCAACATATGATTTTCATATGTTTTATAAAACATATGAAAAACATATGATTTTTATATGTTTTTCATATGTTTTGTTCAACATATGGTAATCATATGTTTTTAAACATATGTTTTCTGTCTGTTTTGAAACATATGAAAAACATATTCATATGAAAAACATATGTTTCATAAATCTTATGAAAAACATATGTTTTTCACGAAACATATGAAAAACAGCTGTTGAAAATCTTATGAAAAACATTTGTTTTTTATGAATCATATGATAAACATATGTTTTTCTTTATGTTGAAAATTACGTGAAAAGGGTATTTTTGTGGTATTTGAAGAGCATATTCAGCCTATTATACTCCCAGATTCAGCATATAAATCTATAATCTAACACCATATATTAGTGATAAACCCTGATAGTTTTGCATGGTTCACAAATCTCATTAGTGATCTTAGATCGAAGATGTTGAATAAATGTGTAAACATACATATGTTTTGCCTATGTATAACTATGATATTACAACAAATGCATAAGATAATGCATGAATCTTTAAAGAAATGATATATGCCAATGCTAAGGAAAATGCATACTTAATATTATTAATTTAAAAGTACTTGTTTCAGTCACAATATAATCATAAACTTAAGTTATGAAAATATTGCAAAGTCAATAAAGTCAATCAACAGCGCATAGGGGTTGTATAAAAAATCTCCACAGAAATGAGATGTGCAGACGCTTATATAATAACATGTCAAATACCATAGACTTACCATACATTAGGTGATCCCTCGTAAACCAATTCATCAGAAACTTTAACATGTAAGCTATAGAAAACTTCAAAGTCAATAGACCATGACTGAAGGGGCTTGGACCAAGTTATCGTCATTGAAATGATGAGTTTCAATACTATTATTTTCTAAAAGAAGTCATTTGTATGTATTTCCCATAGGGTCCTATGTTAAAGTAAGTCCCCTGCTGGTGGCCATTTTGGATGATGGCTACAAAGTAACAGCACTTCGTCAGCACCTCATAAGGAACATTTATGCTATGTTTGGTTAGCACCTCATAAGGAACATTCATGCTATGTTTGGTTAGCACCTCATAAGGAACATTCATGCTATGTTTGGTTTGACTCCATTCAGTGGTTCTCCAGAAGAAGTTCAAAATGTAAAAAGTTTACACCGCCTGATGCCAAGTGACGAGAAAAGCTCATTGGAAATGAGATGTGCCTACGTCAGAAACAGTATTCCTTAGTCCTGCTTTTTGATTCAAGGTGACACAAAAACCAGAAAAGAAGGATTTTATTTTTTTTTATATATTGATTAAACAAGACACCATTGTAATATGTATGATTAGACATGGTGAATGTGTCCAAGAAATAACAACCTGAAATCTACACAATTCAACTCAAGCATAGGTACACTCTTTAGAGTACGAGTTAGTGTTTGGTACAGAAATATGTTGGTCATTTCTCATTGTGAAAGTTTTTCCAATGTTACTTGAAATATAGATAATATTAGGCAGTTGGAAATTGAATCTGCACAAACAATCTATGACAAAATAAAAGTAAATCTACAATTGAACAGTTGAAACAGTTTATTATTAATATAAACTATTTTCCAGAGACTTAAATATATATATAAAACATGTAACTGAAAATTTCAGTGATCCTCAATAAGTGTTTGATGTGTCAAAAAATATGATTCTTACTATATCTGATTCTGGCTAATACAAAATATTGCAATTTTATTCAAGGAATGACTGTAATATTTTTTCTGTCTAGGAAGAAATAACAAAAAAAAGTTTAATGCACACTGAATAAGGCGCGTAGTGGGTTATTTATCAGTGTGCACCACATTTTGTATGTTATTCCAAATGGACAGAAAAAATAGTACAGTCATTTCTTATAACTTAATTCTAAATTCCATTTTAAACTGTATAAAAACATGAAAAAAGTTGATGATCACAGTCACATGACTAAATTATGTCTATGAGCAGATAACAAAATTATGTCAGCCAATCATAAGACGCATTACATCCAAAATTAAATTATTTATATATATATATATATTTATATCAATGAAATCAGATACAGCAAAACCAAATTATAGTTAACTCTCTAGGTTTATAATTAAGGAATAACAGTACTGTAGTTGAAGAGTTGCCACCGTCAATTGTAGATTTGACGGTCGCAAATGCAGTTTTACTGGCAACGGGTAGCGGAGACAGTAAAACGGAGATTTGCGACCGTCAAATCAAAATTGACGGTGGCGACTCTTCAACTACAGTACTGTTATTCCGATTCTAATTCATTGCAAATGAAAAAATACGATAAAACTTGATAAATTGTCTATATTTCTCAATAAAAAAAAATCCGCGAAACTTCATGAATGATTTTGGCACAAAGACGTCACGGTTAAAAGTGACGTCATACAAATGAAAACTTACTGTCTGGAGGTTATTACGTTACCTGTACGCTTCAAATTCGGATAAAATTACATTAAAACGGCGAATTCGAGGTAGGTGTTGTTTTATTTTCGATTATAAAGTGATAATTGAACATTTGTTGATTCATCAATTCAAAATGGCGGGTCCCTCCTTAGTTACGCCTGGTCAACTGTGGATTTGACGGCAACTTTTAGCCAATGAAAAAGATTGTTACATCCAAATTGCATTAAAATGAACAACTCCTTAATCACAAACCAAATCTATCAAAAATGCATAGGAAATTGTATCAGCAAATAAAAATAAGATATGAACAGCAAAGTTCCTGATATGACAAATCATTTATCAATCCCTCAGATCAATATGACCATGTAACGAAAGCCTAATCTAACAAATATGATAATTAGATACATCACAGGTAAGACATTTTATTAACAATTTGTTCTGCCCCAATCTAAAAAATTGGATGAAGAGTTTTTTTAATTGAAATAAAATGATAAAAAAAAACTTGTTCTTAATTGATTCCTCACATAAACATTTGAACCGTCATTTAAATTACAATTTTGAAGAAATTGGAAGACTGGTACTTGAGTAAGCCTGATTATGATACAAGAATAAATGAAAACAGGGTCTAAAACTTTATACCCAAATACAACTTCATAGTTACATTATCATACCTAAAAATTACAAATGAAAGACTTTTTGATATTTTTACAAAGAATTGCTAAATCCATAACAAAGAAATGTAAAAAAATAATTAAATTTGAACAATTAAAAGTTTTTCCATTTATGAAAATTTATTTTGAAATATTATATACAGCGTCAAGTGATGGATTTTTGTACATAGTAAAATTGAGAATGGAAATTGGGAATGTATCAAGGAGACAACAACCCGACCAAAGAAAAACAACAGCAGAAGGTCACCAACAGGTCTTCAATGTAACGAGAAATTCCCGCATCGGAGGTGTCCTTCAGCTGGCCCCTAAACAAAAACCAGAGGATACTACTATATAGTTCAGTGATAATGAACGCCATACTAATTTCCAAATTGTACACAAGAAGATAGTTTATTGATACTGATTCCAAAAGTATATGATTCAATATACTTTTACATTAAATAAGTACCAAAAAAAACTACTTCTGGTTTACACCACATCACTTCATGTTGGCTTTTTCATGGTCAAGTAGCTTGCATTGCAATGCAAAAAGTCCCATGGCTTTATCGTGTATACATATATATATGAGGTAAAAACAAAGTTCAAAATCTACAACGTAAAATTTACCTATGACCTTGAGTTCATTCTCAAGGGCATAAAACAAGGGCTTTAAACCAAGAGATCATAGATCTTAATTATATATGGTTAATGAATTATATCACTTTATGCCTAGGGAAGAAAACTCAAATTTAATTTAAGCGTACTCTTTCAACCAAAATTTATGTGTTACATGTCACAATTTACATTTTAGTAAAAATATGTTGTTGATATCTTACAAAGTTTTTGATAAGAATTAAAAATAAGCCAAATTTTAATATGACAACTAGTTATTATAAATGCCCAACCCATGCTTAAATGAAAACAAATCTACGGCAGCCATGAATTATTTCTTAAATCAAAAATTTTTAATATGACTTTGACCTCTAACATTGACCTAATTTTATTATTTTTGAATCAAGGACCTCAAATTAAAAGATCCTAGGTCTCTTATCACTGAAATTTTACAAGATAGAAATACATATCACTGATATCAAATACATAAGGGGGAATAACTCTTATATATAGCTTTGGTCAAAATAAGACAATTCATGCGAAGAATATAACCATCAATTTTATAAAATAAATTAGTTGCTTTCTTTTACTCCTACAAAGAAAAGTATTTGGTTACAGGGGAAATTTCAAGATGCATACACTGTTGGATATCATAAACCAAATATCAAAGTGACAAATTACAAATCAAATGTATATTTTTCTAGCAGAGGTATTACATGAACATTTGGGTTTAATGAATTCAACTGATAAATGATCGATGCTATGAAAACAATTTTAGGTAATACTAGTTATACAGATTTGTTTGCCAAAAATTTGTAATATATATTGTGTACAAGTTTAATGATTGTACAAATTATAACAAATTATATAATTACTACAGATTATTTGTACAAGTTATCAGTATTTTATGAATTGATCCACACACATGGATGATGCAAGCATACAGTATTTTGTTTCACATATTTCCTTCATATTTTCACAACTACATGATAACTCATATTATCGTATACTTAGACTAAATAACATATTAATTTTACCGTATGATAATAGCATTAAATTGACGTAAATTCCATATTTTTCGAATTGGTGCTTAGCGGGCTGATATGAAAAGTTTATCACATGCTTCGATTGTTATCACATGCCTTTCCGTAACGTTATCACATGGCATTCCGGTAATACTCGGCTAATTCTGGAAAATACACATCAAAGCTGCGTTTTCAGTTACAAACATTACAAAGCAGTGTACAAAACAATTATTTGGATACTGGAAAGTATATTGTTTATAATAATAAAAAAAATTAAAAAAACAAAAAAAACAAACAATTATTTAATAAATGCATTTTTTAAGTTTTTCTGAAACATAATTTAGAAAGTTTCTTTAAAAAGTTGACTTTTCCAAACAATGATCATTATGTATATTGTTGAATCATTTTTTTGTCGATTCGTCCATATTAAAAAAATTTTTTTGTCTCTCTCTGTTGAGGCATATGATAGAAAGATTTTCATATTGAATGTATCAAATTTTTGGCCCGACGGCCGTGAACTTTTTTACTCTTTAAACTTCGGGAACCACGTAAAAGGATCAATATATGAATCTGTTATTTTTCTCTACTGTTGAAGCTGATTGTTACCCTTTGCATAAGAATTTGTTTGTTTTCTGGTTAAACAACCTGCTCAATTCAAAACGTAGTTATATTGCATTCATAGAATTACAAAGATGACACCGACACATATGGCTAAAGTATTATTTGACATGTATTCAATATATAAACAAGATTGCATGTTCTGATGTCCTTTTTTTCGATTACATGAATGAAGAATGGAGTATTGTAGTATCTCTTTTCGTAAACATAAGTGTTGCAGTGTGAAAAATATTTCTGAACTCACTTCAAAGCAATTTTTGTCACATTTTCTTATGAAATTTTTTTTAAAGCATTTATCCTGAATGCCTTTTTCTTCGTGACTTTTTGTACTTTCTCTTTTGTACTTTTTGTTATCATTTTATTACTTTGTTATGAATAACATATGATATCTTTGTAAAATATTCATGTAAAATGAAGACACAAAATGTTAAAGGCATATTTCAGTTTTGTATGATCCATTAACATTTTAATACAATGGTAAATATTTAGTAATGCATACTATGCAATAGACCAGACTTGTAATACATTATATTTTAGGTTTATGTCAAATTGTAACAAAAAATAATTATAAGCAGGGAATGTTTATCAATTGTGATGCTTTGGTTTTTTTTTTTTCTTAAATTCTGACTACTTTATCCAAAACATGCATTGCGATTTTTTTTTAAGATCTCATTTAATATCATAAGTGTTTTCTGTATTTCGTTACATTACTTGTCAAATGAATACTTTCGTAATCGTAGTTGTGTTGTTGTTTTTCTTTTGCAATAACATGTGATTCACATATCATAATTGCAATAAAATAACATTAATATATAAAAGGACTGTTATATGATAAAATATTTTATCGTGGTTCCTACAATATCCATTTTAAGATATATTTCAGCCATAATCTTTGTTATTTTCGATTTTAATTTAACATTCAACAGCAAATTGTAACATTAAAGTTTACTACGTTTATATACATTTGTATGAGAAAAATGGTGAGATATGATAAGTATAACGATAGTTTAAACTTTTGTTTTGATGAATGAATGATTCCTTGTCATTTTGGACTTGTTTTATTAAGTGTGTATACGTTTTTGTGGAAAGACCTATTGCTTTTGTTATCATAATTGTGTACTTCTTCCTCCGGTTGTTAGTGGTTTCGGAAGATATCCTTAGATTTCTTCTTGTATGAGTTATCTCCCTAAACACTGTTTTTTTCGAAAAGGCTATCTAAATAATTTGACATTTGTATCCTCATGATCTTATAAATAATTTGACAGAAGCGGCAAATAATCTCCTTTACTGGGGTTAATTCGCATTTTGTTTCTGAAATTAGTAAAATGTGTATGTTACTTGTAAAACATAAGTGACAGAGACGCATGTCATTTTGATTGGAGGTCGATGGTCCATTCAATAGAAAATTAGGTCAGCGTCAAAGTAAAAAGTCATGTTCTTAATTCTAGTTTTTACCTTTTTTCATTTCTTTTCGAAAGCCTTATGAGATTTCAACGACATATTTTGCTAAATTGTAATTGCGAAATTTCATAACACCTACATTGTGGTTAACAGGGTATGTTGACATTAAATGACAGTTTTCTCTCTGTTATGTTTGAAATCCTCCAAATGGTAATACAACTCATTTGCCATATGTGATAAGCACCTAAGGGTTTTTTTCGATTAAAGGGCCTAGGTTAATGACCCTAAAAATGCGGTAAAAGTCCTATTTTATTTTGACGTTTAAGATTTAGACTTTTTCTTATTTTATACATGATAAACTAGAGGACTTTTGTATTAGGGTTGCAAGCCATATGTATACCGTAAATGACCTTGTGTTATCTTGTAGTGACTTTTTTTATATCATTTAATGTGAAAGTATAAAGAATCATATTTTTAGGAATCAGTGTCAAGCAAATTGTGAAGTACTAATGAAAGTGACATTTTCAAACAGGAAGTACCAAATTATGTCCCTTTTTTCGAACAAAAGTGTATAGAAACCATATTTTTTAATCAGCCTACAATAAGCTATCATATGGCACTTTAATGGACATACAGTACCAAACCCAATTTTAATATTTGTCATATCATTGGTGGAAAGACCTTCGATTGCTCTTTGAACAATTGATTTTTAACTGTGATTTATTGTGATTAATTGTGTTTTATGCTTTTATTGATGGCAATATCTCTCTTTACATGTAATTGTGTTGTCATGTGTAGAAATTTGGCATTTGTATTATTTCTTAATGTACCTTATGGCTTTGATGCAATCTGATACAGGTTGCTGCACAACACTTGTATGTCCAAAACTGTTATTAAACACATCGAAAAAAAATTTGTATATCAGATATATCTCAGCTTTTTCCTTGTCTCATTTCAAATTACTATTAAAGTGGTATTTATATTCAATTAATAATCCTGACTTTTTTGCAAAACGTAATTTCATTATTTGTGTAGTTATAGTGCATGCTACATGCAAATGACTTGTAATGTATGATATATGACTTTATGTTCAGAAATAGGAATCTCTTGTGTTAAATGCAAGGTACAATTTATTTCTTTAATAGATAAAAATTAAAAAAACAAAGAGACTTTTTCATGGATTCAATTGTGTTTTCTGTCATTTCCCAAATAAGCTAACCT
Source organism: Mytilus edulis (assembly GCA_019925275.1). NCBI lineage: Eukaryota > Metazoa > Mollusca > Bivalvia > Mytilida > Mytilidae > Mytilus > Mytilus edulis. The sequence continues at coordinate 57,113,169 of CM034360.1, read as the reverse complement.
TATGATGACAAATTCCTACGGTCTAGGACATTATTGAAAAAGGCCATTTTGAATGCAATTAATACCTCCACCACTTGTATAATTGCCCATTGGGAAATTTCTTAGTTTGGCCATCCGGTAATAGTTGATTTCGGCTTCGTGATACACAAGGGTACCTCCTATGCACTTGCTGACTTACTCGTACGGGTTAAGGGGATTACTGACATGGACAATTTCAAGGCAATAACTACCTCTACCTCTGCCAAAATGGCACATAGAGAAAATATCTTAGTTTGGCCAGCCGGATACCATATCTCCAATTTTAACCTTTTACCGACAAAGTCGTAGTCAAGGGTATAAGGTGCTAAACTATCTCGTAAGAGTCAAAGGTATTACTGACCATGGACAATTTCACGGATAATACCTCTACCTCTGTCCAAGATGGCAATAGCAGTGGAATATCTGTTTGGCATCCGGATACCATATCTCCATTTGAACCTTACTGACAAACTCGTACGGGTCTAGGGTATAAGTGCATATAGCCCATTTTAAAAGGCAATAAGTACCTCTACCTCTGGTATCATTGCCCACGTGGAGAATCTCTTCGTTTGGCCAGCTGCCGCAATAGTTCATTTTGAATTTGTGATATACCAGGGTACCCCTATCCTTTTCAGACTAACTCGTACGGGTCTAGGGCATAAGTGTTATGGGCCATTTTAGAGGCAATACCACCTCTACTCTGGTATAATGTCGTGTGGAGAATCTCTTAAGTTTGGCCAGCCGGCAATAGTTCAGTTCGAATTGTTGTATCTGGATTCCATATCCCCCCTTTGAACCCTCTACTGACAAACTCGTACGGTCTAGGGTATAAGTGCTATGGGCCATTTTAAAGGCAATAAGTACCTCTTCGCTGGTACCATTGCCCACGTGGGAATCTCTTCGTTTGGCAAGCCGGTAATAGTTCATTTTCGGATTTGTGATATACCAGGGTACCCCCTTATCCTTCTGACTAACTCGTACGTGTCTAGGGCATAAGTGTATGGGCCATTTTAGAGGCAATACCAACCTCTACCTCTGGTATATGGTCGTGTGGAGAATCTCTTAGTTTGGCCAGCCGGCAATAGTTCAGTGTCGAATTCGTTGTAACCTGGATTACCATATCCCCTTTTGAACCCTCTACTGACAAACTCGTACGGGTCTAGGGTATAAGTGTCGGCCATTTTAAAAGTACCTCTTCCTCTGGTATCATTGCCCACGTGGAGAATCTCTTCGTTTGGCCAGCCGGCAATAGTTCATTTTCGAATTTGTGATATACCAGGGTACCCCTTATCCTTTTCATACTATCTCGTACGGGTCTAGGGCATACGTGCTATGGGCCATTTTAGAGGCAATACCAACCTCTACCTCTGGTATGATGGTCGATGTGGAGAATCTCTTAGTTTGGCCAGCCGGCAATAGTTCAGTAAGAATTGGTTGTAAACCGGATACCATATCCCCCCTTTTAATCCTCTACTGACAAACTCGTACGGGTCTAGGGTACAAGTGCTATACATTTTAAAGGCAATAAGTACCTCTTCCTCTGGTATCATTGCCCACGTGGAGAATCTCTTCGTTTGGCCAGCCGGCAATAGTTCATTTTCGAATTTGTGATATACCAGGGTACCCCCCCTTATCCTTTTCTGACTAACTCGTACGGGTCTAGGGCATAAGTGCTATGGGCATTTTAGAGGCAATACCAACCTCTACCTCTGGTATAATGGTCGGTGTGGAGAATCTCTTAGTTTGGCCAGCCGCAATAGTTCAGTTCGAATTCGTTGTATCTTGGATTCCATATCCCCCCTTTGAACCCTCTACTGACAAATCGTACGGGTCTAGGGTATAAATGCTATGGGCCATTTTAAAGGCAATAAGTACCTCTTCCTCTGGTATCATTGCCCACGTGGAGAATCTCTTCGTTTGGCCAGCCGGCAATAGTTCATTTTCGAATTTGTGATATACCAGGGTACCCCCCCCCTTATCCTTTTCTGACTAACTCGTACGGTCTAGGGCATAAGTGCTATGGGCCATTTTAGAGGCAATACCAACCTCTACCTCTGGTATAATGGTCGGTGTGGAGAATCTCTTAGTTTGGCCAGCCGGCAATAGTTCAGTTCGAATTCGTTGTATACTTGGATTCCATATCCCCCTTTGAACCCTCTACTGACAAACTCGTACGGGTCTAGGGTATAAGTGCATATGGGCCATTTTAAAGGCAATAAGTACCTCTTCCTCTGGTATCATTGCCCACGTGGAGAATCTCTTCGTTTGGCAGCCGGCAAAAGTTCATTTTCGAATTTGTGATATACCAGGGTACCCCCCTTATCCTTTTCTGACTAACTCTTACGGGTCTAGGGCATAAGTGCTATGGGCTATTTTAAAGGCAAAACCAACCTCTACCTCTGGTATAATGGTCGGTGTGGAGAATCTCTTAGTTTGGCCAGCCGGCAATAATTCAGTTCGAATTCGTTGTATCTTGGATTCCATATCCCCCCTTTGAACCCTCTACTGACAAACTCGTGCGGGTCTAGGGTATAAGTGCTATGGGCCATTTTAAAGGCAATAAGTACCTCTTCCTCTGGTATCATTGCCCACGTGGAGAATCTCTTCGTTTGGCCAGCCGGCAATAGTTCATTTTCGAATTTGTGATATACCAGGGTACCCTTATCCTTTTCATACTATCTCGTACGGGTCTAGGGCATACGTGCTATGGGCCATTTTAGAGGCAATACCAACCTCTACCTCTGGTATGATGGTCGATGTGGAGAATCTCTTAGTTTGGCCAGCCGGCAATAGTTCAGTAAGAATTGGTTGTAAACCGGATACCATATCCCCCTTTTAATCCTCTACTGACAAACTCGTACGGGTCTAGGGTACAAGTGCTATAGGCCATTTTAAAGGCAATAAGTACCTCTTCGTCTGGTACCATTGCCCATGTGGAGAATCTCTTCGTTTGGCCAGCCGGCAATAGTTCATTTTAGAATTTGTGATATACCAGGGTACCCCTTATCCTCTCCTGACTAACTCGTACGGGTCTAGGGCATAAGTGCTATGGGCCATGTTAGAGGCAATACCAACCTCTACCTCTGGTATGATGGTCAATGTTGAGAATCTCTTAGTTTTGCCAGCCGGCAATAGTTCAGTAAGAATTCATTGTAAACCGGATACCATATTCCCCCTTTGAACCCTCTACTGACAAACTCGTACGGGTCTAGGGTACAAGTGCTATAGACCATTTTAAAGGCAATAGGTACCTCTTCGTCTGGTACCATTGCCCGTGTGGAGAATCTCTTCGTTTGGCCAGCCGGCAATAGTTCATTTTAGAATTTGTGATATACCAGGGTACCCCTTATCCTCTCCTGACTAACTCGTTCGGGTCTAGGGCATAAGTGCTATGGGCCATGTTAGAGGCAATACCAACCTCTACCTCTGGTATGATGGTCAATGTGGAGAATCTCTTAGTTTGGCCAGCCGGCAATAGTTCAGTAAGAATTCGTTGTAAACCGGATACCATATCCCCCCTTTGAACCCTCTACTGACAAACTCGTACGGGTCTAGGGTATAAGTGCTATGGGCCATTTTAAAGGCAATAAGTACCTCTTCGTCTGATACCATTGCCCACGTGGAGAATCTCTTCGTTTGGCCAGCCGGCAATAGTTCATTTTCGAATTTGTGATATACCAGGGTACCCCCTTATTCTCTCCTGACTAACTCGTACGGGTCTAGGGCATAAGTGCTATGGGCCATTTTAGAGGCAATAATATGAATTGTTAATAATGACTCAGATTGGTCTGATTGGTTTGATTTTGAAGAATCATATGTCATTGAAATAGTAATTGACAGTTGTTATTTTTCTGTTATTTTTATTTCTGCAATTAACTATGTTTCTATTTTTCTGATATGTTTAAATAGAAAATACTGTCGTAATATTGTATGTTTTAGTTTCATGATTGGACTATATTTGTAGACAACGAACAAATGACCATCAATTCTCTGTCATTCCTAAATTTCTATATTTAATCAATTTTTTAAATTTATTGTAGCTTACATTGATTTAATAATCACAAAATTTTAATAAGAACTGTTCTTTACTTTATTTGTTTGTTGTAATGTCCCGTTTAATTTCTATATTTAATTATATTTTTTTTAAACTTGTTATTGCTTTAGTTTACATTATTTCTCTAATCACAGAATGTTAAAAGACCATTTCTTTGTTTTATATTTATGGAGGCATTTACATTGTTTTTATTACATTTACAATGTTGTTTAAAGACGCAGACCTTGAAGAAGACCCAAAGTTGATTCAATAAACGCGGACCTCGAAGAAGACACCCATTGACATGCCTATTTGAAGTAATATCAAATATAAATAGGAACGTTATTTAATTATAATTATCGTTCATAGTTTCTAACAACACTTCTTCGAACGCAAGTCATCTCATGAATATTATTGACGGCTCATGAATATTATTGAAGGCTGGCCTCATGAATATTAACGCCGGCTGCTATCGACGGCTAGATCCACACTAGTATGAATAAGTCCTAATTGCGTAAAGCCAACACTAGCATAAACTTTGGACTTATAAATGTTACAGTATACCGAACTGCAAAGCTAATTAAAGAAAAGGAAATCTATAAAAAAAAATGCAGTCATTTTCTTAAATTGGACAATTTGAAAGAAATTACCTTTTTCACAACTGCCAATATATGCAAATAAAGAACAGAGACTTATCTCATTATGAAAGTTAGTCCTTCTCCATCGTACATGATACAAAAATGTAAGAAAGCCCAAGATTTTTTCTCAACTGTGTGGTATAAAGGATAAAGGCTTTTTTTCTAACAACGATGTTTATTCAAGCCCTGGTCGAAAAAAAAAATAAACTTATTAAACTGGAGACATACATTTTTCAATGGATTGATTGATTAATGGTGTTATATTGGTGGAGGAAGCCAGAGTGCCCAAAGAAAACCATCGACCTTCGACAGGAAAACAGACAGTTCTAATCAAATAATGTTGGCGCTGACTGCACCAGCAGGAGCGGGTTCGAACTCACAAACTCCGTGTTGACTAGCCAGTGATTACTATAGTAGAACTACTTAAACCAGTTGACCACCGAGGCCCCCTTTTTCAATGCAGTAGAGTGACACACCATATACATTTTGTACAACCAAGCTATAATAATAACGGCGGATCCAGAAAAAAATTTGGGGGTGGTCCCAAATGTGGTCCCAAATGAATATTGAATGGTATGAAAAAGGTTAAAAAATACCTTCGACATTATGGAAGATCATGAATTTGGACAACACCATGCAATGCACATATTCCTAGGTAAAGGAATTTAAAGACATGTAAAACTGATTTTTATTTAAGACTCTATACAATATCTTGCAATATAAAATAGCACAACATACAACTGTCATCTGAATTAGGCAAGCTGTAAAAAAAGTTTAGCTAAAATGTTCCGAATCGGTAAAAATAGTTCTACGTAAAATTGTTCAAAATTTACTAATCTAACAAAGAGTCGTTTATCAGGCCATTCAACATCATGCGTCGCGGGTGTTTCCTTGCAATGTTATCTTTAATTTGTTTTATGTTTAGTTCCAAACTGTAGTGCACATGCATCAACGCAAGTCCGTTCAAATGTGATTGTCCCATAGTTGTTCTCAAGTAGGTTTTTAAAAGTGATAACTCACTGTTGGATCGCTCACATTCGCAACTCGTCACCCCCATGGTAGCTATGATTTTTAAGATAACAGAAATATTGGAAAGTCTGTTTTACAAAATACTTTCAGAGCACCGGCTACAGTTTCTGGTTTTGAAAGCATTGACTCGCAAGTCTTTTGCCACAAACGTAGTTCGGACGGCATTGTAGATGGGCTCAAAGAGATACATAAACAAATTTAATTTAATTCATTCATAATGATTGTTTTTTTCAAAATGTACATAAATGAAATTTAAAACCGAGACTCCGTTAGTTGGACAATGCAATTATATATGGAAATTTCACTTAAAAATACAAAAATAATTTGTATTTACCTTTCAAAATAAGAAGTCAACTTCTTCATATTGACGAGCTGTTTTGACAATTTAATTACATGTATATAGGTGAAACGCATTGATCCGTATTCTATCATTGTGACACCTCCAGGTAGCCAGGTAATCCATAACCAATTAGTGCGATGAAAGGATTAATCTTAAGTGTTAATTTGTTAATTGGCTAGTTATTTAAAAAATAGACACTTTAAAAAAGTTGAGTTTCGTCATGGGGGTGGTCCGGTGCGCCGTGGGACCACCCCCTGGATCCGCCACTGAATAAGTCGATGTATTTTAAGCATGTTAATATTGTTACTTGCAACACTTACGATATGATATAAAGAACATCAATATAAACATGATCAGTACGAGACGAGCAGCTTCATTCCTGGCATTTTCTGTAAACATATTAAGATGAAAAGGAAAAGTATAATATTAAAACAAAGAACAACTTATCTGAATAAGGGGCTGGAATTATTTCCCCTGATATGCCTTAAACTTTATGTTCTTTTGATATACAGTATTTCGTTAAAGTTTAGGAGGAGGGGTTGTTATATATGTGTCGACCGATATGTCAAACATTTTTCATCTGATTTTCCCAGTGTGTTTTTATGTTAAGTTGTTACACTTCTGTTCTTGTTTGTGAGAGATAGAGCGTTAGCTCGAACATATTTTAACCTACACATCATGCATGTACCTGTCCCTTTGCTGTTAATCATATTCATAAACTAGTATTATTTTTAACATAAATCTGGCCATTTCTTATGTCAAGGTCTTTTATGAATTACTAAACGTTCTGGGTTTTTATCATTGTTGAAGGCCAAAGTTTCATCATCTATATTCAAAAGATAGACGAATGATACAAGAGGGGCATTCAAACTCATTAGTCATACATAAATTGACAACGCAATTGCTAAAAAAGAAGCAGACTTACAATGGTACACAAAACACAACATAAAAAAATAAAGACCAACACGAACCATTCCATATCACGGTGTTAATGGCATAGCACTGTCTTTTAACTATTCTGTTATGCTATGCACAAAAGCGACACAAGGATAAGATATGATTGGCTTAGTTTCTTCTGTATGTTTCGGAGTTTAGTATGACGTCCATTATCACTGAACTAGTACATTTTACTTAGGGGCCAGCTGAAGCACACCACCGGGTGCTGGAGTTTCTCGCTGCACTGAAGACCCATTGGTTGACTTCGGCTGTTGTCTGCTATTTGGTCAGGTTGTTGTCTCTCTGACACATTCCCCATTTCCATTCTCAATTGTATTACGTATATTTATACCATTATTTTATCTCACCATTTCTTTTTATGTTATATCTAAAGTCATCGTAGTCTCTTACAGCGTGAACACTAAAAATGACCCTTGACCTGTGTATAACAAAAAAATGAAGTCGACTAATAAATAAATGCAGACAGTATGAAGCAATTGACGAATTGAGTGTGTACGTTAACAGTTGTGTGTTCACAAAAAGTCTAGGTAAATGGTGTTTGTGCTTTGAAGAATGTGAGTATTCTAAGGATTTTGAAGTTAAACATAGAGTAATATTTAGACCTGAACGACTCAATTCTATATTATACCTATCTAAACAAAACCTGGCAAACAATTTACCTGCAAAACGGATAATTATATGTTGTAAGTATACGTCTTTGCAATATATTTGTCTTAGCAATTATAATAATTAACTATAATTATCTTTTTGAACAGTTAAACCGTTAAAACTTAAAAAGGTAATATGAACACACTCTTTACATTATTTGTGTCTGTGATCTGATAACATTTCGATAGTTAATATATAGATTACCAGTACTTTCTGTGAACTCTTAAACGCACAAATTAACAGATAAGAGTTTTGAAACGACATTCATGAATACAAAAAAAAATGAAATATAAACATAATTTTTATGATACTTACTGTTCGCTTTGGTGATCTGTTGTTTCATCAACCCTATGCAGGTCTGAAAATATTCTTGCAAGGTTTAAAAGGTACCATGAGAAATTAAGTACTTGATTATTGTGTTTGTTCCACCGTATCCAACATCGACATATCAAGCAAGTAAATAGAATGAAATTCAAAACAGTGTAGCTCTGGCCATTGATTGACACATTAAATTCATCCATTGACTGGGACAATTTACGTGAACGTTTGTCTGTAACGACCACTGTTCACGACGTACCTACGATAGACATTTAAACTGTGGGGTCACCAAAGGTTTCTTAACGCCTTTAATTATAAAATAATTCGAAAAATTAATCAGGAATAACCTTTGTGTTTTGATTTATATAATTGATATATTAAATCAAAATATCGTGTTATTTCTGATTAATTTTTCGAATTACTTTATTTAGGTGTTGAGAACCTTTGGTGACCCCATAGTTTAAGTGTCTTTAAAAAGTACATAGTGAGCATTGGTCGTTACAAACAAACGTTCACCTAAATTGTCCCAGTCAATGGATGAATTTAATGTGTCAATCAATGGCCACAGCTACACTGTTTTGAATTTCATTCTAGTAATAAAGCAAGTTCCATTGTATTTCTTTAATATCTAAATGATAATGAAAATGGAAAAATAACATTATTTGTACGGACCGACATGTTGACGACGGACGACGAATATACATGTGGACGGACGGAAGGACGGACAACGGTATACCATAATACGCCCGTCAGATGATGTATAAATTTTAAACGTATTTGCAAGTTTTATTTTCCAATATCTTTTCACAAAAGAACAATTGTAGAATGCACGTAGCAGTTCCCTATCCATTAACATGTTGACATTGATGTCAGTATTAATAGCGTCAATGAATTTGTTAACAACGTTCTGGCAAGTTAGATATCAAAGCCATCAATATTCTTGAGTTAACTTAAGTTAATAGATATTTGCTACTAAAAATCTTCAAAGACAAAGTCGGTCCAATAAAAAACCAACAACATTTAACGTATCAAATCTATATATAATGCAAAAGATTTATATAAGGTATGAAAAGACATTACATAAAATCGCTAAATTACATTTATTCATGTCATATATCTAAATATATTACCTGTATTATATGTATTTGTTATTCCTTCTGTGACATTTTTACGACAGGAACAATCCTCTTCAGATGGTATACAGTATTTGTCATGAGTTGAACTGACGAAAACATATCCTCTTGTGCTATCACAATAACATGATCTATCCATTTTGGCACTACCATTGCTAAAAGTTACTTGACCTTCACTATAGCACCGACTTTTAAAAAACGAGCAGTTGGTATATCCATCTGTGTGGAAAATGAATGGTTGGTATCTTTCTGCGTCACATTCACCTCTGTTAAAGTTCGGTTGCCATACATACTTAGAACCTACAATACTCAAATAGTATAGACTAGTTGAAATAGTTTCATAGATGTGTAAGCGATTTTCGGTAAACTGGAGGAAAGACGGTTAGTGCATATATTAAAGGGACATGTATAGCAAATATTATTTTTTTTACAACAAATAAATATTCTTTATTCTTCAAATTGCTTGTTACAACTTTACTTTATTGTCCAAGCTTTAATAAAGTATCCCTGTGAACTACTTTCTGAGTATCCAGGAAAATACACAGAATATAATAAAATATCAACATTATTTTTTTTCATCAATTATAAGTAAATATTTAAGCTATTACTTTAATTTACAACTTACATGTCAAAGGTAAATTTAAACTAAGATTATAAGCTCAATAGCACATGTTCGCATGACCCTACTTCAATTCAAACCAACCAGTGCAAATCAAAACCACGTGTTTAGGATTTGTCTAACATAACAGTACCTAAGTGGTACATGTATGTATAACAGAGGGAGTTCGTGTAGGTTAATCTAAAGTTTTCTCTTTAAGTGTTTTGTGCACTGATGTAATATATTTTGCCATGATGCTTCCTAATTTTACTTTATTTGACCTTTTAAGTCCGTTTATTCTTCTTTAAAAGTATTTTTTACAGAGCCTGCATTTTCGAACTTTCTGTACTGTACAGAGTTGTATGGCACTAGTTGCAAAGGTATTGTATATTTGATAAAAGATAACAATATAACTACATTTTTGGAATTAAACAATCATGCTAGATGGTGTGAAAGTGTACACTGTTATGACTCTGTGTTGGAATAGTTTCCTTTGCGGAATAATTCCCTTTTTTCCATCAGTTAAAACTTCAGAGCCGGCACTGTCGGGGAGTTTAACTATACCTGGGGCAATTATTTTTGGTCCTCTACAGTTCTGGCGATATTCCAGAGTTAGGATGTCCAGTAAACAAGTGTAGTTTCTTGCATGCGTACAAATGTATTTGGACAGGATTTGCCAGTGTGACTGTTCAGGACAAGTAACCCTGTATGCCATACTATACGCCAAAATCTGTAAAACAAATTAATATAAAAAATAACATATAACGTTCAGTAGCAAATATTTCATGCACATTTTGTACGATGACTAATTAAAAAAAATTGATTTGATCAAACTTGAGCAATGATCCATAAAAATGAGGCCAAGGTCAAATAAGATATGCCAGACTAACGTACATCGTAAAATATTTTCAAACATTAAATATAGTTGACCTATTGAATACAGTATTAGAAAAACAGACAAAAACACAAAAACTTAACTATAACCACTGAACCATGAAAATGAGGTCAAGGTCAGATGACACCTACAGTTGGACATTTCCATCACAAATACAGGAGACATATTGCTTATAGTATCTGAGATATGGACTTAACCACGAAAACGTAACCCTGTTCACTGATCCATAAAATGAATTCGAGGTCAAGTAAAAACTGTCTGACGGGTATGAGGACCTTACAAGGAACGCACATACCAAATATAGTTATCATATTACTCATATTGAGAGAGAAAGGAAGAATACTAAAAATATTAACTTTGTCATCAAGTAGGCACTGAACCATGAAAATGAGGTCATAAACAATGGACATATAAGAGACAGAAACTTCATATCATAAGGCATATATATATATATATATATATACAAAGTATGAAGGATCAAGGTATTCTACTTCCTAAATTGTTAAACTTTAAAGATGACGGCTAACGCTGGATCACTAACCCGATTTCGAGCTTTCTGCGACAAATTCGCTGACTCGACAAAATGGCGACAAATTCGCTGACTCGACAAAATCAACCGAAGGCCACCAATATCTGATTGTTGCAAGGTAAACATGGATAAAGAGTGGACCTTCCTGATATATTCACCTTATTAGCAAACACATTTAAAGTTGTTAAAAGTTATTCTACTATCGGCCAATGATGTTATTTCAGAATAAAAATGGGATTTTATTTCCTCGCTTCCTCTCACCTTTTCTAAATTTGAATACATGCAAAGTGTTAAAAGCAAGTATTTATATTTACCTGAGTTACAGCTATGATTATGAAGGATTGACACATGATATACTCCTATATGAAGATCTTCCATTCCCTTTCAACTAACTTATCGCAAATATCTTTTTTACCAATTGTTCGTGGTCTAATACTTAAAATTGGATACATATTTCTTCCATTTTTTTTTACTGTTGCTGTGAAAAAATTAATATCAAATTATAACATGAAGATTCACAGTCTAGGGCTTAAGTTCATAAAGACACAACAAAATAGTTCTTTAAAAAATTATTATATCCTATGACAGTTCTCAGTCAATATTTTTTTATACATATCAAAGGGGGTCTGGGTGGAGTTTACAGAATAGAGAATAATTATCAAAAAGTGCAAAATAGATGACAAAAAAAAGATATACTAGTTAACCAATTTGATACCAGAACCAAAATCAAAAATCTTAATACCACTGGACGTTAAGCAACCAACAATCAATCAATTAAAATCTTAATACACGTTTAGATTGTGCATATTAAAGATATCGACCGCTATGGTGACGGGGGGATAGATGTATGGTCAAAACAGTTCCTTTGACCGACAGTAAAACCCTTGTCAAAGGTGTCTGTTTAGCGGTAAAAGTACATAGTCCGGCCGATTGGTGCAGATATAGAGCATAATTGCTCACTTGATGAGGAAAGCATGAAACTTTGCATAGTGGTTCTTGGTTATATACCCTTTGATTTCAGCTATGGACCCACTCTGAAAAATCCAATATGGCTGCCATTTTCAAGATGGCGGAAAAAACGGTATAAATATAAAGATTGTCCTAAAGGTATTCTATATAATTTCGGAAATTAAAGTAATGATTCTTTAAAAATGGACTTCATGTTGTTGAATTTGTTATCAATTAATTATAAAATATAAAACAAATAATTTGGTTATTTCTTACACATACATTTGCAAATATGGCTGCATATACAAAGACAAATAGTGAAATTCAAAATGTTAATCAATATGTTACATGTTATTGTAATTGTTCTTTAAACGCTTTCAGTTTTATTGGTTGGAATGAAATAGGTTGAAACGACGTTAATATAGGTCGGTTAAATGTGGTGGAATAGTAGGTAACTCATCTGAACTTTGAGGCAGTACAGAGGGCACCTTGTCTCGTCTCTCTTCAATGCCACGTCTTACGTCGCTCATCGCGTTTTCATCTGGCGTACCCACTACATCGTCAAATTATTCTATGTAATAAATAGGTGTACCTTTTTGAGGCGGATTAGACGATTGTCATCATTTAAAATGGTTAAGGGGCAACTATTTCCTTTTCCAACTACGTGCGAAACCAATTCGAAACTATTCAGCGAGAATGGTCCTTAAATGCATTCCTGGTCAACACTTTTATTAGTTTTAATGGTAACAGTCATTTTTGAGTTTGGCGGAACTGTGATGGTTCGTTTTATGCAAACTTGAAATCTCGTTTCCACTGTTAACAACTGCCGCATTTATCACTTGATGACATGTTGATGGTAATTGTGGGAGTACTCAGGTTTATCACTGCGCTCAGTGTGTCCAAAATATCTAGCCTAAGTATAAAATCGTCTGTTAATGGCTCTTTGCACACATCCTATTGTATGTTTACTCTATTAATGTTGAGAGTCGTTCTTTATAATCTTCCCAATAACAAGCTGTTAACCCAAACCACATAGCGTTACGTTCTCCAAATCTCCATTTTCTGCCAGAATTAATTTCTCATTTACCAATGTTATCATTGCAGCAGTGTCCACAATCATGCTCACATTCTGGTCATGTATAGTCTCGTACTGCTAAGCTCTTTCACATGGTTCGTCTGATGACAATATCGGACGAGGCCGTGGGCCTCTGTTCGATTTTGTGATGAGGTGATGTTTAATGGTCAATAGACTTTGGAATCGTGCGTTTGGCTACTGGCCCGACCCATTGCTGTTTAAAGACTCCATTGTTGGGGTTGCATTTTGATTTTCTCCGTATCCTGGTGAAGGTGACCGTTGTCTGGAATAACCGGGATTTCTGGAGTTTGTCTGTGGAGATACTTACCGTTGTCTTTAGGGACTACATGATCTCTAGTTTATTCGGTGGGTTGCTCATCGATAGACATTAAGCTTGGGTGTATTTCTACCTGCCGATCTACCGCGATTGTATTGCTCATGAGATCTTCCACGTGTATATTGATCAGGTGATCTTCCATGGAACTGGTGATCTTCCATGATTATTTGACCAGAAGAACCGAAGTTATATTGATCGGCAAATCCACGGTTATGCTGATTAGTTGAAAGCATAACATCAGCTAGTTTTGTGACAATTTGTGTGAGGTTATGCACCTCATTATCCAAAGGACTGCTCATGTTTTCTTTATCGGTCGGAGATACTGCGCCATCAGCAAAGTAGACTTGTCGATGGTCATTATTGGCACTTTTTGATCCATATTTATCGCCATCTGGTTTGCTATTAAGGTTTTCAATTGTTTTAACGCCTTGTTGAATGTTTCTGGGTTCCTCTCTATTACATGCCTTGAAGAATCTTTGTTTTTACATCCTTGACGGAATACTTCGGTTCCAATCTGGTTTGATCGTCTTTCTTGCTTAAGCACTGCTCCAAATGAATGTTTTTTTAAAGGCCTTGGAATCATCATCTGTGTTTAACTTGCGAGCGTACTCAAAGCCAACATCGGCCTTGCAATCTGGGGCCTACACACATTTTTTTTTCTGTTTTCCCATTGTCATCTACCGGCAGTTCGTTCATAAAAACGCTTCCCAAGTCATTGATCCTCTTCTATTGGGTTTTTGCATTTTTGGGATCTGTGGGCATCGGCTCCGGTGCCTTGCACCAAGATTTTCTTGCCATCGGGTATATTCTCTCTCCAATGAGGAGTCTGAAAAAAAAGTGTTTCCACACTCTTTCGGTTTCCTCTGCCCTTTCCTGTATCGGTCAGTGGAGTCAGCTTGCTGTAATGGGAAGCCTGTTAGAGCTCCAGGAGCTGACAAGGTTGTCTTAACTGGAGTGATAATGTGGTATTGCCATTGTCTCGACGGGGATGATACCGAAAGTAGGAACTGCATTCAGCATTGGAGAAACTTGATAGAATCAACTTGCAGCCAATTGTTTCTGTAATGGTGTGTTGCTCTGAAAAAATATTATTGAATCATAGTAGATGGTAAGTGTGCGTAAGAAGATACATAAGACTTTTGCTGGTATCCTTGATTAGTACTAGAGGTTTATAGTTAATGTTCTTAAATAGAGATTGTTATTGAATAATTTGAACTGTCTCATGCAGGGCAAATGGCCCTGACATAGGATTTTTGACTTAAGGTGAAGACACCTTCAACAGAGTTGGCACGGTTGATGGTTCATGCGAACTACAATTGGAGAAAGACCCAAGGCTTGGATTTTGTTGTGTACTTTTGGTAAACTTGCGTTGTACATGCTAAGGTCAAATTTTGGCTTAGATGATGTGCCTTTGCAGGAATTTTAACTTCTTTATTTCGATTGTCCACAAATTCATTTACAACAGATGCCAGTTGTTGGAAGGTACCCTGCTATTGAAATGCACTTTTAAACTGAACTGTGTCTCCTGCCTCTTTCTGTTGAGCTTGAAACGTAATGAGACCAACACATATTGTATCAATTCACGTTTCGCTCTGTTTTATATTGCGGTAAATCTCAGCTGTTCTTTGAGCATTAGATTTTCTATCTGCTAAAAATTCTTGTTACATTTGTTCAATAGTCATTTCTGAGCTGTCCTCTGTTAAAGCGTCTTCCACGGTGGGTTTCTCCATATCCTCAAGTGATTCAGTTTCTGCCATTTCAATTGTCTTGTCCTTGTTGTCCTCAATTCCTTCCATTTCACTGATATGTGTTTAAATGATACTCAATTCTCAGTTTAATTTCTCAAATTGCAAAATAATGCGACCCAAGAAATAAGATAGGCATTAAATAATATCTTAAGGCAGATAAATCCCAAGTCACAGCTTTTATGTGTTACCAAAGACAACCAATAGTGCAGCTTTTTATGAAAGCTACTACTTTGTGTATGAAATGACAAGCAAGGCAAAATCAAAAAAGCACAGAACTGGGACAGATACTAAATGACACTATGCATCAATAAAATGTTTATATTCAGGTCAATTCTGAATAATGAATATTTGCTTATTTTTCAAGGCGGCCATTTTGAAAATAGCCGCCATTTTGTATTTTAAAGATAGATCAAAACAAAATCTTGCTAAGTACACCAAGTCATTCAAATATGTTGATTTTTGTGCTTCCAGCATCAAATCCACTGTGGTTTGTGCAATACTGGAAAATATTTTAGAACCTACTGCGGCCATCTTGAAATAAGCCGCCATATTGAATTTTGAGGGTGGGTCCATAGCTAATATTGCTCAGTACACAAAAATGTACCATCATGCAAAAATTGGTGCTTTCCTCATTATTTGAGCAATTTTTTCACCGATCGGCCGGACTAACACAGCCATGTCCGGTCAGTATGGGGATGATAAATCCGATACCTCGTGGAGAGAAAGAGTGCCACGCTCTGCACACATTAAGAAATCATGTAACACCTGCAAGGCAAAAAATTTTTCCACATCCAATATACCCTCGTTTGCCATTGAGCGTCTAAATTTGGCCGACAGGCTACGTCCCGGACGGCCTCTATAACAGGACCTACCAAATGTGTTTATTGTTAATTTGTTTTTGTCCATACTATGCTTGAAATATTTACCACTGGATGTTAAGCAACAAACAATTTGACAATCAAAGAACCCCAAATATGCATTTTTGTTGAAATCATACAAAGTTTAATTTGAAACCCCGATTTGAACAAACTTGAAAACTAGACCGAATATCAAAAACATATAAAACATGTTTAGATGAAGCATATAAAAAAACCACAAGAATTCCATTTTGCTAAATTCAAGTTTATCTATTTACCCTTTCGACCTAAATGTTGACTAAATTATTAATGTACAAACCGGGCCCAAAATAATAAAAATCTAAATAGTGGTATACGGATAGATTCAGTTAAGCAAAGAACTTCAAGAAATAGTGTTTTGTTTAAATCAAACAAAATTTAATTTTGACTCTTAATTTGAAACCAGAAAATTCTAGTTTTTGATCCATAATCTTAAATAAATTAATTGACCATAACCACCTATATCAATTTCAACCACCCTTTTGAAGTATGGAACTCTGGTACAATTTTATAGAGATCTATAAACCTATACACGTTAACGTTACAGTCGTTACTGTCCTGAAAACATGTTTGTTTTTGACAAATTTAGGCGCCAAATCCATAAAAAGTTCGAGAATAATATATTCCAAAAGCAATCCCAACCTTACTTAAATGACATGAAGCATTTTGGTACAACTTCATAGAGATCCATACCCTTAACTTCAAGTTAATGTCTGGATACATTATGTCTTCGGACGACGCGGACTACGTCATAATATTATAAAACCGCAAAAACTTTGCAGTCGTATAAAAATCACTAGGAAAAGGTTGAATACATTTAGTGCAAATGCTTGATTTAAACCAAATACTATGCAATGTTTGAATTGTCATATTTACAAACATTGAATGAAATAGAAAGTTCGTTAAATCTTGCATGATCTGTATATTTGATTATCAAACCCTCTTTATATAAAAAAAAAATAACAAAGAAAAAAAAATATACAATGGCATAAATGAAATCATAAATGACCAATACATATTTCTACGTTATGATAAACCGAATAAGTATTTACTCACACCTTAAACATTTCATCAAAATTTCGATACCAATAACGCCAACAAAATCACGTACAGATCTAAAACGTCCTCTCGTCTTAAATACGCTTGAAATATTTCCCACTAGACATTTTCTTATCATAATGACTCATTCAAATAAATGTGCTAATATAAAACGATATGATTGAAACTAATAAAGAGGAATATACCAATAACGCCAACAAAATCACGTACAGATCTAAAACGTCCTCTCGTCTTAAATACGCTTGAAATATTTCCCACTAGACATTTTCTTATCATGATGACTCATTCAAATAAATGTGCTAATATAAAACGATATGATTGAAACTAATAAAGAGGAATATTGGATGATATTTTTTTTTACCGGATTGCTACCATCCGACCTTGTCTGTAACCATCTACTTGTATTTAGTTTACACATAACACATTGTATTAAAGAATATTTTGAAAACAATATCGTGTTCAAGAGGAAGCATTCGGAAACCACAGTGCACTGTAACACACCAGTACAATAACAGTTTTTCGGACTTCTCTTGAACTGAATTTTAATGTGCGCGTATTGTTATGCGTTTACTTTTCTACATTGGCTAGAGGTATAGGGGGAGGGTTGAGATCTCACAAACATGTTTAACCCCGCCGCATTTTTGCGCCTGTCCCAAGTCAGGAGCCTCTGGCCTTTGTTAGTCTTGTATTATTTTAATTTTAGTTTCTTGTGTACAATTTGGAAATTAGTATGGTGTTCATTATCACTGAACTAGTATATATTTGTTTAGGGGCCAGTTGAAGGACGCCTCCGGGTGCGGAAATTTCTCGCTACATTGAAGACCTGTTGGTGACCTTCTGCTGTTGTTTTTTTCTATGGTCGGGTTGTTGTCTCTTTGGCACATTCCCCATTTCCATTCTCAATTTTATTTATCGAAGAAACTGTTTACAACTTAAACTGATTTCCATAATCATATAATGAGGCGATATTTTGATTGAACTGAAAACTTAATTGAAGAATATTGAAGTCAGATATAGAAGACACTGTTAAATAACAAAGCAAGTGTGAAATACATGGGAATAATTACCTTGAAATATAGATTCAGCAGATTCACTTAAACCAATTCTGTAACATTGATAACATTTTCCTCGCTCACGCAAACCAATCAATAATATTACACATGCTACGCTGTTTCTATTAATAACTAATATACGATTATTGATCAAAGTTAAGAAAATGGAGGATATAAATAGTCTTCACGTAATATACTAAATACTGTTTACATACTATTGAGTTTCTTTGCATAATGTACACATTGTATACGTATTTTAAAATGACGTTACGATACACTTACAGAGGGGTTTAATCTACTTGGACCATTCAATGTGAGTTCTGTATGAGACGAAAATCTGTTTTCTCAACATCCAGTGGCAAATATTTCAAGCATATTCAGGACGATACCATATTAAGATTTAAGGGAGTTCGCTACTCCGTTTCAAAATAATTAGCTTTTCAAAACACAAATATTTATTGATAGGTGATTAATAAAGGAATCAAAAGAGCAAAACAATATTTAAGTCAATGTGCTTGTTTTCGAGATATTAGCGGCGGGAAAATTTTCTCTCTAGACTTTTAATAGCTTTATCATTGGTAAGTTTAAGTTCTCAAAAACCATTAAAATATAAATAAAATTTTATAAGACTTTTACAGATGGCTTATCATTATACTTGTAAAAGATTTATAAAAAGAAAAATTGGGGTCTATGGGCGAAAGTTTTAAGGCATTCAAATGGATATAACCAGAGGAAATTAAACATGACAAGCGAACACATCCATAACGCAAAACACGTCTGCAAAATTGACAATAATAAGATGGCGGAATAATCATATATTATCAAACTTTGATCCCATGCCATATTTTGATTGGTGCAAGAGGAGCTGGATATTTTATCTTTTTAATGAATAACTTCTATCACCTCAGGTATGTGTCTTACAAGTATTTATTTCATATATTTATATGGCATGTCAGACGCGAATCATGTCATTTTTAAAAGGTGAGTTCCAACCCTTAAAAGTCTATGAAACGTTCCCATACTAAAATAAATCATAAGGTGGTGGGGGTGAATCCCAACACTTGGAATCCCCCCTGGATCCACCAATGCATGTCTGTTTGACCACCCCTTGTCTTTGAAATTGATGCATGCCCCTTTTCAATGTTTAAGTAGAGTTGTCAGAAAACTGGAGTAAGGCATCAAAGACGAAATCATTAAAAAAAGTCACGCATTTGTTTTTACGAAATTGTAGACATTAGGTAAAAATATCTTCAGTTGGAATGATAACTTCTTTTATGTTATACAAAATGTCAATAGCTGTTTCTTTCCATGAAAATAATGGAGTGGAGCCGAAGGTCTCGAAGTCCATTATTTCAAAGACATGGAGATATTTTGCAATGCCATATAAATAATATATGAAATACATACCTATGGGAGACACATACATAAATAAGGCCGTTAGTTTTCTCGTTTGAATCGTTTTAAATTGTTATTTCGGGGCCTTTTAATGCTGACTATGCTGTATGGGCTTTGCTCATTGTTGAAGGCTGTACGGTGACCTATAGTTGTTAATTGCTGTGTCCTTTTGGTCTCTTGAGGAGAGTCGTCTCATTGGCAATCATACCACATCTTTTTTTATAAGCAAGTTTTCATCTTCATTCGTTATACGTTATTTCTTTATAATGTTTGCATGGTTATAGCATTTTTCTACATCCAATAGAGCATCGTTTTTCAATAGCATTACAAATCTTCCGTTAATCATCCTGGTCGATTCCATATTGCAGGACCTAAATATATTTAATGCGTTTATTGTTAACTTGGAACTGGACGTACTTGGCAAACGTCAATCAATCGAACAGGATTAGCATGGTATCTACTGCCAGATTGCGTAGTCTAGGTTAATATGTGTATTGCAGTAGACCCCACACACAAGTGTTAAGTGCAATAAAAATTATGTGTTGCTTGCATTGACTAATCATCACTATCAGAGCGTTTTGCCGTAACGATATTTTCCTGGGCACTCTCTCGAATAGTTTTCTCTAATAAAAAAATATGAGAGTTTCATATGATAGACAGAACACACAAAAAGATCAGCATAAACTGTTACCGTCTACAAAAATGCATATTAAGCCATTATAAATTGGTCATTTACTCGTTATTTGAAAGGGGGCTCTTTGATAACGACAAAAACCCTTCGATCAACATTGAAAATTATTGAAAAAAATGTCAAATTGGTAAAGTAATTCAGATATGCTCAAATTTGAAAAGAAAAACAACAGAAGCAGGAGCCGAAACTATAAGTCATTCAAGTTAATATCTGGGAAAAGCACTGACACCATCAAATAACAGCGTGAAATGTAAAGCAGTGACGGAGTATCATATAAAACGATCCATACACCGAAGCAGCAGTTTGTCAATATTCAAATCAATCTCATTAATCGACAAATCAAGGTTACGAACAGTATCGAGGAAATCGGAGGAACTCCTAAAAGGAATGAGTTCGAGTGTATCGTAATGAGCCATTCACTACCTAATCTTAGTCCGAGGATGCCTTAGGGAGTTTTTTTCACTAAATGACAACTGTTAAAAGCAATGTCAAAACTTCAAACTACTACACTTGATATGTACAAAAAAATAACGAAGAGTACCATAACATAGCATGATATCGACAAAGAACACACTCAAAATCGCTAATATTTTATTGAGATTTAGCATCTGTGTAATCTTGTATATTTATATTGGTTCCATTAAGGATTGAGGCATTAGCAACTTCATTTTTAACTTCCAATGAATTACAATTTATCGGGACATTTTCATTTTTACGCAAATCACTTTCACCCATCTGGTCAAGTTCATGTTTTTTTCTTGAACCACGTGCACATACATTTGAAAGATAAGTATTGTTGTCAGCGCTTGCTGAAATTTCTTTCATTTCGATTTTAAAAGGCATTAAGACTGGGTCATTATCGACATTTACTTCGTCAGTTATTTCTGATGTACAATAGATCGGCATTTCATTTACTGTTTGTGGTGGTGTATTGTTATCGAAGCTATCGTTGTTAATAACGGTTTGTTTGTGATAGTTTTCGGAGTTCTGAGAGATTTGATTCTTTAATGACTGAGTCAGATGTACACCATTCACTGTGTTTTGTAAATTGTTATCTTTTTGGTCTTCTGTAATGTCTCCTCTTAGACAGTCCTTTTGTAGGAGGGATGACATTGAATGTCCTTGACATTTGTGAATTGTCACTGGTACCTCGTAACTATGTGATGTTTGCTTCCAGTCGTCGTCCAGAGGCTGGTATGGATTTAAGTATCCATCAGTTGTCATTTGCGTACTAGAATCAGACGAATCGTCCGTGTCACTTTTTGGAGCATGCGTTTCAGCATATTGATGTGTCTTTTCCTTCCAGTCCTCGTCAATTGAATGATAAGGATGAAGATAGCTCGTTGCGTCATCATCTTTATCGAACTCATCTGAGTTTTGGTTTTGGTCTGATTCATGGAGCGACAAATAGCTTCGGGTAACACCTCTTTGAGATCCACGAAAACTACTGCTGTCACCATCTGAATGCACGGGAGATAGGTAGCTTGTATTGTCATTATTTTTTAATTCTATATTTGCACTTGGTGAATTTTTAGCCTGCCAAATTCTCATATCAACATTTTCGAGCAGCAGTGTCTCATCGATTTCAGCGTATAAACTAGAAGCCGAATCAACACGAGAACGTGATTGCCTCAAAGAATTACTCTTGATCTATATTAGGAATTCCCGGCTTTGTTGCTTTGCCTTGACTCTTCCTTCTATATTTCCGAACTAAACATGTAAGACCTATTGTCACTAAAACGCTTCCAATTACCACGGAATAAATAACTATTTCCCGTTGTAAAAGCCCTGAAAGTATACAAATGGCTCAGTATCATCTTATTTGATCACAAATAACTCTTCAGCTCTCTAAAACAGTGTCTGTTTAGCTATAGGTAACTGGACCTTTAACATGATACATGAGATAATGGATGATCAAGATATGTCAAGAAAGGAGTAGGTCCGGTAAGGATCAATTTTGGCCTCAAATTTCAAGTTCATTTGACGAATGAATTTGACCTCTTTTTAAACACTTAAGTGTCTATTTCATTTGAATCAATTAGTTTATGTGAAAGATTTTAACTGGTTTAGTCATTGAAAACGATCCGATTCAAGCTCAAATATGAAAAATCTACCAAATATGTCAAAAATGTTACTTTTTAGATAGTTTTTGTCAAAAATGAAAGTGGCCGCATCCGTGTTCATCCAAAATCTTTATATATGTTATGTATTATCATAAAATACAACTTACATTTCAATATTAAGGATGAACACGAATGCGGCCACTTTCGTTTTACACGAAAACCGTCTAAAATTTAGCTAAAATGATAGAATTGTGAATATTTCAGTAATTTAGCGTGACTTAATGGTGCTAGTACTCGATATATGTGCATTGTATTGCCAAAAACAACCAATATTTATGTAGCAGAAGCATTCTACTGTCCAATATATATTTAAAAGTTTACATTTTAACAATTTTATAAAACTGCTATATTTTGGGGCCAAAAAGGGGTCTTACCGAACCTACTCCTTTTGTCTGCTTAACTAACCATGATCGATTTAATGCCGAGTCTTGAAAATAAAGGTTTGACTACAAGTATCACACAAACTTAACATTATCAGTGATCAATTAATTCGAGGTGAAAGTCAGATAAACCCTGGTAGAAAAATATCTTCACATTACAATTTTTCTCTTTGTACCAAATATAGCTAACCTATACTTGATAATATTTAAGAAACCGGATACACAAACAAAAACTAATTATTGACCAATGAGCCGTATTAAAAGGATCAAGGTAAGATGAACCATGCCAAACAGAAACAGAAGCCTAACCATTGTCCCATACATCAAAGAAAGAAGGTAGCCAATTACATGTGATATCTAAATAGAGGATAAAACTACAGAAACTTAACATTAACCAATTAACCATGCAAAGTACAAATGTCACACGACAAAAAAAAAACATTTTATTAAAGCAGTCACTGAACCTTGAAAATGAGGTCAAGGGCAATTGAAACATGCCTGAATGACAGATACACTTTACAATCGTGCTATACACTACCTACAAATAGTTGACCTAATGAATATAGTATCTTATAAACGGTCATTATCATGAAACTTTAATCTTGATCACTGATCCATGAAATGAGATCGAGGTCAGGTGACACGTGTCTGACCATTGTCTGACGAACCCAAAGACGTTACAAGGAACCCATATAGGAAATATAGTTATAATATGAGCGAACCTATTATAAAAGCGAGTTTCACATGACAAAAGAATTAGATTGTGATGAAGCAGTCGCTGAACCATGAAAATGATGTCAAGGACAATTGAAACATGACAGACTTGGTAATATAAGATATCTGCGTAAAATATGGAACGACTCAGCTGCCATATGATAACAATAACCATATCATTAAGGGTAGAGATATATCATGAAGAAAATGTTCTTTATTATAACGGCATTTGACTATAATACTCTTTCAATTGGCTATATCACTAAGATATACGGCATTTGACTATAATACTTTGTCAATTTGCTATATCACTAAGATAAATCTATATACTATAACGGCATTTGACTATAATACTCTGTCAATTTGCTATATCACTAAGGTAAAATTTATATACTATATAACGGCAATTGACTATAATACTATGTACCAATATATACCTATAGTTTATATAGACTTTGGTAATACAGATATATACTATGTCAATTTGCTATATCACTAAGGTAAATTTATATACTATAACAACAGGCCCGTAGCCAGGAATTTCAAGGGGAGGTTCGTTGGACTCATGAACTCGACTTTAACAGTCACAATTTGAACAAAACGTTGATTTTAACAGTGCTTATTTGATTTCGAGGGGGGTTCGGACGAATCCCCCCTGGCTACGGGTATGAACGGCATTTAACTATAATACACTTTCAATTTGCTATATCACTAAAGGTAAATTTATATACTATAACGGCATTTGACTATAATACTCTGTCAATTTGGTATATCACTAAGATAAATTTATATACTATAAAGACACATTGATACAACATGGAGTTAGCTTTTCACATTATTCTGTCATTTAACTTTGTTATGAAGATAATATTTCATAGTATGAAGACATTTTTATATAACATGGAGCTACGTTTCAATATTGATTTGTCATTTTAATAAACTATTCTGTGATATTGCTACGTCATAAAGATACATTTCAAACTATAAAAACATTGTAATATAGCATAAAGCAATTTTTTCATACTACTTTGTCACCTCAGTATGTTATAACAATACATGTGTATACTGTACAATCATCTCGATATAGCATGGAACAATTTTAAAATTAAAAGATATGTAAAAGATATGAAGCATCACAGCAACCGGCGTCACTGTAGCTCCAAAACTTGAAATAATTAACATGAAAACTGATATCAAAATATCATTTTACTTTCGTTACAAACTAAAAGCTTTTATAGAAGTGCTGTCAAATAAACAACGAACAGTAGTAGCTAATAATAGGTCTTCCATTTGAAGTCCACTCAGGCGTTGCCTTGAACATGTAGAACAAGATCATACGAATTACTTTTTTGTGCATGTTCATGTATTTAGAAGTACAAAATATTAATCTTGTTGATATATGAAAGTACCAGTCCTATGAATTTCAACTGCAATCATTGTCATAAATAAGAACAACATATATATATATATCACTTGAATTGTGTCATCAATAGTGGCATGTAGTTTGTTTTTTCATGAAATATCGTTTATGAGTTGACATGCTATATATCTTATCTCAAACACTATATAAAGTTAATTTGAAATACTAACCAGTGCTTTCTTTAGGAGGAGTTATGTTTTGGATTATAGTATAAACATTGCTGAAGGACACTGAAGTAACTGTTGTCAAATTTGCCCGTACGGCTGTCAATAACAAAATTAACATGTAGATAATGATAATAAGATACGCACACACACAGCTTCTAGATATCAAATAAATACCTTCTCTACAACACCAAATTTTACGGTAAAATATTTTCCTGTGAAATAATTTATTTAATCATATGTATTTTTCCATGAATTCAGCTGAAGATGTATAATTTGTACTTCATATTGAGTGACGATTTGTCTGAAATAAGACCTCTGGAAACATTATGTACTAAACGCTTTAAAAAAGGTTAAACGAATCTTTTTACTATTTATATGTCTGGTTCTTTTTGTGTTAGCCATGGCGTTGTGAGTTTATTTTCGATCTATGATAGTTATCAGAGGTACAAAGATTATAATTTAGTACGCCAAACGCGCGTTTCGTCTACATAAGACTCATCAGTGACGCTCATATCAAAATATTTATAAAGCCAAACAAGAACAAACTTAAGTTGAATTTGACTGTCTGTCTGGTATCTTTCGTTCGTTTTTTAAAATCAATCTATATAACATCTAAAGTGCAAAGGGGTTACACGAAATAAATTCTCTGAAATACTTTCAAAATGAAAATAAATATTTTGTAATATGTCACGTGTTATTGGCCATTATGCCGGTCAAATATGTAGTTATATGATACTGAAGTACACCTGTCCAATAACTACATGTGATAAATACCGGTGCTCCATATCCCCTCTTTTGTACTCTTTTGTATTGATTCAGTAGTAATTGTTTCATTTAAACAACCATGGACATGGTCACATCTAAAAATATAAATAAGATAATCAATGTCTGAATGTGTGACTCTCATTTTATCCTGAACATCAATATACTTATCATCATATCTAGTATCTTTTGTTTTACTGTATGAACAACAACCCGGGCGCCATGGAATCTGCTTATCCTCGCGGAGCTCCTGAGATCATCGCCAGATTGTATGCATTTATTTGTTTTAGTGTTGGTCGTGTTCTTTAGTTCAGTATGTTGTGCTTTGTGTACTATTGTGTGTCCGATTGTCTGTTTTTTTATCAATGGCATCGGCAGTTCATTTTCGACTTATGAGTTTGAAAGTTCCTCTGGTAACGTTTTCCTCTATTCTTATTTGTCTAAATAAAATCTCGAAGTCAAACTAAAATCCAACCACGAAATGTAGAATATATTGATCATACTATGTTACTCAATATCCAAGGGAATCCATGCATCTTTAATTATCTGTCCTTGCGAACTTGTAATTAAGCATATATTCTATAGAACCTGGAATCTTGATTTTCCCCATGTGATATTGACACAGATGGAAAACTTCAAACTAGAATATATATATGAAATTGAAAATGGAAACGGGGAATGTGTCTCAGAAACAACAACCCAGCAAAAGAGCAAACAACAGCCGAAGTCCACAAACGGGTCTTCAATGCCGCACCCGGTAGCATACTTTAGCTGGCCACAAAAACGATTATGTATACTTGTTCAGAGATGATGAACATGATGAACGTCATATAAAACTTCGAAATATACACAAGAAACTAAAATTAAAAATATTACTGATAAAGACCAGCGGCTCCGGACTTAAGACAGGGGCAAACATGCAGCTGGGTTAAACATGTTTTTTGAGATCTCAACTCTCCCCTATACCTGTAGCCAATGTAGAAAAAACAAACACTCATCATTACATCACAGTCAAAACTCAATTCAAAAGAAGGCATGGTTCGATGACAGAATAGGTAACAAAAGAAACTATACAAAATGACAATGAAACCCGTTATGTGTTCATCTTTAATTCATCACCTTTCTATTTATCATCAGTAACATACCATCCTCCTAATTGAAAACTTAAGATCTTGCATACTTACATATTGCTTACAAGAGTGAGTTGAAATACGATATATCCATGATATATGTGTCTCAAAACATTTGCTACTTTTTAAAGCAATATACTCTATAGGAAAGATCAGTTTGCTGATTGTGTCCTTTTTCCTTTAATTTGTAATATGTTGACTGAGTGTGTACTCGAATGTTGGGTGACGTATCCATACATGTAGCAGAAAACTCTAATTTGTTGGGGTTTATGCGACCACCATCCCCCTTTTTTTGTTTTATCTGATTTGGTAATTTCTCAAAGATTTTATGAGCTTTGAATATCAAATAGTTCACTATGGTAACCTCAAAAAAATTATGCAAGACTCGAACTTATCGGTATTTGCGACAAAAAAAATCAAAACAAAATCAATGAAGTATGATCTAAATTATTATTGTTTTGTTTAGCTTATGACATTAGAGTAGCAACGGACGAAATTTTTGCTGCAGTTGGTCATTCAAAACTTCCTCCAGATTCAGTGTGGATTTTCAAATGCAGTCAAATGTGATCTATGCATTCGTGTAGTTAATGCATAAATGTCAATTTCTACCAGATGTAATATGGTAGTCACACACCTATATCCATATTGTTAGTCCTAATCACAAGGTGACCATGCAGCTGACCTTTTTTGTTTTAACTACCTCAACCGAAATGCAGCTTTATGCGAAAAAAATGTTCAGTTTAAAAATTTAAACTACAAAAATGATCATGAGTTGTCGTATTTTTTTAATCAAAACATTTATATCTAATATGAACTAATACTACCTTTGGTAAAATTCACAGTTGCAAGGATTGAGACACTGTTTGCCGTAATAATTGTCTCCACATGGTTTACAAGCGCTCCCAGCATTTCGATTGATGAAACCAATTTGACATACTATCAAAAAATAAATAACGTCTTTAACTTTTTAAGGTAGTTTACCGAATTCATTTGTCTAGCGTGCATATTATTCAAATTATTTATTCCTTTTCAAATATTTTAATAACGAAAGGAGTAAGGGTCGATTTAGGCCTCAAATTTCAGGTTTATCTGACGAAAGATTTCAGACACTTACGTGTCTATTTTAGTTGCTTCAATTAGTTTATTTGAAAGATTTTAACTGATTTAGTCATCAAAAACGCTCCAATTCAAGTTTAAATTAGAAAAATTTATCAAATATGCCAAAGAAATGTCACTTTTAAGAAGATTTTTGTCAAAAATGAAAGTGGACGCATCCGTGTTCATCCTCAACCTTTATATATGTTATGTATTATCATCAAATGCAACTTACATTTCAATATCAAGAATGAACACGGACCTACTCCTGACGATTTCAGTAATTTATTATGACTTAATGATGTTAGTACCCAATATATGTGCATTGTATTTTCAAAAACAGCCCATAGTTATGTAGCAGAAGCATTCCACTTTCAAATAAATAGTTAAAGTTTACATTTTAACAATTTTATATAACTGCTGTATTTTGGGGCCAAAAAAGGGTCTTACTGGACTTAACCCATTATAAAATACAATTGCAATACAAAATAACAATTGGGAACAACTAAGAATTTTGTGTATTAAGTTAAGCATTAAATGTTATTCATATTCACTGTGGCAGTTAATTCATTATAAACTTTGTTCTTTAGTTATTACGAACTGACTGGTCCTCTTATTGGTTATCCTGCCACATCTGCTTATTCTTAAATACAGAAATGTCGATCAAATATGCTTTTTAAATGTTTAGTGAACTGCTATTTTACCGTTATGTTTGGATATACGTTTGTTATAATACACAGTAAATTAAAGTTCCCTAAAACTTTGAAATACATGAAATATGTGTATTATCAACTATTTAAGTTGGTTTCTCGCCGATACAACCGACAGCGTAACACATATATAACTCTTGCAACTTCGATATAGAAGTCAACAAATGGAAACAACTGTATTTTGACCTATAATGGTTCTACTTTTATAAATAGTGACTCGGATGGAGAGTTGTCTCATTGTCACATTACATCTTTTTATATCTCAGTATCTATGGCTCGAAACGGAACGGGATAAAAAAAAACACACTACTTTTCTAATAGATTTGTAATGGGCTTAATATGAGTGTTGTCAAATCGTACAATTTTGCCTTACCGGTTCCTCGGATAGTCGTTCGACCGATTAACCGGTTAACCGGTAGTTTTAGTTCATGTTTGAGAGCCTTACCTATAGTACACTACAAATGTTCGTTTTCATTATACGATGAATTAAAAAAAAAATAGAGAATCGAAATGGGGATTGTGTCACAGAGACAACATCCCAACCAAAGAGCAGACAACAGCCACCCATGAGTCTTCAATGGCGTTTGTCCTTTGCACGTTATACATGTTATAAGGATTGCCTGTGAGTAATACGAGCGAAGTTTGACTTTTAATTATCAAATACCACCGTATATGCTATGGCGTTTGTTGTAATATCTTCATATTGACAAAAACAATAAAAAAAAACCTTCTTGATCTCGTCGAATTAAAATGGTTCTTTCTCTTTCTCTTGATGTTTCAGAAAATAATGTGGGGTGTTTCAATTTGAAACTATTAAGCCAGTTGCATCGAGTATACATTTATTACATTCACTTTGATTTAAGTACTTTTATTTAGTTGACATTTCGTTTATAGTATGACAAAACCTTGCACATTCAGATGTTGGTCTACGCAATATTAGATCAAACATAAAATAGTGAAGTAAATCCTAAAAAAACATGCACTTGAACTCCGCCATATCAATCTTTAACTGCAAAAAAATATAAAAAGAGGTCTTTTAAATTTTTGTTAAAATCAAGGAAAAACGTAATTTAAGAATACAATATGACATTGTGAGAAGCGTTTTTGTTACAAGTTTGAATAGCTATATATTTGATGAAGAATGAATGGGGAGTTTGTATTTCAATTTGAAAATATCATAAACACTACCGTCATCAACTAAGTCTTTTCATTTGTTGCAAGCCCATTTATCACATAAATCTACAATAAAAATTCCTCGCATCTTCGAAAATTCTACATCAGAAATGATTGTACTGATAGTGATAATTCATCGCATCTATAGTCAAAATGGATCGCTTTCAATAATCGATATGCTATATTCATGATATTGTGTTGCTTTTATAACACTTATTTGAACTTTAATGCTGTGTTTGTACATTTCAAAGACATATCATAATGAAAAAATGTTGAAACTTAACTTCAAATCAGTTATGTTGGTATTTTCGAAATGTAAACAAATACAGTTTTCCAATGATCCTTTATTCTACAATAGACATACTCGCATATGATAGTGAAAATGAACTAACTGGATTCGTCTTTTATTTACACTGGGACCAAGCAATAATTGAAATAACCCTCACGTTAACCTGAATGATTTAATAGTATTTCTTCTTTTTCTGTCACCTTGTTCATTTGTATTTCATTTTGTCTTTGAGAGAAAGTCTACGGAAATTAAAAAAAAACATTCACATGATATGTATGTGCTATTCATAAAGTATTTGAACTAACCTGAAACTCATGTAATCTCCAATATATTATTCATTATATATCAGTCTCCTTTAAAACATTTTACCAGTTTTCTGTTAACACTTTGTCATAAATGCTTACCTTTACAACTGCCATTAATCAATTCGTAGTTGTAACAACAACAAGTGACAGTCAGATTACTGGAACTAAAAAACTAAAATGATTTATCGGAATAGTTACTTATTTCTGTTTGTTAAAATCAGGCACCAGTTACTAAAAGTAAAACAGTCATTAGAATGTACACATGACGATAGGAGTAAAAAAATATCCTGGAGCAATTATTTTTTCTTGTTAAAGGTTTATATTTAATACTGTAAATTCAGAAATAATGGCGTGCATATTGTTGCGATTTTTTTGTAAAAACGATCTAAAAGAGGGACGAAAGATACCAAAGGGACAGCCAAACTCATAAATCTAAAATAAACTGACAACGCCATGGCTAAAAATGAAAAAGACAAACAGAAAAACAATAGTACACATGACACAACATAGAAAACTAAAGAATAAACAACACGAACCCCACCAAAAACTAGGGTTGATCTCAGGTGTTCCGGAAGGGTAAGCAGATCCTGCTGCACATGTGGCACCCGTCGTGTTGCTTATGTGATTACAAATCCGGTAAATAGTCTAATTCGGTAGGTCACATTCATGAAAGGGAAGGGGTTGTAGTTACGACGTAAGGAACATATCCGATATCATTTGTGAAACGGTTATTCCATAACGGTCAACCAACTCGTGATGGCGTCCGTAAAATTTACGAAGGGATGATTTCAACTTCACCATTTGGAACTCTTGGTTTAATAGCTTCCTTGTGAGCAGTAACCCTCTATCAAGAAAATCATGATAGGAAATGCAAGCTAAATTGTTAGATTATAAATTACCATTTTAGTCAAATCTGCATACAACTATACACATCTATATATCAGCGAAGAAATACGAGTTCCTATTATTATGATACCTACCCATTAGAATTATTTAATATTAATTAAAACCTCGCAAAAATTTCTGAATTTACAGTATGCATTTCTACACCGATCAAGACTGAAAATGAATTCAGTGAATTGTCTTTTACACTGCTATTTTTGCATAGGTACTATTCTGTATTGAAAATCTGTAGTACAGGAAATTTACTTTTAATATTTCTTACTATTTCTTTACTTTAAATTATTGTAATATTTAGGTACCTGTTTTTTACAGTACTTGATTTGTGCTAAAAAAATTGGCACAGAAATATTTCAAACAGTGATCACAATGTTCCATGTTTGAAAATCATAACGTTTAGACATTTGAAATATGCTGAAAATGTAACGGTGTAACCAAAAATCTGTAGTACTTAAATCTAAAGTACAAATCAAGTACTGTAAAATACCTAATAAGGTACCTAAATATAACAATAATTTTAAAGTAACAAAATAGTACTGAATACTAAAAGTAGGTTCCCAGTACTACAGCATTTTGGTATATACATAGTACCTATGCAAAAGTAGCAGTGTAGCAGCCTGGAGATAGTATTTAACTTGATACGTTTTGTCCTGTATATACAAAAAATATCATAAATAGTACACCATTTTACCCATAGCGTTATATTTGTTGA
Source organism: Mytilus edulis (assembly GCA_019925275.1). Taxonomy (NCBI): domain Eukaryota; kingdom Metazoa; phylum Mollusca; class Bivalvia; order Mytilida; family Mytilidae; genus Mytilus; species Mytilus edulis. The sequence continues at coordinate 57,080,952 of CM034360.1, read as the reverse complement.
TTATATCTTATATTGATCATACACAATGTTTGAAAAGAAAGAAGTGCTTAAAAGTAGTGTTTCTTCAGATGGCGATATTTTCGGCAACTGTATGAGTTCTTAATTATGATTTGCTGTTTGATAAGAAGTAAGCATAATACTGGGAAATTGATGATGTCAAAAACTTCTTTGATAGTTATTACAGACTTTTAGTAATTTTTGGTACTAAATGCTCTTCAACTGCGTACTTTATTTGGCCTTTTAATATTTTTTGTTTCGAGCGTCACTGATGACTCTTTTGTAGACGAAACAGGCGTCTGACGTAAATATAAAATTTCAATCCTGGTATCTGTGATGAGTTTATTTACTAAGTGTTAAGTTCTTAGCAATTGCATCAGAGAGAAACATTTGGTTTTCACTCATTTTGTTAGTTTTTACTCGAATTTCAGGACACATGAGCTTACTAGCAAAAACACGCTTTAAATTTGTAAAAATGCGTTTGATTAATGATGGTTTATCTCTCTTCTAAAAGTTTACATTGTTTGCACACGTGAATTTATTATAAAGAAGTCATAATATGCAATCAAGCTGACATCTATGAAAATATGCACTTATTCGTCATTAACCTTTGGTCTTGAATTGCACCGTACGATTTTTTTTACGACCGGGCAAAACAGATAGTACAGATGTGCAGTTTTTGAATGATATATAATTTAGCCATGTGTTATTTGGATGCATTAAAATTTTTATTTTATGCTGAAATTCACTCCACTAATATACTTTCACTTTGTCCTGATCTTTGCTAGACCCCGTATGGACAGTACTTTAACGGACTTATGAAATTTATTGTGTGACTATGCGGTATGGGCTTTGCTAATTGTTGAAGGCCGTACGGTGACCTATAGTTGTTAATTTCTGTGTCATTTTAGTCTCTTGTGGAGAGTTGTCTCATTGGCAATCACACCACATTTCTTTTTTATATTCAGATAGAGTTGGCTTTTTAAAAGTCTTTTGTGGTTGTCGCATATCTCTTCAAACATTTCGTTTCTTATACATCCAATATTGCTAAAAAAATACCCGGCTTTCATTGTTTCTGATGAAGGCATTCAGGGAAAGCGCTTCACACGCATGAAAAGAATAAATGTTTATATTTGAAAATGTTTACGTGGGGAAAGCAATCTGAACGTAATTTGCCATATCTTCAATTAAACCAGACTCGAGAGATGACAGGAGCGAGGACAATGTATTAAAGATGAAAGTACTTAGCTGAAAAGTGGAAATGAATCGAGCAAAATTCCGACTAATCTAGGAGGATTGAAAAATATATCATATATACACAAATGGTTGGTTCAAGGTCTTACCGGGTCGTAGTAATAAACATAAGTATTAGTAATGTCTCATTAAGGCTATTTACAATACTACAAAAATCCCATATTATTAAAATAAGATACACCAATTTGAACATTTTAATAAGATTAATCAGGAAATATTTAGAAAGTTTCTAACGTCAGTCATATGATTGTTTATGGATATGAAGGAATACAGGATATGCAATGAGGAAGAATTTGTCTAATGTAAGTACAAACATTTGTCAATGAGTTGTATATGTAAATATAATTGTAAAAACGAAGATGTGGTATGATTGTCATTGCGACAACTCTCCACAAGAACCCAAATGCCACAGAAATTACCTACTATACGTTACCGTACGGCCATCAACAATTAGCAAATCCCATACCGTATATTCAGCTATGAAAGACCCCGCAATGACAATGTAAAACAATTCAAACGAGAAACGGCCTAATTCATGTAAAAAGAATGAACAAAAAAAACCAAATATGTAACATATGCATAAGCAAACGTCAACCACTGTACACTTGGGACAGGCGCTTACATACAGAATATGGCGGGTTAAACATGTTAGCGGGATCCCAACTCTCCCCCTAACCTCAATCAGTGGTGTAACGGTGCAGCATAAGAACGAACTATAGAGATTATTTGAAAAAGGCTTAACTCATCAGATGGATGAAAATACAAATATTACAAATACAAGTGAACGTAGCCGGGTACAAGCCGGGTACTTGTACATCCCAACACAAAATGACGCTAAGTACAGATCTGAGAGTACGCGCAGTTACTGACAGCTAGTTCAAAGCCACTTACAACTAATAAAAAAATCATGCATCTAAGATTGAATAATCATTTGGTATATTTTTAGCGTTCCTTACTATTTTGAACATCTAATAAGCTAATATTGTCATTTTTTTTTTAAAGTATAAGGACCTACAAGGATTCAAGGACGCCCTTTATGATATAAACATAATAATACAAAGACTATACATCACAGTAAACAAACAACGCATATTAGCAACAGCAACAAACAAAAACCACTAAACCACAGGCTCCTGATTTTAACATCTAACAAAAACAGTGTTCGGTTGTTTTTATAACTGACTATGCATGCTGGGTTTTGCTTATTATTGAAGGCCGCACGGTAACCAATTTTATTGCATTTGGTCTCTGGTGGAGAGTTTGGTAATATGATAATTATATCACATCTTCTAATTTGTATATGCATATCGTTCATGGTTCTCAAAGGTACCAGGCTTATAATTTCATACGTCAGACGCGCGTTTTGTCTACATAATACAGGCGTCACACATCAGCGTATAGCTCCAACGTACGCCGGGAGTGTTAAAAAAATGTGCACGCTCCAAATACGCTAGTAATTTTGGATGCATTCAACCTGTCAATCATATCTGTAACGTGTGAGCAACGAGCTTTAAGCGTGTATTGGGGATTACGAGAAACGTACCTGAGTGTTTATCGGGCGTTCTAGAAACGTATGGTTGCGTATGCCTGGCGTTTGTCTGACGTTGATAGAATGCACGCTACGAAGGAAAAAAAATATTGAACGAATTTGAGACGCGTCCTCGTCGTATCTTGGACGTTCTATTATGGGGTGTTTGTTACAAACACACCCGCATACGTTTTAGTTAAAGTTGAACGATCTCGAAGCGTATACAACGTGCCCTAAACGTGTCTCAAACTTATCTTTAGCGCGTTAAACGCGCTTGCAGTGTATGTATAACGTGCATGTAGCGTACAGGTATACGCTAGACACACGCTTAAGCTGGATGAAAATTTTTATGCTGCAGTTGTAGCGTTCACCAAGAGTATACCTTTGTATTTCGACGTACTTCAAACTTATGCAACGCGCGTTGAACGATTGCTTAGTGTTCCTCAGGTGTGCAACTAACGTATACCGACTTTGTCAATCTTCTCTGTATGTCTGGTGCACGCTGGTCTATACGCCAATGTGTGACGGCGGCATAAGACTCATCAGTGACGCTCAGATTACAAAAGTTAGAAAGCCAAACAAGTATAAAATTGAAGAGCATTAAGGAAATTTCAAAAGGTTGTACTAAATACGGCTAATGTAATATATGACTGGGATAAGAAAATCCTGTGTATTTCGAATAATTCATAATTTTGCAAACAGTAACTCTAGGGCACATGAACAAATACATTTAGTTAAGTGTATCTCTAAGTTACATGAACAAATAGTTTTTCGTTGCTTTGGAGTACATGAACTAGAATCAAATGTACCTCTAAGATATGCAAACAAATAGTAACGCGTACGTATGTGGCTAGTATGAAGAAATATGAATGGGATGTAAGCATCGGTGCAATCTGGATGTTTAGACATGAGATCGTCAATATGTCGATCCTGCAACACGTGTGAAAATGTTGTAGTAACAATTGGTTTGGTAAAGGTTTAAGTAATATTAGAGGTTTTCAACAGCTAACGAACGGACGAAACTCGATGAAGTATCGCAAGGGAGCAGTTCTGTAATGCAGTAAAAAATTCTACCAATATTGAAGCGTGTCGAATATGCGTTCGATTATCATAGTATGTATATGCATTTTTACGAAATGGAAAGGTTGAAATCATCATGTTTTTAAAAGAATTTGGTCGAAAACTTAGGAGGGCAGGTAAGTTAAAAGCTATTTCACTTTAAAATTCAATATATATGCGAACAAATCATGAACAATATCTTTTTTTAATCAAGTATTTGAATCTTCCTATTTTACGATTTTCCGTCATTTTATATAGTCTTATATAGCAATTATACTATGGTTACGCTTCCGATTTTTAAACTTAAGAGGCCGAAAGATTTCAGAGTAGATAATATCCATTTGTACACGGACAGATGCCTAAAAACATGTACAATTCTCCTATATGCGAACAAATTGTTCATTTGACATTGGCATATTGGCATTTTTATTCAAGGAGCTTATATAATCCTATTGTAACGGCTGCTTTCATGATAAGGCGAAATTGACGCTATGCAAATTAGAAAATTACCCCACATTTTGCCATATGGATGAGATCACTGTTTTAAGGAGATGTTTAGAGAGGATTTATAGGTTAAACAGACTAATACAGCACATGGCTTTAGCTACTTCTGAAGGTTCAAACAAAGTAGATTAATATATTACTATACTTTTTTGTGGAGAAATAAAAAAAGATTTAATTTTGAAAGTTACATAGATAAAAAAATTTGTCATTTCAGAAACAAATTAAAGGTGACAAGAAAGGTCTTATACAAAAACTCCTTAACCTAAGCCAATTCCCGTATATTCTGATTTATGTTAACACATGTATAAGTGTAGAGTTAATATATCAAACGAATCGATAGTATTTAGTCAATAATAAATATAAGGAACCACTCCTAACAGTAAGCAGTGGCGGCGAAAGATACGAAAGGGGCAATCAAGCTCAAAGATCGAAATTAAACTGACAATGACATGGCTAAAAAGCTTAATTAAACAAAAATCAACAATTCATTACAAAACATTTTTTCAAGCGAACTTTTTTTTTCTCAAATTTTGATTTCAGTATTTCCATTAATTCACCATGCCAATTTAGGTAGGACAATTCAATGTGAAGAACTGGCCATTCAGATTTTAGATAGTTGGAGCAACACATTTATCTCAGATTCAAGGATTTTTTTTCAAATTAAAAACTGACCCCCCCCCCCTTTTACAGTCATTCACTCCTAGATTAACTTGACCTCTTTTTAGTCGCAGGACTTTTTAACTTTGATCTGAGTCAAATAAATTTTCAAAAAGATTCATTCACTAATTAAAAAAAAAAGACACGAAGTATTCAAGAACAGATCAGAAACTCGCCTTCAATATTATGATATGTCCACAACTCAAGATGGTTTAAATGAACCTTGCATGCATATTTTAATGTAAAAGCCATTTCGAAAGGAAGTGCAAAATCATTGAACAAATGAGTGCTCTCCCTTTTCTCGTTACGGTAGGTTAAAACTGATCTTTAACATAGAGAGGTATTTTCGAGTGAACTAAATTGATTTAAGATGAAGGATATTGCTCATCGAGACCTGTGTTTGCAAAAGAGGGTTTCGGAAACCAATACCATTATTTTTTTCATTGGAACCATATGGTGTCGAAGTTCCCAAAAGTTGGGTCCAGTCTTCTTCTTGTTGTTTTGTGTGAGTGTTAATCCTGTGGTATATTTTTTTAATGATTCGAACTACTATATAGAAAGTTTTGGATTAAAATTTTTGGAAACAATTCCCTTGTTTTTTTATGTCTGGTCTATTGCCATACATAAGTTTGAACAAAACACAATCTCAAAGAAAACATTCAAAATGATCTATGAATTAAGGCAGTAGTTTACCAATGCTCAAACTGATTAAAAAGACACATTCAGGTTACAAACAAAACTGAATAAATGACATGAAATCAAAGATACTAAGATGAGTCAAAATACGTAGTTACACTGTTTTATCTTGTTCTGTGACTGCCTACGGCAGTTTTATTTCAGGGTTATGATGTGGGATTGGACACGTTAAATTACCTGTTAGTTTTAATTTTCCGAAGGACATGTACAGTATACCAGCGCACCACAAATACACCTCAGCAATGAAAAAGCTACACATTACACATGCCATATTAATTCGCAAGAATATCATCACGAAATAACACACTCTAATTCGATTACATTTTATTGGGATTTAGCATCTGTGTAATCTTGTACGTATATATTAGTTCCATTAAGGATTGAGTCATTAACAACATTTTGAACCTCCAATGAATTACAGTTAATCGGGACATTTTCATTTCTGCGCAAATCTCTGTCACTCATCTGGGCAAGTTCATGCTCTTTTCGAGAAACACTTTCGTTGGAATGTTCAGTGTTATTTTCAGAACTGACTGCGGTTTCTTTCGTTTTGATTTTTGAAGGCATTAATAAAAATCCTTATTGTTATTCACTGCGTTAGCTATTTGTTTGGGATTTACAGAAGTCTGAGAATTTCCATTATTTAACGACTGATTTTGGTTTAAAACATTCACAGTGTTTTGTAAATTGTTATCTATTCGGTCTTCTTTGCTGTCACCGTTAAGACCCTCTTTAGGTAGGAGGGAGGACAGTGAATGTCCTTGACATTGATGAATTGTCATCGGTACCTCATAACTATGTGAAGTCTGTTTCCAGTCTTCGTCCAGAGGTTGATATGGATTAAGGTAACCATCAGTTATCATTTGCGTACTAGAATCAGATGAATCGTCCACTTCTATGCTCGGAGCATGCGTTACATCATATTGATGTGTCTTCTCTTTCCAGTCTTCGTCAATAGAATTGTAGGGATGAAGGTAACCATCAGTTATCATTTGCGTACTAGAATCAGATGAATCGTCATTTTCTATGCTCGGAGCATGCGTTACATCATATTGATGTGTCTTCTCTTTCCAGTCTTTGTCAATAGAATGGTAGGGATGAAGATAACCAGAAGCATCGTTATCTTTATCGAACACATCTGAGTTTTGGTTATGATCTGTTTCATGGAGGGATAAGTCGCTTTTGTTAACATGTTTTTCAGAACCATGAAAACTACTACTATCCCCTTCTGAATGAATTGGGAATATATAGCCTGATTTGTTAGTATCTCCTAATTTTGACTGATCATTAACTAAATGTTTAATCTGTGGAGTTCTTATACCAGCATTTTCTACCAGCTTGTTCTCGTCTATTTCATCGTATAAACTAGAAGGCGATTCGACATCAGACCGCATCTGTCTGAGTGAATTGCTTTGTTTTATATTACGCGACCCATGCTTTGTTCCGTTGCCTTTACTCTTCTTTCTGTATTTCCGGACTAGACTTGTAAGTCCAAGTGCTATTAAAATGCCGGCGATGACTGAAGAATAAATAACTATTTCTCTTTGTAAGAGCCCTGAAAGTATAAAATATATGTCATGCCTATCATATTAAATCACAAATTTTAAAACAATATCTGTCTCAGGTAATAAAGCTAGTACATAAAATCACTACTTATATATGTGATAATAAATCACGACTATCACAATTATGGCAAAGAGTACTGAACGTAGCGAAAGATACATTAGGTATTCAATGATCAAATAATGTCCATTATTCTAAAACATGTAAAAGGGAAAGTATACTTAGGCATCCGCAAAAGTTGCAATGTACCTGAACATTATTGCAAAAGACTTAAATAAATTTACCAGTGTACATTAGTAATATCTTTTTGCACATGTTTTTGTATTTAATTATATTTGAAACATTTAACAAAATGTTAATCATGTTGATGAATGAAATATCTACGAAATTGTATATAAGCTAAAATCGACCAAATTCTAACCAAAACATAGACTATACCATTCTAATCCTTAGAAAATACTGACAAACATACGAACATTTAACAAACTCGGTGGTATTTTATTTCTGTAATAGTCTCTTTAATTATCACTCGACGTTCAGGATTGGAGTCTTGAGATAAGAAAAACCGAGTCAATATGAAAAATGTCACATATTGATATATGAATGTAACTGCTATTTCAGGAGCAAACTGAAGAAGTTGTCGGCGTGGAAAAGTTAACGGAAAAGTTTGTGATGACTCAATAGTAGGGTGCATCAGCAAAAGAGCTACGTTTTATTCTAAATTTAAGGATACTACTAGAAGTGATTCGTCACATAATTTGTTGATATTATAAACAAAAATGAAATTAATTTTAAAATACTTACCAGTGCTTTCTTTGAGAGGAGTTATGTTTTGTATCCTCGGATTAACAGTGCTGAAGGTTATATACGTTGTTAAATTCTCTTTCACTGTAAATTAAAAAAAAAGTAGAAAGAATACATAAATCATAGACATTATCAATGAAGTATAAACACAACATCTAGTTTGACTCTGATATATTTTTCTATATTAATTATATTGTGTTTCTATAAATGTGTATGCCATCTAATATGCAATGGTACTACATATCAAAAACATCCGTTTCAGAAGTAGAAATATGTTTTAACGTCTGGTATGAAAAGTACGCAGTTAATTTTGCTTGTATTTGTTTCTTCACTTTCTTATCGGCATGCTAGTAAGTCCTTGAGACTTCATAAAAAATTACCAGTGTTCCACACTAACTCTGTCACACTAACGAACTCTGTTACGGTCGTCTGGATTGGTTCTGTTGTTATTGTTATATTTACACAACCATGAACATGATCACATCTACAAATATAAATAACATAAAACATTGTCTGAATTGTATACTCTAAGTATATCCCCAAATACAATGCACCATTGATCTTTCATGGTTTCTTTTAAAAATTAAAAGATTTTTTTAACTGAGAACAAGAATAAGTACACCCCTTGTTAGCTGTCTATCATTGAATTATGTAGGTTTATCCTCAACCTGATTCTGATCATTTCAAATTAATGTTGATGAAGTGACCTGCAAAATTATGTTCCTTGCAATTTAGATTTTTTCCCCTCATAACTTTGTTATTGAAGATTTAAAAAAATGTGTGATGTCGGTATGTTGGATGGGTACTATTGGAATTTAGATTCCCAACAACTGTGCTCATGGATCTCAACATATACGATAAATAAAATTAACCGATATAATTGAACCGGTTATAATAGATGTAAAATTGAAATGTATATCTTTGAATCGAATAAATGCAAGTTCGTTGTTTAAGTTCATCAAAATTCTTACATTGAAAAGAACCAGTGACACCAATTACAGCGATAGAACACAAAATCAATTTTCGAAAACGTTTTGAATTCTATAAGGTACAAAAGATTGTGCAGTCATATGGAGGAGCATGCATATACAATTTCTCTTTATAAAGACAAAAACCGAAACAAATAATCTTTAATTTCACTGTGATATATGGTGATTGTGTAATCTCAAACAATAATCCAAATTTAATCAAGTACTCGCAACTCGTATATCACAGTGAACTGAGATGCTCATAACGAATCTTAGCAGGTTCATATCTGCATCTGTTCCTTGATACGGACTAAACTTGACGACACGCAACTAAAATGTATGACACACGTCATGATGTTAACATCCTCAAGTTTCATCAACAACATACCATCTGCGCAATTGTTAAGCGATTAGATTAATTAACCTATCAATTTGGCTCCTAAATATTACACTGTAAGAATTTTGTCAGTAACAGGGAGGTGCTTTTCATGAAAAAAAGACGAATAAGGGATGTGAGGCAAAGACGGATAGAATCTACACTACATTATTTAATGGCTACATCGGAAAATCATAAAAGACGTGCATGTTTGTAAAACCAATGCCTGTGTTTTCGCCTTTAAGTGATATATTTATTGCATGGACAAGTTTGGTAAACTTGCATATCAGGAATGTTTATCATTATGTGGCATTTAGTCTTACTCCTTTATGCACTTCACTCAGTTATTTTTTCAGGTTTACTTTAATTTCTTTGTTATGAATGGATTAACGAGACATGACAACCAGTCGGTTGAATACTGTTTTGCCTTATTATATAAGCCTCGAACTAAATAGAGAACGTATCATGTATACTTGAGACGTAAAAATACTGACCAAAAATCAAAATACGTGTAGTAATTAGTTCTGTAAATGATGAAATGATTAATTGGTGGGTATCGAGGAACTATGACCTGCGTTGGGTCAGGAATTATGGTAAAGCATATTCATGTACAGTAAATGTCATATTCACCATGCACTTGGCCATTTGTTGGCATTGTTATGTACGTCCAAAATTAAACTGGTGTTTGCTCAAGATTGATACACTACGTAACGCTGTACATTTATTATGAGTATAAAAGCAAGAGAAGATGAGTTGGCGACAATTTTTCCGTAGTAGGTATCCCCTACATGTCAATCAATAAAAGTGTTTAACTCTATAATTAAATTTATCAGAAAAAAATCATTGGCGCACATTGGATAAAAATAGATATTTTTTGGTTTTAGAAAATAATACCTTTGAAATATACTACAACTGCAATTCTGAAGACATTGTCGTCCGTACCGATTTTCTCCACATGGCACACACGATGTACCATTTGGTCTGATGAATCCATGCTGACATGCTATCAAAAGACAAAATAACGTCTGTAACTTTCTATAACACGTAATATTCATGATTGTAAGTACTTTTCACATTTTATTTCTTAATTTTCTTAATAATGCTACATTCTATGCATGTAATTGTTGACGAAACATCACCAAAATGGATTATCATTTTACCTAAACTAAACAGAAGAAATGTTTTCGTACATTTAATACATACAACTTTCTTGTTATCCTTTCCAACTGATAAACAGAAACATATTCAATAATCATAATTAAAGTATAGTTTGCCCCTTTAAATAAGATATAGTTCAACCGCGGTAAAATCAATGAAATTATTTCATACATGTTTATCCCCTTGATTATTGAGTAATAAATCATTTTAGTGAAACCAATATATTTCGATATGGTTCAGAACATGAACCTTGCAATGTTCTATGAAAACAATGATAGTAATTGTGTGAAGATGAAGAGGGAAGCCATTGATTTTGGGTTTCGCTTTATTTTAATTCTCTACACAGATTTATCCATTGACTGAATAATAGTCAACGATATATCTTACGGGACGATGGATCATATAATTATGATACAGTACACTACAAAATATAATATATAACAAGTCTAAAAGAGTACAACATCACCAAAAATAGCAATAAAACGAACAATATGTTATATTTTTCGGATAACAGATATCCTTCATCAGTAAGTTCACGATGTAAAATGAATCATGTCAATCTATTCTGATTATATTATCACAATCTTATACATTATAAAATAAAACAGTCAAAGCGAACATCAGAGACGCTGGTACAATTTAAAATGTCTGAACACGATCGAAGCTGGTGTAATATTTAAAATATGACAACGATAGAGCAAATGCAACAGAAATTGTGTATTTAAACATCCAAAATATATAGTAATCTGATTATTAGAAGAATGAGTAATACATTTTTACTAAGGTTAAATCCCTGCCAACTCTGTAATTAAAACTAGTATAATTAAAACAATCCCGAAATGTGTAAGATTCCAGTACGATAGCCGGAGTTACTGGACACAAGTGATTGCAGGAAAATAAGAGATGGTGATGGAAGGGAAAATAAGTGATTCTTCTATTTTTTTTCATTAGTGCCCTCTCATATATACAGCATGTCACATCGACACAGAAGAGTGTATACAACATTCTGGATTTTGCAAGTTACATTACAAAATATCGTGTACACAGAATAAGTAGAATGACAAGTGAATGTTTAAGTATTCAGTATGTGTTGGCGAGTCAGAGATAGTCTGTGGGGTTCGTGTTGTTTATTCTTTAGTTTTCTATGTTGTGTTGTGTGTGCTGTTGTTTGTTTGTCTTTTTCATTTTTAGCCATGGCGTTGTCAGTTTGTTTTAGATTTATGAGATTGACTGTCCCTTTGGTATCTTTCGTCCCTCTTTTACCACATGACTTGCACCATCCTAGAATTGAAGGGCTTACAAATAAGTCTTTCAGACTTGCTGGTCTCCGAAAGCTAAAACAGGAGGATTGGGAAAAATTTTAGATAATTTTGGGTGATTGGCAATACTTAATACTTTGCCAATTGGCACGGATCAGATGTGAAAGGTTAGCTAAGGCGGGATTGTATGCTAAAACAAATTGAACTATTTTGCTGCACCTCTTCTGTTTGTACTGTAACAGGTAATTTCGGCTGTTATTGTTAGCACGCGTAAACCCCTTATCTTTGTTCCATTTCTTATAACCTCGTTTGATAAAAAATCCGCGAAGTTCCTGTAACCGTTGAGTAACAGCCTCCTCAGAGGAGCAAATCCGCTTTACTCTTAGAGCTTGACTGTACGGGATACTTTTTGTACAGTGTTTGGGGTGACAGCTTTGGGGATAAAGGTACTGTTTTTTATCAGTAGGTTTACAGGACAGGTCTGTTGATATGACCCCGTCCTTTATAGATGTAGACTAAATTATGCATTTGTGTCTCAGAAAGATATCTTAGAGTCGGATATTTCATATTTAAATTTAATTTAACATATATATATATATTTCCATAAACTTACCTTCACAATTACCAGAAATCAGCTCGTAATTGTAACAACACGTCTCAACGCTGAAATATAAAGTAACATACATAAAACGGGTTGTGCAAAGTCGTTAAAAATTAAATATATGTAGCATTAAACATGTTGAAAATGTCCAAGTTAGAAACAATGTAGTAAAAAGTACACTTACTATGGAGGTCAAAAATTGTTAAAAGGGTAGGAGAAAAATGTTATTTATGAAGATAATAACTTTTGTTTGAGTTCATATTGGTTCGTGTATATTTTCCAAAGATTTGCCAAATTCAGTAAGTAAGTCAATCGTCAGTTTCTTAGTTTATGGTTTTTGACTATTCGGCGTGCTAGTTTGCATTAATATCCTGTTAACAAAATCTTAAACTTAATCTATTGAGATAATTTTAAAACTATATCGCAATTAAATTTATTATACTTAAGGTAAAATAGTAGATTTTGATTGGATAATACGCGGGGTATAATTGACATTATTCCATGGCTCAGTTGGAGACAATTTTGTGAATGACACCCTCTAGTGTAGACCAATTAGAAATCGACAATTTAGATAATAAAATTAAATTAAAGGCGCTCGTTTTGGCCTCAGAAGAACTCTTTCATAAACTTAAAATTGTCTTTCTTCACGTCTGTTGTAGTAACTGTAACGTTGTTATGAACCTGACCTCACACTTAAAAACTTTAATTTCAAAATATAACAGTTAAAGACAATAATGATAGAACATTCAGTATAATAAATTAAGTAACACATAGCTGAGAGGATGATAGATTATATATAATTAGATTGGTATCCTTCGACAAAATATTTCCAACCTCAGCTCCGCCTCAGGTAACAATCTACTATATCACGCTCTCAGTATTGTGTTATTTATATAATAATTAAGAAGTCCGTGCAGAGTTTGTATTTTGATATTTCTATTTTATTCAGAGTCAAACTTGTTTATGAAATTTCTCAGTTGTGTTTATGGTGTAGACGACGTATCATTTAAGATTTGAAGTCTTCGTTTTGTAACTTCATTGGGGTGTAAAAGCGTTGACAGACGAAAATTTTGTATGAAGTGATGAAGCGCCTCATTCTAAAAATGTGGCACGGTCAACGCTTTGACAACCCTATGAAGTTACAAAAAGAAGCATTCAAAACTTATAATTACAATCTTTTTTAGCTAGGATCGTGAAAACACGATTTTATCAAGTTTTTGTTTAATTTACCTGTGTATTTTATTGTGGGAATTTGTAATGTGTAATAATTACATTAGATGCATGTTTCACTATAATACGTTATTCTGATTGGCTAACTGCACATCACATGTTATTCCTTAAGCAATTACATTACTCAATAAAACTTTTCATTTATGATAACACGATGTCCCACAATAAAGTGCACAAGTAAATTAAATAAAAAACGGATAAAATTCGTGTTTTCATGATCCTAGCTAAAAAATGTAATTATAAGTATTGAATGTTTCTTTTTGTAACTTCATACGGTTGTAAAAGCGTTGACCGTGCGCACATTTTTAGAAATGTACTTCGGTCAATGCTTTTACATCCAAATGAAGTTACAAAAAGAAGCATTCAATTCTTAAATAAAGTTTATTTAGGAATACCGGGAGATTGCAGTGTAGCCAATAAAAATAACGTATTATAATGAAACACAAATCTAATTGTTCGAGTCATCATATTCTTATGTATATGGTGTTTATCCAATGAACAACTTTTGAGATCGTTACATTTTTGTCATCAACTTTGATTTTAGTGAAAATCATTCGTGCGTTCAGGGGCGTCGTCACTTCTGTTTCCATCGATCTTTTGAAAAGTAGGTGATGCTATGTCAAAAAAATTTCGTATTGTTGATAATCACCACTGCTGTCATTAGGGACATGTGAATAAATTCCGACAGAGCAAATATTATGTCTAAATAACATGCATAGTGGCGATCACAAAGACGCTTGATGGACTGAAATATTGAAGGATAACAACAGGCAATTCCATTATCTAGTAAATGACGTTATAAAGGCACGCAAAATCCACGCACTTTTCCGGTGTCGGCATACAGCATGTTTGCACTTTATTGTATTACACATACATTTTATTTGTATCTAATATTTAATACTCCGGTTTCAAACGCATTATCAGAACCATCAACTGACAGACATCATGTCATCATTATTGGTCACACCTCCTGATCTGTATAATGTCACATCTACTTAAGATATATGCTAGAGTGTACATGTATTTGATTTGGCTTTTTCAATATCAAACAACGCATCAACTCTCAAAGCTACAAGTCCCCGGTCAGAGCTCTTGTGATTATGTTGTCGGTATCTCATGATGACACTGGAATGATATTGAGAAAGCCAAATGATATTTACTATTTCATTAACCTTGAGACAGCGCAACTTATTGGCTGAGATGGGAACAGCAAATGAGGTCTTGTTCTAATGTGTGTTTAAGATAATATTGTACATAATCTTCTTCATGCTCTACAGAACAAAATATGGAAAGTGTTTGGGACGAAATTAACACGAAAAATATGAAGAATAAAAAGTAAAATCACAAAAATACTGAACTTAGAGGAAGATCAATTGGGAAAGTCCATAATCACATGGCAAAATCAAATAACAAAACGCATCAAAAACGAATGGACAAGAACTGTCATATTCCTGACTTGGTACAGGCATTTTCAAATGTAGAAAATGGTGGATTAAACCTGGTTCTATAGCGCTAACCCTCTCACTTTAATGACAGTTTCATCATATTTTATAGACCAGCTGATTCTAACTAAGTATTGAATTATATACATTATACATTAATTTTATTAACTGTGAATTTGCATTCAGATATCGCAGATCAAATTTATTCGTTTATGGTGTATTAATTTACGTTTTTTGATTGAGTTAGGCCTGCCAATTGATATTTTATCGTGTGTTTTTATATGTTGTGATAATATGCTATTGTTTCAGAAAAAGGGAAAAGATTTGGATCCATTTAAACGTTAAATCCCGCTGCAAATGTTTGCACCTGTCCAAAGTCAGGAATCTGATGTACAGTAGTTGTCGTTTGTTTATGTAATTTATACGTGTATCTCGTTTCTCGTTTTTTTTATATAGATGAGATCGTTGGTTTTCCCGTTTGAATGGTTTTACACAAGTAATTTTGGGGCCCTTTATAGCTTGTTGTTTGGTTTGAGCCAAGGCTCCGTGTTGAAGGCCGTACATTGATCATAATGGTTTACTTCTTTTTTTAAATTGTTATTTGGATGGAGAGTTATCTCATTAGCACGCACACCACATCTTCCTATATCAATTTATCTATATTTAGAAAATGAAAATATTTGAGGAATGGTAAAACAGTTAAACATGTGATTTCGCTGAAAACCCGTTAAACCTTTATTGTACATGACTGATCAGATTTAAAAAAAGATTCAGTCAAGCATTTGAAAATCCTACATTGAGAGACATTTTATTCATTCGACAAACACCGAATGAGAAACAAATTTATTTGATAAAACTGTAGTGGACGTTACTGAGAAAATACTTACTGTCAGGCTTATAATGAATAGCATAAGTTTAAATTATTTTTTCGTCAAAATAATATCTATACCTAAAGTTAAAAAATGGCAGTAGTAAGTATTGCTCAAGTGTAATAGTTATTTTCTCAATATCATTCCAGTGTCATCATGAGACTAACAAATGTCCTGGCAAGCCACGTCCGCTGTCGGTGTAGAAATTTTCATAAAGTACTGTAACGACAAGATTGGGAGAGAACTAAGCCATACAGTTACAAACAAACACTTATCCGTTCAGTGTCATGGTTCTTGTTTGTAAAGATGAAAATAATAAAATATAGATTAATTTAAAAAGTATGACATACCCATTAGAATCTGTGCACACACCTTCATCCTTCACATTGAGACCATTTGCCACAGTACATAATTCGTATATAACTAAAACAAACTGAACCAATTTCAACATTTTGAACTGTACTTTCCACTTTTTTTTTTATCATGAAATGTGATTTGTGTCTATTGAGTTATTGTGTATGGTACGGAAGGAATACAGGATGCAGTGAGGAAGAATTTGTCGAATGACAGTATTATTTAATCAATATATTTGTCATGTAGAGTTATTCTCATACATGTGAAATGGGTCTTTTTGGTATATAAGTAAATCAAACGATATTCTATGGTTTTGACGATTATATTACCAAAATACAGTGTTTTAACATAAATAATAGTTTAATAAACCTTTGAGTATCTGTTGCATATATTACAGACAAATTGTAATTCGAATGAAAAACAAAACTCAAATCAGCGTTATTTTGAACATTCAATACACATACACTATGGAATGTTCATTCAGTTTCGTTACGAAATCTCCCATGTAATTCAATAAAAACTTAACTAATATTTAAAAAAAATAAATTGATAAAACATAAGTATCTTTTGTTTCAAAACATTGAATAGGCTATTTAGAATATCTAGATAATGACAAATACATTCTGTATAACTGATTTGCTTAAACTCGCAAATCGGTAAGGCAAATAGTCCATGACATTAACGATTAATTTATTTCTATGACATAAGATTTTACTATAAATTATGTGCTTGCCTCTTTTTGAGCTAGTTCTTTAGTTAACAGGAGCATTTCACAAAATACAATAAAATGATACATCAGAGATTGAAAACAAAATATATACGGTAAGACCTGACTCGTAGGAAATATTTCAAATAATTATCATCATATAATTATATTACACTACTTTGATATAAAAATATCATCACACAAACCTGTAACTGAAATATTCTATTTATAATATACTTTTGAAATATCACATATGCCACATTTTTTCTACATGGAGTATTCTCAAAAAACTTGTATCAAGATATACGTAAAGTTTAAATCATGACACTATCTGACTATATACTTAATGAAATAATCTAGCTTCTTTACAAATAACGATTATTCAGTTCTTCTATCTTGTTGTTTCAAACATGCAATCTGAAGAGAATTTACTCAAAAACAGCAAAGTTAAGTAAATCTATCAATTCATGTCAAAATATTACTAAATAATTGTAACGTACGTTGTCGTTTCAAATAAAGGTAAATGTATAGTCTGAAAATATTATCCGTAAATTCATGATTTCTAAATAATAATATATACACAAATAATCATATTCTCCAACCAATGTTCAGGTTAGTTTTACCAAGGGAGAACAAAGTAAAACTCAAATGAATCACCGATCTAACTAGTAACCCATAGAAAAAGTGTTCAATTTCAAAATTTAAACAATACGTGAATTTAATACCAAATCAAATAAAAAGGGATTAATATCCTTTAGTAAAACATTTTGCCGGAATGATACATGTAAACTAAGTTGTAAATTACTACTTGAAACATTACTCTGCTACAATTCAACAAATAAGCTGCTGTCAATTTTGTTAGGAAAAGGTTTGATTTAGGTTCAAATCAGTGTGAGCGACATCTAGATATATATTATGTTTTTTGTTTATTTTTTCCACAATTATATGTTTAAATAATGTTGAAACAATGAAAAAAAGTTTTATTCTCGATAAACTGAAAGTGTGTGTAAAAGGTTCTACAGCTTGATAATGTCGACATAAATATTATAGCAGTAATGATACATTTGTAATATTAAATTTACAAAAATTTACAGATTAATAATGAAATAAAAACAATTCCTGATTAAGGATATGCATACTTGAATTGTATGTTAACGCTGGCGACGCTCATTGACATATAATATAAGATCTATATCCCGTTTATGTGTTTCCCTCCTATCGTCAAATCCGGCCTTGTTTTGGACACATCGATGATATTTCTTCCACTTGTTATGAAAGTGCAGATAATTTATGAATTTCAAAAACAACTTTAAGCATTGTTTATACCTATTTTGATCAGAATAAAAATAATTCGATTCTATTCGAACATCTGTTTTGAGAATATACTACTAATGTTTCATACATTTTAAGTTTGTTTCATTTTATTCATTTGTTCTTATTATGTTACAAAAATGTCTCTATTTGTAGCTTACAACCCCCCCCCCCCCCTTTTCCCCGATTTATCCATTATTTTTAGCGTTATTTGCGTACGCAATACAAACCTATGTACATGAACTATATGCATATACTATTGCCAATACTACATCATGTACACGTAGACCAGGCATAAATATGGAACAAATGTGTGAGCATGTTTGCTATACATTTTTGACATCTTAAAACAAAAACAAAAACAAAAATATCGACATTTTGATCCAATTACTCTCGTCAAGGTTTGGTATTTTTTATTTAGTTTATGACATCCATATTGCATTACATACATAAGTCTAATATGGTATACATTGGGAAAAGTATACTAACTTCTGAAAGTCACGTTGACAACATACAGAAACTCGTCCGAATTAAAATACAATTAATACATGTTCAAAATAAATTGGAAATTTTATAATCTGGTGACTTTTTAATGAAGAATAATGCTAATAATAAACAAACACGCATTATATTGGAAAATAAATCGTACGAGTCTTTTGATAAACCAACCATAATTCACAATAAAGAAACGACAAACACAGAGTACATATTAAAAAAAGTATGAAATCAAAAATATATGTTTTCGACTCTAATGCCTGTTTGATAAAGGACCTTAGGTCAGTTTTCTTTTCGTTTAAAAGGCACACCTGCTATTTTAATTTCCGGATTCCTTGTAATTCATAACAGTATTTAAAAAAAAAAAATAAGTAACATTTAAGTTTAGAATTCGGTTTACAATATAACTTAAAATAAGTTACACCCTATAATGAATTACAGAAAAGCACAAAACAAACAAAAAATTTCTAAAATATTCAAGACTTTCCTATAATATTAAACACAAATGAAAATAAATAGAAATACGTTGGTTGATATCACCTTTACCAGTAAACAGAAAGTCCACTTGGTAGAGAGGTCTATACAGCACAAACAACATTTTCCAAATTACCGAAAACAAATTAAAAAGTAAATTTTAACAAAACGCCTTTGACTAGCATTGTTTTAAACCATATTGACTGTCATTGGCGATTACCAAATAAATAGATAACCAGATGTAAAAAAAATGGATCTTGTTATATTGAAAACAATAAACTTGCGGAAAAGACGGTATACCGCAAATGAGTTACACAAATTTGTACACCATATCTAGACAATTAATGTCTCGTCAGTGATATGATGTTAGGAATCGAAATGGTATTTGAAAGGCCATGTAATTTACCTCCATGTAAGATAGACTCTTTAATTTTGAAAGAGTCGAGATAGGTTGAACGGATCATATAAACCCGAGCACAAATATAATGCAATCCCAAACGAAATTGAAAACAACGTTCAAACCTATGATACATACATCCGTATCCTGATTTTTCCGGAAATAGCAAAAGTTATTTGATGGATGTGAAGTAATCAGTGGCTAGTGAGTTATTCGATATTGTTATTTGGTATTTAATACCCAACTGGCCGCTAGCAGCTGGTTCGGTATTAAAAGAAAATTATGTAAAAAACATAGATTATGTAAAAAACATAGAAAAATTACTAAAATGAAATTAAAAACTAGTACATGATCATATTAATTATGGTGGTATGGAAGTCTTAATAAAAATGATATAATTTGTTCATACTTTGCCAAAACGTAGTATATTTCGATTAATGATAAAAAAAAATATGATAAAAATGATAGGTCACCGAGCAGTTACAGGTTGTGACAAAATGACACATAATGTATGGATAATACAGGAAAATGCATCATTATGTGATAAGAAGCTTATACTAAATGATAGAATTGTAAAATAAAATACGAGAATATAGCGTTTAGAAAATGTTTTGAGAATATCAAAAGAAAAAAAAACGTCACCGGGCGTTTTTTTCTGACTAAAATACAAGATAGCAAAATTTCATGTAGATTCCTTCAGAAAATGCATTATTTCAGAGTTACCTCCTCTTAAAATGCCAATTTAAAACATTAAAAGTCAAGCGAAAATATCAATACTTGTAACAATATCTTTATTTATAAGTTATCGTCTTATAAATTTGTTCTTTATTGTAAATTCACATTTGTTATCCCTGCATCGAATTTTGCTAATTTGATTAAAAATCTGGATCGTAGATTCTCTGTTTTTCACAATCCAGAATGGCGATAGACACTTTTACCACCTTTTGAATTTTATTCTACGTTTATTTTGTGAAAACTCATTATAATTGTGACGTCAACATGTTTGATGACAGGTTTAAAACGCACTGATGTCCTTTTACCTCCTAACACACTGCATTTACAAGTCAGAGAAAATCACATAAAAGTAAATAAATAAAATATCCTAATCAGATCTTAAGGTGGTATGGGAATCTAACGAAATGATATAATTTGTTCATTTCTTGAAATTGTTTTAAAATTGTTATACGATACATTCTATATATAACTTTTGGACTATTTTCAATCTCGCTCTATTACTGAAATTTATTCTTACATACTTTTGATTTTTAACCCTATATGTATGCTTACATTGCCAGTGTAAATTTTAAAATTGTGTGTATGCACATTGAACGACAAATCTATGTGACGTATAAAATTTTCTGACGTCAGACACCCAAATCAATGAATGTGTTTGTAGATAGATGTTTTTGTGTTCTGTTAAATTGTTCCTTTTAAAATTGTTATACGATGATGACTGATGTACCCATATTTTGACTATTTTATTTATTGTGTCTGTTTAGTTAATGCATCAATGTAAATATAACGGAATTTGATGAAACTGTCATCAAAGTGAGAGGGTTAGTGCTATAAAACCAGGTTTAATCCACCATTTTCTACATTTGAAAATACCAAGTCAGGAATATGTCCATTCGTTTTTGATGCGTTTAGTTATTTGATTTTGCCATGTGATTATGGACTTTCCGAATAGATTTTCCTCTACGTTCAGTATTATTGTTTTCATACTTTGCCAAATCTATTGATATATGTTCAAAAATATTATAAAAATGATAGTTCACCGTGCATTTTATCAAGCTACAGGTTGTGACAAAATAACACATTTTGTATGCATTATATAGGTAAAAACACCATTTTGTGATTAGAAACTAAATAAAATGATAGAATTGTAAAATAAATTATGAAAAGCTAGTTTTCAGACAAGGCTTTCAGAGTATTTAAAGAAAAGATAGGGTCACCGTATGTTTTTTCCCGGCTGAAATACAAAATAGGAAAAGTCCATGTAGATTCCTTTAGAAAATGCACTGGTTTAGAGCTACTTCCCCTTAAAATGCTAATTTGAAAACATTTTAAAACAACCATAAATAATCTACACTTGTAAAAGTATTATTATTTATAAGTTATATATTACAAATTGGTTTTTTAAATGAAATTTCACATTAAATATCTGCATTCCTGCATCAAATTTTGCTAACTTAATAGAAACAATGAACCAATGTCTTTTTTTTATAATCCAAGATGGGGAAAGAAACCCATACCACTTTAAGTTCAAAGATGTAGTTAGGACGTCGATCGGAGATATACATTCCTACTATAGAGACCTAAGGTTGTCTTTTAAAATATCTACAGCGCTCGAAATTACATTACTTCCCCAGCGCTAGACATAAGATAAACTCATCATAGATACCAGGGCTAAATTTTGTATATACGCCAGACGCGCGTTTCGTCTACAAAAGACTCATCAGTGACGCTCGAATCCAAAAAAGTAAAAAAAAAGCTAAATAAATTACAAAGTTGAAGAGCATTGAGATCCAAAATTCCTTAAAGTGTTACCAAATACAGCTAAAGTAATCTATGCCTGAGGTAGAAAAGCCTTATTATTTAAAAAAATTCTAAATTTTGTAAACATCTAATTTATAAATATAACAATATCAATGATAATTCAGTTGATAAGATATTCAGTCCCTGACTCATCAATCAACATCTTCATAATTAAAAAGCTATTAATCTGTACGGGACAGGCGGTTCTTCGAAAAACAAACCAGGCGATTTAGATATAAAATCGAGCTCCGTAGCTATAAAATCTGGGGCAAGATATATTAAGTGCAGCACTGGAGATCCTGCGTTGGAGAGGTAAATAATCAGCACTGTAGATCCTATGTTCATTGTTGTAGATTGTAAAGTTAATATTTACAGCGCAAGAAAATAA
This sequence comes from Mytilus edulis, assembly GCA_019925275.1. NCBI lineage: Eukaryota > Metazoa > Mollusca > Bivalvia > Mytilida > Mytilidae > Mytilus > Mytilus edulis. The sequence goes on along the minus strand of CM034360.1, from coordinate 57,058,327 downwards.
ATCACCAGCGCTAATCTTTTCGTCTGTACTGTATTGTACTAAAGATCAGCAGCGTTGCGATTAAAGCTAGGTTCACACGATGATCTCAATTGTTCAAATTTTCACGACCAAGCGTAGCCAAATTCTTAATCGGGCTTGTTTACAACTTCTACCCGACTGTACACGATTTGAACTCGACCATTCACGACTCCTTAACGACTCCATCCCGACCATTATTTAAATACATACTCGATGATTAAGACCAATTACTCGACTAGCTAGACCAAACAAACTATACTCGATCTCAGCCTGATCCGACCAGTCCAGATCTACTTCATCATAGAGGGATTGTAGGGATGGTTGGGAATTGGTCGGGTATGTCAAATTTCAGAAAAAAAGTTCGAAATTTTTTATATGACCTCCTGCAGCGGAGGGGGCATTAGTTTCCGTAATCCAATTTAATTTTGCCTCAACCAAATTTTATGAAAGTTATACACAATGGTTATTACCATTAAACACAGACCAAGTGCGAATTAATTTTATTTTTTTGGGGAGAGGGGGGAGCGTCTAATTTATCATTCTTATGTTATGTTTTTTTTATAATGTTATATGCAATCTGGGGCATAATTGTGTCCCATTAACGCCGTTGGTTATACAAATTTCATAAGAGTAAAGTAGGCTGCTAATATGTAATTTGAGTTTTACTGCTCTTTTCTTGAAAATGACACCACAACAAAATGAGATGTGGTCACCGATTATTTATGGTAAATAGCAATATACATAAATTTGACCATCCCATTTTCCTTGCTTTCTTACAAATCAAGTCTTGTAGCTAATGTTGGTGTCATATAGGTTGATATGTATGTAATCAGTAGTTTTACATATATTTGATTTCCAGTAGTTGAATGATTAAATATATTTTTTGTGTATCCATGGCAACAACTCCCTTGTATTTGTTAAAAAATATTACAACAAGAGGATAAATATGTCGCATATGTCCCCAAATAAGGCCTCAAATAGAACTTCAATTCACTGGACAATTTTATTTTCTAAAATTGTTTACATATATCTGTCAAGATTTCAAATATTTACATATATCTATCAACAAGATTTTAAATATTTACATATATCTATCAATTTTTAAAGATATCTATCAAAATTTCAAATATTTACATATCTCTATCAAGTTTTCAAATATTTACATATATCTATCAAGATTTCAAAAATTTACGTATCTCTATCAAGTTTTCAAATATTTACCTTTATCTATCAAGATTTCAAAAAGTTACATATATCTATCAAGATTTCAAATAGTTACATATATCTATCAAGATTTCAAATAGTTACATTATATCTATCAAGATTACAAATATTTACATATATCGATCAAGATTTCAAATATGTAGATATAGAAAGATCCAAATAACAATTTGAAAAAGAAAACCATTATAGGTCAATGTACGGCCTTCGACACGGAGCCGTGGCTCACACCGACCAACAAGCTATAAAGGGCCCAAAATTACTAATATAAAAACCATTCAAACGGGAAAACCAACGGTCTAATCTATATAAAAAACAAAAACCGGGAAACACGTATAAATAACATAAACAAACGACAACTACTGTACATCAGATTCCTGACTTAGGACAGGTGCAAACATTTGCAGCGGGATTAAACATTTTAATGGTACCAAACCTTGAATTCTTCTCCCTTTTTCTGAAACAATAGCATAACATCACAACATTGAAAAACACACGATAAAATATCAATTAACAGGCTTAACTCAATCAAAAAACGTAAATTAATACACTTTGAACGAATAAATTTGATCTGCGATATCTGAATGCAAATGCACAGTTAATAAAATATTAGGGACAAACATTCGTGTATTTATCAAGATTTCAAATATTTACATATATCTATCAAGATTTCAAATATTTACATATATCTATCAAGAATTCAAATATTATTAGTTACATAATGTGCTAGTGACCTAATACAGTAATTTCAGGCAGCTGGAATCCCCATATGGAATTTACTGACCCCATATATACCGTATTACGTCACTAGCACACTATGTAACTAATATATCTTACCGACTATCTTAACATTTGAAATTTAGTTAGACAAGTGACCTATCAAAATGAGCAAGGGTTCGATACTGTTAGCATTAAGAAACTAGCTAATTCCATTGATCCTACACAAACAGATGCTAACAATAACAACAAGGTATGTAATAAGCCCCGCCTCCCTTTTACCTAAAGTGAAATATAAAGGGACGTAACACTTTTACTAACCGTGTATGAAATAAGCCCCGCATCCCTACTTACCTAAGATCAAATATACACAATCTCCACAAGGACGCTTTTAACCAATCATATTCGTAGGAATGAATAGAAGGTAAGATAATTACATATATCTATCAAGATTTCAAATCGTAACATATATCTATCAAGATTTCAAATAGTTACATATACCTATCAAGATTTCAAATAGTTACATTTATCAATCAAGATTTCAAATATTTACATATATCTATCAAGATTTCAAATATTTACATGTATCTATCAAGATTTCAAATAGTTACATATATTTATCAAGATTTCATATAGTTACATATATCTATCAAGATTTCAAATAATTACATATATCTATCAAGATTTCAAATAGTTACACATATCTAGCAAGATTTCAAATAGTTACATATGTCTATCAAGATTTCAAATAGTTACATATTATATCTATCAAAATTTCAAATAGTTATATATATCTATCAAGATTTCAAATAGTTATATATATCTATCAAGATTCCAAACATTTAAATATATCTAGCAAGATTTCAAATAAAGATTATTTGTCTTTCGTCTCATTTTTGTTTGAAATTGCGTCCAAAGTCCGTGTGATAAAAGTGTTTGTAAACATTCGACCGTACAGTGACGTATAGTTGTTAATTTCTGTGTCATTCGGTGTCCTGTGGAGAGTTGTCCTACTGGACATACGGATAATAAGGACAGTCAATCAGTATAATCTTGATGTTATTAAAAACTAAATTTAAAGACTGAATAAGCATCATCAGCTGTCTAATGGTTAATTTTGATGCACATTTACTTCCATTTATGAAAAATCCCCAGAAACCAAAATGCAGGATCAACTTTCCTTCCCGAACATATGAGATCATCCCAGGTTTTGTTGGAATCATGTTGCCAAGTTTTTAGTTGTCTATGTTGTGCTATGTGGACTGCTGTTTGTCTTCTCGTTGTGTTTTGTTTTTCGCTATGACTGTGTCGGTTTGTTTTTGACCTTTGAGTTTGATTGTTCCCTTGGTATCTTGATCTCTCTTTTAAAAGTGAAGCCCTCCTTCAGATGCGTGAGACATGTTTGTATGGTTAAACATAAATAGTAACAATATATTTTAGCGGATGAAAAGTAATGAGAACTAATCAAATCTGCACACACTTTTAGAAAATCGTTTAACAGGCATGTGTACTCGTTTATGGCCGAGTAGAGATCGAAGAGTAGTCGAAAGTGGCCGTGTAGAGATCGGATTTTTGTCTAGTTGGTCTGGGATATAACAAATATAGAACTTGCAGTGATCATGAAGCCATGAGACGAGTCAAGCAGGTTAGCGTTGATCGGGAAATGATCGTATCTTAGTCGAGCAAAGGTCGAAATGATCGAGAACTGATCGGTAAATTATTTGTAATTCTACCAAACTCGATCTCTACACGATCCTTTCCCGATCAATTCGATCGCTACTCGACGAATTCTCGATCTCTTCTCTAAATACTAGCTTCTTGATCCTTACTTGAATATGTTTGACATGTCATAAACTCTCGGGTAGAAAGTCAGATTGATGACGATCAAGGTAGACCATTCCAAACATTATTGTTGATTGAGTCAGACCAGTCTCCCGATCGCTTACTCTGTCTTGATCGAGTTTGATCGAGGTTTGTCTGATCGGTTAAAGCTTAAAGCTAGGTTCACACTGCCGATCAGATCAACTCGATGATCCCGATTGTTCAAATTTCCACGTCTTATGTAGACGAAACGCACGTCTGGCGTACTAAATTATAATCCTGGTACCTTTGAACTATATCCAAGACCAAGCGAACCCAAATTCTTGATCGGGCCTGTTTAAGAATTATACCCGACTGTATACGAACTTAACTCGACCACTCACGACTCAACCCGACATTTAATTGAATACATATTCGATGATTCCGACCAATTTACGATTTCTACACGATCTTTACTCGACTAACTAGACCAAATCAACTATACTCGATCTCAGCCTATCTCGGCCAGACCAGATCGAGTTGATCGTATAGGGGGCGTAGGGAAAGTCGGGCAGTGGTCGGGTTTGTACAATTTCAGCATTAAACTTCTGAGGAAACTGGAAAGTCTCTAGTCAAATTGCAAAATCAAAAGTGAGAGATTTGCAAGAGCTTACCAAAGAGGATCCCAAAACTTCCTAAAAGTAAAGTAAGACGCTAATTTGTCATGGGAGTTTTACTGCTCTTTTATTGAGATTTGTCACTCGATAAGTCACTCTGATATTTGATAGAAATATACATCTATTTTAACATCCCCTTTTTTTGGCTTTCTAACAAATTAAGCCTACTGTTTGTGTCATATATGTGCATACTTGTATGCATGTAATCAGTAATTTCCATAGATCTGATACCCAGTAGTTGAATGGTTACAGATGTATCCTTGGCAACAGCCTGCTTGTTTATAATAATAATATTGCAAAAAAGGGGGTGATGATTTCACATGTTTTCCCAAAATTTGGCCAAAAAATTAATTTCAATCTCCTGGAGGATACCTTTTTCCGAAACTGTTTCCATATATATTTCGCGAATTCAAATAAATATCATTTGTCTTTCGTCTCATTTAAAAAAATTTAAACAAGTGTTTGTAAACATTCGACCGCACTGTGACATATAGCTCTTAACTTCTGTGTCATTTGGTCTCCTGCGGAGAGTTGTTTCATTTGCAATATACCACATCTTCTAATTTTTATACTTCACAAATTTCTGGACAAACGGAAAATACGGACAGTCAAACGAAAAATAGCAAATTAAATAGGTAAAATATAATTTGGATGTTCTTAAAAACTAATTTTGAAAGCTATATTAGTCATCAGCTGTCTAATCGTGAGTTTTTATTCACAATTACTTTTATATTTAAAAATTTCTCTGAGGCCAAACTACAGGATCTACTTTCCTTCCGGCACGCTTGAGATCATCCCAGTTTTTAGTTTTCTATGTTGTGTTATGTAGACTGCTGTTGGTCTTCTCGTTGGCTTTCGTTTTTCACTATGGCTGTGTCGGTTTGCTTTCGACATTGAGTTTGATTGTTCCCTTAGTATTTTATATCTCTTTTAAAATTTTACACCTCCTTGCAAAAGTACAGACGCGTACTGTACAACACGGAGGAATTTGTGTATAGTAAAAAATAAATAGAGACAATACAGTTTTTGCAGAATCAAAGTTACGGGAGTTAATCAGAGATACACACATAGTTAGAGAATCTTGTATGGCCAAGTAGAGATCGAAGAGTGGTAGAATGTGGTCGCGTAGAGATCGGGTATTGGTCGAGATGGTCTGGGATGAAAAAAATATAGAAATCGCTGTGATTATGAAGCGATCGGGCATTGGTCGAGTTAATCTGGACCATATATCGAACAGGTTGGCGTTGATCGGAAAATGATCGGAAATAAGTCGAGTAAAGATCGTAATAATTGAGTACTGATCGGTAAACCTTTTGTATTCCGACCTAACTCGATCCCTTCACGATCCTCTCCCGATCAATACGACCACTACTCGACAAGTTTCGATCTCTTCTCGAGTGATTGGCTTCTCGATCCTTACTCGAATGTTTTTGAAATGTAAAAAAACTCTCGGGTAGAAAGTCAGATCGATGACGACCAAGGTAGTCAACCCCGAACATTGTTGTCGATTGAGGGAGACCAGTCTCCCGATCGCTTAATTTGTCTTGATCGGGAAGGATCGAGTTGGTCTGATCGGCAGTGTGAACCTATCTTAACATTTACATCTAGATCTGCAAGGCTTGACAAAACTCTTAATTTGATTCAGGTAGACATGGATCCATAAAAAAACAAGTGACATAGATATGAAATCGAGTCTGGCACTGGAAATGTTAAAGCATGCGCTAAATTACGGCACTGTATACATGAAACTCAGCCGTGGATATAAAGTCCAACGTTTGAGATATAAATTTAAGCGATGGAGATGTAAAGTAAAGCGTTGTATTTTTCAAGTCAAACGATGTAAATCTAAATATCAACACTGAAGATCTAATTTCCAACATTGTTGATCTTATGACAGCGCTCTATATATAATGTCCAGCGATGAAGATCTGAAGTCCTACTCTGCATTCTAAGTATACAAATTACACCGCGGCAGATTTAAGGTAAACTGTGCACTCGACTTGAAAAACCATAACACTTTATCTGTATGAGACTGGTCTCAGTAATAGTTCGAACACTGAAGATTTGTGCTATGAATATACAACAATCAGTTATAATTGGTAACCATTTAAAGTCAAGCACTGTACATTTATTTAAAGCACAATCTTTAACAGACCAACAGGCCTAGCGTCTATTAAAATCGGACTGTAGTAAATATAAAAATGTCATGCGATGTTTATATTAAGTCATTGAGATCTAAACTCCAGTGCTATCATTCACAAGTACAGCACTGTTGATTTAAGGTCCAAGACTCTAGAGATCATTTTGCTGCGCTCTAAATCTAAAGTACAGTGATGAACATGAGAGTCAAGCGCCGGAAATTATGTATATATACTTTTTTCTTATATTTTGCGCTTCACACTACATGTAATCTTCAAAACCAGACTGCACTGGACTTTAAATAGGCACCGCTTGACTTAGGATCGATAGCGCTAAAACTTAGATCTATAGTGCTTGACTTTATATATATAAAAAGCTAGACTATAAAACTATAGCGCTGTTTGACTTTACCTATCCAGCACTTGACATAAAAATCACAAATATTTATCTGTATGAGACTACCGGGGCTATGTATCAAAGTCAAACGCCGGCGAATTAAACTTTTGCGCTGTATATTTAAAAGTCAGGCACTTTATCTAGAACTATATAACCCAAGTTCAGACCAAGAGATACAGTGTTTTGTTTGAGACGTAATGCTCCATACAATTTCGAGCACTGTAGCTATAACATCAAGCACTATAAATTTTATGTCTGGCGTTGTAGATATGAAGTCCAGCAAGTTATACCGCCCAGAGCTGCAGAATAAAGTTAAAGTTATTTTTTCATCGCAGGACATTATGAATCTAGCGATAGACTACAGCTACAGCGCAGATATTTTAATCTACAGTGCTATCACTATTTTTTTTATTTGCATGAGACAAGCAGGAGTCTATAAAAAAAATGCTTTGGATATAAAGTTTAGTCCTGTAGCTGTTTATAGGCGAGTGTAATATTTAAAAAAGACGTCTAGTTAAGGACTTTAATGCACCCACCTAACACACGGCTAATTTTTTTTTTAAATGAAAGAATAATGATTTAACTTTGATTTTTGCCCGGTCGTCACAAAATCGTACGGTGCAGTTTTTGTAAAATTGACGTTTATTTCAGAAATTAGTTGAAAATTATAAAATTACGACATGTTTTTCAGGCAAAGGAAATTAGTCGTATCTCTTCTTTTAGACAGAATAATTAAGTGAATTAGATTCTTAAAATAATGAAAAACAATATTTACAACTGTTAGTCCGCATGCTTTTGCATTCCTTCTAAATATTTGACATTTTGTACGAAAATTTTCATAATCCTGACCTTTTCGGATCTACAATTTAATTTTTATTAAATGATTTTGCACTCTTTCCGTTTTAGAACACACCAAATTACTCATCAGTTATCGTTTTTTCATTCAAGATCAAGACTTTATCTCAACATTTCTTAAAATCACGAATTTCTGCATTTTATGATGTTGGGTAAAATCACTATAGTTTCCGGAATCCCTTATCTATTTCGTTATTGTTTTTTTACTGAATATATTAGTCGATTTCCGTGTACTAATAGTGCTATTGGAGTACGATAAATCATATTTAAACGGTTGAACTTCTATCTTTAACATCAGTGTAGCTTAAATAGATATAAAATCGTCCGAAATTAAGATCAAATCAAAGTAAAACATGGTTTTTGAGTTCTGTAGAATTCACCCCTTTCTAAATAAGGAATCGTATCGGAAAATTGTAGAACATTTTCCGAGTCGTGTCAAATTTTCACAGTCAAGTTCACAATGAAACCCTTCCTATGCTAAACAGCAAAAACTATCCATTGATTGACACAGATGCATAGTCTGTCATGTATTTACAACATAGAAACTTAAACACTTAAATGAAGATACAGTTGTATTGCAGCAGTTACATATGTATCATCTTCTATTTTGTCTGTACAAAGACTTTGTACTACATGTACCAATTCTACCGACCAGTCTCTTCTCATATACCAACGAGGGCACTAGTAGATCTACAACTCATTCCGATTTGTCTGTTTGTATATTTTGCAAATGTGTAAAGCCTATAAGCAAGTTACACAAATTCGTAAGGTATCCTCTGAGGAGCAAACTCAAGGTGTATTGAGTGTTACTACATATATCTCCTACAATGATCTGATTTACAAAATAACTCATGATAATTGTACTATTAAATCTTTATACCATCGAGCTTGTATCGCTAAATATTTGCTACAAAATTTGAAATCAGAAAGTAAATAGCTATTTAATTCTCAACATAAAACAGCTTTTACTAAAATTTCGACGATTAAAGATGATGTGCCTGTACATAAGGAAGTATTCTGGTTAACAGCTTTATTTACTTGACCAGTTAACCGGGCTTAATTTCTGCTCGGGGATCGCAGCCGAGAAAACTACAAAACATATTATCAGCTTCAACAAAAACTAAAAATATATGGTCAATTCATAGTTACATGTATATATATAGCCTCAACAAGGCCAAGGTACATCCAATAGTATATACAGTAGCTCTATAATTTTGTCTTATGCCGTAATGACAGAAAATTACCCGTTTAAAATGACTGTTATATACAGTCTGTCAAATTTAAAGATCTGAGCAGTGACTGCGAAACTGGTTGCAAGCACTTTATGCAGCTACTAGTACTTTATGGAAGCAGATATAGGGTAAAGTTGTAATCCAATCAGAGGATTATTCAATTGAAATTATGCCACCTGCTTTAAAAACCTATCTGTATGGTTTTTTTGATGATTGCGCATCTGCGGCAGTTAATAAAGCGTACGATATTCATTTTGACAAAGTTCTTAGATGTATGGTTTTAGTAGAATGTATATTATCTATAAATAATTTTCTTACTCTTTTTCATTTAGGTTTATCATTAGAAATGCACCGTATTTATGGACACACCTTCGATAACTATTAACAAGTTTGACTGATCAGGAGATTAGAAAAAATGAAAATGGGGCATACATTCTACATGGCATTATTTTTCTATTGGGGGTCAGAATTTTTATCCAAGACAATGTCGAACTAACTACAGAAACAATAAAAGTTTTCCGTATGACTTTGGTTGGCTAAAAGGCAACATCGGTCCGGTATGATGTCATCCAACTTTTTATAAGATTTGATCTGTTCGCGCATTAGGTATAGGGGGAGGGTTGAGAATACCAAAAACATGTTTAACCCCGCCGCAATTTTGCGCCTGTCCCAAGTCAGAGTCCTCTGGCCTTTCTTAGGTTTGTATGATTTTTATTTGAATTTCTTGAGTATATTTCGAAGCTTAGTATGACGTCCATTATCATTTCAAACTAGTACATTTTTGTTTATGGGCCAGCTGAAGAACGACTCCGGGTTTGGGAGTTTCTTGCTGCATTGATGACCCATTGGTGGTCTTCGGTCGTTGCCTGCTTTTTGAACGGGTTGGTGTCTCTTTGACAAATCCCTCATGTCCATTTCCACTTTTTAATTCAATCTGTATATAGTAGATCTTGTGTTCGTTTTGAGCAAAACCTCTGCTGTACTGATACATGCCTATGCCAAGGAATTTGTCTTTGTATGGATATGTTGACCGACAAGAATGATGAGATTACAAGTTAAAATGAAGCTATAATATTCCAACACCTAAATGGTCCAACATTCTATTGGTCCGACGTTTCGATCATTTAGGTTATACGCTAACGGGATTTTAACATACAAAAGCCAAATAAAAGATTCAACATATGCTTGTCCTCCGTTTGAAGCGGTGAAACAAGATATAAAGAAGTAAATTAATTAAATACTTAGTGACAAAGTAGCCGAACGTTATCACTAGCGTAATTTAAAAAAAGTACAAACTATTTTGTCAAGTGTTGCTTGACTAATTAGATATCTCATGATACACGGCGGCCGACTAAAGTAAAACCAAACACAATTTGACGTATAATGAGTGATAATTTTTTCCTTGTGTTGTTTTATATTGAAATTGTCAATTTGTTGATATAAATATACTAGTAGCACTTTACTCATTTTAGTAATGTTAGTTAGTACTCTTATCATATCTGATTTAGTAATGTAAATGAAATTGCGGTAAGATCCAGACTCCACATATTGCACTACAATAATAAAAATAAATCTGCCCTATGGTTGTCTGATCTTGAAGCGGTTGCCAGGCTTTCAAACTAACAGGAAACCGTACACTTCCTCAATCTTAATGTACAGCTCATCATGGGACTTTTCTAAACAATTAAAAATACGTCATATGTTATGTTTTCCCCTTGCTTCAAATATTTTGTTTTGGATTATTTATATCAAATTTGCAGATATATGTTTGTAAATACGTGCATTCAAATGATATGGAGGTATTATAAGATTAAGATAATGCAAGGGCGACTACAGATACATTTGTGTGACTTAATGGTTGATTTTCAAAGACTTCGAGAGAAAACGTTACGTAACATGCGTTACCGTTAAAATCAACCAAAATCAATTAATACTATGAAAGAAATATATTTTCCCAACAGTAATACAGCATTCCCATAAAATTGTTTCGTTTTTGCATTTGTTTTGACTCGATTTTTCTACTGGAAGTATCCGTGAATTGAAATTGCACCTATGACCTTTGACCTCGATTTAAAAAAAAATGCACCATAATTTCTTTTGACGACCGGGATATTTAGAAAGTACACATTCTTAGCTTTCCAGTGATATATAATTTAGCCGTGTGTTAGGTAGGTGCATTAAAAATGTAAATTTGGCTCTCATATCACTCGCCTATTAATCTCGATTATTACATGCGCTTATGATATGTAAAGTCATGCGCTGAAGATTTGAACAGGTACAGCGTTTTAGGTATAACGTTCAGTGCTGGAGATCTAAATTGCATCGCTTTAGATGAAAAGTTTAGCTCTGCAGGAATGAAATCCAGCAATGTATACTAGTATCTCAATTCAATTCTCCCTGTTCTTGCAATTACAATAACATGTAGTTTATTCAATCACAAATATATATATCCTTTCAATTTGGTATCTTCTATATAAATCATGTCTATTGAGACCACAACGTGCCAATTTCTTTTAAAAACTATATAAACCGTAGCTAAAGGTCCCATTAAGGTAGCCAGACCTTTCTATTTCAACTTCTATAACTTATTCACAGAGTTAAATCACATAATTCATAAACAAATGCTTCAAATGTATTGTATATAATTCCTTGCTTTCATTGTATATGTCCACTGTGGGCTCATAGTGCCAGCATGATGTTCAAATGCATTAGAACGACTAAAAAAGACGGCTTTCATGACCATATGAACTTATTTAGAATTATTAGTTTGTTACTTCGAGTCTCTTTAAGAATAGTTAAAATATAGCAGTCCGTATAACAAGATCAGACCATAAGCTCATTTACTAAAAGTTATGAAATAAAAAGAACTGTTCGGATCAATTGATTGATTGATTGATTGATTGACTGGTGTTTGTTTTACACCGCGTCAGAAAAAAAGGCTATATAGCTTCGATATCAGGGTAAAAATAAAATGTTTTAGGAAAAGTTAATTCAATTTCGATTTTTCACGGATTTCAACTTTATAATTGGTCTTACAACTGTTGTGATTCCGGCACCACTGATTAAAGTCTTGTGTGAACGACACATAAGTGTCTCGCATTCTACATTATAAGCCTGCCACCTTTTGAAGAAGTCATAAAACACCAATTGAGCGATGCCCCTGCTAGTGGACGTTTCGTCCCTGAGGGTACGTTATTCAGTTATCAGTTCTTTTATTCTTTAATTTGTCATGAAATACCCTTATATCTTCTTTTTCAGTAAATTAACAGTAAAACTTAATGTTGATAAGTCGCAGAAAGAAGATGTTTTCACCCCACGCACCGATTGTCTAAGACATATAACACAAACTTCGGACTTTTTTTAATTCTTTTTAAAGCCCTTTAACTTTATATTTGATTGGGCCATCCAACTGTTTTGATTTAGCGCCACTGATGAGTCTGATGTATACGGAATGAGTGTCTATATAAAAATCGAAAATGTGATATGATTGCAAATGCCACAGCTCTCCACAGGAGACCAAATAACCCAGAAACTATAGGTCACTGTAAAGCCTAGATTATACGCACTGTATATGTATATTTGATTTATTCTAAACATTGCTACCAAAAGGGTTGCATAACTTTGTGATTAAAAATTTGTGTAGACGAATGCACTTTGTAAGTATACAGAACATATAGAAGATAATGATAATTGGCAATATAACTATGTACATCAAATTTCTAAAACAAAATCAGATAGAATCTAGGGATGATATGTGATTGATAAATTTAAATTATACTATTCTGTTACGTCGTTTCTAAATTTATGTAGTTCGTTTGATTATATTCTTAATCTGTTTATGTGTTCCAGTTTAGGAGGATTATTCATCTTTAACCTGAGAAGAATGTTAAAACATCGTACATGTATCATCGCTACTTTTCCTTCTCTCACACGTATCCGTTACAGGAAAAATGCAAGGTCATTACGATCATGAGGAACATTTCGTTGAGACGTCATCTTGGACACAATTTTTGGCCGGCTCACCACAGAGTGAGTTAATTATATAGCATTGTACATGTTGTATTTAAAGCCTTCAAATTGCCTTTCGTATAATTGAACCTTTTCTCCGTGAAGTACTGGAAAATTAACCGTTCTTGAGAAAAGCCGAGAAAAAGCTTACAAGTTTTAAAACTTTATTGAAAAACACTTTTCGCCAAAATGGGCCAATGGCTTAAAACATTATACATAATATACAGTTTACATATATAAAACCAATGAAAATAAACAATACAGACACTTTGAACTATAATCCTTGTCTTTCTTTATATCAATATATATACATAAGAGATTCAAATTATAACAAGGACTCCCTGCCCTCAGTCTTAGTGACTTTTTTTTTTAAAAAGGAGCCTAATTTGCAAGTGTTCTGTTTTGTTTCAGGATTGAGGACATGTTTTAATTCATTTATATCATTTAAGTAATTATATTTATTTTCATTTAAAAATTCTTTTCTTTATTGTTCATTTATTTTACATTTAAAAAAGAAATGAAACTCATTATCTAGTACATCACAATGTGTACATAGTCTTAACTCTCTTGGAATTTTCCTGTATCTACCAGTTTCTATTAATAAGCAGTGGTCACTTATTCGAAATTAAGAAATTAGTTGTCTATATTCAAAGTTTTGATAAATTAGGTATGGTTCAAAGTTATAGCTTTTCTTTATTTTTTTAAAAAGTTGGAGTTTGCTATTCTCTTGTAAATTTAATATTTTATCATTATATAAATTTTCAGAGGAGTTTTCTAAATTTTGTTTGTATATTAGTCTATTATTTTTATCCTTATTTTGGTTAACAATTTCTAAATCATTTTGACTTCTGACATGATTTACATAGGAGTACCAAGAATAAATACCTGCATTATGTAAAGTTTTTGCCAAATTGAGTGTCTCTTTTAGTAAGGGACTAGTCTCTTCCCTTAAGCTTGGGTCACACATTCACGATGTTTACTGCCGTCCTTGACTGGACCGTTCCCGATTAAAATTTGTCAAAAGTCTGATCAAGATCCTGTGAATCGTGGATGTAAATTCAAACTTTATTTAAATTTGTAAAACAGATAATTCAATCACGACAACAATCAGATATTGTTCAGAAAGCGTCGATATTCAACCGTTTCCAAGCGAATTTATCCCGATAAACCCGTTCTCAATCCGCTTCTAATCCAATTTGTATCTTTCGCCTGGTAAAATTCGACCGAGTCTGTCACGACTGCGTCCCGATCCTACCGAATGTAATCCGACAGATATCAGACAGTGACCAGACAGTGAACCGACGCTGACGGAAGTTATCTGTTCGAAGACTGTCGGCATACTCGGGATGATCAGGTACTGTCGGAACGTAATCCTATCATGGTCCGCTCTATCGCATTGCAAACGGCTTTGTCTGGTCTCAGTCGTATTGTATTATGTAATTGTCGGGACTTTGACGTGGGTATCATTGACGAATTTCGTATTAATAACCGGAACGGTTTCGGAAAAAAATAGTTCGCAATCGACAAGATCTGGATGCAATCTGGACTCAATCGGCAGAAAACCAGCGATAAAAAATTTCTCCAGATCATTCCCGTTCCACAGGATACCGTCCAGAATACACAGAACATTGTTAGGATTTTGATCCGATACAGCAGAATCTGTCACGACATAGATACGATTGTTATCCGACTAGACAAAAATCGGCTGAGTTTCCCCGAATGTTACAGGAAGCACCTTACTGTCGGGGTGCTTCGCCGAACTATTCGGACCTTCCCGACCCTTAGGAATCTGTTACGAACTAAACCGACTGCGTTCAGACAATGATAGGACATTCCAGATAATTGAGGATAGTAATCCGACTTTTTCACTTTTCGTGTCGTATCGCTGTCTGATCTCAAACGGGAGTAATAATCGGCAATGTGTGAACCCCCCATTAATAGTCTATCATGAAAAAGAAGAGTTTGTCTATTTATAAAGCAATCAATAGTGTAGCTGCCTAATTCAGATCGAGCAGCTATATTACAAGAGTTAAATCTATTTAGTACTTTATCAGGTGGACTTTTGTCAATAAAATTAAGAGTATCTCCTTTTTTATTATTTTTATCTCCTTTAATTGAAGCTTGATAAAAGGATTAGTTTGCATCCATAAACCATATTTCACTGTTATAAGTTATTATTGTTCTAACGAGTGAGTTAAATAAATGGTATGACAAATTTACAGGAGTCTGATGAATCGAATTACAATATGTGTTTTATAGAATACATTACTTTCATAGTTGTTTCGCTAATTCTTGTGCTGAATGAATAAGATTTCCATTCTGACTAATGATATTACGTAGACATTTAAACTTTTCCATTTGCTCTAATTTGTCACCATTATAATTAAAAGAATGGTTAAGCTTTTTCCTATTCTTACTTGTGCTTAAAATCATAGTTTTAGTTTTTTTACAATTTACAGTTAACTGCCATTTATCACAGTATTGAGCCAAATGGTTTAAATTTGACTGAAGACCCTCTTTAGTTGCATACATTATCAAAATATCATCAGCAAATAGGAGGCTTCCAATATTTGTCTGTTCTATTTTCAAGGGACCACAGTCATTCTGTTTAAAAATTTGAGGTAGATCATTTATGAAAATATTGAATAGGGTAGGAATAAAAGAATCCCCTTGTTTTACCCCTCTGTTTTACCCCTCTAGTTACTTCAAACCAGTTAGTGAGTTTATTATTAATCCTCATTGAAGATTGTGTGGTTGAATACATATTTTTGATTACTTGATACATGTTACTGCCAATACCTTGAGACAAAATGATATATAATAAAGCTGTTCTCCAAATGGAGTCAAATGCTTTACGTAAGTCAACAAAACAAATATATAATAGTTTCTTTTTTAATTTGAAATATTTATTAATCAAAGATTTAAATACAAATAGACTATCTGTAGTTCTTAATTTAGGAAGAAATCCAAATTGTTCCTGGCTAAATTTGTTTTCCATTTATTTAATTATATGTTATTTAAAGTTGAACTAAATATTATGGCAATACCATTTATAAGAGATATTCCTCTGTAGTTGTTTGGGTTTTTGGAATCTCCCGACTTAAATATTCGCACTAATAGAGAATATTGCCATGTTTCAGGGGAATATCCTGAATCAAGAACAAGGTTATATAATTTTGTGTAGCATTTAATAGTTACTGGACTACAATATTTAATACGTCATTTACAATTGAGTCTGGTCCAGGGGATTTTTTCATTTTAAGGGTTTATAACTTATTTACCTCTGAGACTGTTATTGGACTATCAGTTATTTCATTAAATCTATTTTCACTATCTTTGTTTTTCAAAAAATGGTTTATCTCATCTGCTTTGTCGCAAGGTTTGTTCCAAAGACCTTGCTTTTGAAAATGGTTTGTTAGGCTATCTGATTTCATATCAATTTCTGTGGTATTCATATTATTTCTTATAGATTTAAGTAGTTTCCAAAATTGTTGAGGGTCTTTAGTTTGAAGATTTGATAGTTTTCAATCATTTGTTTTGATATTGGATTTCTTTCTTTTTACTTTCTTTTTTTTTTAAATATTTTGCAGTTTCAAAAAATTGCTGCTTCAAATTTTTATCAAATGGTTTATGTTTTAGTTTTTTACCTAAATTATTGATCTTACTTCTTAAATCTTTTAATTCATTGTCTGATCAAGGGTTCCTTTTTTGTTTAGTTTTTTTACGCTTTATTGGAACTTTTATTATTCATGTTTTAGAGGCTACATTATCTAAAATTTCTGTTAATAATTTGAAGCTTCATTTATGCCTTTTTCAATTTTTACAAAGTGGGTGATTTCAAAATTTATTAAAAATCTTATTTTTCACTTCGTCAGAGTTTAATGCTTCATACATCTTACAATGTGACACATCAGTCCATCTGTATGTTGTGAATTTTTTCATATTATTATTATTAAAGTCCTTTTTATTTATAGATTGTTTTATATCACATTTTAGTTTAAATGAAATCTGTACATGGTCCGATAAAAATTTTAGATCAGAGGTACAAAAATGTTCTACTGAGGGCAGGAGATCCTTGCTCAATATTGCAAAGTCAACTGTGCTACAGCCATTTTTAGAAAAATATGTGTGATAACCCAACGAATCTCCTAAATATCTCCCTTTTTAGATCCTTAGTCTTGAGGATAAACACATGTTCAGTAAATTATTACCTTGTTGGTTTAAAATTCCTAATTATTTCTTTTAATAGGAGAATCTAAATCATAGTCTTGGGGTAACATATCCTGTAAAAATTGGATACTATTATTTACATTTTCAATGTAGTCAGCTTGTTTCCCAGTTCTGGCATTAAAGTCCCCAATTAGGGCTATATCCCCATATTGTGAATAATATGCTATCTCAGCCTCTAGATTAAGTAAATCATCTGCAGTGTGTGTTGAATTAAATGGGGGGATGTACACCGCTCAGAGATATATATGTGTTTCTGTCCCAAAAAATGTTTTATTCAGTTTAAGCCACATTCTATTTGGTGACTGAGAACCATCCTTTATATATTCTATTCCTGGATATATTTTTTTTAATATAAACTATAATACCCCCGCTTTGTCTCTTTGACCTTTTATTTTTTTTCCTAGATTTTGATTTTGATACAAATCCATTTATGTGTGTATCTGCACTTCTCCTTTCCATGTTTCAAGAAATACATTTATATCAGATTTAAGATTTTCAATAAAACTTGGGTCCATGTATTTATCCCCTAGACCATAAATATTCCAAGACGCTACTGTTAATGCTTTTGTTGAAAAGTCATAATTACAAAAAAAGTGAAAAAGTTTAAAATTCTGGTGGGATAATTCCAAGAGTTTTGCTAAAGTATAACAGTTATCTCCCTTTGTACATAATGTGGACATATTACACGCTTAATGTTATTCAATAGTATACATACAAGTGAAAAATATTTTCATTTAAATATAAATGTCAATTATATATAAATATCCTTAAAGTTTCAGAAAAAATTTCAAACTGAAATTTTTTTCAATTAAAACTATCTTAATATACAAGTAAATTCAAATGTATTATTTATATTTTAGTGTAAATATTGTTCTCTTAGTGCTTAGCTTATATATATCTATGTAAACCGAACAATGTAAGTAAATTCTTATAAAATACAGCAAATGTATTTCTTTTTTCTTATGAACAATAAAAAATGAATAATTTGAAAGGGATCCTATTGATCCTATATACATGTAGATGAAGAAGTTACTACTATTAGCTACCAATATCAAGATAATTTTGTCTTTGTTTTCATTTTGTTTCAACAAACATATGAGCATAGGTCAAAGCAAAACATATTGTACTTCCAATACTACTAAAATAAACAATTCAAAAATAATTACATCTCATGTTTTCTTTCTTTCTTTTTTACTCTTTTTTCTGTTAAGAAACAGTTAAAATATTAAAGCCTTCAGCACCTCATCGAATCATTCGACGTCAAGTTATCATTAATTATGAACAAAAATTAAAACCGTACCTATCAAAATTTGATATACATGATAAATACAAAACAATAAATTGGTACAATGCAAATTTAATTTTCAGCGTTTTTCATGTTGTTTATAATTTGGCAAAAATATCTAATCAAAAGACAATTTTCTTAATAGTTGTTTCATCAGTATTTCCATGTTGTCATTTTCATGATTCACATTGTTTCTCTCATCTGAATGGTACTGGTAGTTTTGATCCATTTGAATGTGTCTATAATTTTCCTGTCTATTTTGATATTCCCTCTCATTTGGGTATCTTTGATATTCTTTCTCGTTCTGATGTCTCAGATTTTCCCTCTCATTTTGATAACTTGGATATTCCCTCCCATTTTGATATTGGTTATCATTATAGTTTGTATATTGGTGTCCATTTGAGT
Source organism: Mytilus edulis (assembly GCA_019925275.1). Taxonomy (NCBI): domain Eukaryota; kingdom Metazoa; phylum Mollusca; class Bivalvia; order Mytilida; family Mytilidae; genus Mytilus; species Mytilus edulis. The sequence continues at coordinate 57,039,344 of CM034360.1, read as the reverse complement.
ATGATTGATGTCGGTTTTGTATTCCATATTGTTGATTATAGCCTCGGTTGTACTGGACTCTTTCTCTCCTTTGTTGATTGTTGCCGGAACTGATTCCTAATATTGGGTTCAAAATTTCCTTTAAATTTCTGACGTATGTAGGGGCCCCCTTTTCTAAAGACAGATGTATTCCCTCCATGAAGTCATTTCGAGTCAGGTTTTTCTGTCTAATGATTGTAAATCCATATTCTTCAATATGATTTTCAAGGATTTTTATTAAAGTCTAGCCTTTTTTCATCAAATTTTCGTGTTTTTGTTCTATTTTGGTAGAATCTAGGCAAAATTTCTCCTACAAAGATGTTGCAGTCAGGGGGCATACCCTCTTTTGTTTCTTTCAATAATTCCATAAAAGGAAGAATTACTTGGTCTATACTGGCCTCTAAATCTAGAACATTAGAACCAACTTGTATTACCACATTATTGATAGGCGTTTTGTTGCTTTGTGATTGAATAAAGCTTCTAGCCCCTTTTATTGTTTTTTTCGTTCAGTGTATTAATTTTCACATGTTCATTTCTGTATATTTTTCTTGGCTCTAGATCTTTGCCGCTAATGTTCGTATAATCAACACGTCTATATTTCTTAGTGGTTCTTTTGATTTTGATGAAGTCAATCTGTTAATATTTTCAATCCTCTCAATTTTATGTTCTGGCAGTTCCGTTTTTTCTTTTGTTTTAAATTTATCACTTTTTTTCCAATTTATCAATTATTTCTGTTAAGCATGTTTCATCAATTTTTCGTTTGAATGTAGAATTTTTGCTGTATTTTTATCCTGTGTGGTCAGCATTATTTCACATTTTTCTTTGATACATTTTTGGGTTTCCATGGTAATATTGTCAACAGCATTAGAAATATTTTTTTCTGCAAGTTTTCTTGTTTCTTCGTGTTCCTTTTCAACTATTTCAGAAATTATATTCATTTCAGATTTAATTCCCTTTGTTATTGTTGACATGTCTGTAATTTTATAACACATGTTGTTATTAGATATTTCTAGAGATATCCATTTTATGTAATGTTTCTTTGATTTTATCGATATCTTTTTTACATTCACAATTCCTTTGATGATGAGTTGATTCGTCTTCCTTACTGTTTCTATCATTTGGGATACATGTATAATTACTTCTTGTAATGTGTTCATTCTCTACTTCACTGTTCTTTTCAAGATTGTCAGTATCTTTATCATGAACATGAAGTAAAATTTTGGGATTTGTTTCCTGAAAGTCCTCATTGTCATCACTATCATGATTGGTTACTGGTATTTCTTTTTCTGAGTTTTTTATTATCAATAATTGTTAAGTTTGGGGGCCTCTTGTTTTTGATTTTCCCATCTAGAATTTTTGGATTATCTCCCTTTAAACACATGTTGATCATTTTCTTAATGTTATCGAATTCCCGTCTAATCCAACCTTGGCACTGAATTCCTTGAACTAAACATTTGTACGTTGTGTAGAACAGTGTAATGGTTAAACGTTTATTCCCGTTGTAATGGATCTGAACCACCGACTTGAAGAGATTTGAGTCAAAAATCTTCTCCGAGAACGGTTTGCTTTCATCGTTAAACGTGAGAAGTCTTGATTTGTTTTTATCATAATCAGACCCTACAATATTAGTTTGAGGGTCTTTACCTGCAGCAGTGAAATAACGGATTAATAAAATTCTTCTCCAATACCCGACTGACTTTTTATTGAGCTCAAAGGTAATCTGGCGTTGATCTCTTTTTTGTTGGATACCGGTGTCGTCTGCCATGTTATTAGTTTGGTTCATGTAAATGACTTTTGTACAATTAATAACGAAAGTTCTTGTGATATATAGTTAGTATTTATAATTGTTTTGTTTTATAACAAGCTAATTAAGTCTTAAACAGCTTGGAATCCACCAGAATTCAACTTTTTTCACCTGCCTGATTTAGCGTGTCCAATCACTGTGGTGGCCATTTTTAATGCCCTGGAAAAATCCTTCCATACATGGAATGCCAGCTTTAAAAACGTCATAGACGAATGACAAGTTTCGGACTCGGAACAGATAGACCTATTGATTAGGTGCCTAGGGTCAGAGTCTGCCAAACATGCGATGCCAACCCCCCAACAAGAGGCCTACACAGATTATGGTAGAGACTGGATGAGTGATATCGGCTAAAGAAATGTTGAAGGCCTCTCTCACAAGCAAACTTGTCAATTTTCCTACCTTGACGAAGAAAGATAGCGCACGCCTAAATGACTTGTCTCATATTCTACAAGAAATAGAATATCACAAGGAAAATCCCGAGCTGGGATGTTTACTTGCTTATTTCGCCACTTCGTCTGGGATAAATCCTATTGTGAAAAACTGCCATACGGACTCCAAGAAAAATGGATAACAAGTGCTTAATGATACAAGTCTAAATATGACGTTGCCTTTCCACCTTTCATAGAATTCTCTGCCTTCATCAGGAAAATTAGCAAAATTAAGAACGATCCTTGGTTCATCTTTGGGTCAAAAGTCACACAATATACAAAAAGTGCTGCGCCAAAGTTTACACCTTAAACATATTTTTAAGTCAATGTTCATAAGACAGCAGTTGAACAGCAACCTGGAGACAGTAGTGAACAACATAATACAAAGCATCCCTTAAACGAATGCCGAAGGTTCCGTGTCAAATCAATCGAGGAACGCAAGGAACTGTTAAGACAGAACAATGTGTGCTACAATCGTTGTGGGTTAACCACACACAGAAGTCGGGACTGCAATGCAAGTATCAGTTGTAATGAGTGTGAGATGTTTGCTTGCTTATTTCGCCTCTTCGTCTGGGATAAATCTTATTGTGAAAAAACTGCCATACGGACTCCAAGAAAAGTGGATAACAAGTGCTTCATGATACAAGTCTAAATATGAAGTTGCCTTTCCACCTTTCATAGAATTCTCTGCATTCATCAGGAAAATTAGCAAAATTAAGAACGATCCTTGGTTTATCTTTGGGTCAAAAGTCACACAAGATACAAAAAGTGCTGCGCCAAAGTTTACACCTTAAACATATTTTTAAGTCAATGTTCATAAGACAGCAGTTGAACAGCAACCTGGAGACAGTAGTGAACAACATAATACAAAGCATCCCTTAAACGAATGCCGAAGGTTCCGTGTCAAATCAATCGAGGAACGCAAGGAACTGTTAAGACAGAACAATGTGTGCTACAATCGTTGTGGGTCAACCACACACAGAAGTCGGGACTGCAATGCAAGTATCAGTTGTAATGAGTGTGAGATGTTTGCTTGCTTATTTCGCCTCTTCGTCTGGGATAAATCTTATTGTGAAAAAACTGCCATACGGACTCCAAGAAAAGTGGATAACAAGTGTTTCATGGTACAAGTCTAAATATGAAGTTGCCTTTCCACCTTTCATAGAATTCTCTGCCTTCATCAGGGAAATTAGCAAAATAAAGAACGATCCTGGGTTCATCTTTGGGTCAAGAGTCACACCAGGTACTAAAAATGCTGCGCCAAAGTTTACACCTCAAACATATTCTACAGTCAATGTTCATAAGATAGCAGTTGAACAGCAACCTGGAGACAGTAGGGAACAACATAAGACAAAGCATCCCTTAAACGAATACCGAGCGTTCCGTGTCAAGTCAATCGAGGAACGCAAGGAACTGTTAAGACAGAACAATGTGTGCTACAAGTGTTGTGAGTCAACCACACACAGAAGTCGGGACTGCAATGCAAGTATCAGTTGTAATGAGTGTGGAAGTCAACGACATACTACTGCACTTTACTAGACCACAGCAACCTGCTAATTCTCGGTATATCTCGCGAAGACAAGCCTACGGCGGGGAGTCAACAGAATCGGCTGAAACAAAGTTAGCCTCTGTGAGTTCGACCTGTACAGAGATCCATAAGGATCCTAAGAGTGAGAAATCTTGTGTCAAGATAGAATCTGTGGATGTGTACCACAAGGACAGGACAAACAAAATTATCCGGATGTACGCCATCATTTACGACCAAAGCAACCCGTCTCTTGCCTCGCCTAAATTCTTCAGTCTGTTCAACATGTTCAACGTTCGGGAAAAATCGGAAAACTACTCTCTAACGACATGCTCCGGCAAAGTAACTACTTTCGGAAAAAGATGAAAAGATTTTATCTTTAAATCTGTACACGGTGACGTACAATTTGATTTGCCTACATTAATTGAATGTAATAATATTCCAAATAATCGCGTATATCTAGACGAAATTCCTACTCCTGAAATCGCAATGCATTTTTCTCATCTAAACAATATCAGAGGAAGCATTCCATTAATAGAGGAACATTTTCAAATTCTACTCTTAATTGAGAAAGACCTTATAGAGGCACACCACGTTCTTGAACAACGCCTAGGACCATCCCTAACTCCATTTGACCAAAAGTTGAAATTTGGTTGGATCTTAATTGGAAATACATATATTGACAAGCAAACTGTTCCTATTAAAGTCAACACGAAGATAACTAACGTTTCAATCACGGAACCAGAACAATGTCTTGCCTCAAGACCGGAAATAGCCTTCAAGGACAAGAATCTTTTTGTTGTTCATGCTAACGACCAATACTTTCATTCGAATACCAAGGTTTCAAAGTTGCATTCCATACAATTCCTTGAATGTACAGGACCTAGCTAGTACCAAGCCTGGTAAACGCACGGATTCCTCTATAGGGACAGCACTCGTGTCACTAAAAGCAAAATCTGTGACTTCTATAAAACATTCTATAGAAAAAGAATATTTAGTTCTGAAATCAATAAGACCTGAAGTTCATAGAGATGAAATCAGTCGCTTCAACAATTTCAATCTGCCTGTGAACAATGAACATCTTCTCCTAGTAGAAAGCATTATCGATATTTATAACTTGGGTATTAGTGAAAAGGAACCAGTTGTCTTACCTGGACTTCATCACAAAGCAACACCCTTTGTTGGACATTACTACGACGAAATCAAACACCGAGGTCGCCACTTCAGAGATCAAACAGCAAGATTAGCAGGATTGAACATTTAAACGAAACGCTTAATTTTGTCTCATACTCAAAAAGATATGACATTTCGTCAAACTAGAAGAGGGTCAAATATTACCTCTCGTCATACCAACCGGAGGACCACCTTCAACCGTCGTAGCCGTCTAACAACGTTTGAGAAACAGTTCCTACTATCTCAACAGCAACTATGGAACATTCTACAAATCACAGCAACCTCATTGGAGAGATCCTTCTTCTTAGGACAAGAAACTGTGCCGAACCCAGTTTCCTTTGGAATTAATCTATTATGAAAACTTTATATTGAAAGGTCGTTAGTTGAGACCTGATATTTCTCACACGACCTATACTGGACATTACTCTTGTACATAATCAATTTATGTTTTGATTTATTTATTATCATATATTCATATGCGATTTAGTTATGGAATTGTGATATCAGATAGACATTAAACGTAGAGTATTTTGTTACGTCGCTTTTCAATTTATGAAGTTCGTTTGATTATATTCTTAATCTGTTTATGTGTTCAAGGTTATGAGGATTATTCATCTTTAACCTGATAAGAATGTTAAAACATCATATCATCGCTACCTTTCCCTTTCTCTCACGTATCCGTTAAAGGAAAAGGCAAGGTCTACAGGCTGAAACCCAGGTGAAATAGAACAAAAGAATCGAAGCTCTTTGTTAGAGAAGGCGATAAATGCTTACTGTAATGTTTACTATAGTAACAAACATTTTAAAAGTTAATAGAAACAACGAAAACGCCAATTTTCTTCTCAATTACGAAGTGATTTTTTTAAACACCAATTGCATACGTTTTCAATTTATCTATTACATAGTTAAGCAGAACATTTAGATATCAAGTCGACGACATGGGTATCTATCAAGTTGGATGTAGAAAATGTATAACCTCCGATTTAGAATTTTTTTAACCACGGACGGAGAACCTATCAATCTTTGAGTTCAGTAATTTCCGTGTCTGCCCTTCCATTATGTGACTCATGACAAAATTCCAAAAATTGGAAACAATTGTATCGAAAAGAGAAAATCGAGTGCACCTTTTTATGTTAGGGCGTGTTTGAGCTGTATATTTTGTCTTTAAAACGTACAAAGCAAGAAAACTTGATATATTACCTCTCTTCAGGTTCTATCATTTTTATATATCAAAGCTACAGGTTGACTTTAAAACATAAAAAAGCTAATTTTTTTTTATAAAAGTACTTGACAACAGTTTTTTAAGTTGAATGATGAAATGCATATCTTTGAAAAAATATAATTTTTGTGATTGATAACTATGGTTTATAATCTTCAACCATTGAACATTTTTAGTTTGCCCTTCCACGAAATATTTTATTAGAATGTTTTTAAATGTTTAAGAATTTTCGAAAATTCCACCTGACAACCGATCAGACAATAGTTTTAAGTTGAATTAATGCAGACAATATCATTAATTGATGCTCATTTGCTAGTAGACACATTTATCTTTTAAAATACAACTGACATATAAGGATCGTAATGGTGCTATGTGGGTAAATTTTTCGGTTTTCAATAGCAAATTTGGCAGCGCGTCATCCCTACAATGGCTTCCATTTCTACGATTGTGAAAATGAACTGGTGTAATGTGGAGATAATTTTGACGAAGTAGAATCCTGACTGATTACGATCACGAGGAACAGTTCGTTTGAGAATAAACTATCAGCACCTGATAGTCTTGTCGCTTGAGCACAATAGTTGATTAAACTTAATGGTCAGGCCATTACATATACACATAAAAGACCCCCCCCCCCCCAAGAGCAAAGCTGACCATATACGGATCGATTTAGATATAACAACAAAAAAAAACATACCAAAACGCCAATTCCTAAATAAATAAAGGCAACTGTAGTATACAGGGATGGGCACGATTACTGACAAATGTAATCGATTAATAATCGATTACATGAAGGATTTTTGTGCAATCGATTAATAATCGATTACTCAAATTTTAATATGTAATCGATTACAATCGATTACTTTATCCAAAGTAATTACATTACTTTTCGATTACTGTCAATTACATACTTCAACATTGCAACAAAAAATAACACAATTATGTTGCTCAACATTTGTATAGTGGAAATTAAGATCTCAACAAAATGCATCATTCAAAGCATTGTTTCTAAATTATAAGTTAATAGCTGGTTTTTTTTTAAGATCAAATCTCTTGATGAAGATTAGAAATATTTAAAAAATCTTGAAATTTTGACTTTCAACAAAAATGACAAATGTCATCGCATTGGAATAATCACTTGTTCATAACTAGTTGTTTTTCAAAAATTTAGCTTTCTTACTGACTTACGATAGATTTTTTGTTTTTACTCTTTAAAGAAAAAATATTTTAGCATAGATAATTATAATGTTTTAGGAAATATGAAAAAGTAGAATAATTAATTAGTAAAGCTAATTTTTAAGATCAAAATTTATTTTTATAATGACATGCATGATTTAAACCTTTTGTTTGGATAACCACCATAATTACAGATTATTTAACTGCCACTGGAGTACAGTTTATAACCTGGGGCTAAATATTGTAAATTTCCTTCTTAATTAGACATAAGATAATTGAAATAAAAACAAAGTATGTTTGTTATTGATTAGAAGACTTTGAACATCTCATTAGTAAAGGCAAGAATGTTGTTAAGATTTGTAAACTTCTTCAATCAAATTATATACAAAATATACTTATAGTATCAAAGGGATACATGTATCTATTTCTAAAAAGAATTGCTAGGCATTGCCATTGTTTCATTGTTAAAAGGATTTTGTGTTCTTTTTTATTTAATTTATACATGTATATCATAAAATTTAAGAAATCAACTGTTTATCTATACTTCGCTTAAAATTTTAACTCTAATTGAAAATGATGTTTTCAGGAAATTTAATACAAATAAGCTTAATCCTTTTAAAAAATGTAGAAAAGAACTTAAATAAAGACAGACACATTTCATATTTATTTTATTATTTCAAATCTATTTTCTTATTTAAATATTAAAGCTCTTGAATTATTGACAAGCACATACATTCATTTGTTTCAAAAGTTAGATATAAAGTAAATTTAGGTAGGGGACAGTGGCGGATCCAGGGGGGGGGGGTTCCGGGGGTGCGCACCCCCCCTTTATTTTTGCCGATCAATGCATTTGTATCGGGACATATGTTTTGCACCCCCCCCCCCCCCCTTTGCCCTGGGTGCCCTGGGTTAGCACCCCCCCTTTCGAAAATTCCTGCATCCGCCCCTGGGGGATCTGGTTACTCATAATGCAGCTTGAGATAATAGATAGAAATAAGGCAGTTGCTTACTAAACTCTCAGGTATTGTTGATGCAAAATTTTTTATCTTTACAACAAAGTGATATAAACATACATATTTTCCTCTGAAATAGGTTATTTTTCATCAAAATATTTTACTGAAGTAATCGAAATGTTATCGAAAAGTAATCGATGATTACATCCAAATATTTGTTGTAATCGATTAAATTACGATTACATGTAATCGAAAATATCTTTGATTACAGATTACTGTCGATTACTTGAAAAAATGTAATCAATTACAATCGATTACGATTACAGATTACGATTACCCCATCCCTGGTAGTATACCGCTGTCAAAACTCATAAATCCATGGACAAAAAACAAAATCGGGGTAACAAACTAAAACTGAGGGAAACGCATTAAATATAAGAGGAGAACAACGAAACAACACTACAATGTAACATACACAGAAACGGACCAAGCAACAGACAAAATCCCACGAGAATAACAAATATAACATCAAAACAAAATACATGAATTTGGGATAGACAAGTACCGTGACACGTCTTATCGCAATGTGAATTTACACTAAAAAAAATAAGAGAAAACAAACGACGCAACGTTAAAATGTAACACACAAGGACACAAACTATAATATAACAATGGCCATATTCCTGACTTGGTACAGGACATTTTTAAAGAAAAAAATGGCGAGTTGAACCTGGTATTGTGGCATGCCAAACCTCCCCTTTTATAGCTATGTGAAATAATATGAGGCAGGCATTACCTGTGAATGGGGACGAAGTTTGTTTAAATTATTTTTTTTGTATTTTAAATTTTTGTTAAAAAAAAGATACGGAAATACCGTAACGTTTCCGATTTTGGTTCTGTTGTTCGGGATTTTAGTTGTGACGTTATTTAAATTATGATGTCATATGCAATGTAAGCAAAGAAACGCTATCATCAGGTAACGTTTTTTCATATCAAGGAATTATTAAAAATGAAATTGGTATTGCGCGTTCCTTCCTATTTAATACTAGACTGATAAATATATATTTTACTCAAAGTTTCATACAAACGAGACCGGAAAAAGGAAGTACATTGTACATTTCTGCGCCGGTCCGGGATTTCAAAACACGACAAAAAAAATTTGAACGATTTTGAGTTCATTAGTATACAATGAAAAATTCGGGAAATTTTCCCGAATTTTTTTTTTTTTTGAATTTTCTACTGTTATTGGGGACTTCGTCCCCATATAACATTAAGATGACAAATCAACACCACAGGACTACAATATGAATAAATTGGAGAATACAATTGACAAAGAAACACACGAACAACAGTCAACAAAAGGCAACAAGTTGAAAATTTTAATACGCCAGAAGTGCATTTTATCCACACAAGATCTACTAGTGATGCCCAGATACAAAAGTGTAAAAGCCGAAACAAGCACAAAGTCGAACAGCATCGAGAACCAAAAGATCAAAAAAGTTGTGCCAAAAACGGCCAGGGTTTTCTGTTAGTTACCAGAATATCCTTATCATTTAGAACAATTTATACTTTTGCAAACAGTAAATTTATAAAATTAATAAACAAAAGCTGTACATGATAGAACTGTAATATTAACTAATTACAGGAAACAACTGAAATACATTAATAACCAGACATTTGCAACACAAAATGTGGACATATCCGAATATATTTAAACCTCAACAACGCCAAGTGACGTCATATTTGAAATTGTTAAAAATGACAATAAAACTACAATAAAAAGTAGTACATAATCTTAACAAAATATGTCATATGTATAACTGTATCTTTAAGTAAAACATTTTGGTAATTATGACACCATAAAATATATAAAGAACTGAAAAACGCCGTATAAACGTTGTTAAAACAGTTTCTTTTAAAAACTAAAAATGTTGATCAAAAATGAAAACAACACAGTATACATTTCATGCTTCCGCAGCACTTTTTTGGATTTACCTCAATCAGGAACACTCTAAGACAGTGATACATTTGGCAAATGTTAATAACCTTTTATTCTTTGCCTTGCCTTCCTGGTCAGTTAAATTCGGAGAACTCTACTCATTTAATAACATGTATACAAACGTTAATTTCTGTTGAACATTACTTTTAATGTGGATGACTTATTCAAGAATCCATCAGTTCTATTGAAATGCAATTATTAAGCATTTTAGGAAGTTGGGAGGAAAGTTACTTACTCTTGTTTTTCCGTGCTTTATCATGGAAGTGTTTTATCAAACATACTCAATTTCAACTATGCAGGAAAGATAAGGTTTGCACAATTCCTTATTATTTCGTGTTTGGACTACTCTGATATTATCTGTAAATAGTTATCATATTAACAATTTAATAAAATCAAACATTGTTATTTGAATAAATAGATTTGATAATTTTAAGGGGGGAGGGATTCTGATATCGGTCACTACTAAAGTCGATATACAGTTTTTTTGTCATAACGCATATGGTTCTACCAGTCCAGATTGAGTATGAGTTCAACAAAAATGTTGTTAGGACGAAAGTTTTTATATTTTTGTCTTCACCACATATCTCCGATTGAATATAAAAACTTAAAGCAGCAAGACATATTGCAAGTTAAGTTTTGTTAAAATTATAGAACAACTAGTTCGGGTCAAACTTGAAAGAACAAAACAACAGTTTATGTTGTTAAAACATCATAATATTTTAAATATTTCGATTTGAGCGTTCCTGTTCAAGGTAAATCAAGAAAAGTGTTTCTGATGCATGAAATTAATAACGTGTCATTTTTATTTTGTTTAGTACATGGAATTTATTAGGAGAGCATATTTTGTCTGTTGTTTATAAATCAAAAGTACCTGTTTTCCCCAAAATTATCTTTCATGTTTAACAAGAAAGATGAAAAGATACACTTAAAATTAATTAGTTATTGAGAAAGCAACACTAGAGATTACACAACTCAACTTCTGACAGAATAAAGTAAACGAAAAAAAACGAAAAAAGCTGAAGAATATATAGTTCTTTAAATGATCCGAATTCGGATTAAACAAATATTTCATTTTAATAACTTGACATCACCGTATACTGATGATAAATTTGTTTAGAGAATGTGTACAAGACAACGTGATAAAAACATATTTTTTTTTATCACGTTGTCTTGTACACATATCGTGTATTTTTTCAATATACGAAAGTTAATTTTTATAATTTGTAATCTTTATATATCATGTAAAAGCTCTGAAGTGATAAAATGTGTTTCTGCAAGCTCCACCTTATTAAGGATTAATAATGATTTTAACTAATTTGAAAAAAAAATGGATTTAGCACCAACATTCTTTGAGAACATAACATCTTTTCTTGGAGACTTTTCTAGAGGTAAAAGTGTTTCCGAGGATTTTGACTTTCTTAAATTAAGTGTGTTATATAACATTGATGCCTGTACAGACAGAACTCTGTCTTATGTAATTAACTTTAATAATAATGTAATATACAACCTATTTAAAACTATATTGTTTTTTTAACTACTCTGAAGAACTTTTTGTCGACAGATGTAAACATGGGCTTGTCTATTCTATTGATGATAGTAAAGGGAAAGTTGTTTTACACATATATGATTCCACTAACACTCTACATATTCAAGGAAAGGATGTATAGTTTGGTTCAAAAATACTTTTAAGATTTTTGCAGAAGAACTATATAACACACAGAGACTGGATGACTCTAAAATTGTGAAATTTAAAAATGTGCATAATGAGGATAATGAAAACATCAGTTTTTTAATCTAAATTGGAACTACACAAAATTCCAATGTGTCAGAGACCAATCCTAAGGTTTCGCAGTATATGTCATCTGACTGTTTAGACACAGAACCAACATTGGTGCACAGCATAACATCCATCAACTCAGATACTGTGTGTTAACTGTCTTCACTTCCACTCCCAGCAGGAAGTCACCTGATACCAATGAACTGTTGTTAGATTTTAATACTGTATCTCCAATTAACATCAATCCTCATGAAACTATGAATCTACAGGAAGACATAATTTGGGCTGAAAAAAACCAGTTGCCATCTAATGAATTTGATCAACAATAAACCCATTGTAACTGACCAATAGACACAAGTTACTACTTGTGATGCTTCGACACAAACTGATGATTTCCAAATACCAGTAACTACAAAACCTGAAACTAATGGCATTAAAACTCAAATTCTTTCTAATTTAAAAAACAGTGCCATGCAAACATCCCCTCCTGATTCAAAAACGTTGAACGGTACATACAGTCAACTCCTGGTGCTAAAAATATCTCTTAATCCTATACTCAGGAAAACAAGGGTAAAGTATTTGGAAAAGATTCAAACAACAGAAAATTAATAGAAATTATAATAACAACAACATTCTTGTGATATGAAGTTCCCTCCTTAAAAGCATGAATAAAAAAGACCTGATTAACACCCGTGTATCAACAAACTGAAGTGCAAGAACTATTGATATTATCAACATTGTCAAAGATACAGACATAAGGCAATATCAATCAATCATTGTTCGTATTGGTGGTAATGATATAAGCAATAGTGCCACCCTGAGTTTTCATCCAAGAGAAATATGAAAGTCTTTTGTACTTGCTCAGATCAAAAGCAGATATGAACACTAACATAATTGTGTCAAGTTTACCCCCCAGGAAAGGATACAGTTGTAGGATATTGAAAACAACACGTTCTTAATTTATTGCGTCCGAAGCGCTTTTTTGTTGGATTTACCTTCATCAGGAACGCTTAAAGCCAAACATTTGAAATACGAAGATGTTTAAGTACCGAAACCGTTGAAGAGCTGTATGTCAAAAATACCTAAAATCAATTGCCAAATTCATCTAAATAAAATTGAGAATGGAAATGGGGAATGTGTCAAAGAGACAACAACCCGACCAAATAAAAAACAACAGCAGAGGGTCACCAACAGGTCTTCAATGTAGCGAGAAATTCCCGCACCCGGAGGCGTCCTTCAGCTTGCCCCTAAAGCCAACTTTGTTTGAAGAAGTTGAAACCTTAGTTTTTTGATAATTGCTAAATTTACAAACGGAACATGTTAGTAAAGTTTATTAAATCATGGCAGTACCGAAATACTGACTACTGAGCTGTTATACCCTCGGGGACTGACAATCCACCAGCAGATGTATCGACCCAGTGCTATAAAATATTGAAAACAACACGTTATCAATTTCTTGCGTCCGACGCGCTTTTCTGGATTTACCTTCATCAGAAACGCTCAAAGCCAAACATTGGAAATCCGAAGATGTATAGGTACCGAAACTGTTGAAGAACACTATGTAGAACTGGTTAATACAATTCTAATTGATCTGTGTGACTATTACAGTTAATAATATATGGACCATAGCAAATGTTTCTATGATGACTACGGCTACGTCAAAAAGACTTTATTTCAAAGATATGGCATTCATCATACAAAAATGGGAACAATGGTATTTTTACAAAACATTTATCAATATGTAAAAAATCTTAACTACTGTCAATACTATGGTGAACGAGGTCATGACCTAAATACATGTAGGCAGGGTAAACCTATGTCCTGATTCTCCTGTAAATCATTTGGTCATAAGGAGAAATGTGATCTGTATTGGAGTTAAAAAAAATGGCAATGAAGATATAGCCATTTCATCTTTAAATTCATTTCTAAAAATTTTACTATTTTGATGTTTTTAATCAAATTCATCACAATGTAATACAGGAGCCTAAATTTTTTTTTTAAGAAAAGTGACAAAAAACAATCAAACTTATATATTCTTCAAATAGAATGGACAAATCTATTATCAATTTTTCTAAAATATAAGTGATTTGAAGAAAATAAATGTAATCACCAGTATGACTGATGCTGGAAATGTTATATCAAACATGATAGAATATCACGAGGTTGAGGTGGTCTGGTTGCTTATTTTTCAGAAAAAAGTAACATTTGATAGAAATGCTGAATTTGAAATAAGTGGCATTGAGACAATATGGTTCGAAATTAAACAAGTTCACCAAAAAAAAAATCATTTTTATTATGCTCAGTATACAGTCCTCCTAGTTCATTAATGAATTGGATTGATGAATTTGAAAAAGAAATTACAACTGCCGTCAATCATAATTCTGATATTATTATTATTCAAATTGCTAAGTTTATTTGAAACCTATAATCTCAACAAGTTAATTCGAGACTTACACCTGATTCTAGTACACTAATTGATCATCTTCATGTCACGAATAAAGATTTGATACTGGAATCACATGTTGCTAAATTCTCAATAAGTTATCATTATCCAGTTTGTTTAACTAGAAAAGAAAAAAAGATATTCATACTTCCATTTCTTACAGAAATTAAAAACAAATAATGAGACAAATATTTTAAGTGACATAGCTATAATTGCACCTTTTAATAAAATTGAACATGAAAGTCACCCAAATACATGTATAAAGATGTGGTATGACATATTAAATGGAGTTCTAGATAAACATGCACCAATTGTTACTAAAAGAGTAAAAGAGACAGATAATCTGAATGGTTCAATAATGAAATGACACATGCCAAGACAATGAGAGAGAAATACCATAGATTAGGAATGTGGTCCGAGTTAGAATTTGGGCGAAGCACAACAAAACACATAAATGATGAATCAAAAAGAAATTTGTATTTAAAGATGGTAAAATATGCAAAAGCTCCAAAAGATTTGTTGAAGTGTATTCACAGTCTTAACCCATTCCAACAAGAAAAAACATATGATTTTTAAAATGAAGATGGTCTTTCAACTAATGATGTTCGTGATATTTGTAATGATTTTGATATTTTTTTAAATCATGATTTTTTGTTCATACATCTGTCAGTCCTCAGGTTTTCAACACATACAGTAACTTGTTGAGAATTTAACAATATGAAATAAAGTATTGTTTTGGCTTTGTTGTTGTATCTGTAGGGTTGAAATAAACATCACAAACTTTGTTATAATCAAAAGACTTTCACAAACTTAACAAGTTATAAATACACATTATTTTTCATAGAATAAGTCATGTCGGTAAATAAAATTAAAATATACAGTCCGCCAAAAGTTAAGCACCACCGAAATATAACTGGCAATATTTTTTTAACTGTTGCAAAAAAATATTAATTTTTGGTGTTATGAATTACCCCTTACATACACTAAGAAAATTCATTACGACCAAAAAGATTGAATTCCAATAAACCAGTCAAACAACCTTTTATCAGAGATCATCTGTGCGTTTACAAATACACTGTTTCTCCAGGTGGTCGTGTTAGTGTTCGTACATTGGTCCGTCGACTTCATAGCGGCAAACGAAGAGCATGTCGTGGTGTATAAAGACCTGTACCTTCAAGCAGGCACTCTACCGTCAGGTTTAAATGGGATAATGACCATCTATGCTTGAACATAAGAACCTGACAAAACACTCATTGATCAGATGGGAGTCAGTTTCCTTTCCTGCCAGTAGACGCCATAATATGAATTTCGCAGGGAAAAAAACGGCCTATGACCAAAAACAATTTTTGCACAAGGACTGCATTCATTGCTGGTAGTGTTCCAGTACGGGGTTGCCTCTTATACCGTTATAAGCTGGGTATGCATATTTTGCAGGGTAACATAAACGGACAGACATACAGAGATTTGGTGCCTTAACACATTGTAGGCCTTCATTTTAATAATCCCCCACTTGCGTCAACATTGTCAAGACCCTTGTACCTGAATAACAACTCTATACCACAAAGAGCAAGAATTTTAACCGAGTCCAAAGAGCAATTAGCCATTTACACTATTTTTTGGCCTTCCTTGACTCCATACATAAACCCTATCAAACATATCTGAGATGCCATTGTCGGAAATCTCAATCGCAGAGTTTCACCTTTACAAAAGTTTGTCGATTTTAAGTGGCATTTGTTGTTTAATGCAACAGATTTCCCCAACTAAAGTTTTGAAGGCTTGTACCGAGAAAGATACGTCGTGTTATGAAACTGTACCGGAAATGAGGTTGTTACACATGCTATTGACTCAAATATTGACATTAAATTTGCCGAACATACCAAAGATTATGTGTAGAAAATTTTAATGATATTGGGTGATTAATTGTTGTAAAAAAATAAAATCACAGTGAAACTTAAATTCCATTTCTAAATTGTTTAATTTACACTATTTCTATGAACGAAGAACCTACATGCATAGAACCTTCATAAGTGACCAAAATTATATGTGTGGTTTATTTATGGTATACATTAGCAAAATTGCTATATGCTTGTTTTCTGTTTTTCGAGGAATAATTGATTTTTTTAAATTTGAAACAAAATCGATGCAATAAAAGTAGGTGGTGCTTAACTTTTGGCGGACTGTATAGTATAGTTTTTCGCTCTTCTGGATATCGGTAATTGGGTGGAAAGTTATACCAAATTTTTTTATTTTCATCTTTATTGAAAACATTGCAAGAATTCTGGACGCTATTTACGGGACACATTGCTGATTGATGGTCTGTATTGTACACTATATTCGTATAGTTTTGAATATTTGAAGCCAACAGTTTAATAAACTTATCCAGTTGTACATAATAATAATATATGAGATTTTAGTGATATATTTTCCAAAATTTGAACACCTATTTGTCTTCAATAGAATACATAAAAGATGTAAAGCATGTAAAGCATGTTGCAGGATTTAAAATAGTTTTGACTGGTTTTATTCTTATTTTTCTTTATGTATCCGCCGTATGATTTTTTTTGTGTTTTGATGTGTGTCTTTGTGGATAGTTTTATGTTCAAGTGCCAATAACTTGTCAGTTAAAAAGTAAACTTTTTTATATTTCAAATTTGAATTACTTGATATTTTGGCTAAGTAAAAGCTGGAAAAAAGCGATGAGTACTTAACAGTACTAAGATTTGCTTTTGATAGGAAATAATGCTCCCTTTGTAAAGATTGCTTAATATGGTTACGCCTACTGTTCACACAAAGATTAACAAACACGTATAATTGCATAACTTTAAACGTCCCATTTTATCCCAATTGTGCCCTTTTACAAAAACCTTTTAAACTATTTTGCATAAAGTATAAGTTTGATAGTTTTAAATCTTAGTATACACACAACATTGGATTGGATCGGATTGAGTAAAAAGTGCAGAATGAACTGTCGAATATATGATGATCTTTTGAAAAATAATTGTTAAACGAAATAAAAAAAAGTTGGTTTCCGGTCTTAACTGAGGTGAGTCATTGTTTTACATATCTTATTATGTCAAAGATTTCTGGGTTCAGTTTATGACGTATCAAAGTTTCTGTCATCAGAAATATCATTCGAATTTTAAGAAAATAACTAAAATATCTATAAAGTAAACTCTTGTTCTTGTAATGACCACAAATAAAATACAAACAATTCAGATAGGAGTTCATCATATTGAAAATGTTTTATTTCTTAATAAGTGAAATATATTTGTAATTTATTTCAAGGAAAGGTTTGGAGACTAAAAAATTCACACTTTTATATATATAGTTTAAGGTAGATTCATGGTATAGCGCAATCTTGGATTGCACAATCACAGTACAAAATCGGTCTAGTTATTTGCCCAAATCTGTAAATTTAGAGACAGATTTGCAATTTAAAGGTTACACTGTTTATTCATATTAAGAAAACTTTGTGATCAAAATATTTAAACAAATATCATTTATTTTTGTTTTTAGAATATTTTTTTTTAATGAGCCATTTAAGGGGAGATAACTCTTTTAGTAAAAAAATAATTTTGAACTAACAGGATTTTTTTTACTTGTAGCAAGAAAACAAGTTCGGTGACATCTTTTTTCTTAAAACATATAATAAAAACTTTCTTCTCACAATTTATTTAAAAATTCTATCTCATAGAATTTTTGTTATGCACACAAATGTTTTTTTTTATTACAATCTTACCAAATTTACGCAATTTTTAATGACTCATAGCATAAAAAATAGCCCGGTGACCCATACTTTTTATTATATTTTTGAAAAAAGCATAGTAAAATATTCATTTTGGCAAAATTAAAGAAAATTCTGTCTCAAAAAGTCTATACTTATGATCTACCTCATTTATCTTATTCATAATAATTACTGATATGTGTCCGTACGAGTTTTTAAACAAGTAACACTCTTATTCAGTATTAAGTGCAATCCCTGAAGATATGGAACTAGTCTTTGATACATTGTTGTAAAATGTAGACCCAAAGACGAGTTTTGTTGATGGTGATGAGAGCTTTCACAAAAGGAACATATATTTATTATTTGTCTCATACAACGTTAGATCACAAATTTTGCGCCTGCAAATTTGTATTCTTCCCACAGTGGGATTCAAATTTATACGTTTGTGACATTGTGGTAACACCACCTGCACAGTGTCCATCGCACTAGACCACACTTAGGCTTCTTTAGATACAGCTGTCGATGGTCGATCATCCGTTCCTCGTCAGCGTTATCTAGGGTTGTAAACACAATACAGTTATATAGTGGCAAGTAGATGCTGTACCTTTCAGATTTTCAATCTTGTCTGTCGAAAATGATGATGATGTTGATTATCATGCCGCCGCATCAAACTTTGATTTTAATTACTAGTATACACGTTTAAACATGGGAAACTTTATTACAGACATCTCCATCAAATAGCACGTTGCTATATACAGGGCTAAAACCATAAAAAAATCGTCTCTAATTTAGCCAAACAATGTTAAATCTTCAAATTTTCGTAAGCAAACTCTTGTTCTTCCATTAACGAGATTGCGTCTGGGACATTGCGATAACACCATCTGTACTTTGTCCAGCGCTCTAGTCCACTCTACAATCTACGCTACATTAAAATTTAGCTGTAGATAGTCATTTTTATGCCTTTCCTTTTTGGCAATATTAATGATTATAACACAAAACATGATTTATAGTATCAAGAAGTGGTGTATCTTTCTGATAAGCTATTTTGGCTTCCGTAAAAGATGACGCACTATACAATATAAATTTTATTAAACACGTCTAAACATGTGATAGCTTTATGACAGACATTCTCTATTGGATAACACGTGGTTATACAGGCCTAACATCGTATATCTATAATACTAAAATAACGAGGTCCAATTTGTCAGCCGTCATCGGGTAAAAACGACAAATCAAAGAATTCAACTTGATATATAGCTTTTATAGACCATGGTGTAGATTAAAAATTACACCACTCCAGACCTTTTTGTTTTCCACATAATTAATATTGCCAATAGTTAACAAGTTCCGGGTCGAATCCGATACAGATACCAATAGTATATTCATCTGTTACCTATTACCTTATCTTTACGTTCCGCATCTGACAAGCGCACCACCAAACGGTGTATTTAGGATCAATAACAGAAAGATTTTAAAAGCAGAAAAAAATGTGTATCTTATAATGGGCATGACTTTATGAGATGACAATACCAATATTAAAATAAAGCTTACGCATAGTTATATACTGAAATTCAGCTACGGAACCGCAATATCACGGGTGTGTTCTAGTATATATATATATATATATATATATATATATATATATATATATATATATATATATATATATATATATATATATATATATATATATATATATATGAGTCTGAAAGATTGTGTAACAATACCGATAAATAGATGGAAAACAAAACACTAAAAAGTGTTGAATATCATTGCACAAAGATGGAAAAACTGAACAGATGATATAAATTATACAATAATTGCAAATATTTCGGCTCAACAAATGGCCTTCTTCGGTGACAAAAGTTTTAACAATAATGAGATATAATGTATAAGGTGTAAACATAGATCACTAATAATACAGGTAAGTTTTGGTCGATTGACCAAAACTTACCTGTATTATTAGTGATCTATGTTTACACCTTATACATTATATCTCATTATTGTTAAAACTTTTGTCACCGAAGAAGGCCATTTGTTGAGCCGAAATATTTGCAATTATTGTATAATTTATATCATCTGTTCAGTTTTTCCATCTTTGTGCAATGATATTCAACACTTTTTAGTGTTTTGTTTTCCATCTATTTATCGGTATTGTTACACAATCTTTCAGACTCATATAATTTTTCCTGTTTGTGTAGTATTGTCAATTTTGATGATCCAATACCTATTAAGTTTACTGGTTGGTAGATTCGTATAGACTCTATATATATATATATATATATATATATATGTATAATGTGTCTCAAATTTAGTCAAACAGTGTTACAACTTCAAATTTGCGTAAGAAAATATTACAATTAGTACCGTTAATGTTATTACTACCACTGGGTCGATGCATCTGCTGGTAGATTGTTAGTCCCCGAGGTTATCAGCAGCCCAGTAGCCCGTACATCGGTACTGGCATGAAAATACAGATTTTTTTGGTGTAATAAAACGTTAGAAATTATTATAAATAAAGCATGTATCTCCCTCATGCAAAGCTGTGATTCCTTTCACGGATTTGGCTATACATTTTGGACCTTACGGATATAATAGCTCTTCATCTTTTATATAAGCTTTGGATATCAAATGTTTTGGCCACGAGCATCATTAAAGAGACATTTATTGTCGAAATGCGCATCTGCTGCAGGAAAATTGGTACCGTCAATGTTATTACTACCACTGGGTCGTTAACTCTGCTGGTGGATTGCAAGTCCCCGAGGGTATCACCAGCCCGGTAGCCAGTACTTCTGTACTGGCATAAACATACGGATATTTTTGTGTAATTAAAATTTGCTGTTACAAAATGTTAGAAATTATTATAAATAAAGGAATGTATCTCCCTCATGCAAAGCTCTGATTCCTTTCATGGATTCTGGACCTTTCGGATTATAGCTCTTTATCTTTTAAATAAGCTTTGGATTTCAAATATTTTGGCCACGAGAATCACTGAAGAGAATGTATTGTCGAAATGCGCACTGGTGCAGGAAAATTGGTTCCGTTAATGTTATTGTTCCCTCAGCGAGAATTGAGCCCTTACGTTTGTGGCATTTACATGTACATATATGAAGTTCTTATATTTACATTTTGACACTTATGCATCATCGAAGCATAAAGTATCGTGAGATATCACAACTCTACATACGCCAACTAGTAAATCAATTTTGATCTGAACAGCTTTTGAAAACTAAAATTTAATTTGTCATTGATTTTCAGTTTTTTAGTTAGTATCCATACTTATCCACTGCAGTTAAGCTGGTACTGTTTATGTCGCTAGCTTGCAGTTAATTATGATCCGTAGAGTCTATTTTCATACAGTTCAGTAGTTGCTATTCTTACTTTACACACCATAATCTTAATGAACTGTACCTCATTGACTAAAAACGAATTGTTTGAACAGAACTGAACTTAGCACAATTGATATGTCTTTGTGAAAAAGTTATATATGTAAGACAAACGGGTGATACACTATATCAACGGATGCTTTTGAACTTTTAAAAAATACGAACAAAGAAAACAGAAGATCCAGTAGCCAATCATTTCATTCAGCACAATCATTCGATGACAAATTTAAAAGTTACCGCCATAGAAAAAGTATTTTGGACAGAAATTTACAGAAAAACTAAAGAAGCCTTTGGATGAAAAAAAAAATTAAAAAACTTTAGAACCTGAAGGACTCAACACAATGTATGAAGGACAATAAATAAATTTATATTAAAAAAGAGAAAAACGTGGCAAATGAACGTCATCGTAGTTATTATAACGTATAAATGTATCCTAGCGATGTAATAGTTGTTTCAATGTTGTAATTTATTCAAATGAAGAAGGCCGTAATGGCCGAAACGTATAGGAATTTGTGTTATAGTTTTTATTATATACATATATATATATATATATATATATATATATAAAGATCACTATAATAAATGTTCTTGTGTATAGAAATATATATAGATTACTAAAAAATCCAACATTTCCGGTATGAATAGTTTTAATTCACTAGTACTTTCATGTTTAAATAACAATCTTCAGGTGAAACTATACATGATTAACGTAACTATGTAACGGTAGGTATGTAACGTCATAGTTGTCGTTGAGTATATAAAGGGAGATAAATCGTATTAGACTTAGTCTATATATAGAAGTATGGAGCGTCATTATTACACAATAGAAAATGCATAGGTTGCATTCAATTGTGATTTAAATTTTGAAATAAAATGTTTTTCCTTTACTTCTCGTGTAATGTCACAACCCATATTCATTTTATAAAATGGGAATATTTTAAAAAATCCCCCTCCATATGCGTCTAAATGTTTGCTTAGGGGATTTTTCTGTATTGTGGCTGCCTTATATGTTGTCTATGAATGCGCACTCTTTCTGTTACACTGTTCCCTGTTTGGCCGATATAAATTTCCTGGCAACCATTACATTTAATGCAATAAATTAAGTTCTCGGATTTACAGGTAATGTCTTCGTTGGTAAAAAGTGATAGACCATTAGGTATGTCCATTCCCTTGCCGACATGGATATACGGACATGCTCCACAACGACTATCTCGACATTTTGACACACTGAATGTTCTTTGTTGGTCGAATCGTGCTCGGGTCAATAGTCGTTTAAGGTTTTGTGGTTGCCGTTTACTTTGTAGAAGTGTTTCTGTATTAATTAAACGGCGCATCTTTTCATCCTGATTAAGAATAGGTAAATTTGCCTTTGCAACGGGAATAATTTTAAAGTTCCGTTTATATACTCAACGACAACTATGACGTTACATACCTACCGTTACATAGTTACGTTAATCATGTATAGTTTCACCTGAAGATTGTTATTTAAACATGAAAGTACTAGTGAATTAAAACTATTCATACCGGAAATGTTGGATTTTTTAGTAATCTATATATATATATATATACGTTTTGAAGTTATGTGCCTGTCTAAGCATAAATGTAGTCTGTTTGGTTATAATAACTCAAGCGAATGGGACGTGTGACGTTTTATTTATAACATTATCCATGTTTAATAACCCTTTATCTGATTTGGAACAATCATACGCCGCATGATAATTTGTATTGTTACCATTATTTCATTATTAACAAAGGTATCAACATGATCAATAGGGATTATTACATGAACTTAATGATTCAGTATTTTTGTTGATAAAGATTTGTACAGCTCATTACGATAAATAATTTATTAGGACTATAGAACGTGATAGAACATTTATTTAACATGATATAATAGTAAAATTAGAGTTATAATTTGTTTTGTTTTCTATTAAAGTGTAAACGAGATCCAATAATTTTGTGATTACTATGTATTAAATAAAATGTTCTTGTCCTGAAACTTCTTCAATACATACTTAATGACAGAAAACATGCCCCAGATGATTGATTTGCTATTAGTTTGTCAATTTTCGTCAAACTTTCTTGTGCTTTCATAATCTATTTTCGACCATTGATACTGCCGCATTTATGACCAATATATACTTTATGACTCTGAAATTGATAATAAAGTCTTGATTGTTCTCTTGCATTTTTTTATATTCTAAAGATCGATCTGTTTGGTCAAACCCGATGCACTGAAATTGTCATTTCACTACTTTCATAGTTCGTGCCGTATTTATTGGCGATATCATCTTTATCCGTGCAACATTTGTTATGGGTCTGTCAAAAGGCTATAGCTTTAAGTCAAATGGATTTTTCAATCTTTCATAACTCTAATTCGTTTGATTTTAATCTCTGAATACAGAAGAGGACATATTTACATTTTACATAAATATTTTTTTTTCTTCGGGTTAAAAGAGATTTATTAATATTTCATGTGTCCAACCAAGAGTGGAATGTTTGTTTTTGATTATATTTATGGTGTTTATACAATGATTAAAGCCAACTATAACTTGAGTGTTGAATGGAGTATTTTTTAGTTCACCTGGCCCGAAGGGCCAAGTGAGCTTTTCCCATCACTTTGCGTCCGTCGTCCGTCGTCGTCGTTAACTTATACAAAAATCTTCTCCTCTGAAACTACTGGGCCAAATTAAACCAAACTTGGCCACAATCATCATTGGGGTATCTAGTTTAAAAAATGTGTCCGGTGACCCGGCCAACCAACCAAGATGGCCGCCATGGCTAAAAAAAGAACATAAGGGTATAATGCAGTTCTTTGCTTATAACTCAAAAACCAAAGCATTTAGAGCAAATCTGACAGGAATAAAATTGTTTATCAGGTCAAGATCTATCTGCCCTGAAATTTTCAGATGAATCAGACAACCTGTTGTTGGGTTGCTGCCCCTGAATTGGTAATTTAAAGGAAATTTTGCTGTTTTTTGGTTATTATCTTGAATGTTATTATAGATAGAGATAAACTGTAAACAGCAATAATGTTCAGCAAAGTAAGATTTACAAATAAGTCAACATGACCGAAATGGTCAGTTGACCCCTTTAGGAGTTATTGCCCCTTATAGTCCATTTTTAACCATTTTTCGTAAATCTTAGTTATCTTTTACAAAAAATATGTGTCTGGTGACTTGACCATCAAATCAAGATGGCCGCCATGTCTAAAAATAGAACATAGGGGTAAAATGCAGTTTTTGGCTTAAAACTCAAAACCCAAAGCATTTAGAGCAAATCTGACATGGAGTTAAATTGTTTATCAGGTCAAGATCTATCTGCCATGAAATTTTCAGATGAATCAGACAACTCGTTGTTGGGTTGCTGCCCCTGAATTGGTAATTTTAAGGAAATTTTGCTGTTTTTAGTTATTATCTGGAATATTATTATAGATAGAGATAAACTGTAAACAGCAATAATGTTCAACAAAGTAAGATTTACAAATAAGTCAACATGATCGAAATGGTCAGTTGACCCCTTTAGGAGTTATTGCCCTTTATAGTCAATTTCTAACCATTTTTCGTAAATCTTAGTTATCTTGTACAAAAATCTTCTCCTCTGAAACTACTGGGCCAAATTAATCCAAACTTAGCCACAATCATCTTTGGGGTATCTAGTTAAAAAAATGTGTCCGGTGACCTGGCCATCAAGTCACGATGGCTGCCACGGCTAAAAATAGAACATAGGAGTAAAATGCAGGTTTTGGCTTATAACTCAAAAACCAAAGCATTTAGAGCAAATCTGACATGGGGGTAAAATTGTTTATCAGGTCAAGATCTATCTGCCATGAAATTTTCAGATGAATTGGACAACCCGTTGTTGGGTTGCTGCCCCTGAATCGGTAATTTTAAGGAAATTTTTCTGTTTTTGGTTATTATCTCGAATATTATTAGATAGAGATAAACTGTAAACAGCAATAATGTTCAGCAATGTAAGATATACAAATAAGTCAGCATGACCGAAATGGTCAAATGACCCCCTAAGGAGTTATTGTCCTTTATAGTCAATTTTTAACAATTTTCATAAAATTTGTAAATTTTTATTAACATTTTCCACTGAAACTACTGGGCCAAGTTCATTATAGATAGAGATAATTGTAAGCAGCAAGACTGTTCAGTAAAGTAAGATGTACAAACACATCACCATCACGAAAACACAAATTTTGTCATGAATCCATCTGCTTCCTTTGTTTAATATTCACAAAGACCAAGGTGAGCGACACAGGCTCTTTAGAGCCTCTAGCTTTATATTTAACTAAAATTAACATTCTGAGATACAATTTTAAATGTAAGGGGACCAAGGCTATGCCCTTGAGAACGAAATCAAACTCAATAATATATACACAATACAAGAAGTTTAGAGTCTGTCTATACGATTGTGATTATACGATCAATCACAAAATTATTTTTTTTTAGATGGAAAGCATTACTTTTTCAATATTTTATCTATAACCTAGTCAGATGATGTTCGGTTTAACAACGACCCAGATCATGGAAGATACTCGATTTACGTACAATAGCAAACTTTGGTTATTCAGTGGTTGTTGCTTGTTGATGTGAATGATAAGTATTTTACATTTCACGTTTTTAATAAAGATAAGACCGTTGATTTTCAGTTTAGTCATTTTTGGGGCCCTTTATAGCTTACTGTTCGGTGTAACAAAGACCATACTTTGATATATAATGGTTTTCTTTAATAAATTGTGACTTGAACGGAATGTTGTCTCCTTGGCACTTATATCACGTCTTATATATGTTAATCAAATATGAATATGTGTCATTATCAATCTTATAGTATTGAATCTTTGAGTAACTTATAAAAAGGATCACATAATACCTAAGGACTGCCCTTGTTCTCGCTTTAAATCAATGTACATATACCTCATCATGTGCATAATTTCATAAAAAAAATGCTAATCATTTAGATACTACAAAAATATGTAGAACATATAAATTTGGAATGTAAAACCATTCGAGTTTAAGTGAATTGTGGATACAAATTACATGTTTGTGATTTAGTGAGACATATGAAATGAATGAATAGATGTTATGAGTTCTTCGAATTTAGTTTTGATTATAGCTACAAAAAAATCACCTATGAGAATTAATGATAATTGTTTTAACAGACCACATAAATACAAAAGGGTTATAATACTCATTTAGGAATTGAAAAAATTTGTTTTAATACAGTTATCTTATTAAAGAATCTCAATAAACTGTTATTTAGATATTCACATTTTCAATGACTGACTACTAGTTTGATTAAAGGTATGGCAGTAGTATGATATAAACTTTTGATACCAATATGCATGCTCATTACGCGTGTTTCTGAAATAACCGTTATCAGATTTAATTAACTTTAGATCAATCTTTTTGGAAGCCAGACATATCATATCTTTAGAATAGAGTTAAAAGGATCAATCAACAGATTTAAACCGAATGTTTATAAAGACAAATACGTTTATATCATTTGGTGAATAATAAAATCTTTAACATGAGTCTTCTTTGTTATTAAAGACATTAAAGACACAAATTATGTTACTTAATCATTAACATGCATTATAGCTTACAACTTTGCAAACAAATGCATTATTATCGCTTAAAAACTTTGCATAAATTGTCTTTTTTTCGACATGCATTGTCCAGTGATCTTAAAGATTTGGCAAATAGACTCTTGATAATTTCAATAAGATAGTTAATAAGTAAGATGACCCATGTACAATTTTGTTAAAGATCAAATCGTCGTCGTAATCGTCTGTAATATTAACAAAGAAATCTACTTTGAAACAACAAGTAAATTTTTTCACTAACTTTTCCACAATCATAATTATTACGGAATTTAGTTTTTACATGTGTCCACTGACCACGTCTGCTAACAAACATAGCCGACATTAATAAAATATACTTTGTTGCCTGTATCTTATTGAAGCATACACATGACAAACATCAGTAAATAGTTATCAAAGGTACCAGGACTACAATTCAGTACGCCAGACGCGCGTTTCGTCTACATAAGACTCATCAGTGACGCTCATATCAAAATATTTATAAAGCCAAACAAATACAAAGTTGAAGAGCATTGAGGATCCAAAATTCCAAAAAGTTGTGCCAAATACATCTAAGGTAATCTATGCCTGGGATAAGAAAATCCTTAGTTTTTCGAAAAATTCAAAGTTTTGTAAACAGGAAATTTATAAAAATGACCACATTATTGATATTCATGTCAACACCAAAGTGTTGACTACTGGGCTGGTGATACCCTCGGGGACAAAACGTCCACCAGCAGTGGCATCGACCCAGTGGTGTAAATAGTTATCAAAGGTACCAGGACTACAATTTAGTACGCCAGACGCGCGTTTCGTCTACATAAGACTCATCAGTGACGCTCATATCAAAATATTTATAAAGCCAAACAAATACAAAGTTGAAGAGCATTGAGGATCCAAAATTCCAAAAAGTTGTGCCAAATACATCTAAGGTAATCTATGCCTGGGATAAGAAAATCCTTAGTTTTTCGAAAAATTCAAAGTTTTGTAAACAGGAAATTTATAACAATGACCACATTATTGATATTCATATTAACACCGAAGTGTTGACTACTGGGCTGGTGATACCCTCGGGGACGAAACGTCCACCAGCAGTGGCATCGACCCAGTGGTCTAAATAGTTATCAAAGGTACCAGGACTACAATTTAGTATGCCAGACGCGCGTTTCGTCTACATAAGACTCATCAGTGACGCTCATATCAAAATATTTATAAAGCCAAACAAATACAAAGTTGAAGAGCATTGAGGATCCAAAATTCCAAAAAGTTGTGCCATATACATCTAAGGTAATCTATGCCTGGGATAAGAAAATCCTTAGTTTTTCGAGAAAATTCAAAGTTTTGTAAACAGGAAATTTATAAAAATGACCACATTATTGATATTCATGTCAACACCGAAGTGTTGACTACTGGGCTGGTGATACCCTCGGGGACGAAACGTCCACCAGCAGTGGCATCGACCCAGTGGTGTAAATAGTTATCAAAGGTACCAGGACTACAATTTAGTACGCCAGACGCGCGTTTCAGTAAATGTTAAGCAAGAATATTTCTTTGAAAAAGGTATAACAGAATTTACCAGTCAACTGTTTGTTAGAATTATTGCTCTTTAATGACGTTTTTTAAAACTAAAAATAATAAATAAAAAGATTGAGCTTGATTTTCATATGATGAAGACATGATCGTTCCATCATTTTAATTGGAGTCTGGAGCAGGTATGTAAATAACTGCTAATAGTAAGCTTCTAAGTAATGTATCATTTTCATTTTCCTAAGTTTATTGCTTTAGATTCTGACATCAAATAGTAGCAACACTTTGGTGTTGACATGAATATCAATTACGTGGTAATTTTTATAAATTTCCTGTACACATTTTTGATTATTTTCAAAAACTAAGGATTTTCGTATCCCAGGAGTACATTATCCTAGCCGATTTGGCACAACTTTTTGAAATTTGGGTCCTCAGTGCTCTTCAAGTTTGTACTTGTTTGGCTTTTTAACTATTTTAATCTGAGCATCAATTTAGACGAAACGCGCGTCTGGCGTATTAGATTATAATCCTTTTACCCTGGATAACTATACATGGACCCTTATTTTACTTAATAAACGTATCGGTAATTAAATTGAATATGGTTTTGGGGAATGTGTTAAAGAGACAACAATCCGACAAAAAGCAAACAACAGCCGAAGGCCACAAATGGGTCTTCAATACAGCGAGAAGATCCCGCACCCGGAGGCGTACTTCAGCTGGCCCCTATATAACGCTGTATGTTTATTTTTCTCGCTGGCTAGATGTATAGGGGAGGTTCGAGATCTTTTAAAACATGTTTAACTGTTTCGTATTTTAGCGCCTATCTCAAGTCAGGAGATAATGGCCGTTTTTAGTATTTTTCTAAACATTTTGGTTCATTTAATCACTTGAAGTTTAATATGATTACCATTTTTACTTAGTTATTACACATTTTTTGTTTTAGAGCTAAACCAGATAGACACAAACTAATCCGAAAATTGATCAGCAATAGAACATGTATAAGATCAACATGAAAAAAGGTTTTTGTTTTTATTTCTATTCTGGTCTACAATATTGAAGATTGACCGCAATTGAAAATGCACATAAACTTAAATGAGTGACACATGCTCTTTATATCATCTAGTTCTGTTTTATTAATGGTATTCAATTCATTTTAGTATTTAGACATACAGATATTTTGTCACTCTTAAAAATGGTTCTTTGGATCTTCCCGCAGATAGTGATAAGAATTTAATATGATTTGGAGTATCAAGTATATGAGGGATAGAGCAAGTTAAATTGTTGATTAAACTATAAATTTCATCTGATTAAACACCGGATTATCTTCTTCAAAATTATGTACAATCAAAGTTGCTGCATTTTGTATTGCCGAATACTCAATTTCAATCTGCCTTGTACTAGATTGTTGAATTTTTTTGTCTTACCTTGCCAGTATATTTATTTTTAAAAATCGTTCTCCATTCTCCTTATGAAAAATTGCAAGGGTGTTCATCTAGCAGTCTATTTAATAAAGGGATATAACAAAGATCTTGTTTTAAAATATATTGTTATCAAATGTTTCTTTAATCCTGTGTATATTTTGTGTGGATTGTTGGCTGACGATTGATAGAAAGATGTGATGTGTTTTATAGCACCTACCATTTTAATATGATCCAATGCAATATAAAATTAATAACGTTAAAACGAAAATAAAAATAAAAAAACTATTCTCTATGATAACTGTATCATTAAAGGTACAGGAAAATAATGATAGAAATCAAAATGACAAAAAGAACCTATACATGTAGCTGTTGTTATAATAAAGTTGTGTACAAATCATAAAAAAATAAAGAGCTTCTGTTAAAACTGATTTTCTTTGACATCAACATTATAAATAACAATTGATCTATCAATCAGTGGAAGTCTTTACAAACTGACAATTGTAAACTGAATTTAAAAAATACGATTAGTGGTTGAATTTGATATCATATTTCATTTAAAAATATAATTTATTATCTTGTTTGCCGCAATACATAGGACATCGGTCCAAACATCCTAGACAAGATAATCCTCTTATCTTCGAGGTGCATGTTGAGACTTGTCGTAAGTCGGTCCTGACTTTATCAAAACTTCTGTCTTAAGAAATTCTTAGGACGAATCTAAGGAGAATTTCGATATATAGACCCCAGGTGTTTCAATTTTTTTTAATGAAGATGCATTTTGTGCAGTCTTACTTCAAACCTATTTCTTATTGTTGAAATCAAATATATTATTGATCTTTCTGTCGAAACATGGTATAAACTTTTTGATTTTGAACAGGTTATTTACAAGCATGCACTAATGAAAACTAAAAGAGTTTACACAAGCAGAATGATTCAACGAAGAAATTAAAATTTCCATTAAGTACAGAAATATGTATCATTCAGAAATTTTACTACAAAAAAATAAAGGAAACTGAACAATTTAAATTATACCGCATTTCTGTTGGAGAGGTGTGTTAACAACTTAAATGCTTAAATATTAATAAGTAGATGAAATTGGTCCCAAATTTTTAAAGCTTAATGCAGAGATTATACATGAATTGCCTTCACTAACTTTTCTAATATACAAAAGTGTAACGTATCAAATCGTATTCCGCAAAAATTAAAACATGCAAGAGTAACTGCTAAATATAAATGATTACCATCAAATTGTCATCCAATTTTCATTTAAAATACCATACCGAATATCTTTGAGAGACATGTCAAGTTTTAAGCGAGGTTGGTAATTTCAAACAGCGCTGACTTAACTGATCGATAAACATATTTAGATAATTGAGAAATAGTTGTAACTGTGTTTTTAGATTTCAGTAAGGCTTTTGACCTTATTAACCATGCCATACTTTTAAAAAGGTAAGATTTTATCATATCGGAGAACATATAAATAAATGCATAAAATCATATTTGTCTGAAAGACAACAATAAGTTCAATACGCTAAAATTAAATCTGATAAACCGTTTGTAAAATATCAAGTGCCTCAATGTTCTATTTTAGGTACTCTGTTATTTTTAATTTATATATAAATGATTTACCAATTTATGTTGAACAATCCGACATGGATTACTGGAGATATTATTTTTTAATAAACTGAATGTGACTTTTTTCCCTTTGTAATACTGGTTATTCAAAGCATTCCTGTTTTGTCAAAATCAGTTCAATAGTTTTAGAAAAAGCTAGTATAATGAAAGACGACATCTACAGCGATTCGGGCAGTTTTTTTTCGACACAATCCAAATCAAGCCGCATCGTGATAGAATATAGTTTGAACTAATACACGATCAAACATTTATCTCATCTGCCTACAAACAGTTTAATGTCATACAAAAGATGATTTTAGGAAGATAAATACCACTAGTGGACCTCTTTATCTTCTTTATAAACTTAAGTCTCTTTTGGGTCATTTCCTCAAAATTCCAACTTTTCAGTCCAATAATGGGGTAAATTTCACTCCTTTATGATAGAATGGTTATAAGAAATGAGTAATTGGAGTATTCAATCCATATAAAAGTTTACTGTCTTCAAGGAGGTTTCAATAAGTCCTTACGTAAAAATTAAAGTTACGCCGCATTCCAGAGAGAGAATGAATGTGACCTACCGAATTAGACTATTTACTGGATTTGTTATCGCATAAGCAACACGACGGGTGCCACATGAGGAGCAGGATCTGCTTACCCTTCCGGAGCACCTGAGATCACCCCTAGGTTTTGGTAGGGTTCGTGTTGCTTATTCTTTAGTTTTATATGTTGTGTCATGTGTACTTTTAATTAGGAAGTATGACTGTTCTATGTGGATCGGTAAATTTTGCAACTCTTGCTATTGCTATTATCTGATAAAACGTGATATTTATTAAATGAATCCCATAGACTTGTGTTGCGGTTTTGTCTTTTCTCATAAAGTACTGCATATTTTATTCATCTTATTGCACAGTATTGATTTTTTTTCGAATTTGGTCCGCGATTTGAAATACAACAGACTTTCACAGATTCTGAAATAGAGAATTTCAATTAATTGCATTTCAGATCTTTCACGATTTGATCACAACGATAGAACAACTTTAAGTTTTCTTTCACAGTCGTTTCTCTCGATATAACGATTGACAGCCGTGAGGGTGTTTTTTTCAATTAGAAATAATACAAAGTATTTCGTTAAAGATAAAAGATGAGTTATATATGAAAATGAGATATAGCGTGTGTTTCTGCCTTCATCGTTGTCACTAAAATGTTGTAAAGTTTCAATGTTATTTAAAATGTCTT
Source organism: Mytilus edulis (assembly GCA_019925275.1). Lineage (NCBI taxonomy): Eukaryota > Metazoa > Mollusca > Bivalvia > Mytilida > Mytilidae > Mytilus > Mytilus edulis. Next base: position 57,006,337 of record CM034360.1, on the reverse strand, counting down.
ATCGTGAATGTTTTACACAAAAATGATCTTCTGAGCAATATTTTTCACTTTTTGAAAAAATTAAATATAGTTTACAAATTCAACAAAACACCTTCAGAACACAATATATTCAAGTCCTAAGTTTTCAAATTACAACTTAATTATATCAAATATAGCGACCTTTACTTGTTCCGTTAAGTTAAGAATGCTGATCGAATTGAATTTTGATGAATGCATATCTATGTGAAGTTTTTAATTCAAGAAATACTTGTTAAAATGTGGTGAATATCTTATGTTAAAAACAGTTTGTTCATGTGATAGTTTAGTGTGTCCTCGACGTGATACGTACACTAATAAACGTTTGTTTCATATTAAATAAATATCATACAAGACGCTCTTCGTTATCCTTACCAAAATATAATACTGTTAAGAAAATTAAAACCGTCTTATGAAAACATTTTGGAGGGATTGATAGAAAGGGTACCATAGGGGATAAGTGAGTCTTTATATTATCATGATTTTGCTGATTAAACGATTTCACAGGGACGCTAATACAAGAATTGGTTGATGACGTTTCTACTTTAGTGTATGGAAATAGATTAAAAGTAAGATTTATAACTAGTTACTCATAAAAGAAACAAGATATAGTATATGTTTGTTATACACATCTTTTCAGTATGTTTTAATAGTATTCAAAATATGAACTATATTGATATTCAAGGCCAGTTTAAAGATGAAATAAACTAGTTCACCCACAAATGGATGAGTTATCATCTTGTAAACAAGTGTCAGAATAACTTTTATAAAATATAAAGAAAATCCAACATCACAGTACAACAAATGATGACCGTTCATTCGTTTGTGAAACGACTGTTCTGACTCGTCAACATAATGTTTACCACATTTACACTATAGGAGTATATATATATATATATGTTACAGTAAATAAGCGAAATAAGGAACTACATGTAATTACTGAAATTTAGGAATTACCATGTCCTGAAATTAGTTGTAATTACTCATTTTGAAACGATTTTTTACAGCTATCTACTGACCGTTGACAACAACTTTTATTCTATTCTTGTAATACTTTAAGCAAATAATGCTCATCAGCACAATACTATGTGATTGAAGAATATCAGTTTAAAAAAAATAAACACAAATGTAATGTACCCTTACTAAATATATTAACATATTTGAAAATATTTATTTGATTCAATTGGAATTGTTTTATTTCTGTGATACGTTTAACATATACTGTACACTTGCTATGCATAGATCTTTTTTAAAAACATAAACTGTGTTAATTAGCTGAATTAAATCGAAGCGATTTTTAGTTGTTTAGTGAGCATTTTTTTTACCTCACAACCTAAAACAAAGTATGATAGATATAAAAACAGAAAACAAGAATAACCTAAAAAAAAATGCCAGAAACTGTAACGGGATCAGCGATATCAAAGAAAAGACCTTAACTTATATCTTAAAAGAATCGCAAATGATTCAAACGCTGTGAGCCAACGCTCTGTGACGAAGGACCTACTTTGACTTATACATGTTATAATGGTTTATTTTTTTATTAAATTGGGACTTGGAGAGAGTTGTGTTATTGACACTCATAGCACATCTTCTTGTATCTATAAAACAAAAACCTTGAATAAAACAATATCCCATATTCATTCCATTACATTATAACTTTCATGTAGTATTTCAAATTTGACTGTAGAAGGGTTAATCTTTTTTTTTTATGAAATGTTATTTTTTTTGGCAGTTTCCGTTTGGGGACTATCTTAAAAGTAAAATAACAAAAATACCGAACTCAATGGAGAATTAAAAAAGGAAAGTCCTTGAATTTTTACCTTCAACTGGTAAATTCAAAAGCTCAAACACTTCAAATGAATGGAAAACAAACCGTCATATTGCTGACTTGGTACAGGCAGAGTTAATGATTCATAATTAGTAAGTGCTATAAGTAAAAAAAGATATGCTAACCCATTCAGAATTACCTACGGTCACCCACATACTGTTGTGTGGTTCATGTTCCTAAGTCTTTAGTTTAATGTATCGTTGATTCCCCAACTGACTATGTTGACACTTGGTATTTGAATTAACGGCCTATCAAAATGATAAGGCTTTAATATGAAGAACCTATCATGTGTGGTACATAGTTTTGTAATATTCAGAGTTTTTGAAAGCCCTTTATTTAACTGCCATAGCATACAATGCGACTTATATATGCATTAAACACATTCAAGTATGTGAAAATATTCAGATATACAGATGATGCTTTTGATTTCAAGGCAAGTAACACCTTTTTTACTTTTCTGAGCGAAGTGTTTCTGAGTTTCAAAAAAGTACCGCTATAAATCAGCATTACTCTTTCGTGCCTTGAATACAAAATTTAATTACATTACCATCACTATACCATTTTTCTTACTCCTTCACATAATCACCCAGGTTGTCTGAATAACACAATGTGTGATAGAATTACTAAACTCTATTTACGAGAGTTCAACAAAACTGTGTCGAATAAAATTGAAAATGGAAACATTAGATATGACAAAGATTCAACAACCAGACCAAAGAGTATAAAACGGAAACAACAGCCGATGGCAACCAATGGGTCTGCGTTTTTATACTAGTAACTTTTACAGAATCAGAAAACGTACATATCATCGGTATACATGAATAAAGACAATTCCTATCCTTCATATGGCGAATTGCCATTACTTAAAAATTCAATTTCAAAATCTTCAAGAATTTAATGCTTTTTTTTGTAACTTCATTGGGATGTGAAAGCGATGACCGAAGAACATTTGGTATGAATCGCGGAAGCGCTTCATTTTAAAAATGTGCGCACGTCAGAATCACGTATTATAATGAAACATACATCTTATGTAACTGTATACTTTAAAAAGGTATTGGAGAAAGTTCGTCCCTTTGCGTTAAGCGAATTGTACTAGAGAAACACACATAATGATCATATTTTGTACTTTGTCTCTCTCTCTTAAAGAAATATGTGATGTGATTATTGCGTGTTTATATGATACTGCTAACAGGAATCATCCGTCCTTTTGAAATTAACATTCATTACACAATAAAATATGACATTCACGAATACACGAGCTTCCACTTAAAAGTGCCCAGGTAAATTAAAAAAAAAAATGTCGTATTTTCATGATCCTAGCTAAAAAATGTAATTATAAGTATTAAATGCTTCTTTTTGTAATTTCATAGGGTTGTAAAAGAATTGACCGTGTGCACATTTTTAGTATGAAGTGCTTCCTTTAAATAAAGAAGCATTCAACTCTTAAATGAATGTTAATTTAGAAAAGCTCTTCGAACGTATAAAATTTTAAACGTGTTTTCAGTTTTTGCATTTTGTCCAAAAATATTAAAACAAAAATATCAAGTTTGTAAATAGCTGTTAAATGACAATAAAAACCAATGATAACTTGCAATCAATGAAACTATTAGTAAACACATGTAATTACTGAATTGACTAGTAGTTACAGATATTTACCAATTTGTTTAGTAATTTCCTGTAATTCCTAATTTCATCTATTTACTGTAACATAATATATACAAATGTCCACCCGATCGTTGTTGTAATATCTAAACATAGTAACCTTTGTAATTTGCTGTACCAGTTCATATCGCACATTACAAACTTTGGTTTGAAGCATATGTTTGCAATCTCTGTCGTAATTAGCTAGGTCATGTTTTAAAAGTTAAGAATTGTACTAGCGTGTATTTGATGTTCGGGTAACAGATTTCAAGATTGTTATAGTTTTATAATCAGAGTGATCTGATTCATTTTACATTCTGGTCATACTGATGAAAGATATCTGTTATCCGAAATATTTAACGTTTTTTCACATTATTATTACTTTTGCTTATGTTGTACCCTTTTGAGACCTGTTATATATAATTCGTCTAAAATGTATTGTCAGTCTTGTATCACCATCTCTGTTGTTGACCCAATGGATATATCTATTGTAGAGTTGTCAATGGTTCAACCTTACTTATATATGATATACATTTTTTCTTTTATGCGAAATTATCCTTTATCTAAACTTATCAACATCTGTAATTAAAGTAATATGATTTAAATTGATAAGATAATGTGGATTAGACATTTCTAGTTTATCATTTATTATTCGGAAAAATAGTCTAAGAACATTTATGTCATGTTATTCATTTTAGAACGATACGGTAGTGAATCAATACATTTGTTTTTCGAATTTGATATGACTTTGATAACCTCTAATAAAAGTCAAATAATAAAAATGTAGAAATTATACCAATTTGTCAAAAACAGTATTTGTTGTCACAGTTGGTTTCATATTATGTTCATATTTCAATAGTAGTGAGTTTTTTTTTCTTTTAGATATTTTATGTAGACCTGTTAAAGTGTGATATGATATCATCACTACAAAAGTCAAAAAGTCTGAAAAGACCAGTTTTTGTCTGAATTTGCATGAATTTGTACTCAAAATTCTTAATTTGCCTGAATAATTTTTAAAAATTCTTGACATAGTATGAATTTGTCTAATAAGGTTCTTGATTTTTCTTGACAAGTGTCTTGACAGTATGAACATTGTCTTCAAATTTCTCGACACTTCCTTTATGATCTGATAAGAGTCTAGATTAGTCTCGACCAATTCTTGACTGTCTTAAATTTTTCTTCGTCGGTTTTTACATATTCTTGACATTCTTAATAATGTCTGAATATGTCTTGACATATTCTTGACATTCTAAATAATGTCTGAATATGTCTCGACACATTCTTGACAGTCTTAAATATGTCTTGACACTATCTCAACAGTATACATTTCGCCTGAAATATGAACAGACTTATTACTCCTGGAGTAGATAATAATTCACTTTTAATCTTTGGAAATTATTCATTTTTTTTTATGTTAAAATAATTAACTTCATAATTTTGATGAAGAAAATCCATTGTAATTCAATTTTTCATTGATCATCAAAATGATGATTTTCATTTTTATCTATCAACAAACTTTTTAAATTGTAGTGGCATGGTCAGTCAACTGATAAGTTGTATGGCTGATTACAGGTAAAGCAGTACTTTTTATTTGACAGTTGCGTGTACTCTGTGGTGTGGAATACCTTAATTTTATGGGGAACATTCTGTCCATGTATATTCCAACAGATGACATTACACAAATGTTTCTTCTGTTAAATAAATGATTTGTTTATCATCATGATTTGCTATTTATATCAACCACATTTTGGTACAATAATATTTTACCATATAATCATTGAATATTATGAATGTTGAATGAAATATGTCTACAATATGATTGGTTTTAATCATTTAATTTATAAGATTTGAAATCAAAATTTGAAATAATTTAAAGATCCACATCTAAATTATTTTATACTTTAGATTTCATAGCCATATTTGCATTTGTGAAAATATTAATATACCAAAAATTCAATTATTTTACATGCCCAACTTTTTGATGTAAGAAGTGTAACTTGAAACAACAGTTTATCATACATTTTTTCATATAAAAAGAAATAAAGATTAAAGTTATACCATGAATATTGGTCATGATTTGTAGAGCTCAGAACTGTCAAGTAAATTTAAGACACAATTCAAAATGTTCAGAATATGTCAAGCCATACTGAGAAAAAATAAGAATGTCGAGAATATGCAAATTAAGACAAAAACTGGTCTTTTCAGACTTTTAAACTTTTGTAGTGCATGATTCGTATCTTTTATCTAATACGGGTACCATTGGGGATGAGCGACTTTATTATTCATTAAAAAAAAGGTTTCTGAACGTCTCATGAACGACCAAATGTCGTTCTTACTTGAGGTAACTTGCCGTAACAAGAAATTTCGGTTTTCAACTTTCAAAATTCGATTTGCAACATTCAACTTTTGTTTTTAACATTCGAATTTCAACAGTCAGCATTAATTTTCAACATTCAATTTTCAACATTCAACATTCGTTTTCAACATTAAAATTGCAAAAGTCAGCATTCGTTTTCAACATTCGATTTTCAACATTCGTAGAATCCACTTCAAACTGCTGAGAGTCTGAATTGACCAGTTTTTGTGCTCGACCAGTAAAATCGAGCACACATTTTACTCGACTAGTCTCGACATTGTCTCGACTATACTTAACTGTTCTTAAGTGTACTCGACTAGGTCTCGACTTTACTTACTGATTCAGTACTTGATGATCTTTGTGTAGTCTGAAATGGTCTTTGCCAAGGCTAGACCTGTCTCGACCTGTCTTGACTAGTCTTGACCTTCAAATTAATGTTTTTGACTGGTGTAAATTAGCCCATCTAACTAAATTAAATATTGATCTTAAAATTTAAGCTTATTAGGTAGTATGATTTATTGCTGTAAAAATTATTATATAAATTCAGATAGGCATCTTTAATTTTTTTTATAACTTTTTCAAATCAACTTGGATTTTAATCAAACTATGCAGCTATCATAGAAATATATTAAGCTTACTGAATCTCGTGTCTTTTTGTTTTTTGTTGTATTGCTGTCAAATTTAAGAATTAAATTAATCTAGGTCAAAAAAGCTAGAATTTGCAGTTCGAACAAAATAGAGATAGTACACTTCAATTTTTTTAATAACTTTTTCAAATCAACTCGAATTTTCATCAAACTATACAGCTATCTTAAATATATATTAAGCTGACTGAATCCGAGGTAGTTAGGAAGTTTGGAGTATTGCTGTTAAATTTAAGAATTTATTTAATCTAGGTAGAAAAAGCTAGAATTTGCAGTTCGTACAAAATAGAGATAGTACACTTTAATTTTTTTCATAACTTTTTCAAATCAACTTTCATCAAACTCTACAACTATCTTTGCAATATATTAATCTTACTGAATCATAGGTTGTTATTTAGTTTGGTGTATTTCTGTCAAATCTAAGAATTAAATTAATCTAGATCAAAATCGTCCGTGTACATTCACGACAAACATTTTTAATTTTAAAATGAAAAAGTAAATTTTTCAAGCTGCTCTGCAAATCTTTAAGTAAGTTGGTTTAAAAAATGTAACAAAAATCTATTGAAATCACTTTCGAAAAACCATTTTCTCTATGAGATTTGAAATTTGTTACTTTCATGAAATTCTATTTTTGATTTTACGAAGATATTGAAATAATAACAATAAGTTTGTGTTAAAAAATGATTTTATTTTATTAAAAGTTAAAACATATTAAAACATTTGTTTTTGCTTGCTTTAGAAAACAAAACATATTTTAATCTCATTCTTAAAAGCAAATATTGAAAATACTGACCTTTAGCATTTTTCAATTTAGTTTACAACATTGAAAAATGAAAAATGCTCTAACGTGGAGCATTTTTCAATTTCACTTACAAAATTGAAAAATGAAAAATGCTCAAGCGTGGAGCATTTTTCAATTTGTCTTCAAATATTGAAAAATGAAAAATGCTCCAATTTTTCAATTTTGATATTACTGTGCAATATTCAAATTTGAAAAATGTTCATTATTTAAATGTCTAATAATGAGAACGAAATGTAGTTTGTTTAAATATAGGCATTTATATGTTTAAATCGTTGTCACTTTTTATTAAATGTTTTACTATTACCGTTTTCTTTTGTCTTGTTTTAAGAGCAATATGTCTTGAAGATCTTTTTAAGGTTTGTGTGTGTGTGTGTGTGAAGTATGTGTGTGTGTGTGTGTGTTAAGTATGTGTGTGTGTGTGTGTGTGTGTGAAGTATGTGTGGTATCAACAAATTCCGAACAAGAATGGTACTCTGACAGTACGATAATGACCACAAAGAATCATTCTTTCTTTTTATCTATATATATAGCTGTCTTTTTAGCTACATGTTTATATCTATCTTTCGATCTATCAATCTGTCATTCATTGTATATATCTAGCTATCTGTCTATCTATCTGACTTTTGTTTTCCTTTGTCTTTTCTTTCCGTAATCCGTTTTTGTTCTGAAAATGGAATTACTAGGCGATTCGGAGTAGACAAAGGAGCATTAAACCATATCGTGACTGAATGTGTCAAACATGCTAGAAAAGAAGGGAAAATATTAGAATATTAGATATTGTCCATGTCAGTTTCTGTGCATGCTCAAGGAGCAGGGTTCGCGAGTCGAGTGGGATGGGGAGGGATGGGTGTAGATGTTATATTATTCTGAGTACTGCGCTAGTATTTGTTTTCAATTTTGTATTTTTCTACAGTGTACAAAATTTCCTAATTTTGAATCTGTTTAAACAAACTTGTTTTTCCTAAGCTTATGATATTCACATTTTCTTTCTCAGAATATCAGATAAGCATCATCTTATAAAAGAAAATATGAAATTAACTTGCATGCATGTATGTGTGGTAAATGTATAGTTTGAAGGATGAATGACTTCTTATATTTGCTTTTACCGAAGAAAAAAATGTAGCAAAGAATATATAACAATTATGTGAATAGTATTTCAACAAACATAACACAGTTCCCATGAGGTTCTGTTTTATGCACATTCTATTATCATTTATTTAATATGATTTTACATCTTTAATATGTGAAAGCAAAACGAGTATTATAGGACAAATATGTCGATATAAAAAAGGGGTCTCATGCAGTCAGTGACAATCTTCTTTTGAAATAAAAAAAGTAAAAAAAAAAAACAGATCGACACAGATCGACACAAACGAATTCCAAACCGTATACATCATGTACATGGAACGAATACTAGTAGTAACATTTAAAACATGATGTGCGCATAGCGTGTATTATTTTCAGGTTGGACCCACATACGGTCGGAAAATGATGACAGGCTATTATCAAGCAATGGAATCATCGTGTGTGAGGCTAGAGTTAGTAAAGCATTAGCGATAGCTAATCCTCGCTACCATCATATATGACAGCAGCAGTGGTAAATCCAGAACTTTTCATAAGAGGTGGCACTGACTGACCTTAAGGAGGGGGGTCCAGTCATGCTTCGGTGATTCCCTATATATCAACCACATTTTCCCCACAAAAGGGTGGGGGCACCAACGGAAATACATAGTGTTTCAACTTCTGCAAAGATGACAGTGTATAATGCACATGGTCGACGCTTCCACAAAGCCAAGAAGTAAGGAATAACATCAAAAGTTCAGTGAAGGATAAAAAAAAACTTAATTCACATAGTTTTTTTACTGACACCCCCTCCTTATTCTTAACTTTTAAGTACAGCTCTTTGTAAGAACCAGGCAGAGTGCAATACATGAAGGTTTCAGATTTTATTTATATTTGGCCTAGTAGAAGCAATAAATGAATACTGCTCAAAAACTAATTTTGGGTGAGAAAATATGAGTGGTTGCCATGGTAACGGACACACTATTTTTTGGTGAATTAGCGTGGTAAAATCTTTCAAAAATCAGCTAAATCACCACAATTCAGAGCCTGATTATGAATAGAATCATTCATTTTTCAATAATGTTCATATGTAACATTGATACAACTTGGTTAAAGCTTCATTTTAGTTAAGATTGCATGTCAACCAAATTTGTAAATTTTTGGAAAATGTTGCCAAAAAATGTATATTTTCAACTTTTCTGAAATTGGGATTTTTGCGAAATTATCAAATTTCTCTGGTGTTTTTCAGATGCAAATGTGTACAGAATAGTTAGCACTGTAGTTATGAAGTTTGGATACTTCTTTACCAAATTAAATAAACAAATGCGTGGGATTTTTTAGTTTTATCACCGTAGCAACCAGTTTTTCCTTGGAAACGGAGTTTTTATTTGCAGAATATTGCAGTTTAAGAGCTTAAATGTCCTGAATAGTTTTATAACCGATAAGAAAATACATAAAAGCTAACGCAAACTTAAAATTACCATCGTCAAGTGTTGTTGACTTCAATTGTTACCATGGGACACATATTATCCATAGCAACGTCTACTTTAAAACTTCATAAATAGAAATTTATGTAAAAAATACATAAATAGAGGATGTTTATTTTCAAATTGGAATATGACTGCATTCTTTGCTTCACTCACAGTTTTTTTCTGTTCTTTTCACAAGGTTCAACAAATGTAACATATAATGTAATATTGGGGTTTGGGGGGGGGGGTGGGGTTAGAAAAAAGGGGGGTAGGTTTATTTTTAATTTAAAGATATCATTAATGTAGATTCTTGAAATGATAACGTTTGGTCGGAGAGCCTGATTATAAATAGAATCATTTTTTTTCTCAGAAATTTCATATATTACATCGATATAACTTGAGTTTAGCTTCAGAGCTTATTTAAGGTACATTGTAGTTCGCTTCTCATGTTTTGGGATTTTTGTCAGATTTTCGGAAACCTCAGGTTTTATTCATTTGAATGCCTTAAAACATTGGCATTGACCATCGTTTATCTTTAAATTTTATGAATCTTTTACATGTATAATGATAAGCCATCGGTAAAAGTCGTATAAAATTTCAATTATTCTTTGATAGTTTTTTATAATGTTAACTTGTCACTGATAAAGCTATGAAAAGTCAAGAGAGAATATTTTCCTGCCAAAATTTCAATGGCTAATATCTCGAAAACAAGCACATTGACCTGTATATCTTTTTGACTCCTTTGATTCCTTTGAATACTTTATTAGCCCCCTATCGATATTAACTAGTTAATTAATTTGAAACTGAGAAGCGTACTTGCTTCAGATTGCAGTTCAACCCGACTTTAAGATTTGTTATTAAAATATACAAAAAATATACATAAAAACACATATTTTCATTTTTTCTGAATAATTTTCTCATGTGTTTTTTTTTTATTGAAAAGCATACCTATCATTGTAGTAACAAAGTTTGAATACTACTTGACCAATATAAATAGAATATTGTGTGAGGCTCTCTTGAATTTTATCACAATATTAACGTATTTTCCCCTGGGAAACAGAGTTATTATTTGTTGAATTCTGCAGTATAGGGAATTCAATGTTCCCAATCTTTTCCAAACCTTTATGAAAATACATAGAAGCTTATATATACTCTAAATCTAAACTACAACGGTTAAGTATTATTACAACAGTTGTCATGGTAACAAATATCGCCCATAACAACATCCAATCATATGACATATAATATGATTTTGTGTTAAAAAAATAATATAAAATAATTATGTTAATAATTTTCAATTTTCTAATGGGCATATAACTGCAGGATTTAATCTGTTTAACTCTTAGTCCTGTCTTTGCTCATTGAGAAGACTCAACAAATTTGAATATATACACTGTGGGGAAGGAGTGGAGGTTGGGTAGTTTTTGTTTGAACATTTCATATATCCTGATAAGGAAAATTAAGAGGTTTAGCTATAAAACCAGGTTTAATATACCATTTTCTACATAAGAAAATGCCTGTACCAAGTCAGTAATATTATGACAGTTTTTATCCATTCGTTTGATGTGTTTGAGTTTTTGATTTTGTCATTTGCTTAGAGACTTTCTGTTTAGAATTATCCTCAGTGTTCTGTATATAATTTGTTATATTACTTTTTCCTACAACATTTGGTTTCAATCTGATAATCTATAATTGTTCATGAAATGTTACTAACAGATGATTGACTTCATGGGGATTCCAATAGCACATTCTAGCTTTTGTTAAGGTCCGTTTAAAATTTGAAAGTTGCCCCGACAATATAATGTCCTTTACAAATGGGAAAATTTTTAGAAAATTGGCAAAAATTAATTTTCCTAGCGCAATAACTCTCACATATTTCAAACAGCAAGAGACCCAACTTGAAATCTCACTTATAAATATAAGCTTACAAACAGATAATAGAAACATTTGGTTTAAGCATCACGGGTAGTATTAAAGGTCGTCATATCGAGGGGCGTTTAGTACAGTGATTTTGTCATAGTTTGGATAAGTTTGACATAGTTAATTTATGTTAATTTCCTAAACTATTGCCTCAGTTCTATTCACACGAGCAGATGAAAGGCAAATAAGATGTTTGAATCTGATTTGGAGGTCAAACGATCTACATTGAAATTATTATTTTACGAAATTAGTGCAGAATAAGCAATATATTGGAATTGCTATGGTTTGGTTAAGCGATTGACATGGTTCGGTTAAGAGTTTAGAAATTCGTCATGGTTTTGGTCAAGTTTGTTATGGTTTAGATCAAAATAAATATATATGTGTTTCACTTTAATAGTGAAAATGTGTTTGATAGCACCTGATATTGAACGAAGTTACACTATATATTTACTGCCTAAGAAGAAAAAAAGCCTGTTTAACCAAATTTAGTGGGTGTTATTGTCGAAGCGCAGATGAAACATGTCATGTTACTTTTCGTAGGTTTTCTACAGTATAATTTTAAAAGTCACTGCTCTTTTACACTAGCTTTCGATATAATTATATACAAACCAATACAAAGCGTTGCTTCTGTTTTATAGATTCTTTTGTCCGTATGTCCAAGCTTGACTCTGCAAAGGCTATCGTGAGCGGCATCACGTCAAATAGCTAAAGACTTCTACTTAATAGTTGCAAAAATGTTGCAGCTAGTCAAAAAATAATTTTTGTTTTTACATTTTTTCCTAGAAAACTTTATGTTTGTTTGTTTTTCTTTATTTTAAAATTTGAACCAGTTTATGATAAATAAGAGGAGATGTGGGGTTATAGGTCCATGATACAGTATCCAAGCTACAAAACTAACCAAAATATATTAAGAGGAAACCATAAGTCTTCAACCATTTATGAAACTGAATCGTTACGCGTGACATGAACAACAGTTTTAAAACTTATTGGTTTTAAAACTATATGCGAAATTATAATAAACAAGAACTATCTTTAAAAAAGATATCCGACGTATTTAAATTTGAGTATATGTTTAAAACTATCATTTCGATTACCTTGAAATGCACAAAGATACCATTTTAATAACGTTTTCTCTGTTTGTGTTCAGTATTCTCGGTTCTCGTATCTTTCTGTTTACATTCATCAAAACCCCGCGGAAATCTCACATGCGTTCTAAAAGTCATGTACGTTTGTACAACAAAGTTTACATTAAAAAGTATTGTCCCGAATAAACAGCTGTCACGGATGCAAAGAGCTATTGGAGAAACAATTATTTTAATAAAAATATAAATCTTTGTAAGATCTAGTTCAAATATTTATAGTTTTTCACTTGCTTTCCATCACGATATAATTAACGAGACGTTTTTTCAAACACAACCAAATCACCCACCATGACATTTTGTCCAATCACAGAAACGATTTTCGAGTATGCGTATTCTGTTTCCATAGTTAAGCGTCATTAAGTTCAAAGGAAAGAAATCGAAACTATACCGACTACGTCAGAAAAACACTTTCAAAGTTCGAATTTAAAATATGAAAGATCACAATTTCGATTTTGATTTAAGCCGACATAACGTTCAAGTTTATCAATTATTATCTACTTGTATGCAACATTTAAAAAAAAAAAACATACCTCCCTCCTCCTTTTTCCACGCCACCCCCTCATCCCCCAACCCAAATGTTACATTATATATTATATTTATTGAACAATCTGAAGAAAAAAACCCAGACAAGACTGAGAGTGAAGCAAAGAATGAACTCATATTCCAATTTGAAACTTAACAGCCTCTATTTATGTTTTTTACATAAATTTCTATTTATGCAGTTTTTGAGGGGATGTTGCTATGGATATTATGTGATTCCGTGGTAACAATTGAAGCCAAAAACACTTGACGATAGTAATTTTAAGTTTTCGTTAGCTGTTATGTATTTTCTTATCGATTATAAAACAATTCAGGACATTTGAGCTCTTAAACTGCAATATTCTGCAAATAAAAACTCCGTTTCCAAGGAAAAAGTTGGTTGCTATGGTGATAAAACTAAAAAAAATCCCACGAATTTTTCTATTTAATTTGGTAAAGAAGTATCAAAACTTCATAACTACAGTGCTAACTATTCTGTACACATTTGCACTTTTCTGAAAAACACCAGAGAAAATTTGATAATTTCGCAAAAATCCCAATTTCAGAAAAGTTGAAAATATACATTTTTTGGCAACATTTTTCAAAAAATTTACAAATTTGGTTGACATGCAATCTTCATTAAAATGAAGCTTAAACCAAGTTGTATCAATGTTACATATGATATGAACATTAATGAAAAATATATGATTCTATTCATAATCAGGTTCTGAATTGTGGTGATTTAGCTGATTTTTGAAATATTTTACCACGCTTATCAACCAAAAAATAGTGTGTCTGTTACCATTGCAACCCCTCATATTTTCCCAGTCAAAATTATTTTTTGATCAGTTTTCATTTATTGCTTCTATTCGGCCAATTATAGATAAAATCTGGAACCCCCCATGTATCACATGTATATGGCACTCTGCCTGGTTCTTATAAAGAGCTGTACTTAATTTGGGAAATATTGATTGTAAAAAATTGAGATATGTAAAATCGATTTTGGATAAACAAAACTCTCAGCAATTTCACACCCTCCCCATCTATCACAAACATCGAGCACGCTTGTATCTGTACTATGTGTTTAGCCTTTTTTTTATAACTTGTTTCCTTGTTTTTATACGCCCGTCTAAAATGGGACATATTATGGTATACCGTTGTCCGTCCGTCGTCCACACTTCGGAAAATTAATAAAAAACGCTTCCACCAACTTTGATGAAACTTTGTTGAATTGTTTATATCTATTGACGTAAGCTCCCTTTCGATTTTTATAAAATCATTTTTTTTGTTTCCATGTTATGACATGTTCTTCTCAAAAGGGGAGGATTATCCAGTTTTCGGACAATAATTCAAAAATGCTTCCATCAACTTAATGAAACTTTGGTAAATTGTTTAAATCTATTGACGTATGATCCCTTTCGATTTTTATAAATTTCAGATTTTACGTTTTCGTGTCATGAATTTTAATGCTTAAAAAAGGGAGCATTTTTCAGTTTTCGGACAATCACTCATAAACACTTTCACAAAATTCTATGAAACTTTAGTGAATTGTTTATATATGTTGACTTAAGCTGCCTTTCCATTTTTATAAATTTCAAATTTACGTTTCTCAGATATGAATTTTTATTTTGAAAAAAGGGAAATTTTTCCAGTTTTTGGACAATAACTCAAAACAATTGTACCAACTTTTATGAAACATTTACAATTTTCGAGTTATGCAGTCTTTTCATAAAAAAATGAGGCTTTTTCCCCAGCTTTTTCGGATAATAAATCAAAAATGCTTTCAACATTTAATGAGGAAAATATAGTGACTAGTTGATATCTATTAAACTAAGTACCCTTTTGTTTTTTATATCATTTCTGATTTGATGTTGTGCAGTTTTTTGGATGTTTTCTTCTGAAAAAATGTCGGAAACGTTCAAGGAAATTTAGTCGTTGAACTTTTTTTTATTGAAAGTATAAAGACAAGAGGAGTAGCGGAGCTCTTTATTTATTTATCTGAAAAGTCTTTTCAACTGATTTAATAATATGCTGTATATCACTGTTCAATGTTAAGGGGATGGTTGTGCACATAAAACGAGTTTAATCACTAAGAGTCCTATATATGCGCCGAAAAATTATTTTTTCTCGAATGCTTTGAATTGTTTTAAATTTTTCATTTTGGATTCTTTTGTAGCTTGCTGTGCGGTAATGGTTTTCGTCAATGTTGAAGACTGTACTATGAATTATACTTGCCTACTTCAATATCATTTAATGTCTGGTGGAAAAATTTGTTTCTCTCGCAGTCATACCACATCTTTTTTTTTATTGAATTATGAATAAAACAAGCCCTAGTATTCGTCAGTTTAGTTACAGAGCACGCCATTCACGAATTGAGTAAATGAATACATATATTTTCATGTGCCATACATGCTATACATATATGAACTTTTATAAATGAACATGTATCAATTGGTGATGCTTTTTGTTCTTGCTACGGTATTGATTATGTTTATTGATTGCGTTACGATCAATAACAATAATAATAATAACAACAGATGAAATTACTGAACAATAAGTGATATATATTTCACGATTATTAAAAGTGTATTAATCTGACACGATGAAAGCTGCAAACGTACGGTATCAACAATTCACGACAAGAACCAGTTGCTCATTTTGATCAGTAGAAAAGGTAAAAAAAACAAGGAGCATGCCAAAGTCACACTAGACCTCTATTGCACCACGCTCACCGCGATCTAAAAGGTGAGGTCCCAGTACGAGCAGGATGAAAGTTTGGATTTTCATTGTTTTCACGATGCTACTTCATCCTCATTACGCCTCTACAACGATCCCGCTACGGGTCATGTTCTCATCACGCTTATTATGCGACTTCAATACGATAATCACGATCTTATTACTCTAATCACTTTTTCATAACGACAATATACATGCACGATTTATTCGATTGCAACACGATCTTAACTTACTTCTTTTGCGATTATAGGCCGCTCTTACATCGACCAGTCTACGACCTTTCCACTTTCATACCGTCATCTAACTACGCTCTCGTCATTATCGTCAACATCATATTGCATATAAATACTGTTTATAAAAACTGTTCCATTTAATTCCTTCTAATTGTCATTTAAAAAACGTAGAAATCTCGAAAACAACACAGGCATACCACCAAAATATACCAGAACTAGTGGGCGTGATGGTAGGGATAGAGGTAGAATCAGAGGGGCCTCTGATACGAATTCTGGTCCAGTAGACATGTCGGATCAACCAATCAAACCTGAGTCACAACGCGTTGCTGATCAATCGAGATCAAATGACGATATTTTATTGAACAATAGAGGAAAAGATATAGATGTGTCAAGCATGGTTGTGTTTATCAGACATTGACCAAATGTCATGGTTCAGTGGCCAAAGTTAAGTTTTTGATATTTGGTCTTTTTTTACTAAAACTATCTGCAATATGTCATCTTTATTTGGTGTATGGAAATATTTGATGATGTGCATGTCAGTCTGACCTTGACTTAATTTTCACTGTTCATTGTTAAGTGTTCAGTTTTTAGCTCACCTGGCCCGAAGGGCCAAGTGAGCTTTTCTCATCACTTGGTGTCCGTCGTCGTCCGTCGTCGTTAACCTTTACAAAAATCTTCTCCTCTGAAACTACTAGGCCAAATTAAACCAAACTTGGCCACAATCATCATTGTGGTACCTTGTTTAAAAAATGTGTCCGGTGGCCCGGCCATCCAACGAAGATGGCCGCCATGGCTACAAATAGAATATAGGTGTAAAATGCAGTTTTTGGCTTATAACTCAAAAACCAAAGCATTAAGAGCAAATCTGACATGAGTAAAATTGTTTATCAGGTCACAATCTATCTGCCCTAAAATTTTCAGATGAATCGGACAACCCGTTGTTGGGTTGATGCCCCTTAATTGGTAATTGAAAGGAAATTTTGCTGTTCTTGGTTATTATCTTCAATTTTATTATAGATAGAGATAAACTGTAAACAGCAATAATGTTCAGGAAAGTAAGATTTACAAAAAAGTCAAATGACCGAAATGGTCAGTTGACCCCTTTAGGAGTTATTGTTCTTTATAGTCAACTTTTAACTATTTTTCGTAAATCTTACTAATCTTTTACAAAAAGCTTCTTCTCTGAAAATACTGGGCCAGATTGATCCAAACTCGGCCACAATCATCCTTGGGATATCTCATTT
Source organism: Mytilus edulis (assembly GCA_019925275.1). Classification (NCBI taxonomy): domain Eukaryota; kingdom Metazoa; phylum Mollusca; class Bivalvia; order Mytilida; family Mytilidae; genus Mytilus; species Mytilus edulis. The sequence continues at coordinate 56,988,726 of CM034360.1, read as the reverse complement.
TAAAAATGTGTCCGGTCACCCAGCCAACCAACCAAGATGGCCGCCACGGCTAAAAATAAAAGATAGGGGTAAAATGCAGTTTTTGGCTTATACATGTAACTCAAAAACCAAAGCATTTAGAGCAAATTGATGGGGTTACATTGTTAATCAGGTCATCATCTATCTGCCCTGAAATTTTCAGATGGATCGGACAAACCGTTGTTGGGTTGCTGCCCCTGAATTGGTAATTTTGAGGAAATTTTGCTGTTTTTGGTTGTTATCTTGAATTTAAGTCAAAAATGGTCAGTTGACCTCCTAAGGAGTTATTGTACTTTAGAGTAAATTTTTAACAATTTTCATAAAATTTGTAAATTTTTACTAATATTTTCTACTGAAACTAATGGGCCAAGTTCATTATAGATAGAGATAATTGTATGCAACAAGAATGTTCAGTAAAGTAAGATGTAAAACACATCACATCACCAAAACACAATTTTGTCATGAATCCATCTGCTTCCTTTGTTTAATATTCACATAGAGCCTCTAGTTTAGTTTTGGTCTGATTTTCTTAAACTATAAGCAATTATAGGTTAACTTTATTTGCTGTATGGAAGAATTGTAAGCTGTACACTTCTGCCTGCCATGGTTCAGATCCTTGATCTTAGTTTCATGGCTCATGTGTTCAGTTTTCTCGGTTAAGTCTGTTTCTTAGAAACTATTAGCATAAGTCAATTATACTTAGTGATTTATTGTAAGGTGTACATGTATTTCTTTTTTTGTTTATATGACATTGACCCAATTTTCTTGGACCATGTTAAGTTTATGTGATAATTGTATTGAAGCCTTATATTTAGGACTATCAACATAGAGCGTGGGCAGGACCTTTTTTATGACGTCGGGATCGGGTGTTTTTAAGCTTGTGATTTCGGGATTGACCCTTTCGGGACCCTGGATTTAATCTTTTTTTAATTCGGGACCTCGGGATTCATGTTTTTTAGCCCAGGATTTTGGAATCAACATAATATCAATGATTAGTGAAGAAGGCGAGACATTTCAGTGTGTGCACTCTTGTCGTAATTATCGAAATTGCCTCTTTGTTGATACTATTATATTTGTTGTAGCTCATCCGCTCCCATTTTATATTAGTTATGTAAACAGAAAGTCACAACTGTTGTTTTTTTTTACAGGGATCACGAAACTTTTATCCTGTTCCATATCAGGCTGATAATTCTGAGCATACAATCCATCTTGATCAAAATGAATCTTGCAAGTAGACCGTGAAGTGGGATATAGAGAGGGGGTGATATTGAGGTTACAAAAAGGGATGGTCGGATACATGATCATAAAAATTGGGGTAATGAAATCAAGGGGACAACAAAGGTGGGATCTGCAGAACAAACAAAAAGATGAATTTAGGAAAAGGCGCACACCGAGTCAATCCAACCTCATTCACGTGAATGAAATGAAATCCCATCTGTAATGTCGGAATAAGATTTTAGTGTTGTTTATTTTTTTGGAGGGGGAGAAGGGCGGGCATTATGGGAAGAGATCCAATCTCTGACTTAAAATATGGATAATGTTATGTCAAGGGTTTTATAATTCTCCCTGACAGCTTCAGACATAATAATTTTGTACCTTCTATTTTTTTTAAATAGACAATAAAATTGAGAATGGAAATGTGGAATGTTTCAAAGAGACAATAACCCGACCATATATATAGAACAGACAACAACAGAAGGTCACCCGTAGGTCTTTAATGCAGCGAGAAACTGCAGCACCCGGAGGCGTCCTTCAGCTTGCCCTTTAAACAAATATATATATACTAGTTAAGAAATAATGGACGTCATACTAAACAAATTAAAAACTAAAAACTTAAATTAAAAAAAAAAGACTAACAAAGGCCTGAGACTCCTTACTTGGGACAGGCGCACAAATGCGTTGGGGTTAAACATGTTTATGAGATCTCAGCCCCCCTATACCTATGACCAATGTAGAAAAGTAAACGCATAACCATACACACAGTAAAATTCAGTTCAAGAGAAGTCCGAGTCCGATGTCAGAAGAGGAAATAAAAGAAAATAAACAAAATGACAATAATACATAAATAACAACAGACTACTAGAAGTTACTGACATGCCAGCTCTAAACTTCTATTAAACTGATTTTAAGATTACGTCTTCATCATAAGAATATCAGGCAACTCCCGTTAGGGGTTCAGTATTATACAATCATAAAACATTTAAGAGAAGAACATAACCCGTGTCATGCCAACAACTGGTTTTTAAATAAATGTGTTTAATTCCGATGTAGAGACCCTATAAGTGAAACAATATTAAAGCCAAAATATGCAAACTTGAATGACCTGACAACAGAATCGTACTAAATCCCTTCTTCATAAGTCTGTTTAAAAGGTTTTGTTTTTTTTATCTTCTAATGTTCCTTGTTGTCGTTTGTTGATGTGGTTTATTATTGTTTCTCGTTCTGTATATAGATTATACCGTTGTTTTTCCCGTTTGAATAGTTTTACACTAGTCATTTTGGGAACACTTTATAGCTTATTGTTAGGTGTGAACCAAAACTTTAATAGTATAAAAATAAAAGACCACAGAAACAATTAACCACCTACGTTTTCAAAACTTGTCTCCTAAAGACAGTTGTATCTAATTCCACCAAGCACTGACTCAAATGTCTGCTTCATTCCTGGTTAGTTTTCCCAAAATAATGTATTTCAGTTAAAAACAGAAAAATCGCTGTAAAATTCAACATCAACCTCGCGGGACAAAACTTTAACATGAGTAATTCTGATTGAGATTCGGAGACATGGATCACAGCTTGTTCTAGTTGTAAACAGAGACGATGGATGCCAAATGTTAAAATACTATTGGTATCTAAACAGCTAAGTAAATAAAAAACAAAAACAGTGAAAAAACGATATAATTCATTTTATCTAGTTAAGAAATGGAGCATTCAATGACTTTCAAAATAAGCCGTATTTAGAAGGGAAAAAAAGCTAAGATATTAGAAATATATCTTTCCTTTTAATGTGGGAAAAAGTATATATCAAATACATGTAGTTATATAATTCCTTTAATGTTTTATTCCTTTTTGATATATATTATATAAATATATCAAAAAAGGATGAAACATTAAAGAAATGATTTAAATAGTTCTTCTGAATTGTGGTGATTTATAAAGCAATACCTTCTACTTGGGGCAAACTTCTTATTAAAAAGATCACATCTACCAGAGAGTTTTAAATTCTAAATATCATTTATTCAAAGTTGCAACCTCCTGTTAAATTTAAATTGCAAGGCTTTTTAAATTCACTAGATAAGTAATACACGCACGGTGGGTATGGTTGTCCTGCGAGAGAACGTTCTGTGCTGGTTATTTGGTCCTGACGGGTGCTGGTGATCAATGAAAAAATGTAAACAAAGACGAAAATGATGATTATTAACGTTTTCACTCATAAAAAATGGAAGAAAACAGTTGAGATTTTTCAATTTTGTTTCTTATGGGTTCATATGTAAACCATTAAAAAGTTGACCCTCTAAACTGTTTCATTAAGCGTAACACAAAAATGCTCATTTTCAGAAAATCTAGAACTGAAAAAATAAAACAAAAATGCTCATAACTTGGTTACATCTTCTGACATCAGACTCGGACTTCTCTTGAACTGAATTTTAATGTGCGTATTGTTATGCGTTTACTTTTCTACATTGGTTAGAGGTATAGGGGGAGGGTTGAGATCTCACAAACATGTTTAACCCCGCCGCATTTTTGCGACTGTCCCAAGTCAGGAGCCTCTGGCCTTTGTTAGTCTTGTATTATTTTAATTTTAGTTTCTTGTGTACAATTTGGAAATTAGTATGGCGTTCATTATCACTGGACTAGTATATATTTGTTTAGGGGCCAGCTGAGGGACGCCTCCGGGTGCGGGAATTTCTCGCTAAATTGAAGTCCTGTTGGTGACCCTCTGCTGTTGTTTTTTATTTGGCCGGGTTGTTGTCTCTTTGACACATTCCCCATTTCCATTCTCAATTTTATCATAGAGTCCGCTTGCTATATCGCAATCCACACGACAAAACTATTTTGTGAAAAAACATTGCAATTTATTAAAATTTAGCATTTTCTCAATTTATTCATGTCCTGATACTGTGCTGGTGGGTCCTGTCATTGTGCTGGTGGGTCCTGATACGGTGCTGGTGATTTTGGATAAGAAGTTGGTCATATTTGAAACAAATGTTACAAAATCAATAAAATTGGGCAGATAATTGTAGTCAATAGGATCTATGACTCCTATTTTAGCTCTTGTGCATCCATTTGGCTGTTTAATATGTGTTTTCAAATGATCGTAGCTTGTATTACATAATTACATAAAAGGGCAACATCTTTCGTCCAATATCAGATAACAATATATAGTATCTAAAATAAGAATAGTTTTATTAAGATATTAAATGCCCCTTACATTGATGCTTCAACAATGATCAAAGCCCATGCCGCATAGACATGTTTGTTAGCGCTCCGCATACCCCTTCCCACTTCCACCCAACCAACCCTCCTCATTTCCTCCTTCATTGTTACAGTGGTGTACCAACAAAACAATTTATCACATAAAATAATAACACAAAGACACACATTATTGAACAACGAATGCTCGCAGGTACTGTGGGCTAGTTCAAAGCCGCATTTTCAACTAATAGATAAACCATGTTCTCATATACAAAAATCCTAATCGTGTCGATTAAAAAAGTCTCAAAACTTAAGTTCACATTTTAATGTTTGATGAAGCAGAACTTTAAAAGTGTGTAGTGAATCTTGTGCTCACAACAGTTATTGTCATAATTATGTTTACATAAGACTTATAAAGGAATTAAGAAGGTACCAAGAAATATTTTATAGTTCTATTTCATGATCATGAATGGAAGGAAATGGTACGGAAGTTTACATAGGACAAAAAGAAATTAATAGTATTTTTTGGCGAAAGACTTAAACGCGTCTTTGCATTATAAGGTACAGCTCTTCAAGAAAAGCTGCAAAAAAAAACCTGTGATTGACTTTCTTGCTATGTTTGGTTGGATGTTTTCAAACAATAGGTAGGCGGAGTTTCAATACATACTGGGATTTGATTGGACAAATACAAACTGACAGGAATTGAAGTTAATGTTTCTAGTATATAGTAAACAGACTACTTACCTGTCGTTTACAAACATCCAAACAATCATAGCAAGCAATTTGATCAATGGTTTGCTTTGCATATATTTATAGAAGAGCTGTAAATTCTAAAAAAAAAATGTTTGTTGTCGTAAATGGTTAAATCATCAAAAAATCTCAATAACTTTGTTGGAACGAATAAAGGTTTTAAATCAAATTTTCGTGGACTTTTTAGCTTCCACACTGACGAGGCATGTTAGCTGTTCGTATGCTGTTGTACCTGTTGCATTTGATGCACGGAAACTTTCACATTTCCATCTTCTTTTCTGAAATATTTTACCCAGCTCATACTTGACAGGATTGTTATCCTAGTAAAAGGTGTAACCAATGAATTGAACACAAGTTAAAAACTCCACAATACTATATAATTCATTTTATGTGTCAATTTGTTCGAAAAAAGATGAAAAGAAGAGAGTTTTTTTAATGTCATGATTATCTGTCGCTTTCTAGATCTATGCTTAGCATTTATTTCAGATGACATGGACTCCTCACCCTGGTGACCCTGCTGCCTTTCATAACTTTATCCGTATACATATATTAATAGATAAACAAAAGACTGCAACTGGTATTTCAAATGATTCGTTGTAACGAGAATATTTGTGGTGAATGGAAACTGAATCTTAAATTGCTTATAAATGTTGCTGGACCCAGTTTCGTTATCTGATCTGAATTTTCTGAAATGTGCAAGGTAGATAGACATTGGCCTTTTGATGTTTTTTACTCGGTAAGTTTTGCCCTAATTGCTTGAACTTTTGCAATATTAAAGCCGATTTCAATGAGTGTGTAGACTTAGGGAATATCTTTGGCTATCTAGCTTGCTGAACAGAAAAGTCATTGTTAGGTTATGTATACTACCCTACTTTAAGAGTAGACTAGTCCGACAAATGACACATCTTTCTGTCTGTAGGACCAGGCTACTTCGAAAGGAGGGTAGTATACCTTACCTTACAATGACTTCACGGCTTAGCTAACAAGCAAGCCAACCAAAGATATTACCTTTGCCTACATACTCAATGGAATCGGCTGTAACTAAAAATTCGAATACATTTTAACAGACAGTGGTCATGTTTGTTGATGAATATTGTTTTTCCTAGATTCACTCTTGAAAAATCATTTGGTAACATTTGGTCAAGTAATTTCAGAAAAGATTTTTTTGTAATTCCGGACGCCAAGACAATACATGAACCTCACACGACCCCTCGACACAGGTGAGCTTATGTATGATCTTATAGCGATTCGGGTTGATAACCAGTTGAAATTAAGCTAGTTTTTTGTGTGTGTAGATTTGTATTGTTTTAAACTGTTATGACCTTTTATAGTTAAATGTAGGTGTTTAATCTAAGAATTTCTTTTTTAAAACTTATATACTTGTTTTATACTCAATTGGTAGTATGAAGCTACGAGATATTTTAAATTTTGAAATTGACATATTCTAATCTGCCCTTTCATACATAAAATAATTTTTTTTTAGTGTTCTATCGAACTTTCGAAAAAAAATACCTGATAACCGTTCAGACAAAAAAAAATTATGTTGAAAAAATCTTACAGATACAGCAAGTGATTCTTAATAGCTATAAGATACATTTTTCTTTTAAATCTTACGGGAAACTATTCCAAGCATAAAACTTTCACTGTAACCTCGCTCTAACTTATCCCCCACCCCCCAAAAAAAAATCAAACAAACAAACCCGCAATACTATTGTCATTCTTATAGTCAGCACTAAATTGTTCACAAACAAATATGTTTTAAGCTGCTGAAGAGATATGATTCAAACGCTCAGAAAGTCCTTTGTTCTATAGTTTTGCTCTCCATTTTTATGCAAAACCTTTTACATTTTTATTTTATGGGTTATTGTTGAAGGTCGTACGATGACGTATGGTTGTTAACACATACTTCCTTTGGTTTCTTATGGAAATTTGTCCATTGACAACAAACATACCACATCACCTACTTTAGATAAGTATTGTATAAATTACAACGTATTTTCGTGATCTTGCAAAATGGTCGTAATCCCGAAAATCGTAAACATATTTTCTTATCTTAAAAGGGAGCAAGAAGGGTTCCATTAACAGGCCAATAAATAAGATTACAGTTAATTTAAAAAAAAATAAAAAAAAATAGGGATGATTTTTTCTCTCATAATACTAGTAAACAGATTCACAACCATGTCAATTTCAAGAAAGCAGACAACAGTTAATTAGTCAATAACAGTACAGATCAATGATCTTGAATATATGCCACTTTTAACTAAAATATAAAGGCACAGAATCAGGACATAGGAGCACAGAACCAGGACCGTTTTTCTTATCACCAGCACAGCGTCAGGACAATTCCATTTAACGATCTTGCACGACTTTTGCAATATAATATTGTTGTAATATACTTTGCATGGTACGCATCAGAGAAAAATTAAGCAACAAAACAGTCGTTTTATTGCCGTTCTGATACAATGTAAACAAACCCACCAGCACAGAATCAGGACCCACCAGCACCTGACAGGACCAAATCACCAGCACAGAACGTTCTCTCGCAGGACAACCATACCCACCGTGACACGAGTTTAAGAAAAGTAGGGCTTTCGTTTTACCTGTAAAACTCACGTGTACTGATTTAATTAAACCATGTATAGTGCCATGTCATTATATTTGACACAAAAATATTTTAAGATATGATTAAAATACATTTTTACTGTAACTTTGGAACACATTTCTTTTTTAAAAAGGTTATCAAGGATTGTTATGGAAGTTCATGATATTAAATTTTTGTTTTAACAAAAAAAAGGTGTCTTTTTTAAGATTTCATAACTTTTTCAAATCAGCTTGGATTGTAATGAAACTTTTCAGCTATCTTTAGTATATATTTCTAATACAAAAACCAAGGTTGTTTTGTATGTTGGTGTTTTGCTGTCAAATTTAATGACCTAGATAATAAGTAAAGACCGTAATATAATTTTCAGTTTTGACAAATTTCAGATAGATACCTATAATTTAAATATTTAAATTTGACAGCAATAAACTAAATTACCAAATAACCTGTTTTTGTAAGAATAATATATAATAAAGATAGCTGTAGAATTGAATGAAAATCCAAGTTGCTTTGAAATAATCTAAAGTGTTCTATCTGAATTTTGTCTGAACTGCAAATTCTAGCTTTTGTTTTACCTACATCAATTTAATTCTTTAATTTGTCAGCAATATTACAAATATCATAATGACTTGTGAGTCAGTAAGATAAATATATTATTAAGATAGCTGTATAGTTTAAAGAAAATCAAAGTTGATTTGAAAAAGTTATAAAAAAAATTAAAGTGTTCTATCTAAATTTTATCCAAACTGCAAAACCTACCTTTTTTTACCTAAATTAATTTAATTCTTTAATTTGACAGCAATATAACTAAGACAGCTGTATAGTTTGATGAAAATCTAAGTTGATTTGAAAAAGTTATGAAAACAATTAAAGTGTACGATCTCTACTTTGTCTAAACTGCAAATCCTTGCTTTTTGAACCTAGATTAATTTAATTCTTTAATTTGTCAGCAATATTACAAATATTATAATGACTTGTGAGTCAGTAAGATAAATATATTATTAAGATAGCTGTATAGTTTGAAGAATATCAAAGTTGATTTGAAAAAGTTATTAAAAATAATAAAGTGTAACTATCTCTATTTTGTTCGAACTGCAAATTCTAGCTTTTTTAACCTAGATTAATTTAATTCTTAAATTTGACAGCAATACAAAAAAAAACAAAATGACCTGGGTTTCAGTAACCTTAATATATATCTAAGAAAGCTCCATAGTTTGATGAAAATCCTAATTGATTTGAAAAAGTTATTAAAACAATTAAAGTGTACTATCTCTGTTTTATTCGAACTGCAAATTCTAGCTTTTTTAACCTAGATTAATTTAATTCTTAAATTTGACAGCAATACAACAAAAAACAAAATGACATGAGATTATTCAGTAAACTTAATATATATCTAAGATAGCTGCATAGTTTGATGAAAATCCAAGTTGATCTAAAAAAGTTAGAAAAAAGAGTACTATCTCTATTTTGTTCGAACTGCAAATTCTAGCTTTCTTTTAACCTAGATTAATCTAATTCTTAAATTTGACATCAATACAACAAAACACAAAATGACAGGAGATTCAGTCAGCTTAATATATATCTAAGATAGCTGAATAGTTTGATGAAAATCCAAGTTGATTTGAAAAATTTATTAAAAAAATTAAAGTGTACTATCTCTATTTTGTTCGAACTACAAGCTCTAGCTTTTTTTACCTAGATTAATTTAATTCTTAGATTTAACAATAATACAACAAAAATCAAAATGACCTGAGATTCAGGAGGCTTAATATATATCTAAGATAGCTGCATAGTTTGAATAAAATCCAAGTTGATTTGAAACAGTTATTAAAAAAATTAAAGTGTACTATCTCTATGCTGTTCGAACTGCAAATTCTAGCTTTTTTTTATAACCTAGATTAATTTAATTTTTAAATTTGACAGCAATACAACAAAAAACAAAACCACATAAGATTCAGTAAGTTTATTATACATCTAAGATCATAGCTGCATAGTTTGATGAAAATCCAAGTTGATTTGAAAAAGTTATAAAACAAATTAAAGATGCCTATCTGAATTTATATAATAATTTTTATTTTTCTATTGTAAAATTAAATTCATTCATTTTACAGCAATAAATCAAACTACCTAATAAGTTTGAATTTTGTAAGATCAATATTTAATTTACTTAGATGGGCTGCTTTACACCAGTCAAAAATAATTTGAAGGTCAAGACTAGTCGAGACAGGTCGAGACTGGTTGACACTGAGTCGAGACTAGTCGAGACTATTCAAGACAGGTCGAGACAGGTAGAGCCTTGGTCAAGACCATTTCAGACTACACAAAGATCATCAAGTACTGAATCAGACTAATTAAGTAAAGTCGAGACCTAGTCGAGTACACTTAAGTACAATTAAGTTCAGTCGAGACAATGTCGAGACTAGTCGAGTAAAATGTGTGCTCGATTTTACTGGTTGAGCACAAAAACTGGTCAATTCAGACTCTGAGCATTTTGAAGTGATCGTGAGATCGCGGTATGAATGTAGAATAATCGTAATAAGAACGTGCAATAATCGCAGTAGAAACCTGGTAAGATCGTATTGCAATCGAATAACTCGTGCTATTGTCGTAGTGAGAACGTGATAAGCGTAGTATGGTAATGATAATCGTAGAAAGAGCGAAGTGAGAACTTGGTTTAAACGTAGCGGGATCGTTGTAGAAGCGTAATGAGATCGTAGTATCATCGTGAAAAAAAAATAACATTTTCATACCGCTCATACCGCGACCTCACCACGATCTGAATAAATTTAAGAACGCAGTGAGCGTGGTACGATCGTTGTCTAGTGGGACTTGGGCTTAAAGGTAACATTAAACGATTTCCTACTTATCTTTTCACTCCTCTTCGCTTAATAAATCATGTTTCGAATTTTATCAAGTATCTGAATTCTCTATGATTTTCAACCAAAAATTTCAAACCGATTGCTAGTAGCCGGTTGGATATCGAATATCGAATTACATGGAAGCAAATATGTGTTTGTTGTTTTGTTTGTAGTCTCTTGGAGCTTTAATGACATGTTTATATTTTCTTCTGTATGTATATTTTTCTGTTGTTTTTTATCTCCATTTTGTTAAGGCCTGTAATTTAAAAAAAATAGCCTTTGACAACTTTGTTACTATTAGCATTGTTTTGGCTGTTGTACTTCTACGTTTATTTAAAAATACACAAACTCTATCCCCTACGATAGATCGAGTGCATCTTTATATTTCTGTAAAAGATTCACCAAAAATATATATATAAAAAAATACATAAATAGTTTTTACGACGTATCAATCCAAGAAAGCATAAAAAATATAGGAGCGGTTCCTAAATTTTGTTTTGAATACTATCGAATAAATGTTGGGATGAATATAGAGATTCAAAATGTCGTAACGACATATTATCTTTTTAACCATTTTCATTTATATAATTTGTTTATCAAAGTTGTTAACACTTATACATTTAAATTCAAATTCAAATTCAAATAGTTATTGTCATATAAACTCTGAACAATAAGTTTGTGACAAATAATATAAACATACACAAAATACATTTAACAAACAAAACCATGAAAACAAAAAAAAAAGCAAAAAAGCAAAACAATCTATCTATATGATATATAAATATATTTTATAAATAAATCAAGAGTCCCCTGTCCTCAGTTCTAATGCCTGTTTAAAATAGGACCCTAAGCTTTCTACTTCTTTTGAGGTTGATGGACAAAGAAGATATTTATTTTTTTCATTTTCTTGCCAGGAAATAAAATCTGGCATATGTTTAATTACATTTTCCTATAAAGTTATCTCTTAGTTTAGCAATTGTTTTGCAGTATAAAATAAAATGGGCTTCATCCTCCATTGTATTACAGGATGTGCATAGTCTTTTTTCTCGAGGTATTTTTAAATGTCTTCCTTTTTCTATCATTAAATTATGATCGCTAATTCTCATTTTTGTTATGTTACTTCTCTTTTCAAAAAGATTTACAGTTTAAGTAGTTTTCCATTTCTAAATTTTGCTTTAAACTTTTTTGTTCATATATATTTGTGTAGAAATTTAAGAATTGATGTTTTAAGGTTTTTTTAAAAACTTTGAGTAATTTTTTCTTTTGTTTCCCTCAAGAATGGATGCGTCCATGTTTACCTCTTTCAAAATATTTTTTACATATGTAAACTAGGTATAGCAACCTGAATTATCTAAACTTTTAGAAAGTAAAAAGGATTCGTATAATAATGGATTAATTCTAGAATTTAGTAATCTTGATAAGTAAAGTATACTTTGAGTTTTTATATGCATCTCTAGTGGGTATCTCCCTAGCTCTGTTCTCACAGCTATGTTTGATGAAGATTTTCTTGTTCCGAGGATATATTTACAGAAAGACAAATGTAATTTTTCTAAACTTGATTTATCAGTAAAATTAAGGGGGTCTATATTTGTTTTGGAAATATTTGCACGTTTTTCTGCTCTAAATTTTGTAACATAAGTATCCATATAAGTTATTTCTGAATTATAAGCGGCTATTGGTTTAACTATAGAATCAAAAAGACTGCAAGCTACTTTAACTGGCAGATTATTTAAGGAACCAGTATAAGTTTTAATGGCAAACATCACTTTCCTTGCTTTATTTACAAGCTCTTCAGAGCTATGCAATAAGTTTCCATTTGATTTCACAAGAATTCCAAGAAATGAATACTCAGAGACATTTGACAAACTTTCATTTTTATATTTTGATAAAGATGTTTCCACTTTTTTATTATTTTGCTGCAGAATCATTGTTTTAGTTTTATTAATATTTAAAGTTAATTGCCATTTTTCACAATACTTTTCTAAGTTGTTCAGACTATTTTTAGGCCTTCTTTACTTTCAGATAATATTAAAAGGTCATCAGCAAATTGTAAAGATCCTACTTTAGTATCAATTAGTTCTAATGGACAGCTATTTTCATTTGAAAACTTTGCATCTAAATCATTAATAAATAAATTAAATAAAGTAGGACTCCATGAATCCCCTTGTTTAACCCCTTGTGTGATTTCAAAATATTCTGAATGCCACTCTTGATGCTTGAAGGCAGATTTTGTTTCCTCATACTGTCCTTTAATAATATTAAATATTTTTTTCCCTGCTGTTTACAGTTTATAAAGTAAAGCTTTTCTCCAGACAGAATCAAAAGCCTTTTTTAAATCTACAAAGCAGGCATATATTTTATTTTTATTTTTGTGTAAGTATTTGTTTATTAAAGACTTAAACACAAATATACTATCAGAGGTTCTGTGATTTTTCTAAAGCCAAATTGAGTATTACTTATAGTATTTTCCATCAGTTTAATCAATCTTTCATTTAATACAGCATTAAACAATTTTGGTAAGCAACTTATCAGAGATATTCCCCTGTAATTATTAGGATCAGATTTTACTCCTGATTTATGCAATAAAATTAAGTATGAGTATTTCCATTTTGATGGGTAAATACCTGTATTCAAAATAAGGTTCCTTACGTCGTAACTACAATCCCCTTCCCTTTCCTGAATGTGACCTACCGAATTAGACTATTTACCGAATTTGTTATCACATAAGCAACACGACGGGTGCCGCATGTGGAGCAGGATCTGCTGACCCTTCCGGAGCACCTCAGATCACCCCTAGTTTTTGGTGGGGTTCGTGTTGTTCATTCTTTAGTTTTCTATGTTGTGTCATGTGTACTATTGTTTTTCTGTTTGTCTTTTTCATTTTTAGCCATGGCGTTGTCAGTTTGTTTTAGATTTATGAGTTTGACTGTCCCTTTGGTATCTTTCGTCCCTCTTTTATACAGTTTAACAATACTTTTGATTGATACATTTTTACTAAATTTTACTATTTCATTTACAAGCCTAAATCAGTTAATAAGAAAAATTGTAAAGGTAAACGAGTTTTTGTATTATACATCTTTTACTACCTTTGTTTAAAAAGTGACAAAAGTTGATTTCGTCAATGTATGCATCGTATGCTTACCACTGCACATACATTAATTATTCATCAAGAAAAAATATAGTGATGCACTAATGCTTCACCACAACAATAAAACTGCATGGTTGCAAAAAGAATATCAAATTGTTTACTGTTGTAACTGAAGAAAACTCTACTCCTTAACGATACATTCGTAGAGTTTTCGTTCGTTCGTAAGATGTTAAGAAATCTCTAATCGGAATTCAATTCTCCCACATAAATTCGCCAAAATTCAAAATATATATAATCTATCTACATCATGTATATCTAAATGAGAAGCACAAGTCATATGTAGGCTTGGTTTACTCACAGAGGCGAGTTATTTGCTGTGCGATGCAACATGTATCGAAAGTAACAAAAAACATTTCAAACATCTCCAAAAACCACACTTCTAGCTATTCTACACCACATCAATATAATATAATAAAATTAATACATTATACAGCACTTGTTGTACATAGAAGTTGCTGAGAACACCTAGATACATAGTACAAGTATACAAGTATTGGACTTGTATTTTACTATAAAAGCCCATAACACCGCCTAAGAAATAACGACGCGCGAAGTATTCAATGAATTATAATTATAAGATACTTATCAAACAAGTTTTACCAACTATTTATAGCTAATTTCATAGTCAATAAAGACGGAGAGATCTTAACATAACGGAATAAAAAAAATACTTAAGGTTCCGCTAAAGTCAAATTTAAGATCAACTTCAAAGTTCAATAACTTCATATTCAGTTTATATAACATACCATGTTATACATCAAAATCTTCCTTGTGATGAGTACTATTATAAAATATCATTTACAAACAACAAGAAAAGTTCACCAGTCCAATATTCTTCAAATTAGTAGTCTATGTTTCCAAAAAATCTACTGTTTTTCCAAGTTCCCAAAATCCTGAAAAAAAGATTTAAAAAGGTAGAGGTTAAGCTAATGAGGTACAAGCTACTGTTTATTGATATCAAAATACACCCAACAGTATGTATTAAGTGGATTAAGTTTGCTTGGTTAAAGAAAATTAGATGACATTTTTTATATGGAACTACTTTCCTACAAAAGTATGGCAGCCCATCTTCAATGAAAATAACATTAATGGACCATTTAGTGTAAATCAATGGTATGCTCATTTATGGCATATTTACAGCATAAATTAATGTGTTTAGAGACATTAAATAAAAAATTCCTTTACATTTAATGGGAAAATACTGTATTTTCCCCAAAAATGAAAAAGGTGGACTGTAAAAGTGAACATTATACATGTTATACATTCTATTCTCACTATATATTTACAATACAAATTATTTATTTGAGGCTTTAACTACTAAGGCAAACAACATTATAATTTTGTTTTAAAATTTCTTTTGTAATTAGTAACTTATTTTTTATCATATTAATCACATAAAACTGGAGGTAAGACAATTTGTTTTTCCTGTATAACATTTTTAGACATCTTTCACATTGTAACTTATTGTAAAGCTTAATATATGTAATACATTTTAATATGTTTGTTCATGTATTAACAGTAAGACTGCATTTTCACTGTCTATTGAGTTCGACTAGATTCATCTCACATGTCTTATGAACCATGTACATGTATATGTTAAAATTTACTGAAAATATGGTAAAAGACAACTTTAAATTTTTCAATCAGTAAAGATTATTTTATCCTTTATATGTGTAATTATTGAACTGAAGACACCCTATTCGGTTGTTTTAATTCCATGATGACATAAATGTATATATATATATATAATTACACAATGTTTATGCATTACGTTTATTGAAAAATACATTTCATAAATAGAATCGTATTTGTACTGGTCTTATATTAGAGGTACAAAATCACACAATTCTTAAAATGACAAATTACACATGTATGCTCAAATGTTTTAACACTAATAATTTTGGGGCCCTTTATAATTTGCTGTTCAGTGTGAGCCAATGCTTCATGTTGAAGGCCATACTTGCAACCTATAATTGGTTAACTTTTATAAATTGTTTCATGGATGGAGAGTTGTCTCATTGCATGGCACCCATACCACATTTTCCTATACAGTGTATATATCAATCCCATTAATCTTACTAAGAGTCATACATTTTTATGGTAAAATATTTAAAAACTACAATTTGTGAGCAATGATAATAATATACATGTATAATAATTTGATTCACTACTCATTTGTTCTGTCATTCATTGAATATTACTTTATGTCTAAATCAATCTTTGATTTGATGCTTAGTTATTTTTATTCATTGTTTTATTCTATTGTTGGTTTGCTGTAACATTAAGGTTTATCCAATAAACATGACAAACTGTATAAATGATAATTTCTAGGTAATGTACCTGTTTGTCTAAACTGAAGTTTGGCTATATATCACAAAACTCAACAGATCCAGACTGGTAATCTTGAATTAAATGGTTAATTTCATAAGCCTCATCCTCTCCTTCATATTTGATCTCATAAACAGCATTCAAACTGCCATCAGTCCCAGACAATACAGAAAGAACAGTTCCTTTATACCACTCTTTTTTACCTAATTGTTCATCGATTATCCATTCGTGTTTGATACTTCTACCCAAAAATTTGGTTGGTCTCAGTCTTGTTCTCCTGAAAGTACGGAAGCACAAACTGTATTATTTAATTTGTATTTATAGAAAAAGCAATGTATGATAATAAACGAATAAAAAGATTTTTTATGTCAAAACCTGTTATAACTTGACAAATCATAAATCTAATAGGTATTGAATTCAACATTGTTCAAATAATATCATTTATTTAAAAAAAAATAACTTAAGTTCTTTATGCTGTTGGTTCTGTTGAATTGTCATGATTGTTGAGTTGCTGTTTCATGAACGCAAGCTTTAGTTATTTGTTAATTCTCATTTTAATCATTCTTCATTGTTTCCTTGGTTATATGAACTTACTATTTAGCTTTTTTATATAAATAAAATGTTCCATACATTTTCAGTGAAATGTTTTAGCAAAAGTTCATCTACAGTTATAAAATTTTTTTTTTGCAAATAATGTGTTTTGTAAACAACTTATCTTTTATGGCATATAATAAATCATCCTTTTTAATGTTTATATTAAATATATTATATTCAAACATAATGATAAAGTTACCTATTGCGAAGTGGAGCAGGTCTTTGAAGTTCAGTGTCAACTATATCAGAGTCAGATGAGGTGGATGATTCAGATACTCGTTTCTTAGATCTTGCATTTACTGTAGAGCTTTTACTTCTTTTTCTTCTAGGCTGCTTTGATTGTAATGGTGGAGTATACTGTAAATGAAATATTTATTATTAAAATGGTGTCAGTTTTCAAACCAATTTACAATTTGCAAAAAATAATATATATAACATATTTGAAGACAATAGTGAAAAGCACTGCAAAATGGAGTTGAAGCTTTATTTACGAGCACATCTGCTCTTAATTTCCTCCAAGAGGGGTACTGGATGATGTGCTGTTTATTTCTTACTTGTACAACAAGACTGCCTAGTATATATATATATCTTTGTATAACCTCTTATGCAATATTCACAAGCAATTACCATTAAATTTGTAGAAAGATTAAATAAAAAACAAATTTTATTTGCCATACTGACATTGACATGTATACTATGTATACCAAGTAGTTCTTTTAAATACATGTATCAATATATGATACAAGAAAAGGTATCATTCATGATCAGTTTAAACACCAACAAATCAAATATATAATGCTTAATATGCCAGTAAACACATTATCTCTTAGTCTATATAGATTTATTTAATATCTGTCATAGTAATATAAATCAAATTTTATTTAACATACATATAATAGCATGAACATAATTGTTTAATGATACCACTATGAAATTCAATTGAAAATCAACTTGAAAATCATACATATTTTCAACTTACACACATACATATAATATATGTATAAAAGGTGATGGAAGGCATCTGATTGCACTGTGTCTATACTTACTGTTGTACATGTTTGTCAAAGATATTTTACTAATGGTTACCATGCTTCATGTTAGAGGGTCTTAATGGGGATATCATGCAATTTCTAATATAATAATTTAGGTGATTTTTCTATATTTGTACGGTACATTATCATTGAATTTTTCAAATCTCCTTATTTTTCTCTAGTTTCTGTCCATAAATCTGTATTCTCTTTACCTCATTCCAGACAATATTATATTCATAACAACTTACCCATATTCCAGGTTCTCGAATGCCTGGGCTTTTTCCTTCTCGAGGACTTGCTAACTCTGGAAGTAGCACTTTGTGGTAGAATGCTTCCAGTTTTGGCAACATGGTGTTTTCCCAAAAATCAATATTACGATAAATTCGCTGTATGAAAAGTTGATGAGGATTTAAAGTTCTTACTACAAAATCAATCCAATCTCTGTTACAAATGTTGATCAGTCCATGGCATTGATAATAATATATGTGATTTTCTTTAAGTTGCAGTTTTCCATTCAAATTTATTAGACAAAAGTTTTTGTTTTCAGAAGCTTCCCAAAGATTGATAGGTTTAGAATGTAACAAATTCTTGATTTCAATTAAACCAGATTCTCCCTTAGATGTTGAAACTAAGCCATCTGGACTGCCAGCCAAGAATGTTTGAGTTGGGTGTATGACAAGTCCACTGCGCTCAACACAAACATTTTCCGATTCCTCAGCTTTCTTCAATTTGTATTCTTCAATGGTTGTTTCTTCTTCTAGAATACCTTTTCTGGTATGATAATTTCCAGTAAATGTAGAATATAGAATAGTACGTATAAATTTAGCGGTTAGAAGTGACGGGTTTCTTTTAACAATAGATCCAAAATTAGATGCTGTAATTCTTTTTTTTCTCTCAGTATGCCAAAGACCAGATTGTGATTGTAAAATTGTCAAATTTGTAATGTTTAAGCGTTGTAGTTCGGAAAGGTGAATATGAAGGTTTAAATAGTCATGTTTCAGTTTTTCTAGATTATCTGAAGAAACGTCATCAGTAACATCTATGGCTTCTGGACCATAAGCTTTGCGAGCTTTCTTGGACGTGCTTGTTTTGAGACAGGACATCTTTTTCTTCCATCGAACCTGTTGAATGTTAGGTTTAGACTTGTGCTTGATCGAATTGGCCAATGTCTGCTCATGACGTGCATACAATTTCCGGAAAAGATGTCCTGGCTCAGTACCAATACTTGACTCCCAAACCTTACAAGACCACTGTGGTCCTAAATTCATCCGTAAAGCTCCCCCATAGCATCGAGCATGCCAAGATCCACGATTGCAGAGGTTGTGGACCTTGCCCCCATCAAACTTGGTACGGATATGCATCCAGCTTTCTGCCAGATTGGTCGTGGAGTTGTTGATAAGGCGATCAGATTTTTCAGCAATCCTGCATAAAAGGTTTGTCACGTCTTTTATGATGTGCTGCTCAACATTACTGTAAGCTATTGTGGTTCCAAAGCGAGCCTGTTCTTGGGCTGAAATAGATGCCCCCTCACTCCAATAATCAATCTGTTGGTCAATTAACTGTTCTTCATCTGCAATACCTGAATCAGATGTTTTTGTAGATATTTGTAGAGGTGTATTATCCTCATTTGAAGTTTGGAGAGGTTGATTTTTTGCCCGACAAAAATCAGAACATTGGCTATGGTTGCCAAAAACATGGTGAACAGAATTCTTTACGTCATGTTTTAGTTTTCTTATGGCATTAAATTTATCTGTTTTTTTGTCCTTTAGATCTCTGGAGCGGACACGTATCGCACATCTGAGTGCACTTACAAGTCGCACTCTGGTATTTTTGGTCAAGTGATGTTTCCCTTTATAAAGTGGGTTATCTGTAACCAATTTTTCTAAGTTTGATCTGTAACATTTACAAAGGTGATTTGCACACTCCTCTTTTGAAACAGACCGTCCCCAACCTGGTACTTCCTCTCTGATTCTGGCAAAAACAGAGGAATCCCCATCCCCTACCAGTCTCATATATCTAAGTCCGTGTTTTTTTTCGGCCTCACGAAAACCTTCCAGAATGATGTCACCCTCCATCGACTGACTGTCTTGATCCCAATTTTTAAAGCAAGTATGAGGTGTACTATCATTTTTGTTACAGATGTAGCAATATTTGTTTCTAACTCCAATGTGTAATAATTTTTTTGTTTCTTTACCAATAATTATAGCTACACCACCAGCTGCATTGTATGAATGTTTATGCGTCCTTTTGGACCACCCACCATCCGCTATAACTGTGATTGCTGGAATTTCTTCATGGAAATCTTTTCTTTCTATAGCAAGACGCCTCTCTTCTTGGCCTGCAATCATCATCTCTTTATCAAGAACGCTATGCCACCAATTACCTATATCTGTTTCAATTGCGCTGAAAGACGGCTGGGATAACCCTGGTGAATTTAAAGTTGCTAAAAACTCATTAAGGGAGCTGGGCCGTTGCCGGTAACCATACTGCCCCAAACTGCACGTACATTAATGTCATATCTTTTAGATCCTGGGACCTTTGGACTGGTTTCAAGTTTAAATTTCTGTAAACATCCCATGCACTTAGCCAACATAACAGTAGCCAAACCCAGCGAACGCACCTCTGTCTCTAACTTAATTGGTGCCTTCCCTTCCTTAGCCAAGTTTATTGCACCGGCACATAAACATGCATGCAAAGTTATATCAGATATGTGTACTCGTAGGCAGTCTAAATTCATAACCCGATAACCCTTTGCAATTGGCAAGTTGTTTTTCACTTTTCGAATTTTAAGCTTCAAGTCACAACCAGTTGAGAATGTTGTATAAACTTCTTTGTTTCTAAACAGTGATTTGTTATTGAATTGTTTGTTTATTTTACGTATTTTCAACTTCAAAATGTGTTTTCTTTGATTTCTCTGCCTTTTAATTTCATAAACTGGTCTACCCAAATGTTTTACTCTTTTAAATCTTCTGTGTCTCCCTAGACCTCTACCAAAAATGCGACCTTTCTTGTATTTGCTTCCCATTTTACTTCATATATATATATATATAGTGTTGCAATGTCAATCTGTATCAGTGTTTCTTTCTGCTTTCCTTAGATTTTTGTTTTTATATGTTCCTCTAATAAAAATTATATTTTTTACTTACCTGTCAATGTATACCATTCTTACCTATAGATATGTGCCTCAAAATAATTGTTTTTTTAAAATAAAATCAGTAATTATTGAAATATTACCTACCGGAAATGCATGTGTGCAGAGAAAATCATTCCACAAACATAGTTGTTTTTTATCCCTTGTACTTACTAACAGCCTCCGATCGATCATTAATGATGTTATTTGTTTGTGGTTTATATATAGGAATGATATGACACATAATCTTACCTATAAATATTCACCGATTGTCCATAAAAAGTATTAAAAGTGTTTGTTTTCGTCTTCGTGATCTTTGATCAACCATTTTTCTCCGAACCGGATATAAGTTATCTGAAATAGTTAATGCTTTCGTATTAGAGTTAACCGTAAAATATAATGTAAATCATTTAATAAGTATGCATTTTATATTAAAATAAACTTCTTTGTATCAAAACCATCGTTGTATTATTCAAAATTTCAATATTATAGATTTTTCTATAATTCGAAACAGCGGATTAATTTGAACTTCTACTTTCGGTTTCTAAAGGTATGAACAACTGTAAACAAATGTTGATTTTAACATAAAAAAAGGTAAATGCATTCAACAAATTAATGTTATGGACACGTAATACAATATTAGATTTAAGAAAAATCATAATAAAGAGGGATCAAAGCTAGGGATTTCTAATGCATGCTGGAAATTCAACGCCACATTGAAACTTAAAAATGGCGCCCTTTATTTTTCGTACACAAGTTAAACAATTTAGTAGAACTATTTAACAGATAATTGACATGCATTTGAAATGCTAGCTTGTACTTCATAAAAACTACACCTATACATTTTACGATTCTGGGCAAGGAAAAGTGCTATTTATGAGAACTGGATTTATTGGAAAAATGTGTGTTGGAAAGTCCAATTTTCAACTTTTAAAATCAGAATTACGTATTTTGTTATTAAAAATTTTCCAAAATCCTTTCAGTGCATGTAACTTCATATTGGTGTGAATGTATGGACCTAATATTAAGACATAAATGTAAGAACTAGCTGAGAAATTACACTTTTAATATAATGCCTCATATGAAAAAAAAATTGACTTTAGCGGAACCTTAAATTGTGTACACACAAGGTGAAACGTAAAAATAACATTTTGTAAGCAAAAAAAAAGTGAATACTAGTAATAGAAGTATAATTTATAAATATCTGAATTACGAAATACAAATTAAACCAAAGCAATTTTTCATGAAGAAATTTGGCTTGTTTATCATGCACCTGTCAGAACTCTCGTTAATGGTTGTTTTTTTTTGCAATATTATAGTGTGTTGTTTCGAGAATTTTATAAACTAAGAGCGAATTAGAGCTTTCTATATTCTATGGATACAAATCTTGTCAAGTTAAGCCATACAAATAGCAGTCGAAACAACTAAATGTATAAATTTAGTAAAAATTGGTAGGGTAAACTATTTTTAAATTAACTTTTCTATAACAGTTTTATCTTTTTAGATGTATTTTTTCTTGCAGCATCGTTTTACGTGTACACATTAAATCTTATAAAAGCTTAAGTAAAAGATGTTCCAATGAAACTCACTCGTATGAGCGTCTTCGTGCATTTAATCAAAAGTTGATTTGATCAACTGCTCGAAAACGGTGTTTTTGTTCAACTTCAATAGTTGAATAAAATCTAATGTGAATGTTTTCTAAACAACTTATTTTTGTAATAAGCATAATAGGAAAAGAACATACGTCTGTTTTTGTTTTTATACATTGTATATTAGTCAATAAACAGTACAAGGTAATGCATTTTCCAAATATAAAGAGAATTGATATACTGTACTTGTCCAATTGTTCTACTATACATAGTGTTAATTCTTATAAAAACCATTATTTAAAGGCAAATTTGAAATTTGAGTGTTGTTGAATGTTTTGTTATTTTAAAAGTCGTTTATGACTCCAAAATAAAAAAAAAAATGACATTAGAACTTTAAACTTAATTATTCAACAAGAAAAAATACAGTGATGCACTAATGCTTCACCACAACAATAAAACTGCATGGTTGCAAAAAGAATATCAAATTGTTTACTGTTGTAACTGAAGAAAACTCTACCCCTTAACGATACATTCGTAGAGTTTTCGTCCGTTCGTAAGATGTTAAGAAATCTCTAATCGGAATTCAATTCTCCCACATAAATTCGCCCAAATTCCAAATATATATAAAATCTATCTACATCATGTATATCTAAATGAGAAGCACAAGTCATATGTAGGCGTGTTTACTCACAGAGGGGAATTATTTGCTTAACGATACATTCGTAGAGTTTTCGTCCGTTCGTAAGATGTTAAGAAATCTCTAATCGGATTTCAATTATCTCATATAAATTCGCCCAAATTCAAAATATATATAATCTATCTACATCATGTATACACGTCTGGCGTATATACTAAATTCAATTTACAACCACTTGGTCGATGCTACTGCTGGTGGAGATTTATTTCCCAGAGGGTATCACAAGCCCAGTAATCAGCACTTTTTGTGCTGATATGAATTGTCATTGATATTGTTATATTTATAAATTTACTGTTTACAAATTTTTGATTTTTTTGAAATGCTAAGTCTTTTCTACCAGGCATAGATTACCTTAGCTGTATTTGGCAAAACTTTTAGTAATTTTTTTTCTCAATGCTCGTCAACTTCGTACTTTATTTGGCCTTTTAAACTTTTTTGGATTCGAGCGTCACTGATCAGTCTTTTGTAGACGAAACGCGCGTCTGGCGTATAAACTAAATTTTATCCTGGTATCTATGATGAGTTTACTTAAATATGGTCTGCTAAAGATTTTGAATGCCTTTGTAGATATTTGAAAATATCTGTACCAAGTCAGGAATACCACTGTTTTTGTCCATTCATTTGATATGTTTTATAATTTGATTTTGCCATTTGATTGGAGACTTCCCGTTTTGAATTTTCCTCTGAGTTCAGTATTTTTGTGATTTGACTTTTTGAATACGTAATTTTCTTCTTTGAAATTAAGTGTCGTATTTTTTCTGCCAAATAAACCTGACCTATTTGTTCATTAAAACTGCATTTTTTCATTATAAATTTTGGTCAGATTCTTGTAATCATATTGATTTGCTTTCGAAAAGAATGTTTTTCCTTGGATATTTTAAAGTTTTTTTATATTTATTATATTTTATGATAAATTAGAGTTCAAACGTGTGTATCGTTTTACTTGACAGTTCATACAGTCCTTGGATGGTGTAAACTTCCCACTAACACCATTACACTATACATCATACACCATTACACCATAAACCGTGTACCATTACACCATACACGTTACACCTTTGCACCATACACCTTACACATTACACCATACACCATTCCCCATTCTATCTACACGATCCGAAATTACCCATTATGCAATTAAATTTCAAAGATTAGTATTATTGTTTCTGTTTACAATACGAAAAAAATAAAATAAAAAGAACTTCGTTTTCAACCAATGAAATGTCGTGGACCATCATTCACACCATTCCCGATCGCACGTTGCACCATCACACCATTCCTCAAACACCATTACACCATTCCCCTTACACCACACACCATAGAACCATACACCTTACACCATTGCACCATATGCCATACACCATTACACCATATGCCATACACCATTACACTAACATGTTTTTGGGGAAGTTTACACCATCCAAGGGCTTTATAATATATATGTTAACCAGAAATTGAATAAATCTCATGTAAATTCTTTTTGAGCTCCCAAGGGCATGAAGGGTCCAATGATAGCTTATGCTATACCTGGCATCTGTCGTCGTCCGTCATCTGTCGTCATCGACGTCTGTCGTTGTCAACTTAAAATACTTTACGAATCTTCTCTGAATTCTCTGGACCAAATACCTTCAAACTTTAACATGTTTAACTGATTTTTCCTTAGGGAGCCGTTTGTTCTAGTTTGTAACTTTGTTGACTCTTTTATTCATGAATTTATATGTGGCACCACTCCTCGTCCAGTGAAATTTTGGTTATAAAAATTAAATTGTGGTGTTTAAATGACAGTAAGGCAAACATATATATGTGTGAATTGGATGCACATCTTTTAATTTCAGAAACTGTCATAACCTTTGCCAAGACATGAAAGAAATCTGTTTTTTCACCAATTTAAATCACAAATACATCAATAATAATGCATATGCTGAAAATCTTCGTTGAACATTTTACCATACATGTAATAACTTCATTTAATTTGTCCGACTTCATTTGGATTTGATTTATAAATATTCAAGGCGTATGATTCTGCTTTTGTTCTTTGCAACCTATATCGAAACGATAGTTATATTTGATCCAGTAATCGTAATACGTTGTCGTATGTTATATTTCTGTTAAAAATGCGATCATCCTGTTTAAAGCTACATCGTGAAGAAATCTTTTAATTTGTGTTTTACTTTTATAACATAAGATTTTTTGTGAAGGTCACAGGTTTGCCGAGAGTAAACAAATTATCCTGAAAGTACAAACAGTGAAATGTCAGATCCATACTTTTGGGAATTCATATTATACAATCATGTTAATCACATACACACAGACAAATAATAGTACAGAAGACACAACATAGAAAACTAAAGACTAAGCAACACGAACCCTACCAAAAACTTGGGGTTATCTCAGGTGCTCCGGAAGGGTAAGCAGATCCTGCTCAACATGTGGCACCCGTCGTGTTGTTTATGTTATTACAAACCCGGGAAATAGTCTAATTCGGTAGGTCACATTCGTGAAAAGGGAAGGGGATTGTAAATACGACATTAGGAACATATCCGATATCATCTGTGAAACGGTTATTCCATAACGGTCACCCAACTCGTGATCGCGTATGTAAAATTAACGAAGGGATGATTTCTACTTCACATTTTGGAACTCTTACCTTGTGAGTAGCAATCCTCTATCAAAGAAATCATGATAAGAAATACAAGCCCGGGAATATCGTATCAATTGGGAGATACATACTCCGTATGCAGGCGCTTCTATCCGATGCTAGTTAGTCCACTCTTCATGTTCTATAGTTTCTTAATACTTATTTTAGATAAATGACATATGTTAGCAGTCATACAGATAAAACAAATAAATGACGATGAATGTTCTAATCGGTCTGTATGTTCTACAGGTATGTACATGTAAAACCTCTTTGGAACCGATATTTGATATTGCAAATAATATATGGTAGTAGACATGTTTACAGTACCCCTCTTTCTTGTTTAATTGTTATAATGTACACTATAAGATTTTTCTTGTTTATTTGTATCAATAAGTTGACAATATGTCAGAACTAACTAATTGAGTTTTACAAGTGTCTTAAACATGTTAAAAGTTTTTTTTATTAATTTAACTCTTCGTATGGTTTTTGATTCTTTTACTTTTATTTAAGATATGTTGTTATTTCTGATTTAAAATGATACAATATATGCTCACATTAAATAAGTATTATGTTTGGTTTTTCAGGTGTATTTAACCTACGCCTATGACTTTATCTGTCCATCGCAACCTCATTGGAAATTTCGTGCGAAATTGATGTGTATGGATCAAAGGAATTATAGCTGTTTATTCGACGTGAATCTTCAAGTTAATGTATACAGAGATAAATGTATAAGACCTAGAATTGTAGGACCTGGTATATTATTTTACTATAAACAATATTTTATTATATAAATAACACATATATAAGAGGGGAATATATCACATTATTTGTTGAAATCTTATTCGACTGTCTTACAACCATGACAACTGAGATGTTTAATTAAAATGTAGCTATATAGCCTGGTAAATCCATCATTTTTTTAACGTAAGGAAATGCACGTATCAAGTCAGAACTATGACGCTTGTTTTTCTATTTGTTTGATGTGTTTAAGCTTTGTGATTTTGCCATTCAATAAATGACTTTGCGATTTGAAATTCATTGCAGTTTAGTATTTTTGATGTGTTACCTTTTTTTTCTGTTACCCAGTGAAAACATTGTCAATGTGTTTCGATCTGTAACAATCTGCTCTTTCACACTCTTACCTATGTGTTATTTTATTTATAATACAAGATGTTCTGTTATTTCTGTCTATTAAGTTTCAATAATTTTGACTCCTTGTATACAGTTATCGTCCGTATTGAATTGAGTGCATAATTGACAAATCGTTTCCGTAAAGGGGAATAGAGTATAACATTGTATAATCCATGGAATTGAGGAATTATTTCAATAATTTTGCATTTAAAAACGAAGTATAATAACATAAAATATAGATACATATATATAGAAAGATGTGGTATGAGTGCCAATGAGACTACTCTCAATCCAAATAACAATGTATATAAGTAAACCATTATAGGTCAATGTAGGGCCTTCAACACGGAGCCTTGGCTCACACCGAACAATAAGCTATAAAAGGCCCCAAAGTTACTAATGTAAAACCATTCAAACGTGAAAACGAACGGTCTAATTTATATAAAAAAAAGAGAAACGAGAAACACGCATAAATTGCATAAACAAACGACAACTATTGTAGATTAGGACAGGTGCAAACATTTGCAGCGGGATTGAACGTTTTAATGGTTACAAACCTTCTCCCTCTTTCTGAAACAATAATTTAACATCACAACATACAAAAACACACGATAAAATATCAATTGAAAGGCTTAACTCAATCAAAAAACGTAAATTAACACACATGTATATTTATTGGTATTGATTTTGATATAACATGGCCGTAATTACATTTAAAACATACCTTTAAATTGAAACCCGTGTTTGTGGATCACTTTAAGGAACTTTTTCGTAGTGTCATTTTCACTAAATAGATAAGTCAAGTCTATATTATTGTAATCATGTTATGGTATTTATGCATATTATATATCAGAATGATTTTGTAAAGACTTTTTGTACCAATTTTACTGGAAATATAATGTTAGACCTTAGGTGAAAGAATAAAACATTTTTATATGAAAAATAATAGGAAACTGTGGTATTATTGACGACGAGACAACTGTACCCCGACACAAGGACGTTTCTGTATTGTCCAATAGGTATACATTAGACATTCAAGAGTTACCAAAGCCCATATCGTAAAGTAAACTGTAAAATGTCCCGACTTGTCAAAAAAGGGGAACGGTATTTTGATCTTAAATTAAAAAAAAATGATAACTAAAGTTTTCAAAACACACGATTATCCAATTTACATTTAATATCCGGATATTTTGACTGTAACTTTTTTGGATTCGAGCGTCACTGATGAGTCTTTTGTAGACGAAACGCGCGTCTGGTGTATATACTAAATTTAGTCCTGGTATCTATGATGAGTTTATTTGAATAAAAAATGTCACTATGATCATGATATATTAACCAAGCACAAAATGAGATATTTAACCTGACATTGTCATGCTACAGATACTTTTGTTGATATTAGCTAAGGTTTTACTATATTGTAGATTTATGTTACATTTAGAATTGGATTTCACGAACAAAAGAATGTGGTCTGATCATATCTCCCCCTCCACTGTCTGATAATGGCTTAATCGTAAACGAAAAGTAAATGTGAAAAAAAAAACTAATAACAGCCACTTAATTTCAGGCACCTGATAGAAAACAGGCACATACAACATTTGACGAGTTTCACATGTTTTCGGGCTCTTACCGCCGCTAAGGAATCCCTATGACAGTAGTGCAACAGCACATCTAAAGAAAAAAAAACCCAGTACAAACAAGTTGGAAAGTGCTTAACCCGTGAGATCGGGGCAAACACCCTCCCCAGAAAAGAAACCAAATTATAATAAGACACAAAAGATGTAAATAACAACCAATAAATAATTCATCTTCTTACAAATAAAATGTTTACATCACTTAGATATAATTAAAAAGTGTCATAACCTTACCGACAAAAACATAACCTTTTGTAATGCCATTAAAACGGCAAGGTGTAGGTCATGAGCGTCTATAACATTTTGACAAAACAAATGTATGTGAAAGTCACTAAGATTCAGTCCACGAGTTCAATTTATAACCTTTAAGATGTCAAAGAGTCAATACGTTTAGATGTGCTTTTATTTTTTTCAAACCGTTTCTTAGTTAAGGACTTTAATGAAACCAACTTACGCAGTTCTGTATTATATGTCATTCAGAAGTTTATTATCTGTTTTTTTTTTGTAAATGGTACAAATTTAGTTAAATCAAGGTTGAAAGTAAAGAATACATTCCTAAGTTTTTTGAAAATTAAACAAAGGAACAATTTGTAGCTATAGTACGATAAAATTTTCAAAAAGATCGTATGAAACTTATAAAACAGAGACGGAAGATACAAAAGAGGGACGAAAGATACCAAACTGAAAACGCCATGGCTAAACAAGAAAAAGACAAACGGAAAAAAATAGTACACAACAAAGAAAACTAATGATTAGCCACACGACATACACCAACACCTAGGGTTGATCTCAGGTGCTCCGGAAGGGTTAGCAGATCCTGCGCCACATTTGGCATCTGTCGTGTTGCTGATGTTGTTACCAATCCGGTAAATAGTCGTATTCGTTAGGTCACATTCGTGAAAAGGGAATGGGGATTGTAGTTACAACATAAGGAACATATTCGATATCATCTTTGAAACAGTTATGCCATACCAGTCAACCAACTCGTGATGACGTCCGTACAATTTACGACGGGGTGCTTTGAACTTCATAATTTGGAACTCCTAGTTTGATAGCTTCCTTGTGAGCAGCAAACCTCTATCAAGGAAATCATGATAAAAGACATTTCAAATCAAACAATTATTTCGAGGTTGCGCTATGTTTTGCTTAAATTGGAAATATAAACACATTCAACAAAGAGAGTAAACGTTTATTCGTGCTTGACCATTAGTCTAGATTTTTATGGAAGTGCACCGCACTACATATGTGCTACAGGGCAAACATATTGTGCAGATGTTGAGCTTTTTTAATGATATATACTTTAGCCGTGGGTGAATTGTTTTAATGATTAAGGTTTCTCAATTAAAGGCACTTCCGGACAAATCATCATAGTACAGATTATTTTTTGATATCCTGTGTGTATTAACTGACGGTTCGTTAAATACTGTCAAACTTCGAAACTATGTGCATCAATGAAAGAACCAATTCAATTGTTTACGTAATGTGTAAATATATAATCCTTGATTCCATAGTTAGCCAGTTTATATATAGATAATTTATTGTTGTTTTTTATAATAGTCTCACGGTTAAACAGGTTACCCTGTCATATTGATAAACAAAAATCACATGTTTTTATCATTACAGGCTATAAATACGTTTTTCAACCAAATCCAAACAGAGATAGTTGCAGTCTATCACGATATCAACCTTATATTTTTAACACAACTGGTTATAGTGAATGTGTCCTTAAAAAACTACCGTGTAGCAGCGAAGGCCAGAAAACACACACAGATGGCAGCACTAGGTCAGACAGAACATGTACTTGTAAACAAGAAATAGGATATAACTTTGTTAGCAGCCCACAAAATGAGTGCTACTGTAACCCCTCAAGTGAAGATTGCTCCTGCTATCTCGGAATTTATCCAAACAAAACATTGAATGAATGTAAAGGTGAAGTATAATAATATTTTCATCAAACCAATGTAAAGTCTATTGTAACCCTTAACAAGCATATTGAATTGTTTGCATACTGTGATCATGACAATAGAGGTAATAGTTTTATTTGAATTCTAAATGTTCTTAAACTTATGCTATATTTTAAAATAGATCCTGAAATTAATATGATGTTTGACGGCATCGTTTTTTTTTTCAACAGGGTTCATATGATTTTGCTTTTATGTACTGCAAAAAATGTTTTTTTTTTTCATTTCATGCTTACATTGTTTGGTTTTATTATTATTGTATGATATACTGAATGTCGGACATTTATGCAAGTACGCTGCATCAGGTGCTCACGATATTTAGAAGTCTCGACCTGGATTTTTGTTTCACATATTGTAAATACGGATATGTTGCTCGCACGTATGACAGCTAGTGTTATAAAATTATATAACTTTGCCTAACTTGTTATTTGGATAATCTACCTCTACAATACTAATAGTAAGATCTTCTAAAATGAACATTTTATAAGTAGGATAGATCGTAGCCTATCATTGCTCATTGTAAGGCTTGTCACTGCGCATTTCAAGTGAAAATTTACTTTTTATATTAAAAAAATGCCAAATCTACTATGTAATAACTTTGGATTTGATCGAATTGACAATTGTGTAAACCAATTTATTTTCGTTTTTCTGAAACATGTGAAAAATCTATGGCGTGTTTAAATTGAAAAAGACAATTGGTGTTACTCGTATCACCTATTATAACTTAAATTCAATCACATGATTTGCATTGCATTCCCCATTTTTGATTCGACATTTCGTTGAAAGTATGACAAAGCCTTGGACGATGGATGTTTCATATATCATGTGTATATTAACATGTAGCTATATACCTGATATAGTTTTGCGCAATAGTAAATCAATGAAGTAAATTGTAAAATTGTTCAGCTTCAAACTGTGTTATTTTTTTTAATTGGCATCTCATTATGTTAACAAAACCAATGATACGCTGGTAAATTGGTTTGTCAAATGAATTGCCACGACATTGATTTTCAAAATCATCAAAATTGTAAATGATTTTCCATATACAATTATATCAAATCTATTAAATTTGAAAAAAAAAATGTTAAGCAGTTATTGTTTTTATTATTCGATAAACGGTCCTTTCAATGGTAAACCAGTTGAAAGATACTATTGGCTAGAGGTATAGGGGGAGGGTTGAGATCTCATAAACATGTTTAACCCCGCCGCAATTTTGCGCCTGTCCCAAGTCAGGAGCCTCTGGCCTTTGTTAGTCTTGTATGATTTTAAATTTTAGTTTCTTGTGTATAATTCGGAGTTTAGTATGACGTCCATTATCACTGTACTATTATGCATATTTTAGGGGCCAGCTGAAGGACACCTACGGGTGCGGGAATTCTCGCTACATTGAAGACCCATTGGTTGCCTTCGGCTGTTGTTTGCTCTATGGTCGGGTGGTTGTCGCTTTGACATATTCACCATTTCCTTTCTCAATTTTATTACACTTATGTGGATCTTGATAAGTTCTTAACTGTGAGTTAAGATTTACACGAAAAGCTCAAATTATAAAACACGACCACACGAAAAATATCAATTTAAAATTACAACTTTTTTAAACATAAAAAAAACCACAAATAAGGAAAAAAACAAAAACAGAACATTATATAAAACAGATTATAAAACTATCGGCTAATGGTTTCTTTATATTCCTTTCAGGTGTGAGTACCTATACTGAAGTAAACATTAACTTGATCAATTTCCATGGAGATAAGTAAGTTTTGTTCCCTTCAATTTTCAAGTCGTCGTTTATTCTTCAAGTTTAATGTGTTTTTGAAATAAGAAAAAAAAAGATTTATACCATTTAATAAAACAAAAATATATCAATAACATATTTAGACGCATGATCGATTTGACTGGATGGAAACCCAATCATTGTCGCCGTAAAATAAATGTAGATATATATTGGTAGTCTAGATATAAATGACTGAGTATTTTAAAGTTTACCAAACTGTAATAGTGTAACCATTTTACATGCCATGTAGTTTATGTCATTCTGTTTTTTCCTCAAAAATATATTATATTATACATTAAACATGTGAAAAAACACAATATTATGTGATTAAAAGAGAACTAACAAATAGAATTGTAGAACAACATGTGAAATGATAACTCTTTTAATACTTTAGAATATAAAAACATATAATGTGGGTGTTTCAGTGCTCGTTTTCTAACTATATAACATAATACTTAAATTCAGTGATATTTTCTACATAAAAACTACATTATCATCATTCTTGCCTCTCTGTTTACACATTTTAAACAAAAACAAATAAAAAAGTCGTCTGTATTTGTAAAAGAGACAGTCCTAAAAAAAGATAAGACAATATAATGTTCTCCGATTAAATTAATTTTTTTGTAATTGAATTGTTTAACGTTAAACTATGCAGATATTTTGTACAACCTAGTCAGATCGTTTTTTTTTATATTGTTTTTAATCCGGGACGACATAAAACAGAAGATGGATTTGTAGATTTTATGAATTTAACAAGATTTATATGAAAAATCAATTTGTTCTATATACCAAAGTGTGCCAATAAGCATTCATATGTATTTCAATAGGTTGAATAATTCAATGGCATTTACGAACAAAGACTTCGACAACTTTAAATACAACATAGCTGGTCTTAAAAGTACGTACAAGATGTTTTGCAACTTACAAACCTTTAGATATTGTAACGCACGTTTAAAAAGATTTTAGTCAGCAAATTACTTCTAAAAACGGATTGTAAAATATGTGACGAAGGATTAACTTATCCAATCTGTTTCAATTAATTTGTTAGCATGTCTATCCAATCTTATTGTATGTTTTTTTCTCAGTTTTTAACGGTGATACTAGAACATGTAATGAAATTCCAGGCTTTGACTTATTTTCAACTACATCAAAATACATTCTGAGAAGAAGACTGTTCTTTCTTTGTTTTTCAATAAAAAATAGTTTACAGATGTTAAAGTCACCAAAGACATTGTACAATAAAAACAATAGATACATGTACAACAGGGACATTTAAACGTATGAGTAAAAAACAAACGGTAATAAAAGAGAACGAAAAACGACGAAAAAGCAAACATGTGTACATAACCACTCCTTCGAAAATTGAAGACTGATGAAATTGAGCCCATGAAGGGACAGAGATGAACTTCAGTTCTTCGTAAGGGTAAGCAGAACCTGCTTAACATGTTTCATCCGTCGTGTTGCTTATGTATGCACAACCCAAGTTATTATAGATATAGGAAAATGTAGTGTGAATGCCAATGATACAACTCTCCATCCAAATAACAATTTATGAAAGTAAACCATTATAGGTCAATGTACGGCCTTCAACACGGAGCCTTGGCTCACACCAAACAACTAGCTACTAAGGGCCCCAAATTCACAAGTGTTAAACCATTCAAACGGGAAAACGAACGGTCTAATCTGTATAAGTCCAAGTTGAGAAGGATAATTCCATGAAAATGGTACGAATTTTGGTAGCAACATAATCTGTAAAACAGATATTTCATAAAGGCCAACCAACTCATGATGACGTCCATATAATATTCGAAGGGATAATCTCAATTTCAACATTTGGAACTCATAAATTCATAGGTTCCTTGCAAGCAAAAATAACATACCATGAAAATCATTATCTAAAATGGTTGATCTGGAATACTTAACTAATTGGGAGTTTATACTTTCAAGTGGAAAGTCTATAGGTGTGTAGCTTAAATTATCACTTTTTTCCTAACGCTTTTTGTCAATTTTTAGATGCATGTCAAGGTATAAGGCAGACTTTGCGTATCTTTTGTTTTCTTTGTTTCAAGTTCGATGTGAAGGATGCGTTCAACACAGTCACCATATATTGAGTTATTTAGCAGAAGGACGTCATCTACAATTATATATAGTGGAACGTGAAGTTCATGGATAATGCGCTGTATTTGTAATTGTACAATGTTAAATTGAGAATGGAAATGGGGAATGTGTCAAAGGGACAACAACCCGACCATAGAGCAAACAACAGCTGAAGGCCACCAATTGGTCTTCAATGCAGCGAGAAAACTCCCGCACCCGGAGGAGTCCTTCACCCCTAAACAAATATGTATACTTGTTTAGTGATAATAGACGTCACACTAAACACCGAACTATACACAAGAAACTAAAATTAAAAAATCAAATACATTGCGTTAATATACCGACAACCCTTAGATCCCTTTATAGTGCCTTCATATTCCTTTAACAAAACTGATAAATAAGTTACAAAATTTAGAATACACATATTATTACAAATAAATAAATATGATTCAGAAAAAAACTGTATTCCTAAATGAATTAAACATAAATTTAAAAAAAAAAGGATAACAAGAGGTTGATTAGGCAATTATGTAAACAAAAGACAAAAGCTTCACCGCAACAAACAGAATTACAATTTTCTAGATTAATATATGATAAAAGTATTTCATCTTTTACGTTTGGATCTGAAGTTATTTATGCCCCGAAATAATTCGGTTCATTAACATTGCCTGTTTTATGTGTCAGATTTCTTATATTGAGAGCTCAGCACCCTGATTTTGTTTATGATTAAATATACATATTATCAACAGTAATTTTATGTAAATCATCTCAGCACGTCTTGATAACATTATAGATATATATGTTAGCAGTTTATCAAGATCATATAAATTGTCCAATCCTGCCTGTGTCTATTGTATGCCTATTTGTCAATAAAAGGTCACAAAGTTTGCCTCAAATGGTCACGTTAGAAATTTTGTCTCAATATTATCATATCTAAAAATATATCAAACAGTATTTAACTAATGTATGAGCTAGAAGTGTTTAAACAAATCCATAGTTGCAAAAGTTGTATGTATGAAGATACCAGTCTGATGTACGACTTTACTAAACGTTGTAAAGAAATGACTGTTTACATCTGATTTTTTCACAACATCCAGGGACAGTTATTGTTTTCTAAAAAAAAAAGTAAAATCACAAAAATACTGAACTCCGAGGAAAATTCAAAACGGAAAGACTCTAATCAAATGGCAAAATCAAAAGCTCAAACTCATCAAATGAATGGATAACAACTGTCAAATTCCGGACTTGATACAGGCGTTTTCTTATGCAGACAATGGTGAGTTTATGCAAAAGAAATTAAAAATAATAAAAATATAACTTTGGAACATCCAGTTATTTGTTTTCCGACATGGGGGGTAGGCATTTATTCAGTTTTTTGCCCGTTGGCCCTTAAATTCTTAAACTTTTTCTGCCGTTTCTAGCAATATTGAAAATTTAGTGCATATATAGGATAATACAAACTAGCGTTAGTTTTATTGAGTTACTTCATATTCATAGCTTATATTTTTTATTATTCCTCGATTACAAAAATAAATCAGTTACATTAGGTGTTACGGCTTATATTTTGGTTTCCAGCAGGACAAGAACATCTTACCAATAATATCTTCTTAGAATCTATGAGTTTCAATTGCTGAGAAGAGTAAATATACATGTGTAAGCCCTTCTTAACAATTTAAATTACAAATATTTATATTTTTATTTTTGCTTCCAGGGCTTTATGTAAACTATGCATACAGTTGGTTACAGACCAAGCATTACATAAAGTAGACCAACGTCAACGCCGCGTACACATAGTTTGTGAAATAACCTCTTTTTGCGTTTTCTATATACTTGCGTTTACTATCTTTACGTTAATGCGGTTAAAATGGAAATGTCAAATGTCTACCCAAGTGAACGTGCCTTTACTCTTTAATCAACAATAAACGGGCACTAACCTCATATTTAACGTGCATTAAACAGTAAATGGATATTTCAAACAGATTATACGCTTGTATTTTCACATGCACTTGAAAATAAACACAAGTTTATTTTTTGCGTTTACTAATTCATGAAATAAACTGCGTGTACATTTTGTTGAATTGACTGTTATTTTTATATTTAACGTATATGTGAATAAAGCATAACATTTCAAAAACACTATTGAATCAAAATATTATCTTTTATTAATTACTAAGAATCTGTTCTAATAACTTGAAAAAGCGGATTTTCTTCATTTTCTTTTCAAAAATTATACTTGTACAAATAACGACTCATCAAAATATTTGAAAATATTATCCCAAAATTAAATATTGCAAAACTATTTGTAAATGTACGAGTATGTTGAATACAGTATCATGAGTAATTAGTCAACATTCTTTTCAGTAGATTCACTGGTATTAAAGAGATAATCGTAACTGGAATTACGATTGTCCCAATATAGCGACGGCAGATATAGGTAAAATCTTTACAGTCATTTTTCTCCATTGTAGCATGTTTTTGTCAACAGTTACTCAGCTGCAAGGTTTTTCTATACCATAACATCATATTTGAATCGTAACAGTTCACTGGAATTGTCTAAGCGCTTTGAAAATTGCCGTTGAAAAATTCGGGATGACAATCGTAACTCTATGGAGTTTTTTATTGTTTGATAATCGTAATTTCGTTAGCGGATAATAGTAACTGAAAAATATTAAATGTGTCTTTCAGCATTTCAAAGGCATTGTGTGTATTAAAATGTAAATGTACAGTTAATTAATGACATTGACGGAAAATAAAAATAAATGAAGAAACTTACAGGTTAATATCTAAGACCAATTTACTTATAAATCTCTCGATTTATGGGCGTTTTTCTACAAAACCGTGATTTCTTGTCTCAGCCATTTTTTTGACAAAAATGTGTTTGATCTTTACAAGTAATTGTTTGTGCAGTCAGGACTTACATTTAACATTTTTAAGCAAAGAAACATACAATTTTTAGAGGGACTTATAAGCTATTGATTCCTGAATGATTCAAAATAACCAAAATGGCATGTCCCTAGACGCCCTATTCAACATTCATTCTCAATGTTTGCAAGAAATATAAACATAAGGGTCTTACAAAAGAAGTGATGTTTTTATAACGGCAGTTTAATTGTTGACAAAAAAAAAAGAGCACATCAAATGAACCAGACTGATACCATATTTTTGTTAATGTCCACTACGATACGGTTCAAATCTCCTTCAGTATCTCATGTATCTGGTTTTAAAATTATGAAAAAAAATATCAGTGTACAGCTTAGTACGTGCTTTGATGAATATAATCATTCTTGTTACTATTGCAATATATTGGAGATTTTTATTTTTTTCAATTATATTCGTGCACAACAAATAACAAGGGTTAGTTTCATGTATTTTTCAGTATGTTATCAACATAGAATAGGGTTGATGTCAACTACGAAACTTTTTTTCCACTACGATCGAAACGGTTTTGTCCCCTACGACACTTATCAAAATGTCCACTACTTAACATGAGTTGTACGTTCATATGTGAAGTACTGTCTAATATTTATCGATAAAAAATGGTTCTTAAATTCAGAAAAAAATGAGATCTTTCTAGTTTATAAAGTTAAAAAAACTGGAATGTCTATGGAGACATTAAAATGGAATAAGATGTGCGTTTAAAAGCAGTTTCATAGTGGACAAATGTCCCCTACGAAACAGTACATACATTATGAAAATGATATCATTTTAAAGAGTATTTAAGATTGCATTTTTTATTTACAAACAGATCTACAATAGAGGTATTCAAAATAACTGTACAAATAAAAATTTCGACAAGTTGATTTTTCATTCTTTTAGGTCTGAAATTCACACTTTAATTGAGCAACGTCCTTATAACTGACATCAATATGCATAACCTTTTAATATATACATGTACCTGTTCAAGATATTGACAATGAAGCAGCTGTCGGGTCAGGTATTGTGGTAAGTAGATATTTTAATTGTTTTCAAAGTTTCAATGTTATGTGCGCGGTTTTTTTGGGGGAGAAAATGGAGGGGGGTTAGCAATATCCCATATCCCAAAAGTCCAAAACTGCAGTTTCTTTTTTTCTCGAATACTTAACGTCTTTCCTACTTTATTATGACATAGAGGGTATGGGCTAGAATTGAACCAGCAGTGACTTTCCGGGGGACGAAATAGCACATATAGCCACCTGCATTAAATGATTTAAAACAATATTCACTATATTTACTATGTTTTTATTCAGGATAAATCAATGTTCTTTAACGGTCGTATGGCCAGCTGAAGGACGCCTCAGGGTGCGGGAATTTCTTGCGACATTAAAGACCTGTTAGTGACCTTCTGCTGTTGTTTTTTCTATGGTCGGGTTGTTGTCTCTTTGACACATTTCCCTTTTTCATTCTCAATTTTATCAATCACAAATCTGATGTAGGGTGACACATGCGTTTCGCCCGACAATTATTGCAATATATCATAACTTCCTTTAAAATTGCCTCTTTGCTCATTTCCATATTTTGTGACATTCCTAGGTCTTGGAGTTTTCTGTATTTTAACATAGTTCGTGTTTTTCCCATTTCCAAATTTCTTGAAGCTTGTTCACCCTTCCAATTTAATGATATAATAGTATCTAGCTGTTTTCATTAGAACTATTAATAATATATGCACAAAAAGAAATGTCATAAGATGTTGAAACGTGATTTATTCATCACCATAATTTCATCATGTGCTATCAGATATACGTTTTTAGTGTCAATATCAATAAAACACTATCTAGTTATGATTATCTTCTCATTTTTTGAATACCATAATTACGATTATCTTTTTTCCGAGTTGCGATTATCATCCCGAATTTTTCAAACCTTGCAGCTGAGTAACTATTGACAAATACAGGCTACATTTGGAAAAAATGACTGTAAAGATTTTACCTATATCTCCCGTCGCCATATTGGGATAATCGTAATTCCAGTTACGATTATCTCCTCAATACCAGTGAGATTCAATTAGGTTATGCTTCAAGAAATAAAATAAATCTCATATCGTACAAAAAAATGGTTATTTGCTGTCGAACATTATCGGGGCTATTCATCTAAAAGTTAA
This sequence comes from Mytilus edulis, assembly GCA_019925275.1. Taxonomy (NCBI): domain Eukaryota; kingdom Metazoa; phylum Mollusca; class Bivalvia; order Mytilida; family Mytilidae; genus Mytilus; species Mytilus edulis. The sequence goes on along the minus strand of CM034360.1, from coordinate 56,949,265 downwards.
TTATTGGCCAATCTGAGTTAACGTGCGTTAACTTTTAAAGAAAATAGAAGACGCGTCTTTTTTTCATGTAAACACGGATGTAAACGCAAAAGTAAACGCAGGTTTACTCTTGACAAAATTAAAAGACCCACTGTTTTCGAGTAACGTGGAGTTTTACGCGAAAGTAAACACCAATTTTTTCTTATGTTTACCGAAATTTCAGAGTAAACGCAGATTTAATGCGGTGTTTACATGAAGTGCACTCGAGTAAACGCCGCGTTACTTTGTCTCCGCACAGCTACATGCATGTAATGATTGGTTTGCACCCAAATGTAATGTAAACTGTGAGTCATCATAGTTAAGGCCAGGATTTTCTCAATTATCATGAAAAATTTATAAAACTTTATATTTGAGTAAATTTCATTAAAATCTCTGAGAAAAACCAGATTTAGTTAATTTCTTTATGTTCTCTTCTTTAACCAATCTAGGTTAGATTTCTGTAAATGTCGACAATGCAATTCCCTATAGGAACTCCTTTTACAGCTAAACTGTACTAAATATTTACAAAATGCAACTTACGTTGTGATTACTTCAAAATTTACATGAGTACAGAGATTTTTAAAAGGATTTCTAATGACGCTAAATTTCTAATTGCCTCTCTAAAATTGTCTAATTTATGGTATTACCTAATGCACTTAGCACATGCAGGTCTATATCAATCACTAACATGCAAAATTGACCAACAAATGTCGAACATAGAGCAAAAGGGATGTTAACTAAATAGTACAATTGAGAATAGAAATGGAGAATGTGTCAAAGAGACAACGACCCGACCATAGAACAGACAACATCAGAAGGTCACCAACAGGTCTTACATGCAGCGAGAAATTCTTGCATCCGGAGGCGTCCTTCAGCTGACCCCTCATCAAATATACATACTAGTTCAGTGATAACGCATACCATACTAAACTCCAAGTTGTACACAAGAAACTAAAATTAAAAATAATATAAGACTAACAAAGGCCAGCGGCTCCTGACTAGGGACAGGCGCAAACATGCGGCGGGGTTAAACATGTTTATGAAATCTCAACCCTCTCTCTATACATCTAGCCAATTTTAAAAAAGTAAACGCATAACCATACGCACATTAAATTCAGTTCAAGAGAATTCGAGTCTGATGTCAGGAGATGTAACCAAAGAGAATAAACAAAATTACAATAATACATACATAACAACAGACTACTAGCAGTTAACTGACATGCCAGATCCAGACTTCAATTAAACTGTTTGAAAGATTGTGTCTTCATCATATTTACATCAGGCACACCCCTTGCCGTTAGGGGTATAGTATCACACCATCATAACATATTTGAGAAGAATACAACCCGTGTCATGCCAACAACTGGCTTTCAAGTAAATGTGTTTAGTTCCGATGCAAAGATCCTATAAATGAATCAATATTAACGCCAAAATATGCAATCCTCAATGACATGACACCAGTATCGTAGCTATACCCCTTCTTAATAAGTCTATTTAAAGGTTTTATTAGCGTCTGAGGTGCATACTGACATCTGTGTGCTTTATAAAGAATATTTCCATAAAGAATTGGATGTGAAATACCTGAACGTATAAGAAGTCTGCATGTTGAGCTATATTTACGAATGATGTCTTTACACCGATGATAAAATTAAGTAAATGTTTTGACTAGTTTGTGATATCGAAAACCTTGGTGTAATAATTTTTCAGTAATACATATATATCTTTAGTTGAACTCAATTGCACAACTGGTCATTTCATTTTATCCAGTAAAAATTAACAAATCTGATAAAAATATATAATTCACTGGGGATCAGTTCTCCATTGTTATCACGTTTTGTTGTTTGAATTGCTTTCATACTTATTCTTATACGTGTACCCTCAATTTGGTAAACATTGGGACGCATTTACAAATCAATAATTTTGAAAAGATCCGGCTATATCGTCTTGTTTGCATAAAGTTTATCTATCAACCGAACGTGTGAAATTACCATTTGTATGTGAATTGACTGTAAATGTGGTAGGTTGTCCTGTCATTTTACTACCAAAATAGGTCATTTAACAATACAAAATTATAAAAAAAACCTAGTCAAGAGGGATCCAGCTCGATATGTCATTCATGTTACAATAAAAACTCATATCTTTTTCTCTTAAATTTCAGATGGATACAGTGCCAAAGCAGTCATAAATGTTTTGATATTAGTTTTTTCGTATGCCGGTAAGTATGTTGAATTTTATCAAATCAAGATCAATCAATAATCAAATAAATTTTATTGTAAATAAACTCATCATAGATACCAGGACTAAATTTTGTACATACGCCAGACGCGCGTTTCGTCTACAAAAGACTCATCAGTGACGCTCGAATCCAAAAAAGTTAAAAAGGCCAAATAAAGTACGAAGTTGAAGAGCATTAAGGACCAAAATTCCTAAAAGTCATGCCAAATACAGCTGAGGTAATCTATGCCTGAGGTAGAAAAGCCTTATTTTTTTTCAAAAATTCAAAAATTTGAAAACAGTTAATTTATAAATATAACCATATCAATGATAATTCATGTCAGCACAAAAAGTGCCGACTACTGGGCTTATGATACCCTCGGGGAAATAAATCTCCACCAGCAGTGGCATCGACCCAGTGGTTGTAAATAAACTCATCATAGATACCAGGACTAACATACAACCACCACGGTAAGGGAACGTTCATGTTTAGGCATATAAAAATTACATTCTAATGCAATTTGTATGTAACAATTTTTTTCATTGACTAAAAGTTGCCGTCAAATCCACAGTTGACCAGGCGTAACTAAGGAGGGACAACCATTTTGAAATGATTGAATCATCAAATGTTGGATTACTACTATATAATTCAAAATAAAAAAAAAAACCTACCTCGAATTCGCCGTTTTAAAGTTATTTTATCCGAATCTGAAGCGTACAGGTAACGTAATAACCTCCAGTTTGTAAGTTTTCATTTGTATGACGTCACGTTTACCCATGACGTGTTTGCGCCAAAATCATTTATAAAGTTTGGCGGATGTTTTTTTATTTGTCAAATTTAGACATTTTTCTAAGTTTTATCGTATTTTTTCTTTTTGAAATGCATTAGAATCGGAATAACAGTACTGTAGTTGAAGAGTTGCCACCGTCAATTTTGATTTAACGGTCGCAAATATCCGTTTTACTGTCTCCGCTACGCGTCGCCAGTAAAACTGCATTTGCGACCGTCAAATCTACAATTGACGGTGGCAACTCTTCAACTACAGTACTGTTATTCCTTAATTCTAGGATTGCTTTAAAATACATTCTAAGGGGGCTCGCCACTACTGGACGAAAAAACAACTGTCCATACCAGTAACAGTCGTTCTAAGACTGATAATGTTTGTTAAAGTTGTAACAGTTGTTAAATGTCACTGCTGTAGATATTTTGTAACTGTCCCAACTTTAAAAGTGTTTGTCTATAACATAAATCGACTGCAACAACGCAAGAAATAACTGTCACAGTCATTAAAGGACTAACACAACTATTTCAAAGTTGTAACAGTTGATTTACAACTGACCCAACTCGAAAAGCGTTGCAACAGTCATAAATAAACTGATTAAACGCCTAAATGGTTGTCACAGTCGTAATAAAACTGATGCAACCATTTGGAAGTTGTAACAGTTATTTTATAACTGTCCCAACACGGAAAACGTTGAAACAGTCATAAATAAACTGTTTAAACGCAGAAAAGGTTGTAACAGTTAAAATATGATAGCTAAAACCATTGTATAGTCATAGCTAATTTATAAGCGTAGCAACTTCCAAACATTGATCTTCATGTACACTTTAAAGTCACGGATACAAAATGTCTGACGGTTAAATTATTTGTAAAACAATTTTACCGTGTGAAATATAAGGTTGTGACAAAGAGAAACAACTATCACTTCCATTTAATACATTAATTTTAGATACATATTGATTTAAAAAAAAAAGTATTCTGAAATATTTGCCGCTGAACACATTTTTGTATTCCTCGGTTATTTAGTGAATGTGGTGAATTTATATTTTTTTGACACTCCCTCGCCTCTAATCCCTTCGAACAAATAAAATCGGAACCAGCACTAGATACCTGCAATTTTACTAGATAATAGATAACTACTAACAGAAAAATCGAAAAACGTTACCCAATATATTTGTAACCAAATGTATCTTTATAACTGTATTAACAGTTGACAATTTTTCAATATTATCTAAACAACATATTCAATTATTTTCTTTTTAAATAAGTTAGGTGTGAAATCATTCATGCATACAAGGTTGTTTTCAATACCCGTAGTTTTACGAATCACACTACTTCATAATAACGGTCAATATACACGATATACTCTAAACCTAACGGGGAACTCCTAATACACACACTTGTCAAACTTATCCCCATATTAAACTGCTTAATATTTTCTTGAGGGCTGATTTCACACACCTGTTCTGAGCTTTTATTTGGGGCTACATTTTTTTTCTAGTAAGCTTATAAATATTGCCGTATTAACCATTTTGATTTCTATACAAAAGTCATAAAAAAAAATCAAAGCTATGTTCAACATCTAACACATCTTTTGCAGCTATGAAAAAAAATCTTAAATCTATCTAAATTTGATTTGATTTATTTTATATTACCGTATTTTATTTTTGAATAGTTCGATATTAACTCGACTTTTTACTGTATATTGAACCGAATGATCTATTTAAAGTTCAAATGTAATTGATACACATAATACATGTAAATACATTTCAGCATTCATGATTGAGGTAAAAAATATTATCACTCGCGAGAAAACTTCATATTTTCACCGGATTTTTTGCAACCAATTTACCAAACATATTTTGTAAAAAAAAAAGTATTTATAGATACTAGTAGATCGACGTACTGTACAAGACCCGACAAAATAACTAGCGCCAGTGAAAGTTTAAATGTTCAAAACAATAAAACTCGCATTGTTTCAGACAGGGAAATCAAATCTTCTTTTATTTATTCACATCACGGTTTAGAACTTGTTGTATTCTTTAGACTCCTGGTCTTATTAAATTCTATAGACTGACATCGAAATCTCTTAAATATGTGGTTTCAGTTGATCATATGCCGTACTAACGTTTATCCAAAATATTTTTCCCCATTTCAATTTTTCAAATTCAAATTATTTAACCATATAAATGCTTGTCCAATAGTGATATATTATTCAATCAGTAAAAAAATTAATAATTTTACGAGATGTACAGATAATATTTTGGGTCCCTTTATAGTTTTTTGTTCAGTGTGAGCCGCGGCTCCGTGTTGAAGGCCGTACATTGACCTATAATTAATGGTTTACTTTTATAAATTGTGATTTGAATGGAGAGTTGTCTCATAGACACACACACCACATCTTCCTATATCTATGACAGTACAGTAATGGAAAGTTTAAAATGGTCACATTAATATTGGTGACATTATATCCTGCTTCTCTGCCTGCTGAACATGCTGAATGGCAAAATTCTGACCGTATTCAAAATAGAAGTTACTTTCATTGTCCAGTCTCAGTGTAAGATTCAGTGACTCTTTTCATCCCGGATGGCAACTATTAAAGAACCTACCAAGTGTATTTATTGTTAAATTGTTCTTGTTTTGAACATGCATGTAATATTTGCTACTGGACAATAAACAAAATTATAATATTGCAAGTAAATAATGAATATGTTATTTTGAGACTCTCATGAAGATCAATTCAAAATAATTTGATTAACCTCTTGAAATACAGACTATTTATTTAAAATATTGTTCAATTATTTCGTGTCGGACTATTTGGGTGTCGGACTAATGGGGCGTCAGACCATAAGGGTGTCGGACTAATGGTGTATCAGTGTAATAAACGTATATATATACAATGTGACGAGTTGTATATACAATGTGTTCATGTCACTTTCAAATAGCACTGCAATTTACTCAATTTCACCAGTTTATTATTTTGTTCATGTTTGTTTCGCTGGAAGTTTTTATAACCATAGCAAATTAAAACCCCCAAAATATGCTTCCAAACATAAATATTATAATTGAATTATAGCAAACAACTCACTAATAGTGCATAATACATGTATGACTTCGTAATGCTTATTGTGTTTATGGAAAACAATCGGAAAATGTTGCTAATATTCTTGGGATATATATTTAGAAGGCATTTATTCAAAAGCAGATAGAATGGATTTGTAGAAAAAAGTCTTTGGTTAACCTTAATACATGTCATCACTGGTGTGTCAATGGTGCTTTTGTATAAAAATCAAACTTGGGTTTCTTATCTAAACTTGTTTACATTGAGTTACATCATTCAATATGGCTAGACCTGTTATAGGTTTTTCATTATCACACTTATGCGGTACTGATTTTGCTTATTGTTGAAGGATGTGCAGTTTCTTACAATTACATCACTTGGTCTACGGTTGATGGTCGTCTTATTGAAACTCATACCACATCTCCTTATTCTGGTTATCGTACATTATACATGTTATACAAGACTACAATACCTAGTATTATCAAATGAATTATAACTACTGTCATGACTGTACTGTTAATCATGTTAATAGTTGTCAGACTTTTGTTATTAAAAAGCAGCTGCTTCATTTGTTTAATCAACATGGTAGACATGATCAATGGTGTCAGATGTAAACAAGAGCGACTGTGCACATGCTGAAATGTCATGTCTGCTTTGCCTACATGTATGAAGGTTTTGCTACATGTACAAGTATCACACAAACTTTCCATTATCAATTATCGATAACCTTTGACATCTGAGAAACATTTGGAAATAGATCAAACCACAAAAACTAAGCATTGTTCAATGAACCATGACATTTTCATTGAGATCAAAGTCCGATGTAAGTCTTGCACTCATTTCATACACCAAATATAGTTGACCTACTATTCCTACTGCTTGTACATTGTAGTATATGACATTTGTGAGAAACAATATTGACAAATTACATGTAACTGAAGTAACCTTAATTTACACTGATCCATGAAATGAAGTCAAGATCAGGCCAACCCTATCAATAAGACATGTACAATGTAGATCTTTCAAGATACCTATATATATACCAAATAAATTTATCCAATAACTCAATTAATATACATGTTATACATGTAAGACTTATAGTGAATTTCACTGTGACTCTTCAAACAGTAAAATTTTTTTTCAAATAATTACATGTACATGTAGTGTACCATGAAAACTAGGTAAAGTGCAATGGACAAGTCACTAACAGAAACTTCATAACATGAAGAAGTATCCAGGTCTTTAAGCTTCTAAAATGTATCTGGTGAAGCTTAAATACAAAAGGTTACACTGTAGCCACGGGCAGATTGTAATACCTATTTCTTGCATACATTTACTTCAACTTTTGTTGCAGGAGGGATAATAAAATTACACTTTAAAGTACATGCATGGTTTATTTGTTTCAAATACTTGGTCACTAATTAAGATTTTTATTTAATTCTAATTCAGACTTAATTTAAGTACAGCAAGCAGTCATTTGACACTAAACAATTGACACGGACTGCACGAGACCCTCATGGGTGGTTAAGATCTTTTTACACACCCTGGACATGCTGGCGGTAGTTAACAATTGCAATGCCAACATAAACTTCAGATGCGATATACATGTACTGCTTTAGAAATTTCACTGAAACTAAAAATTCACATTATCCATATTGTTATTATATTAAAATCACTGATTATCCACTAATTAAAGGTATTCATGAATTCAGATATGATGCACTATTATTATTAGTATTCACTGAAACTATGAATTTTCATGAATTCCAATTTGCTATTTCAAATGAATAATTAGCCTGGGTATTCAAGGAATTCAGAAACAATGTACATGTATGATTGCACTATTAATATGCACTGCAACTACGAAATTTTGTTATTCCAAATTCACTATTGTTATAGCAATTAATAATTATCATGATTATCATCATGATCATGATTATCCAAGGTATTTAATCATCCAGTAATGTGGTCCTCCTTTAATATGTTTAATACAACTAGTAAGTTTCCTATTTTTACAAGGCACAATTTTCTTCTTGTTCAATTGAATCAGAATATCACATCATCATCATGGAATAATGCTGCACGCCCTATTCATCATGTTCATTATTTCCAAAAACAATAGATAACTAGCATAAAATAATGAATTAATCCATTGTTTCACAATTTGCCGCTCTAAGAGTGACACGGTGACATCTATATTTCCTATACATCAAAGTGCACATGTTGCAGGCTTCATATTCTAAGTGGGAATCATGGTCAAACCAATACATACTCAGTATGATTCTACAAAAAAAGATATACATGATATAGATGTAAACTGAAGTACAGTAAATTTTTAACTAATAATAAATATATACAAATGTAATATGTCAGTATGTTAAAAATAAACTATGTAAAAGTTATTTCACATTTTGGAATAAACTTAAGTATCAAACAATTAACTCCCAAAAAGGGAAGCTTGGTACTTATTTTTCTATAAAAAAATGTTTTAAAAAAGGAAAATATTTAGAATTGCAGGACTTCAAAAAAAGACAGTCAATTTGTAAATTAAGAATAAGTGCTCACTCTTTAAAAATTGAGACAGACAGATATTCAAAAAAGCATATAGAAAGATCTCAGCGTCTTTGTTCTAATTGCTCACTTGGTAAAGTTGAAGATGACCCAAGTCAAACTGAACTGCTATTATAAGCTGTTTTTTAGCTTTTATTTGCCAGTTCTTCATATTTTTGGCAGTCCTTTAGCTGTTCTAAGCCTTCAATCTAATAGCAGTTTGAACAACTGCCACATTTCACCATTTCTTAGCATTCGGCTTAGCATTCGTCTTAGCATTCATCCTAGCATTCGACTTAGCATTCGTCTTAGCATTCATCTTAGCATTCCTCTTAGCAGTCAGGACAACAGTTATGACAGCAGTTCGATAGCAGTTGACCTATTAATCATTGTTATAAAAATGCTTGGATCTGGCTATGTTTTCAGCTTGAAGTTAAACATTTATTTGAAGATAATTTGATCATTTTCAAATGTGCATGTTGGCTCCATGTTGTGTGGAAATACTTGCTAGTGAAAAACTGTATTTTTGTCATTTATAAGCTTAATTTTGGATGAATTGAATACTTTTACACACCTGCAGTACAGTAAGTTGAACGTTACAGTTAATGCTTGTGTATATTCTGACATAACTTTGTTGGGGGAAACAGAAATCATACAGAAAGCCCACAAAAAGGGGGATAGTTGTTTACTTAAATAGAATATCTGATGTTGACAGGATTGTATTAGAATACTAGCATATATATACTTACAGTTCAAGATGTTATTAACAAAAAATAGATATGATTATTTTAATCTATTATTTTGTTAAAAAAAATCTAATCATATTCAAGAGTTGAAAAAAGGGGGAGGGAATTCATAGATAAACATAGACTGCAAATAGCTGATTAGTTAAAATTGTCCAAACAATCAATTTAATAAAATTAATTTATAATATATAATTTTACTTTAGTTTGTTTCAGAAAAAAGAAACATATTTATTTGTTTAAAATTCCAAAAGAGACTGTTGTCTTTTGGTCCACATTTAATAGAATAAAAACAGTACATTTGGCATGTTTGGTAATAAAATAATGATAACAATGAAATAACTTCTTATTTAAACAAGAGTGCACACGCTGAAATGTCTCGCCTTCTATACTATTCATTGATATTATGTTGATAGTCCTAAGTATAAAGCTTAGTTTTATTACAACTGTCTCATAAACTTAACATTAACCAAGATAACTAAACAAAGACCAATGAACCTTGAAAATGAGGTCAAGGTCAGATGAACCATGCCAGGCAGACATGTACAGCTAACAATGCTTCTATACAACATATATAGTTGACCCATTACTTATAGTTTAAGAAAAATAGACCAAAACACAAAAACTGAACACTGTGCAATGAACCGTGAAAATGAGGTCACCGTCAAATAAAACCTGCGCGACTGACATAAAGATCATAAAATATTTCCATACACTACATATAGTTGACCTATGGCATACAGTATAAGATAAAAAGACCAAAACTCAAAAACTTAACTTTGACAACTGAACCATGAAAATGAGGTCAAGGTCAGATGACATCTGCCCGCTAGACATGAACACCTTACCATCATTACATACAACAAATATAGTAGACCTATTGCATATAGTATGAGAAAAACAGACCAAAACACAAAAATTTAACTATAACCACTGAACCATGAAAATGAGGTCAAGGTCAGATGACACCTGCCAGTTGGACATGTACACCTTACAGTCCTTCCATAAACCGAATATACTAGCCCTATTGCTTATAGTATCTGAGATATGGACTTGACCACCAAAACTTAACCTTGATCACTGATCCATGAAATGAGGTCGAGGTCAAGTGGAAACTATCTGACAGACATGAGGACCTTGCAAGGTACGCACATACCAAATATAGTTATCCTATTACTTATAATAAGAGAGAATTCAACATTACAAAAAATTTGAACTTTTTTTTCAAGTGGTCACTGAACCATGAAAATGAGGTCCAGGACATTGGACATGTGACTGACGGACACTTCATAACATGAAGCATCTATATACAAAGTATGAAGCATCCAGGTATTCCACCTTCTGAAATATAAAGCTTTTAAGAAGTGAGCTAACACCGCCGCCGCCACCGTAGCCGCCGCCGCCGCCGGATCACTATCCCTATGTCGAGCTTTCTGCAACAAAAGTTGCAGGCTCGACAAAAATCACTTAGTCAAGGTAGTGATAAGCCTCTTAGCAGTAATAGCTCTTAAATAAGTTGTTTTTTAAAAGTTTTGATAATTAAAGTGCATTTTTAATTGTTCCTATATCATTACGTTACTGACTATTAATAAATTAAAAATAAGTCTGTTAAGTTAGATTGTATAGTTACTGCTCTAATTACAAATATAAGTTTAAGTACAACTTTTTGAAATTTCACATAAGACTTACAGTAAAATATTAGAATTTTAATAATTTTTGCTTTCATATCTTGTACACTGTATATTGATTACCAGTATTCATGTGTCGCCTTTGTATTGCAACTTTTGGCAGATCTGATAGCATTCCACAGCAGTTATTAGTAGTTTATAAAACCATATTAGGATGTAAAACTTAGCAGTTGGCATGAATATTCATTATTGACAGCTGTTATTATAGCAGTTGTCATGAATATTCATTATTTGACAGCTGTTATTAAAGCAGTTCTCATATGCATGAATATTCAGATCTCATTTAAATTTTTCGTTAAAAATAACTGCCAAAGAACTGTGAAGGCTAAATAAACTGCTAAGAAACAGCTATGGAATGCTATTGGAATGCCTTTATGCAAATTAATCATTGCCTTATATTTGGTAACTGTGAATGCTAATAAACTGCCAAATAACTGCTGTCAAGTGGGAACTGTGAATACTAATTAACTGCTAAAGAACTGCAGTTCACTTTGACTTGGGGAGCTTCATTTCTTATTAGAATGCCCTCTTTATGATATTCAAAGGGACGATTTTTTTAAAGACATTTCTAACAATTGTTGTAATTTTATAAATTTAAATAAATCTTCTAAATTTTTATGGCTGTTGACCCAAGACAATGTTACTCTTATGGAAAAACTGGGCTGTTATATTTGTGACTGTTTTGAATTAAGGAGATCAGGTATGAACACTGACACTAAGTCAAGTAAATAATTTGAGAATAAATAAATATATATACATGTATATAATGTAATTTTATTATTCTTTTATTCACAATATATACAATGTATGTGGTTTTTAGCTTGATTCTGGCCAATGCTTATATTCCAAATATATATGTATATGCCTCTATTGTTGTTGTTACCAATTATGTAAATCAATTGTATCTGATTTTATGCCCTTTATGGGCCCTGTAATTTGGGAAATAAAAATGTTCTATTCTATTCTATTCTATACATTGTACAATAAGAAAGCCAATAACAATAACTGTATTTACCTAGATAAAATTAGCAATCCTCATTTGATAGACCAAAACAAAGGAGTAGGTTCACTAAGACCCTTTTTTGGCCCCAAAATATAGCAGTTTTAGAAAATTGTGAAAATGTAATCTTAAACCTATATTTTGGAAAGTAAAATGCTTCTGCTACATAAATATCAGCTGTTTTTTGACGATACAATGCACTAATATCGCGTTCTAGCATCATTAAGTCATGCTAAATTACTGAAATCTTCAAAATTATAGCATTTTGGTCAATTTTTAGACGGTTTCCGTCTAAAATGAAAGTGGCCGCATTCGTGTTCATTCATAATATTGAAATGTAAGTTGTATTTGATGATAATACAAAATATATATAAAGATTGAGGATGAACACGGATGCGGCCACATTCATTTTTGACAAAAACCATCTAAAAAGTGACGTTTTTTGGCATATTTGCTAGATTTTTCATATTTAAGCTTGATTCAGAGAGTTTTAAATGACTAAATCAGTTAAAATCTTTCACATAAACTAATCGAATCAATTGTAATAGACACTTAAGTGTTTAAAAAGTGTCCAAAAACTTTTGTTAGATGAACCTGAAATTTGAGGCCAAAATCGGCCCTTACCGGACCTACTCCTTTAGCACTTATACAATTCTATTTTCAAGTTCCTATTAACAAGAGAAATAAATCTTTTAAGGGGGTTTACATTCTATTTATCATGTATATATGGTGTCGTCTTTTTCCCTACATTAATCATGTTAATGATTTTGTAAATGTGACTGTGTACTTTCATGGAAGGGTTACTGTCTTATTGAGGCTCACACCATACTTTATGTCATCAATTCTTTAAAGTCAGACATCATGGACATACATGTAGTTATTCTTCTCTTAAACACAACAAGTTATTTCTTTTGTTCATGTTAATATGAAACATTTTGATACTATAAAGTTAACATGACAAAGAAAAGTTTAAGGAATGAAAAAATAAAATAAATAAATAAATGCACTGTTACTATATAGATGCTATTTGACTTTCCCTTTGTCCAGTGCATATTATGAATAAACCTTTGTGGTGTAAATATACTGTTCCAAAACTTAACCCTCCTAGTTAATGTTTTATTAAATCCTTGGGTTTAATAAATTTTACATCTTTTGTGCTACCCTGTATACTTTTTACTTCTTACAGTTTGCATTAAATAATGCTTTGCAGCTCAGAAAACACTTTCTTTATTTAATTTAGTCTTTTATCCAAATTGTTTTTAAGAAATCAATATTCAGATAACTTTTAAAATATGCATTTTTATATCCAAAATAATAGTATATCTTGTGGTTTCATATTTTTCCTAGATTATAATTTGTTTTGATAAAATTATCATTATTTTGAAGAGGACAATTATAATCATGATAATTTGTAAACATCATTATAAAAATCATCTTCAAAATACCTTTATAATACAGTATCCTTCAAGAGTACCAACTCTCCCACACCCTACACCGAGGAAAATGTCGGAGCCACTCCGAAAAACTCTGATATTCCTCCCAAAATATTGGGAGGAATTTGGGAGTAATCTCTCCCAAAATCAGGTAAATGTTTATTGTGATAATTAAATAACGAGCTCACTCTCTACACCGAGGAATTAATTGCCCTTATCCTACTTTGATCTATACCGGCACAAGACTGAATGGGTAATTGGATTACCTGACAGGTAAAGGTTGAAGTAATAAAGAATTATATTTCCGGTCTACTGTACCAGTTTAAGTGTCAAACAGGTGTATAATTTTAAATGTCTTTAATACTAATTAAATTTCATTTGTGGTAATAAAAACTAAAGTCAAAATATTTTCGTATTTTTTGTTAGCCCATCTAAAAATATCTTAACCTTAATGTACTTGCTTTAAAAAAAAAACGATTATAAAATATAGCGGAATATGTGAAAAACAAAATATTCTACTTCAAAGTTAAAGTCTTTATTTAAAAATTATAAGTCTAAAAGTTTTATATATGCAAGTAAAAAGGAAAATTTATTCACCATTCATTAGACAAAATAATTGCCCCGTAATAATTGTGTAAATCTACGGCATTTTCTTTTTACGATTATCTAATTGCTGGAATGAATAAAAGATTTAACAGCAAAATGTTGTTGTTAATTCTTTCAATTATATTCAAGTTTTATAAAAAATGAAAACTACTTAATTTTGACCTCGATGTCTTCACCAGTAAATTAATATTTTATTGACGAAATGAGCATACTTGTGTAAAAATAACCGGAAACTTTCGCTAAAATAATTTGAGCAGTTAAATAAAATTACGTGTTTGAAAGTTTTGTATATTCAAGTAAAAAGGAAAATATTATTCACCATTCGTTATGCTTAACAATTACGGCATTTTCGTTTTACGATTTGTTGGCAGTACAGCAGAATAATAATACATTTCCGTTACAACAGGAATACTTCCAGCTGCATTAATTCAACTTTGTTTAATATTAACTTTCGCACAATGAATGTAAATTTGTGTATTTTCAACAAAAGATTTTAAAAACAATTATTTGCCGTGCGAAGACAATTCCACGATACACATCTCAGTTATCAACAGTTTGGGTTGAACTTGAACTTGACTTACTTAACAATGTTAAATGCTAAAAATAGTTAACATCAATGTTATCCACAGCACGAGTTTTTTAAAGGGCGGGAAAAAATATCGCGTACTAGCTATATAGTAAACTCAGGTGACCTTTCTGGCCGACCGTGGGAAAGTCCATTCAAGGTTTCTAAAGTTGCAGAACGACATTTTTGTGCAATCGTATTGAGGCTCCAGAAGGTCCTTTTACAATTGATTTATCGGGAAAATATAATTCTTATCCGAATAAACGTGAACACATTTTTTAACTATTTGAATTTTAATGTTTTATCTTTCAAAAAAGAAAGTACATTTATAGTTATATGTCATTGGTCAATAATATAGATTTACAGTTGGTGATGTATTAATTGAAATTATGATGGAAATTGTCCGGGGTGATTGATTGTATTCAAATGACAATAATCATGATAATACGATAAAGAAATGCCAATTGTAGGCGGTTGGGAAATTTTGAAAATAAAAAGGTGACTGATTTAACTGGAATAGAATATTATGATGGGCAATTATGAGGTTTAATAAATTTTATTAATAATTACAGGATTAGTGACCTATCGGATAGCGATAAGCGGATTACTTATCATCACAACTTTTAACATCTTTTGTAAACGTAAAATGATTGAGCGTCATAAACTTGTCAAACACCGGTAGAATTATAGTACATTTATTATATAATTAATGTGAAAATATTTTTCACTTTCCAAATTCAAATGACGAAATTGATATAAATACTTTCGTCAATTTGAAAACCGTTCCGTAAAATGCGAAAATGACGAGCACTATCAATATTACTTGAAATTATTTTCTTTGTCAACAGAGATGTCATTTAACAGTTTCTGTTCGTAATTTGAATTATTCAAGTCTGTATAAATGTATCGAGGTGGTGAAACATCATATTTTACATTGCTCAATAAATTAAGTTTACTTGATGATCCGATGAATTAGCCAGTTGATTTTTTAATAATGAACAATTAATGCGCTGATATTGCTTATTGAATAAGTTATAAAAGAAACTAATTGTGGCAAAATCGTCCTTGCTGAAAGAACACAGTTACACAATGTATGACCTGACCGGACTGTAATAGAAACACAAAATAACAATTTTCTTCATACTTTTTCGTATGTACGTTCTGTTTTAAAGATAACGGCATAAGACACAAATATAAAGGATAATAATTATCTTATTCTAAATGATATTGTCACATCTTTATCTGTCAAAGAAAGGAAAACATTTGTTCAATTTATAATACCGTGATTTTAAAGCACACCAGTGCAACCAAGATCGATTAAATGTTCACAGGTAAATTATCTGGGTAATCCAATTATGTTGTCACGCGTCGTTAATTTGAAGTACATCCGATGGGCAATAAACCAATTAACAGCCACGCGGTGTTGGGAGAGAATCTTTGGAGGATTTTAGGAGTGAAATCCGCGGTACTCGGTGTGATTCCGAGAAACACGGAAATCGGAGAAAAAAGTTATCGAATCGATATTTTTGAAGAGTACTGTATATTTAATGACAGATTAAATTTCATCCCCAAGGCAATAAACTATTGTGTCTTAATTTGTATATTAGCTACATCATGTATATAAGAATTTCTGATTATTTATAATACCTATCCAGTGTTAACATCCTGATTATTACCTATTTTAATGTCACATTTGCATGGTCATGTTCAGTAAATACAAATATTTTAATTATTTATTTTGAATTTGAATAAAAAAAATGTTTAGACTAAATTAGTAGACATGTACATACATGCAGTTAACCATGTTAACACAGAAAAGTTTATGACAACTTACTTGATAATACTACATCTATAAAAAATATTTTGAGCTTTATAAAATACTTTAAAAAAGTTTATCCCATGTTAGCATAAAAAAATATGCATACTGATAGATTTTTTTGTTATGTTTTCCTGACTTATTGAATTTTAACATAACATAATTATGTAGAAAATGCAAAACATCTGTAGTCGGATGTGAATGCACATGATGAAAGGAGATGTGGGATATATATATATATATCAATGATCCATCACGGTCACCCCAACAGTTGGGCAACAATAAAGAGACCAAAACACAATCGAACAGTGTCAAAAAATATGACTCAAGATTAGAAAGTCCTTAAATCATTGTGGAATAAAAGACCATTGTATGTTACTACTTTTCAGTTAGATAACATGTATGCATGGCATACATGAATTTTGAAAAACCATGCTGACAGGGCACAATTTATATGAAAATTTCACCTGAAAATATATAGTTTAGGTTCAAATTAGTATTTCAAATTATAGTGATTTAATATTCTATGTTAAATCTAAAAAGAATAAAATTATGCTGCTAACTTTGCACTTTTAATGTGTTTTTTTATTTATTTTTAATTTAAAACAATGTAGCAATTAACATGATGAAATTCTTATAGATATTTTATTCATTGTAATTTTTGAGAAAAGAGGCAACAACCTACATAATATAAAAAAGAAGATGTGGTATGATTGCCAATGAGGCAACTGTCCATAAGAGACCAAAATGACACTCACTGGGGGATCCAAGGGGGGGGGGGGGGTGTTCTGGGGTTGGAACCCCCTTTGTTTGGCCGATCAATGCATTTGAATGGGGACATATAGTGGAACCCCCTTTTTTTGGCCGATCAATGCATTTGAATGGGGACATATAGTGGAACCCTATCCTTTTTGTCCTGGGTTGGAACCCCCTGTATAGGTCACTGTATGGCCTTCAACAGTGAGCAAAGCCCATACTGCATAGTCAGCTATAAAAGGCCCTAATAAGACAATGTAAAACAATTCAAACGAGAATACTAATGGCCTTATTTATATAAAAAATGAACGAAAAAAAAAATATAATGTAACAAATAAACAAACGATTACCACTTAAATACAGGCTCCTGACTTAGGACAGGCACATACATGTACATATATAATGTGGCCGGGATCCCAAACCCTTGTTCAATAAATATGAATTCTGTATGATAAAACAATTACTAATGGAATTAGCACAATTTTTTTAATCAACTGTGTTTAAATTTATGGCAAATGTTTATGACTCTGTGCATTGTTTCCGGAACATTAATTTAATAATATTGTTTTATTTTGATGATTAATGCTATTTTAAACTATCTAATACCTTTTCACTTTCAATGCCTTATATTATCAAATATATATTAATGTTTTGTTTTCCATTATTTGGGAATTATTTAAAATTTAAATGGAAATGCACACTTGTTAAATAAGTCACTATTTAATATTAAAGTAAATAATTTTCATAACATTTTATGATCGAATCATATGTTTTTGTAAAATGCATGTTTTTTCAATGGAAATTGTGACGTCACAATGCATTTTATTAGAACGAAAATTTATCAGCTGATAAAGCAAAACCAGGGAAATACTAGCATGACTAGTAATCCAGTAAACATTTATATGGATACGTACATGTAAAGATTTGTTGGTTGTTGGTTATAAAAAGTCCAGTGACAAGTATTTCATGCAAATTTAGGACCAGAGTTAGCAATACATGTTAACGTACAATATGTACACTACATGATTAATAGGTCACATTGGCAGATCCAGAACTTTTCATAAGGGAGGGGCCCGCTGACTGACCTAAGGTGGGCGGATCCAGTCATGCTTGAGTGGTTCCCTATATAATCGACCAATTTTTTTCACGAAACGGGGATGGGGGATGGGGATCAGCCAATCGGTCACTTAAAAGGCCATCCCACACAATAAAAGTTTACCAATGCCCACATGTTAGAGTATATAGAGCAGTAAGAGGATGAAGATCAAGAGTGACCTTTTTTTCATTCCACTCAGGATGATGTATGCAAAAAATATAAGGGATAAAATGACATACACCTGATAATCATGATAATAGGGGGAGGGGAACGGTGTCCTTTATGACTTTCATGATGCACAAATTTAACAAGCTCAAAGCCTATATTTGCCCTGGAACATGCTATGTACGAGTGTGGTGATATAGAACGTCGATTCATAGCCTATCTGATGAGTATCTCAATATCTACATATAGGAAGAACAAACAGCTGACAAATTAGTCCAAATAATTATGACGTCTGGCAAGGCTATTTTAATTTTTTTCTGGGACGCCTTCCTGGGATCAAAAAAGTCAAAATCGAAAATACCCACAGCAGACGGCATGATTATCTGGACTACTGACAAATGTGCACATTTTCCCTTCAAAATTTAGATCCATGATTATTCGATAGACATGCTTTAAATTTTAAAATATTGTTAATTTCTACTCACCGATTGTTATTTCCAGCTCAGATTATTGTACATGTGGTATAAAATCTTTAGTTTCCTGTGTAAAAATAAAGTTTGCCGACCTCACCTGAGTTTTTTTGCCGACAAAAAATTAAAGTGGATAAATCGTTTCCGGTGAAGAATTGTTTTCCGTTTTTAATGAAACTGTACAGATTTGATTATTTATATTTTCAATCATCGGAAATGTCCCTCAGGGAGTAATTCGAATTAAAACTGTTTTATTATGCTGTGCAATATTGGTAACTTAGTCATAATCTTTAAATTTACTTCAGGTACACCCATGATGGTACATTTTCTATTCAGCAGAATTTATAAAAACTTTTTCAAGTATCTTTTGAATGAATCCATTATCATCTTCTCATTCTTCTGTAATAATTTTAAAACTCTATTTTAAATGAAAGCTTCTAGTATTTAAAACCAGTTATGAACGAAAATGTTATAAATTAAACGTAAGGATACCTAAAGGATTATTTAAAGTCAAACGCACATGTCAAAAATGAACGGACAATGTTACGGCAATAAACGGAAAACGACAAAAGGCAAACAACGATCGCAAAATAAATAAATAAAAAGCATAACAAGTTAACAAGTTAACAACCGCAAAATAAATGATAATACTATAAGTTATGGACTATTTCACAACTATATCAAATCTTAAGAGCCGGGTGAGACGTGTTTTTTTTTTACACGGATCGACTACCGTTACGCTAAAATAATTGTATTAAAACATTTAGCGACTGTATCAGCCTATGAAGTGTTAGTGTTAAACATTTAACGACTGTGTCAACCTTTTATAAGTTGCAATAAACATTTAATGACTGTGCCAACCTTTAGAAAGTTGTAACAAACACTTTACGACTGTCCCAACTCTAAAAACGTTGTGACAAACATTTTTTGACTGCACCAACGTCTGAAAAATTGACACAAATAAATTTTAACTGTCTCAACTATTAAAAGATTGGGACAGACATTATGCAACTTCCACAACTATTAGAAAGACTGTAGTAAATATATTTTGACTGTGACAACACCTTAAACCACTGTGACAGTTCATAAATGACTGTTGGTAGCATTTTTTGACTTTCACAACCCGTAAAAAAGTTGGGACAGACATAAATGAACTGTTGTAACGAAATTTGACAGATTTGACAGTCATCACCAGTCTTTCACAGACTAAAACAGTCGTACAACGACTGTTACTGGTATGGACAGTTGTTTTTTCGTCCAGTAGTGCGCGCGGGTATGAATCGATTTTTTTTAATGTAGGATTTTGCTGTTTTTTTTCTATAAATGACCCTTATCATACTGTTTCACCGTTCATTAAAGCTCAAAATGTGCCTTCGCAAGAAGCATGCTTTTTTGTTGGGGTACTTTTTTTCTGGCGAACTAATAGGACAAATATACTAGTAGGTAATATCATAATCAAAAAGATGAACTGAATTACAGAAATCGCATAAATTTTAAAATAGTTTAGTTTTAGTACAGCTTATTTGAAAAAATTTATAATAGATATAGGTCAATTGTGTAAAAAAGATATTTCAATGTTAATACCAAAATGGCATTTTTGCAACAAAACGAGATAATTTAGAGCTTTTTCAATGATATAAACACTTCAAAAGTCAACAGTAAATTTATGAATATAACCATATCAATGACAAGTCATGTCAGCACAAACAGTGAAATAAATCTCCACCAGCAGTGGCATCGACCCAGTGGTTGTAAATAAACTAATCATAGATACCAGGACTAAATTTTGTATATACGCAAGACGCGCGTTTCGTGTACAAAAGACTAATCAGAGACGCTCGAATCCAAAAAAGTTAAAAAGGCCAAAAAAAGTACGAAGTTGAAGAGCATTGAGGACCACAATTCCTAAAAGTGTTGCCAAATACAGCTAACGTAATCTATGCCTGACGTAGAATAGCCTTAGTATTTCAAATATTTCAAAATGTTGTAAACAGTAAATTTATAAATATAACCATATCAATGACAATTTACGTCAGCACAAACAGTGCTGACTACTGGGCTTGTGATACCCTCGGGGAAATAAATCTCCATCAGTAGTGGCATCGTGGTTGTAAATAAACTCATTATAGATACTAGGACTAAATTTTGTATATGATGGCATCAAGACCTTTGATGGCAAACGCAATTATTCATCATACTGTATTATTAAAACAATATTAAACTTTTTTAATTAAAAAGAACATTTAAAATTTTCAAAATAATTTTCGCATTTGAATCATATTAGTGGATATAATCGAAACGAACCAGTTGCAAGTCGTTGTCAAACGATACAAATTCTCTGTAAAGAAGGATTGAATATGGCAGATACAACGAAGATGCAGAACAACTTAAGTTGCAAAATCAAGAGAATGCATGGCAATTGGCTTGAAGATGCGTGATGTGTTGTGTACTTTAAGTATCAAAATATTTTTTGTGCTTCGATGCTGCCATGATTTTTCATTGATATAGTAATATTGATAAATTCACTGTTCACAACACTTTGAATTGTTTACAATATTAAGGATTCTGCCCTTTTGAAAAGATAAACAAAGTAACATTCGGCAAAACTTTTCCCATTTTGTTTGTTTGCAATTTTCAAGACTGTATTATTCTTATAAATCCACTACTTTTAAATTAAAACCATTGATAGCTATACATATTGTACAGACCATTGTATGTTGCAAATGTTGATTGTTTGTATTTGGTCGCTGGTTCTTGGTGTATATCTTAGTTGCTTTTGTATAGTGCTGAATACAAAACCATGTATATACTCTTTCTCTCTTTTCAGTTATTGGTGGAGTTTATATTCTACAAAGATTAATACGAAAATTTTCCAGTAGTAAGTGCAAAATGTATAGTTTCAATTATTCAATAAAGTTTTCATGGTCAAATCATCTCGAATCAAGTTCACGACAGCTTTTTTACTGTGCATTTCTAACATCTTGATATATGTATTTCAGTGTGTTAAACATATCCTCAACAATAATTATTTTCATCTAGAGAGTTCTATAGTAAAAAAGCTTGCGAGGATGGTTAATTTACAATGTCATTTCTAATCTCAGAAAGTATTTACCTGTTATCAGCAATGGAGACAGCCTAGATACAGTAACAGGTTCAATCAAAACATCTCTACAACCAACAGGGTTACAACTTATAAAACGCGGCCAAAAGGTCATAAATTCTACATAGAGCTAGCTAACATATCGACAACTTTTGATTGAATACTAAAAATTAAATTGAGAATGGAAATGGGGAATGTGTCAACGTAACAACAAAAGAGGGACGAAAGATACCAAACGGACGGTCAAACTCATAAATCGAAAATAAACTGACAACGCCATGGCTAAAAATGAAAAAGAAAAACAGACAATAGATAGTACAGATGACAAAACATAGAACATACAACCCGACCATTGAGCAGACAACAGCCGAAGACCACCAATGGGTCTTCAATGTAGCGAGAAACTCCCGCACCAAGAGGCGTCCTTCGGCTGGCCTCTAACCAAATATGCAAACTAGTTCAGTATAAATCCACCAAAAACTATAACCTAACATGTAATACGTTTTGATTTGTTTATCATTCCCTGCGCTGCCATACACTAAAAACCAGTCACAGTTTAAAATAGCCTAAATTTCTACACAATTGTACTAATGTTTACCAGTCTGATCTGAAATTTACTTGATATTGCTTGATTGTGGTCTAAATCATACTTATCAATCTTAGATTGTACTAGACCTTTACTCGACTAGTACTTAACCATTTTATAAGTGTCTGAACCATACTCAACCAAGTCTTAACCGTTCTCGACCATGTTATATTTTCTAGCCTAGGTGGTCGAGTGGACACGACACAGGCGGTGTAGCCACGATTTCACAGACGATTGGGTTCGAATCCTGGTGAGGGGAGAAAAAAATTGCAAACGCGAGTGTCTGCCTTTGTATAGTGACAACTGTGAATTATACCTGTCTATACGAAGTCTTTAGATATAGAAATACCAGGCGTTACACTATTCATAAAGTGTCTACAGATTCAACCTAACAATGTACTGTACTTTCCCCTATACTTCTTCGACAAATCTGCCTAGCATTGCACAGCCGCCTTATCGGCTATTATTAGAGTAGGGATATATATATATATTTAAAGGGGCTCGCGGGTCAAAATTTACTTTTTTCCCTAATATAGGATTTTGATATTTTTTTCTATGATTAAACTTTATCTTATAACTAAAAGAAATATAAAATAAAAATGTGGGGTCACCGTCCATATCAGCTCAAAATCTGCGTCCGAAAGAAGCATACAGTTTTGATAATGTCCTTTTTTTCTGTTGAACTAATAGGAGACATATTGGTAATATCGAAATAAAAAAAGAACTTAATTACAGAAATCGCTTAAATTTTACAATAATTAAGTTTATGTACAGCTTGTTTGATAATAATCATGAATGATATAGGTCACCGATGAGTTAAAAAATATATTTCAATTTAAACGTCAACAAATGACATTTTTGCAGCAAAGGGAGATAATTTGGAGTTTTTTCAATGATATAAATATTTTTAAAGTCATCTATGGCCAAACCAAATCAATTTGTATGGGTGACGTTTGTACCATATCATAAAGTTATAACCAGTAGTGTAATAAATAAAATTTGTAAGGAAAAAACAAATGTTTAATATTTTGCTGATTTTTTTATACCCGCAAGCCGCCTCAACCCTGGTTTTCAATTAGGTCTATAAGTTAGTCCAAACAAGTAACAACTTTGCTTATACGACATCATCATTGTCGTCATAAGTTCCAATATTGGTCTTGGTTTTCTAAATTACGTGTTGTACAGGGTGCCCCAAGATACTGTTTTGTACGGGATATCTTTTATATGAACAAAAATGAAATTATTACACTCTTTGTTGGTGGTTACAGCACAGCTCATAATATGGTTCGTGCATTAGATATATCATATAACAAATTCGGAAAGTATTTAAGTGAGTTTGCTATAACTATTTCATCATTTTAGTGCGATCCATATTTTACCCTAGATTTACCACATTTTAATCGAAAGCAAAATTATTACGTGTATCATCACGATAATTCTAACTCTGGTTAAAGCAACAAGACACGGATGCCTGTATGTGTCACATTGCATTTGTGAAATAAAAGCTGTTTGGGGAAAAAAACGCAATTAAAAACACAAATTAGGTAAAATTTTGGCATTTATGAAACACGGATTATTCCTGAACATAATCATGTTGTTGCTCACACTATACATGCTATAATGTCATTAACAAGGACAGTGGTCACTTATCGTTTCTCATTTGTGTGTTTTGTGCGGTTGAATTATTTGTTTAGAATAGCCTGATAACTTTGTAAATACTATTTTCCACGGAGGAATATGTTTTTGTTCTGTTTTTATTTAATACTATACACTTTTAATTGAATAAATAGTTTTGTTATAATTGTAGTATAACACTAAAATTGGTCGGTTTCGTGTCACACCAGGAATATTGTAAATCAATTCAATGTTATGGTCTTGCATGATGTTTTCGACCTATATCTCGCTCTGTGAAAGATAACAAAAATGTACCACCTTACCATTCCTGCCTCAAATTCTACACCAGCAGAAGTAACTGAATATTTCAAAACTGAATTGGCAAACGGTTGGTTAGAGGAGAAATCACTGAATGAATGACTTATATGTGAAAAGCTGGTGGCCGAAAAATAATTTAATAAAATGCACATGTTTTTCGAATTTTGATTTTTTACGCGGCTTTGATGCGTCAAAATTTAGTTTTACGTTTATACACATTGATATCCTATCAATATATAATATCCTGTATTTCACGTTGCAAAGTATTCATTTTCATCTGGTCCTGTGGAAAATCAGTGAATTTCAGTTCATTCAAGGGCGAAGTTATTGAGTTTAAGAATACTTCCCCCCTCCCTTCTTTCAAACTCAATTATTCATTCCTTATTATTACTAAAAGCTAATGAAAGGAAGTTGTCAATTCATAGTCAGACTCTGAAAAAAATATATTGATAAACATTCTTATATGACGAGCACCTTTCCCTTTGTAAACAACTCCGTGATCACATTCTAGATATATCTATACTTATCGCAGACTCAGGGATGTACATTATAAAATGGATAATACAATATACCTCCCACGTAACTCCATCTGTATCGGAACCTATTTGCAAACGCTATGGCGATTTTATTGTTTTAAAAATTGCAATTGAAAAAATCTACTGAACTTTAATTCTTATTCGGATGCATAACAAAAAAGAATGTATGCACAAAAGCTCTGATAAATCTACAAAATCAAAATAAAATAAAACTCCTTGAAAGTCAGTTAATCATTTTTTAATGCTTTAGGCGCATTTAAGTTATTTCAAAACATGACGTCATACGAATATAAACGCTAAAGCGGAAGTTTTTTTAGTTCTGCGAAGCATCGAAATTGGTATACTATCATATCAAAATGAATTGCTGATGGAGGTGTCGTTTTATATTTTCTATTCTATTGCATGTTTCGCATATTTACGGATTCCAGCAAGTCAACACTGCGGCACCTTAGTTGCTTATTAAATGTCAACTTTGGTTTTGACGAAGGCATTCGAGAAAAACATGTAAATTACAAATGGCAAATGTTTGGTCAAAGAATCAAGAACATTTTGTCTAGCAGTTATTAGCGAAATTATTCATGCAATCTACAGATTTATTAGATTGGTTTAGTTTCATCTAACAGGGAATAAAACAGAACAGCCCAACACACCGCGTACCCACCCTCCCTTCATTTTTAAATGACCGTATTTTTCCTATAAGAATCTAAATAATTCATGGATGCCATAGATTTGTTGAAAATGTATGTATGTTCACTTGTGTTAATGTGTCTTTTGATTACGTTAATCCATTTCAATTGATATTTTTTAGTGTAATGTTACAACATTATTATAGATAAGGGTAAAAGTTTGGTACCATTTAAACGTTTAAACCCACTACATTTTTTGTTGCACCTGTCCTAAGTTAGGAATCTGATATTCAATTGTTGTCGTTTGTTGATGTGGTTCATAAGTATTTCTCGTTTCTCGTATTTATATAGATTTGACCGTTGGTTATCCCATTTGAATGGATTTACGCTAGTTATTTTGGGGCCCTTGATAGCTTGCTTTTCGATGAAAGCCAATGCGCAGTATTGAAGACGGTACTTTGGCCTATAAAGATTTACTTTTATAAAATTTTACTTAAATCAAGAGATGTCTAATAGGCACACATACCACATCTCATTATATCTATATCTGACACATAGATCTTACAAGTATACCAAAATCTGGAAACAAAATATAGTTACCCTATAACTCACAATAAAAGAGATGCGAAGGATACAATAGAGAAGTTCAAACTCACAATTGAGACATTCACATAATGAAAACTTGAAAATGAAAAAAAAAGTTTTATAAAAAAAATTCAGACTAGGTAAGCGTATGAATCAATTAAACTTGAGATTGACTGATTATTGCTTTCTTAATGTCTGGTTACAATAATTTCATGCAAAAAATTCCATCTTTGTTTTGTAACAGAAAATATCTAAAATTGAAGAGCTTCGATATTATTTGCAATCTTTAAAAAAAAGAAATTGATTTCGAAAATTGCAGTAAAAAAGAAATTCGATTTTTTTTTTTTTAAATTGAAGATATTGCATACAATACACACCTTAACAATGTTAATTACCTCAGTATAGGTGTGTCTCACAGGTACATAAAAAGCAGTCATATTTTCCTTTAAACACGGATTTTTATCTTTCCTGTGAATTCAAAAGACCTGTTTACAGTATATATATATATATATATATATTTATTTTTCAATAGATGGTAATTAAAATGTACCACAAGTTGTGCTCTTTTTTATCGAATGTGCCAAAAAGTAGGCTGTATTACTTAATAATTTATTCTTGATCAGAAGTACAATTTTCAAAAACTTCTTAAATATTTTTATCCCGTTTGTTAACACTAGGCAACCTAAAGCTGATTGATTAGTTCAGTCCAGGTGGGTAACTGGTCAATAGCGATGGACACAGTTCATAAATTCCATTCCCGTGGAAAGAACAAAAATGTGTTTCCGAAAATTTGCAGATTTTACATTGTTGTGCTATTATTTAAAGTATTTAAATGTGTTTTAGTCGTGTATCACATTTACTAGATGGTCCTACCGAAGAATTGTAATACATTATTTGTATTTTGTGACAGTATCATGATCCTTTACGATAGATACTTAGGTAATCTGCAATTAATTCCATCAGATCATGTACTTTGTTACAACTATAATTCTACTGACGCGGAAAGGTAACGCTAGGCCACTGGAAGCTAAACCATCAGTTCAGTCTAGGTTGCCCAGTTCAGATGCACTTTTATAGGGTTTATCATTATCATTCAGCAATGGGTTGGGTTTTGTTTAAGGTAAACGAATACAAGAAGATTCAGACTTTAAAATATGTCAATGTAAGGTTGTTAACAATTCTAAATATATCCTACTGAATTATGGCTGTTGTAATGTCAGTTAAAAAGATATGTATCTAACATATTTCAGTGACGTCAATTACTGAAGAACTGTGCTAACTCTTCGAAAGATCCTTCTCCTTATCGGTGATTATAACATGATTTTCTAAAACATAATGAAAATCAACTTCCTAAATTTTGTTAACTTTAATAAAACAGGAAGTCTATGTTATGTATTATACATTAGTCAATGCTTGTAAACATAAATCAAGACACACACTCACACACACACACACGCACATATATTTATTTGGTTGATAAATTCTTACATAAGTTAATATTTTCACGAATAGAAAAAAGAGGAAAACATTCTACAGAACGAACAATGCACCACAAAGAAGAGTTGGATCATGTACAAAATGACTATGTTTCAGAGGATAGAAGGGGTAAGTCATGTTGCATTCACTCACACAAACAGGCATGTATTTTCTTATAAAATTAGTTCTAATAACAAAGAATAACTTTTTAAACAATTAAAATATTAATGTTTTCTAAAGGTAGTGGTACCTTTCAGTAGCGAATTGCGACAAATAGCGAAATCCCTTTAAACTCAACTTTACTTAACGGAGTTTAGAAAAGTTGGTTATTCATCAAATTTGTTGTATCTTCCAAACACCTCTTATACTGTGAAAGATTTTAGTTTAACGGCAGAAGTCGTCCCTCCCATATGACTGAAAACCTTATTTTTGAAGTTTGTTGTTGTATTCACAGGCATTTGGTGCATAAACTCCCACTTTTTTTTATTTAATAGATCAACGTATTTTTCACTTATAACAATTACCATCAACCCCAAGAACTAGTGATAGCCATGATAAAAATTCCTTTTCATCATTTGGACAAAAACAAAGTATGAAATATCCTTTGATAAATGATATTCCTTTACTAAGGGTATTTTCGTCTGGAAATTGCCTAACGTTTCTTTCCACAATTCACATACCTTTTCAAAATAACATTTTGATTTAAATAGTCTCCAAAAAAAACGCATCAATAAAATATCATTTTATTTTTTACCCATAGAAATACGGCTGTCAACACATTTTTTTTTATCCCAGGATGATTTATATAATAAAATGTCAGCAGTATTTGATTACAAAGAATACAAAATTTGTCATCATTAATCTAGAGAACCACCATGTCCTATTTTTCTTCAAAATATTGATTCATCACAAAATTTAAGTAAATATGTTAACTTAGGCTGACTCGCATAATAAAATTATTTGCCTGCATCAACAAAACTGACCATGTGTGTACTTTATAATTTGAATTTATATGGGCACATAAAATCAGTTATTTTGTCTTTGCAAGGATGGGTTGTATAATACAACTGACAGCAATATTGGAACACTTCCATATAGTGTCTACATCGTATTAGAGGGCCATTATGTCCACTTTTTATTAACTTGTACTAAAATTCAGTAGATGTAATAACTATGGATAGCTGCTATAAAAAAAGTTATTATAGCATGAAACTAAAGTATGTTCGCTTGTCATGTTTACGAAGTTTTGTAAGAATTTTCGGATTCCTCTGATTTTATCCATTTGAATGCCTTAACTTTTATCTTTTAATAGTTTTCAAGAACTTAAACTTGTCAATGATAAATCTATGAAAAAGAGAGAACATTTTCCCCACCAAAATTGCAATGGCTAATATCTCGCAATTGCTTACTTGCTTAATCCTGTTGCCCCTAAGTAGAGCATAGGCCACTAACGATACTTCTCCACCTTGTTCTGTTCTTTGCTAGCCTCTCAAGATCGTGCCACTTGTACCCTTCTTTCTCCATCCCGGCTGCAACATTCCTTCTCCAGGTGTATTTTGGTCTGCCCTGCTACGCTTTCCTTGTGTGTTCAACTGTAA
This sequence comes from Mytilus edulis, assembly GCA_019925275.1. Classification (NCBI taxonomy): domain Eukaryota; kingdom Metazoa; phylum Mollusca; class Bivalvia; order Mytilida; family Mytilidae; genus Mytilus; species Mytilus edulis. Next base: position 56,919,863 of record CM034360.1, on the reverse strand, counting down.
GGCTTGCTTTGTAATGTTAGTTTTTGGCTTCCTCAGTGTGTGTCCTATCCATCGCCATTTTCTCTTTTTTAACTCTTCACCAACTGGGGATTGGTTGGTGTTTTCCCAAAGATCTTTGTTTGATATCTTCATAGGCGATCTGATGTTAAGGATGCACCTGAGGCAGTTGTTAATGAAGACTTGAAGTTTATGAAGCAGGTTTTTTTGTTGTTTTCCAAGTCTCAGCTCCATATAAGAGTATGGTTTTTACGTTTGAATTGCACAAGCGTATTTTGGTCTTAAGTGTGATATTTCGTGCTTTCCGGATTGACCCTATCATGTTAAATGCATTTCTGGCTTTGCCAATTCTGATCTTTACATCTTTATATGAGCCGCCAAGATTATCCACTACGCTTCCAAGGTATGTAAAAGATTCCACTTCTTCTAATACTTGGGTGTTCACCATCAGACATGCTTGGGACTTTGTGTTTGACTTTAACACTTTGGTTTTGTTATGATTGATGGAAAGGCCCGTTTCTGCTCTCTTTTCAACCTGCTCTAGTTTGTCCTGCATTTGTTAGTGGTTGTGGGATGGCAATGCAATGTTATCGGCAAATTCTAGGTCATCCAGCTAAGTGAACATGGTCCATTGGATCCCATTTCGTCTGCCATCTGTGGCTTGCTTCATGATCCAATCAATTGCCAGGAGGAATAGTATAGGTGAAGGGAGACAGCCTTGTCTTACCCCAGTTGTTATATGAAAGGCCTCTGTTAATTGACCTTCATGTATAAACTTACTCTGCATTCCTGTATAGGTGTTTCTGATGATGGTAATATTTTTTTCAGGAATGCCATAGTGTCTCACCAACAGCCACAACACATCGAAAATAGGCACATTGACTTAAATATATTTTTTTTTTGCTTTTTTGGATATTAATCCTCTTTAAATATATACTAGTGCTATGAAAAGCTTGTTATTTTGGAACAGAGTAGGAACTCCCTTACTGACCATATTTTTATTAACTAAATTGATACGGACGCAAAATAAACCAGTTAACCTTTTCTTTATCAATTTCATTTGTATAATGCAATTGACAATAAAAATGGAACACGATCGATCACATCAAAATTTTGTCTGCATCTATTTTGAGTCCCAGTATATCCTCTTTTTTTAACATTTTGACTCGTAACACAAATTCACAGTGTTTTATTAGTGGCGTACTAAATTATAATCCTGGTACCTATTGATAACTATTTACACCACTGGGTCGATGCCACTGCTGGTGGACGTTTCGTCCCCGAGGGTATCACCGCCCAGTAGTCAACCCTTCGGTGTTGACATGAATATCAATGATGTGGTAATTTTTATAAATTTCCTGTTAACAAAACTTTGAATTTTTCGAATAACTAAGGATTTTTTTATCCCAGGTATAGATTACCTTAGCCGTATTTGGCACAACTTTTTGGAATTTTGGATCCTCAATGCTCTTCAACTTTGTACTTGTTTGACTTTATACATATTTTGATTTGAGCGTCACTGATGAGTCTTATGTAGACGAAACGCGCGTCAGGCGAACTAAATCATAATCCTGGTACCTTTGATAACTAATTATACCTTAGACTAGCTCTTGTCACAATACTATTTTACCACATCAACCAAAACTGACCATATTTGAACTATGTACATTGCTTTGTCAATAATATAAATCAGTTATTACGTGTATGTTAGAAAGGATTGTTTACTACAAAATTATAAATGAAAGCTATATTGATACCAAAAAAAATATTGCCCGAGTGCAGGCTTATCCTCTTTTTATTCAACATTTTCAAATTATTTACTCACGACATAAAACAATTGTTTTTATATTTCAGGCGTGTTCGTTTAATAAGATTATTTGAGTGCTGCTTCAACCAACAATTACTATATTTGTACTTTAGAAAACAAAATTAATATAGCTGCATAATAAATTAGTAATGTTTTTACTCAGGAAGAATTTAATATAGATACAAATGACAGCAAAATTAGGTTTAAAGGACTCCATAATTTTGTCAGCATATATTTAGAGTTCCAGCATGTACTCTTTCTAATCAAATATTAACGAGTCACAAAAAAAATAGTACTTTTAATATCTTAGGCTGGCTCGGGTAAATAAAACTACTTGACGGCATCATCTAACACTGACATGACAGATTATATCTGTACTTTATGATAAAAAGTATGAGAAGGTGTATAATCTTGGAATATTGTTCTGACTGTTAGTATATACTGTCATTTTATTGATTCCGTTTGAAGCTAGACGTCCAGGTAAAATTTGATTTCTTTCGTGCACAGGCCGAGTAAATTCCGTAATTCTCATATACCATTTAAAGGTATTAGACCCATAATAAAGATTTACGGAAAATTTTCCGGAGTTTACCGAGGTGTCAATTTTTTCAACACCTCGGCATTTTCCGCCTTGTAAGCGAAAGTATAGTTTTATTTTTAAAATGACGATTAAAATATCAGAAAGGCTTTATTGAAGTATATTTTCATTAACTATAGAGTAAACGCTCATTTTTTCTATAAATTGTCCAATTTTGACAATCCGGAAACAGAAGTTATGGTAAACAAATATGGACGACTCGGTCGGCTGCCAAGACAGACGAAGGCGTTTTACCAAAAAAAGTACGCTGATTTAAGTCTCTTCGTCTTATCGTGATGCGGAAATAATGTGTGCAGTTTGGATGCAACTGGTTTTCAAATATGTTGTACCGGCATAGGAAGATTAGTTGATAGAAGGAATGTAAACACATCACGCACTTGTCCTTTTCATCTGGCGATCTGCTCTGGGAGACGATTTGAAAGGATCGTTCATTTTTATGTTTTAAAGTTCTATATTCATATGTTAAGTGTATATCTGGATGGAATTGAACCGACTTCCTTATGGTTCCTAACATGGAGAACCTAGTAAACCAAAGGCCAAGCTGATGCCAAGCTTCAGTGTAAAACTTCAAATGAGCAGGTGCCAGGTAATTTGCATTTACAAATCCAAACATTTTAAAACTTGAGTTGGACAATATTGTCATGTTAATTATGCCCCACGACACCAGCTTGTCTGGCAAAACAGCCGTTAGATGTCGTAATAATCTAAACTAGATACATGTATGAAAAAAATGATTATTTAAAAAATAATCCAGGTCGGCCAGTTTTTATGTTTGTAATGATTTAGGAACAAACACCCAAGTCAAGGCAAAAAACAAATACAAACATATTGATAACAATTGCAAGAAAGCATTAAACAAAAGTGCAGTAGAACTAAATAGAAAAACATGCATGCTATCAGACAATTAAGGGATTCAAGCCAAGGCTACCCTCCAACATGTTCAAAAGTTGAATTGCCACATGGTACACATGCAATGTACATGTATGATTATCATGTAGCATGAACCATCAATGGCTGTTAAACTTGTCACATTGACAAAGACACTGCCACAACACTAATTGATTGATACATGTATATACTAGCATGACTATAGTAATATATTTGATAATATCCATCTACAAATCATCTAATAATTTAATCAGTATTTGATTAAAAGTCAAATGCTCATGTACATGATGTAGGATACAAAGAAAAATAAATGAAGAGCAAACACACAATTGACCGTTCATACATGTATATATATATATTAGGTAAGTTGCAGATTATCTGAGATATTTTTGATTATCATTCCTGTATTACTCTTCTTTCATTTATATGATCATGAAGATACATGTACCTTGTAATTTGTACAGTTGTATATGTCTTTCTGCCATCTGTCACTGTTAATTTAAATGTACATTAGGGATCAGTAAATAATCAAAACATAATACATGTATAAAGACTTATCGTGTGTATTTTCATTAACTAATACACAGGTTTTTTTTTTTGTGTTCAGATTGATAGCAATTTTGTTGTCAATTGTTGTAGTGTCATTGATAAATGAATGAAATAAATGGTTGTACCTAAAATTATTTGAAACATGTCTGAACATAACTTATATATAGATACAACTTACATCGTAAAACCAATTTTTATTTACATTTGTATATCTATATGTACATGATCAATGTATCAATGATGACAAGGAACTTTTTAAATTTCAGAGATGCTAATTAACCTTGTAAATGACTGAAGAGAACGTATGCTACATTTACCTAGCTAATACACAGACAAACACAGATGGGCATAGGTAATAAATAGAGCAGTTTTCTAAGATACATGTTCATGTTAATTGTTATATCATGTATATTATGGCTTGTCTTTAAAAATGATATATATGAAACATGAACACATATGTACATGTTCCATGTTTACATGCATTTGTATTAGAGAGTTATCTAACCTGTTTAAAAGCTGAAAACTACTTAGAACTATCAGAATTTTAGTCTATTTGTTTCTCTATTTGTCCATGATTTATCTTATAATGGATAGAGTTTGAAAATTAAATCTATAAAGTTAGATAAAATATTCATAATGCTTGCATTGGTACAAAGCCATTTTGAAAATAACTATAATTTGCTTCTTGTAGAAATTAGCCTGTGAGATCAAGATGCAGATATATCCACCAGATACCAAATGCCACACCAAAGCAGACATATTTAAATGTTGAAGGACCTATGAATACATCTACATCCTTCATTGTAATGGACTTTGAAACAACTGATTGAGTATGTTAGCTAACATTTAATCAATTATGTTTGAACAGTGATAAACAACAGCCTGGGTGGATTTTGCTTTTTCCACCGGCTCACTCCAGCTATAATCTCTTTTTTGTTAAAATATTTATATCTAATGCTTATCTGTTTTTTTCAATTGATTAAACAAAAGAAATTGCATGCCCACTCCTATAGGTGGACAGAGTTGACAATCTAGAATGTTTGCCCACTCCCACTGTGGATGGGTGGACAAAGCAAAATCCACCTGAGCTGTAGTGTATATTTGAAAGTCAATGACTTCTATTAAAAAAAAAAGAAAAAAGAAATCTAGAACTTTACAATCTTTTTTTTAATACCCCTATTTATATACAAAAGAAGATGTCATATATAAAAAAGAAGATGTGGTATGATTGCCAATGAGACAACTATTCACAAAAGACCAAAATGACACAGACATTAACAACTATAGGTCACCGTACGGCCCTCAATGATTGCCAAAGATACAACTCTCCACAAGAAACCAAGTGACATAGAAATTAACAGCTACAGGTAATTGTAAGGCCTTCAACCATGAGCAAAGCCCATACCGCATATTCAGCTATAAAAGGCACTGAAATGACAAATGAAGGATTATGCATGGTGGGGATGAAATATAAAGTATCTTCTGACCCCCTCTCCCCCTACATTTATTTCTGGAACATCCCTCAGTGTTGTAACACATAAACACATTTGGTAGTCAGATTGCTTTCAACCATATACTATAGTGATATTTTTCTTCTTCAGAATGCTAAATTTAAAAGTTTTAATTAATTTGTGATGAATTTTCTTTTTTACTTCCAGTTAGGCAAGATGTTATCTCTCATATCAAAGAGATAGAATATGAAACTGGCAGCCAGTATTGATATAATGTGATACTTAAAACTCCAATACCATCAGGGGCTGAAGACATAACAGGAATTGTGTGGGATTTGACCAACCTTAGACTAAAGAGAAAAGTTGTTGCTGCATTACAGATATTTTGAACTCTGCAATTTTTATTAATGTTTTTAATGTTAATTCTCTCTCTTATGAATAATATGATATCTATACTTTCAATGAACATGAATTGAAAGTTCCTAATGTCTGTAAAACTGTTTTCCCTTGACATTGACCACATTTAATGGATCGATGAAAAAAGTTATGTACCCATGGACAAGTTCATGTATCAGATTCAAAAAGCAATAGGTCTGCTTAATTTGGTATACTGTATGATTGATCCTGATCTTATTGTCATGGTTTATTGATCAATGTTAATATTCAAAAGATTTAATATTGATTGTACATTGTATATATAGATATGATAATATTTATTTGTATCCTTTGAACCATCATGACCATGTTATACTTTCATGATAATGTACAAATAAATATTGAAATGAGATAGAGTTTATTAGTATCATTGAAGAAGATTATGTCTATTAATTATCATGTGCATGAAGTACGATAAACACTTTCTGAAATATTTCATGGGAGATAATTAACCTAACTGAGTTCAATGTTGAACAGGAATTATGGGGTATTTTTTAATGAGCTCTAGTTAATGCTGGTGTGAAATATAAGAAAATGCATCCTCAGTCTGAGCCCTAATGCTGTCATGTGATGTCTGGTGTTGCATATTGGACAAAATCAAAAACATGTAGCAAAACCATTAATATTGTCCAACATGTTTAACCCCGCCACATTATGTATGTATGTGTCTGTCCCAAGTCAGGAGCCTGTTATTCAGTGGTTGTGGTTTGTTTGTGTGTAAAATATGTTTTTTTATCTTTTTTTTTTTAAAATAAGGCCGTAATTTTCTCGTTTGAATTGTTTTACATTGTCATTTTGGGCCTTTTATAGCTAACTATGCGGTATAGGCTTTGCTCATTGTTGAAGGTCGTACAGTTACCTATTACTGTTAATTTCTGTGTCATTTTGGTCTCTTGTAGAGAGTTGTCTCATTGGCAATAATACCACATCTTCTTTTTATTATATACTTTTGAAATATGAGCAAAAAGGAGAGAATTTTCATATTTCAGGTCCTAAAATTACCTTGACCTTTGACCTTTTGACCTCAAGGTTGAAGCTAATACTTTATCTAATGCATATCATAAAGTTATCATAATTAACAAATGTTATGAAAGATTATAGTACATAAAGGTAAGTTTACTATAGAAAATTGATCAAAAAAGGAGGTCATTGTCTAATTTTAGCTCCTAAAATTACTTGACCTTTTGACCTGTTGACCCCTAAAGATTGAAACCAAACCATGACCTTTTGAATATCATCAAATAGTCTTTATTTACAAAGGTTGTGAAGATTATGGGACCAATAGGTAGATACACTTTTGAAAATTTAGCAAAAAAGGAGATTTTTGTTGATTTTAGCTCCAAAATGACCTTGACCTTTGACCTTTTGAACTTTACATTTCATAAATATCATAGTTTATTCTTATTATAAGATTATATGAAGTATGGTTAGTTTTGCTAAAGATTTACATAAATTATACCAAAAAACATCAGAACAGGGATACCAAGTCTCCATTTACGAACTGTGACCTTGACATTCTAAATAAAAATTTCTCGAAATTGGTACGGTAAAAGTTTGTTAAATAAATTTAGGATGGAACAATATATAAAGTTAATGTAAATGTCATTTTTTAATGCTCTGCTGAAATATTCACTCTTGAACTAGTGAAGATATAAAATTGACAAATTTTAGACTTTTCTCCTTTTTCTATTATTAGTAATAATAACACAGTTCTAAAAATAGAATAGGAAAAAAACAATTTATTTTTATGTTTAATTTTACAAGGTTACATATAAGGTTCCTTTTAAAAGATAGATTAGTGAATTATACTATATCGATTTCTTAAAATTACATACCTTGATAAAAATGTAAATTATTTTGCTTGTTGTATATTGGCTAATTATGGGCCGAATACCTTCAGATGAATCTGCCAAAAAAGTTCATAACTATACCACACTTGGTATATCCGTACATTTTACAATTTTCGTTTGAACATCTTTGTCCGGTCTACCACCGACGAAGTTAACTGCCTTGTTTGCCTACATTTTCTGAAGATAACTTGATAATCGGTCATACAGTCTTCTCAAAGTTAACTTTTATACAGTTAATGACTGCACCAATTTGTAATAAGGTTTTAAGAGCCTATTCGCATTTGACCTTTTTATTATATCAACTAGTACAGTGAAATGTACAGATACACAGTTAGTAAAAGGTTATAAATATTTTGCACATTTTCAATCGAACTGTTTTCCTTGTTAACAGTTCCAGTCATGCATCAACGGGGCAGTGGTTGGCAAATTTATTTTCACCAATTCTGATCAATATCTCATGCTATGAATAATATACCGAGAGGTTTACCGAAATTTCAAAAATCATAAATAGTACAATGCTTTGCCTATAATGTATAAATGTTTTGTATCAAATCTTAAAATATATAATTAAACATCGAGATAATCTCCGAAAAACTCTGTTGGTGATCATATGACCGGATGTTATTATATAATAACGGTACGAAAAATTCTTCTTCCAAACGACGAGTATAACATGATTTTCTCAAATATATTTAAAGTAAATTTCTGACTATAAAATATGAAATATGATGGATTCGTCTCCCTTTGAATTGAGTTCAATATAGTAATGCAAGTTTTGAAGTTCGCCAAAATTAACAAAATAATGCCTCTAAATTGTGTTAGAATTCGAAGATGAGAACCTGACAGATATGTAATAAATACTGTGCAACTTAAGGCATGAACGATTGCTACAAGAAGAAGCTACACGTAACACTTTTTGAACTTGGTACATTTGTATATAAATGCATATACAATACCAATATATCACCATTCCACAAACGTAGATAAATCGAACTTAAGGTGGTACCTAAAATTACAGGGAGATAACTCTGTAAAGTCAGCTAAACGTTTTAATTACTTTGTGTTGTAAAAGGAATATTAAGCTTCTCAATGATCAAAATTGGTGTTTGTCAAATTGCTATATAACCAGTGTAATTTTTTTGACAAAACGGTTGGTTCAATTTTTTTTTATATTTTAGTATTTTTGTTAAAGGGTCAAAGTAGATACTTTGACAAAATTTTATGAAAATTAAACGAGCCAAATTAATTTTAGTGAAAGTGTTGGGTACTACCTTAATATAAGGATGCTCTTGATTTGTATTTACAGTTTTGCAGAGAGATTTTCAAAGTGCTAACTCACTGATGTATTCATACAAGGTCAGAACAAAAAATTCACAATTAATGTGTTATTTGCTGTATAAAAACGATAAAATCAATTCAACGGTTACAGTGTATACCTATTGACTGCTTATTAGTAGAATTGTAAGTTTATTTTTCGGCAAGGTGAAACTATTGTCCTGAGGCGTAGCCAAGGGCAATAGTTGTATCCAAGGGGACAATACATTAACTTTTCCAGGGATATTCAATCAGTAAGTGTTTTATTAATTCGAAAAAGACAAAAGACAACACATTTCGGTAATAAATCAACTATCTTTATATAAAAATCTGTGACACAACCATAAAATTTACTTCATAAATATTCAGAAATGCTAATGCTACATCTTGTACTGATGTCAACCCTATATACAATAAGTAAATGCTACCTCGTTACTCCCGCGGTATTTTCAAAATCCTCCAATCCCATAGGTTCATTGGAAATTCCGCGAAATATATTGATGCTTGACGTCAAACAGTTTCATAGAGGTCCAATAGTTGAAAACTATTGACCAGTCCAATAGGTTAACGCTTGCAATTTGAAATATATTGAAAATATTATGTACTTAATTGATATAGAAAATGTTAGTTGAGGTTTGTGTACTTATTGACTGGGTATGAAATTAATAGTAAGTTTATTGTACACGAGGTGTAATTTTTGTCATAAGGCGTAACCAAGGGCAATAGTTGTATCTGAAGGGACAATAAACTTACTATTACACAAAATCCAGTCAGTAAGTGTTTTATTATATACAAAAATACAACAGACAATCAAAAAGCGGTGCAGTCATAAATCAACTATCGTAATATAAAAAACAGAAACCCAACCATAACGTTTACTTCATAAATATTCTGAAATAATTAGGATGTACATCTTGCACTGACGTCAACCCTAGACGTGTAAAAAATAGGTAAATAATTATCAAAGGTACCAGGATTATAATTTAGTACGCCAGACGCGTGTTTCGTCTACATAAGACTCATCAGTGACGTTAATATCAAAATATTTATTAAGCCAAACAAGTAAAACGTTGAAGAGCATTGAGGTAAAACGCAACGTCGTTACTACCGCGGTATTCTAAAATCCTGCAATCCCGTTTGACATTCCGCGAAATATAATGAGGTTTGCGGTCAAAAAGTTTCATCGAGGTCAGATAGCTTCATCTCGAGGTCAGATGGTTTCATCGAGGTCAGATACTTTCATCGAGGTCAGATAGTTTCATCGAGGTCAGATAGTTTCATCGAGGTCAGATAGTTTCATCGAGGTCCAATAGTTGGAAACTATTGAACGGTCCAATAGTTCAACTCTTGTTCTTTAAAAAAAATAGTCAAACTATTGTGTACTTATTTCGCATGGAAAATGATAACTGAGATATACTATTATACATTTATTTTCCTGAGGGAGATATGAAGATTTGTTCACCCAAAAATATTTATAATTCACGAAGGCTCTGCCCGAGGGAAAATGATTTTCCGAGGTTGAACACATTTTCATATCTCCCGAGGTCAAGGGAAATGAATGTTTTATACTTTGTTTTACTTCTGAACATAAAATATTGTTTACATAATTGTTTGCAGATGGTTTTTTTTTATAACTGAACAAACATACACAATGATAATAAGAACCGATTAAACGTCAATTATAATCAAATTATTTTTCTTTTTAGATCTGAAATAGTTTTTAAAAACGAAATAACTTCACTATCCTTAAAAAAAGTGATCACAAAGTTTTAAAACATTAATTGTGGGTAACGTCACTCAAGGCAATCCCGACGTTCAAAGGGAAATATGATACTCAGAAGGGAATATGAAGTTTTTTTCGACGTCACGTGGAATAGTTAAAACCAATCATATGTTGATTTCAATATCAAAATCAACATGCAGTGGAACTAAATGTTGTGTTTCTCTCTTGATTAACTGTTTAACTAACGGTTCAAAAGACCCTTCTTACAAATGGCGAATATAACATGATTTTCTGAACCAAAACAAAGTAACTTTATGACCATGACATTCATATCGTATTAAAAATTGAAATGCATCCGGTTTGTGATCCGTTCTGTTTCAGTGAAATCGATTTATGAATATTGAAGAGTAGTATACTGCTATTGCCTTGCTTTGTGTATTATTTAGTGGTCAGCATTTTATAAACTATATACATTAAACCAAGACACAGGAACACATATTTATTTTGATGACACATTCTTACATTTGTTTTAGTTTCAGGAATAGAAAGTGACGGAGAATATAATACCACAGAACGAAAAATGCAGAACAAAAAGTTAAAGCAGATACAGAATGAATGTATTCCCAAGAATGTTAAAAGTAAGTGGACTGATATTATCACAAGTCAAATATGTTTGAAAAAAGAATCACTTTAAACGAGTGATATAACTATGTTTTCTTCAAAAGGGTTGTACTGTGGATTCATTTTTTTTCGTGGGAACCAATTTTCGTGGTTTGAGGAAACCATGCATATGCGTGGATATTTAACTTGACAAGGTCTGCATACATTTCTTTTAGAATTTTTTTAATTTCTTGATCACTTTTATTTGTGGTTCCCCTGTACCCATAAAATCCACGAAAATTGGTATCCAACGAATATTAATGAATCCACAGTATCATAGTATCACCATAACTTTGAGAATGCGCAACGATTTTACAGGAATTGAACTAAAAAAACTTATTATAATGAAAATCAAGAATAGGTAAAGCACACCTTTGATGAATTAATGACTTTATTTATCTATGAATCTAAATATAGTAAATAGCTTATTGTTTGTTTTATGCACAGGAATATTTGGAACAATGTTTTCGCGTAATCGATGTATGGCTGTATAACAGCAGTTTACTACCGTTCCCTTTAGGTTTTTGAGCTCCTTTTCGAGACAATTAATTTTTTAAAGATTGTCTTGAAAAGGCTGATTCGGACATTTATCTTTTATTTGTATTGGTATTATTCGGGGCTGAAATTCAAAGAAGAAAAAATAGAATCTGCCTAATTTTCGGTAAATGACAGTGTATGACCTTTTAAAGTGAAACATAGAATAACAATATTTTACTCTGTATTATAGGAAAAAAAATCTCAGGAAGTCCGAACATCTGAACAATGCTTAAACCTGACCTAAGTACATCCTTATTATCAACTTTACCTTAGGGAGCTGAAACCTTACACGATTACAGCATCAAATCATTAAATTCCCATTTAAAAATCCCCTGTTAAAATCACAGAAACCCATTAAAAGTACTGTCAAATTTTGTAATGACATTTTTAATTGGTTCTGAAAAGTCCAATTATTATTCTACTTAGTTGCCTTTAAAAGAAGAAAGAATGATACCAGAGGGACAGCCAAACTCATAAATAAAAAAATAAACTGACAACGCCTTGGCTATAAATGAAATAGACAAACATACACACAAAAGTACACATGACACAACATATAAAACTAAAGAATAAGCAACACAAAATCACAAAAACCTGGGGGTGATCCCAGGTGCTTCAGAAGGGTCAGCAGATCCTGCTCCCCATGTTGCATCCGTCGTGTTGCTAATGTTATAACCAATCCGATAAAAAGAATAATTCGGAAGGTCACTTTAAATCAGGTCATTCTAGTTATGATGCCATTAAATAGCCATTATTATATATCTTTACCAAAACTGTTCTTTTATCATGGGCATTTGTTTTGTAATAAAAAGTATTTAATGGTAATTTAAAGCTAATTTATTATTTACACATATACCGAAAAAGGAATTTCAATCATGTTTGCCTCAAGTGTCAACATGTAATGGCCATTAATTGTATGTAAAAAGCCATTGAAAATGTCCAAATGAATTAAATGTCAAACTTCAGTACTTGAGGGCCATTAAATTATTTCCTGTTAATACAACTATTACTTAATGACCATTACAAATATTCAATACCATGAATTGTTTTACAAAATGTAGTCTGTTCTAGCTTTCACTACTGAATGCCGTTTGGTGTTTGATGTAGAGCTGCTCTTTTGATCATGCCAATTTGATTTGGTTTATTCATTACTGTTTCGTATTAGGTGTGGCATCAATTATCACCAAAAGGCACTAATTAATTATGCTTTAATAGTTAGTCCAAACATTAACAATACTCTTTATTCAACATATTTGAATCTTATGACAGCGATACGCTTTAAATAATAAATAATTTGAAAACCTCGATGCTATTTCAAAGTAGTGCCAGACATTTTCTTTTCTCAAAATTTATAACGTTTTTTTTCTGAATATTTCTTGAAATTCGTGAAATTGCCAATTTATCGTATTCTGGAATACAAAAGAACTTTAGAAAATATCAAGTAAACATACAATCGATTGCAGAATCTAATGTGAGTGTGTGAGTTTGTATGATCTGTTTTGTTTTATAGAAAATGAAATATGTTTTGGAGGAGGTTCGACCTATCATAGTCTGGCTTGGGAACTGGGTAGTTTGAACTATCACTGGCTGGCTTGGGAATGAGTAGACGAATGCCCGGGGGCAAATGCTCACATTGATCCTTAAACAGACTGCAAAATGTCCTCCATTACGCCATATTGTTTGGTGGTGATGCTTACAAAGGAGGCTTATTCGCATTCAAGATTTTAAAGCATATTTTTTGTACATCATTGTCTTTACATTGATAAATAAAATCGTATAAGATAAGCAAAATGAGGATGTTAAATTTGATGTATGCCTTTTTGTGCTTCTTCGTTACATTTGCCGTTTGTTTTATAGTGATTAAGATGATAACCCAATGTTGACTGTTGTACTCCTATTTTTGACATTTTTACTCTTTGAGTATGTTTGTTTTGTTCACGCATCGTTGACAATGCAATGGAAGTTGATGCAACTGTCATACAAGTGGGAGGTTTAGCTAGCTATAAACCAGTTTCAATCCACCATTTTCTACATTAGAAAATGCCTGAACCAAGTCAGGAATATGACAGTTGTTATCCATTCGTTTGATGTGTTTGGACTTTTGAATTTGACTTTTGATTTTGAATTTTCCTAAGTGAATTTTCCTCGGAGTTCAGTATTTTTGTGTTTTTACTTTTTATAATAAATTACTATCATGCTAATTGTTTTCGCATAACGTATACGTGCTGATTTTAAATAAAATGTTTCTTCTACATAGTTATTATTTTATTATTTAAATCTTACTCGTTCTTTTTACATTTAATTACTAAAATTGTGTATCTCAAATATATATCTTCAAGTACAAATCAACATCCGATGGATATAATGAAAATACGATTTTAACAGTCCGAGAAAAATATAGCCATGGGTAATGCCAAAATAAAAGTATCGACTGATTGTAGTACATTGTAAGTGTATAAGTATGTGTCAACAAATGAAATATAATACGGTTCTAATTTACTTTATAAAAAAACAATATCTATAAAGAACAAAAAAACAATATTCAAAATATAATCAAAGCGTTTAATTGGGAACCGTTTTGTACCGATTTTTAAGGGCTAGTAACTTGATCCTGATTATAATTTAATTTCGAAGTTCGGTACACAACATCAACATAAGACTAAGCACGGTAGGTATAGTGTCCGGCTAGGATCAAGGTTTTTCTAGTGATTCTGGGATTTTTTTTAAGTGTAGTTCGGGCTTTTTCAAGTGATAACACATGCGAACAGTTCAATTAATTGCTATTTCGTAATTATAATAGTTTTTTTTTAACCTTAGTACCCATCTTATATTGAATACTTTACATGTTCCGATCAATAAAGTAGCATAATTTCCATGTATTTAAACAAAAAATTCAGTGTTTTTTATTGTCCGTTTTTTTTTCGAAAGCAACCATGAAATTGTCCAGGTTTTTTACAGAAAATTTGAATAAAAAAAAAGGTATTCTAGACTCTAAAAAAATACTTTTCTAGTTTATACCTGTAATTAAATGAATGAAAATATAATCTATTCTCAATAAATCATAAAAACATAACACTACACTGATCAAAACTAACCTTTTTGAATTTATACAAGTTTTCTGTTCGGAAATCGTTCTACCAAAACTTTCCAGTATTACATTAGAAATTATTAGATCCTTTAATAAACAATAGAACAAGGTGCAAGAGAATCATAATCTTATTAACTTCATTTCATGGTACTTTTGATAGTTTAAACATATTTATTGATAGTTGATTGGGAAACAAGTTATTGCAACTTATAGTAATCCCTTTCCACTTTTGTACTTTTGTTGTCAAAGTAAATACAAATTTCGTGAAACCATGGAGTTTTTATACGGGACGTATTATGGTACCCCGTTGTTCATTCCTCCATCATCAGCATGTAGGACTAAAACTCAAAAACGCTGTAACCAATTTACATGAAACTTCGGTGAATTGTCTATTGGGATATCATCCCTTTCTAAAAACGATTTATTTTTTTTTAGAAATTATTGATTTTGAATTTCCTAGATTTTAGTAAACATTGTAGAGTTTCTTAAGAGCCTCTGTCAATCACCGTAAACTATTTGCTGCAGTGCATGTCAAACAAAGGGCACTCTTCAATATTAAAGACAAGAAAACAATTCATGGCAAAATAATCTGTATTGGTGATGGTGACTTGTTTGTAGATATAATTTTACTGAACATTCTTGCTGTTTACAGTTATCTCCATCTATAATGAACTTAATCAAGTAGTTTCAGATGAGAAGATATTTGTAAAAGACACGATTTTGTCATTGAAAAAAATATTTATAGGTGTCAAAGCGAGTGAGAATAGATATCGCTTTTTATCAACACGAGTATTTTAATTTCAATATAACAATAACGAGCCTTTGGCGAGTTTATTATTACTATTTGAATTAAATAACGAGAGTTGATATCAAGCGATATCCCATTCTCACAAGTTTTTAAACCTAGTTGTCTTAATACGGCCAACAATATCATTGTGTTAAACTAAAAATTCCGAGAATCGTTGTTCTAACATTTTGCACACGAAATCTACATCTTCGTAACCTTTGGAGGTCATCAATGACCTAACGAATAAGCAGTGAAAACGCCGTAATATCGTTTTATGATGATGTATAAGGTATCAGACAACCAATTTAAATTCCCTATCAGTTTTACCAAATTTTCACAATGTGCTAGTGACCTAGTTTTACTGACCCCATATATACCGTATTACGTCACTAGCACGCTATGTAACAAATTTATCTTACCGACTATCATAACGTGTTAAATTTAGACTAGTGACCTATCAAAATGAGCAAGTCTTCAGTACAGTTATCATTAACAAGATTTAAATGTGTTTTATGAATTTATTTCACTTTATCATCACTTTCTTTGTCTGTTGAAACCTTAAGATTTCTTCTCAGTACTGTTTTGTTTTTCTAAAGGGACGTAACACAACTACTAACCGTGTATAAAATAAGCCCCGCCTCCTTATTACTTTATATGGAATATAAAGGGAGTAACTCCCCTACTAACCGTGTATGAAATAAGCTCTGCCTCCCAACTAACCTAGTATTAAATAAACATGGTTTCCACGAGGACGCTTTTTACCAATCATATTCCTAGAAATGTATAGGAGGTAAGATAAATTCTGATATGTACATCGTTTCATCTTTCTACATGCCAATATCTTAAAGCCTTCTAAGAAAAAAACTGACCTTCGAAAAGAGGTACTTTAAAAATCACCCCCGGTTTTCTCAAAATCTTTAATTAGTATACCGTGGAGCGCAATTATCCTCAATTTTTAGTTCTAACTCATAGACAAGTAAATTTTGACTCAAAATGGTGTATGTTTATTTTGTTTTTACTAAAAGTTTAATTTTTGAAAATTTGCTGGTTAATTAAAGTAAACAACGATATCGAAAGCACTATTTTTTTGTCAGAGTAGGGCTACTTTTACATATGTTCTACATTGGAAGGAATAATTGATGGTGCGACACCAGCAAATCAAATTAACGCAGATTTTCTTATTTTCATATCACACTCTGTGTGGTGATGATACGAGAAATGTCTATTCATGCAAGAAATATATAATAAGACACAACCATGCTGAGAGAAATGAACTTTGAAAACCTGACAGGTGTATCATATGACCATGGCGATGCTGTTTATTAAAAAACGGAGTAAGCAACCTCAGTACTGACAAGCAAAGAAGAATCAGAAAAATGCTATGTTTTAAAACTATTTCTACTAATGGAGGCCTGACCCCCGCCCCAATACAAAAAAAAAAAACATAACTGAAAAATAATTTTAAAAATTTTTTAAAAAACAGACAGAATTAAACTGCCCGATTTTTATTGTAATTAACAAAAACAATTGAAAAAGATTTTATTCATGATAAACAATGAAATGAATAGCTCATCAGAAATACATATATATGTATAAAATTGAGAAAGGAAATGGTGAATGTGTCACAGCGACAACAACCCGATCACAGAGCAGACAATAGCCGAAAGCCACCAATGGGTCTTCAGTGTAGGGAGAATTCCCGCACTTGAATGTCTTAATCCATATTATTTATGCGTACACTATATCATTGACATCACGAATATGTACTGTACATGAAAGTTATAAAATACGACAAACAGCAAAATATATACAAACTAGTATCTTAATTGTTCGGAAAACAATTGAAAGGTCTTTTCTGTAAAAGTGATGTTTTCGTAACGTTCTTTGTACGACGTTTCGTTTGATATACCAAGCATACTTTTTGAAAACTTTTCACTTTTTACACTTAATGACCTCATCCGCCTTTATTTTTGGGGATCGGAAGTATGAGATATGTAACATAGACTAGATGAGCTTTCATTTGATATGCGACAACGTCATGTTCTAGAAAGTTTGATTTTTGCACTTAATAACCCTATCCAACTTATTTTTGGAGGTCGGAAATTGGATATTGCAAATGTACACATCATGACCTTTAATTTGATATACAACAACCCTATCTTAAAAGAAAATGTATTTTTTTTGCACTCAATGACCCTATCCAACCAATTTTTGGGGTCATTAATTTAAAATTTCAAATGTACGCTTTATGTTCTTTCATTTGATATGCGACAACTTTACAATCTGAGAAATTTGAAATTTTGCACTAAATGACCCCACCCTTCCTCTTGGGATTAAAATGGAATTTTCATTTTTAAGTAGAGTTTATTAAGACCTTTAAATTGATATATCAGATGATCCTATTTGATAAAGTGCCAAAAATGATGCAATATTCATTATAGAAATAGAACTTATGAAACGTACAAAGTCACTGCAGACATGAAAAAATGAATTTGATTTTTTGGGGTTGTTATCATTGAAAATTTATGGTATTTGGTCAAATATATAACCATGTTAAACTCTTCAATTTCTGAAAATTTCAGGTGGTAAGCTGTTGTTGAATCAAAAATACATGCCTCCGCTCTAAAAATTTCTAACTGCATTATCTCTATAACAACAATAGATATCTCACATCTGGTAAATGATAAATGATCTGCAGTTGGAGCACATCATTTGGAAAAAAGTTGGTACAATTCCAAAGTTCATCAAGGTCACAATGAATCATCAAATATATAATATCAATACCAAACTTGAGAACCGGAAGTAGTGGTCAAGGTCATTGTATACTGTGAAGGTCGAGGTCAGGGTCATTGTATACTGTGAAGGTCAGGTGAAATTTCATCATGACCTGACATTGACCTCAAATTGAAGGTCTTGAATTACTGATCATCTTTACAGTTTATAGTAGGTTGATATCTGTTTCATTTAAAAAAAGATATACACACACTACTATAATTTTAAGAATCATCCCGTTGTAACTTTTGAACAGATGGTCGGATATTTTTGGACTTATTGTATAAAATGTAGAGCTTGTCGAGGGGAACAGTTTATACGCTGTTTGTATGCAGCAAAGTCTTATCGTTTTCCTAATACATAAGCTTGAAATTCCAGTGTTATTTTTTTTGCACTAGTTGGCCTTTGACCTTGGATGCATATAAAAGGTCACATAAATTAGAGATTATTGGTGAAGGTTCCCAGTCTCTATGACTTCTGGTTCTCGAAATATAATTTTTCTAAAATTATTTATAACTTTTAAAGGGAAATAACGCCTTATAATGCTTAGTAACAAATTAATTGTTTATGTTTATGAACATTGCCATCTGTTCTTGTACATGCTGCCATTTTCAAATCGATTCTATCTCTAATACTTTTAAAGAAAAATGCAAATAAAAGAAATTGCTTCAAGGGGACATAACTCTCAAAGGGGATGATGAAATCTTACGCAGCCTCATATGGTAATACATCATGATGAGATCTACCTATTGTCCAGATAAGGTAATGATATCTATAAAAACAACGAAGGGGGGCCATGTCGAAAAAAACACAATAAAAGGGAGATAACTTCTACAGGGGATGATAAAATACTACACAGCCTTATCTGGTAATACTTCATGATGAGATATACCGATGGTCCATATTTGGTCTTGATAACTCTAATAGAAAAGGAGGGAGGCCATGTCAAAAAAATGCTAGAAGTAAAAATAATAATAAAAAAAAAAAACATGAGAAAAACCATAAGGTTTTTCCTCGCCTAGAGGAAAGACCTTAAAAACCTTAGAAAAACAATAAGGTCTTTCCTCGACTAGAGGAAAGACCTTAATGAACGAATGTTTATAATATGTAGGTACTATAACATCATTATCAAACTGACGAATGTCTTTGTTTATTATTTTTAATCAAAAATACACTGAAAAATAGCATTTTAAACTATAGGCAATTTGTATGATAACTAAAAAAAAAATGGAAACACTCGAAAAAGCCCGGACTGCTCTCGAAAAAACCTGAACATAGATAAATGAATTTAGTCTCAAAATGTCGTTTTCAATGCAAAAACAAGAATGTTGTTAAGTACGTCTGTATTTTCAAGGATATATAGATTCCATGTAAGCATCTCCTTCAACATCATAAGTGTCAAGCATAAAATGGCGTTATTCTATATTTTGGAATTAAAACATTTAAAGGTTTATTTAAACTTTTTTTACGAAAATTAATGACGGGTTAGTACTATATTTCTATATCAAATACTATCATATATAATAAAACTTTGTATATTAAACACAAGCATGTTTATAACGTCTTATAAGAGATGAAGTCTGTTTGTTTACATATTTGTTCATATTCACTCGAAAAAAAGTGGTGACACTCGAAAAAGCCTGATCAAATCACTCGAAAAAGCTGTTGAAGTCTTAGTTAAACAGTATTCAGACTGGTCTTTATCGAGTTTGGCCATACACTGTGATTCAAACAGTAGCGGAATAAATAAGCCAGTAAACAATTGGTGCCCATAATAATACATGTTTGTTGGGATTGTTCATTCAATAGCATGTTTTTGCAAAGTTTGAAGGAAGACATCATATGAATCAAACACCAGTATGTCAATTAAAGCGAAAATGAAGCCCATTTAGGAGTAGCACTGCTAATTCAAAGTAATATTGCTTTTTACGTGAAATTATTCAATTTCAAAAGTTGATTGCTGTTTTGCCTTAAATCTAATCAGATGTGAAGTTATTTCATAGAATAAAAAATATATATATTGACAGTTTCTGATTAACACAAATGCACAAAATAACATACCTGTAATTGCAATTTAGTACGCACCGGTTCCAATGAAATTGTGTTGTACAAAATCGGGTACTTCTAAAATGAGCAGCAGGGAATTTGTCCGCTTTTGATAATTTGATAAACTCATTGCATAACTAAAGGTATTCGTCAAATAGTAGTGACCTTTCTTCTTTTGTTTTTACATAAATCACCAAAATAAGAGACTTAATGTTTTACAGAAATGTGACAGTTGTTTTCCATTCGTTAAGATTATTGCAGTTATCTGTGTTAAAATAAATTTTAACTTGATAAAAACCATGAAACATTTTTATAAATCATTTAATTTATTGAACATATTATTTTTATTTTCATTTCACAGTGCAAATCCGAGCTCAAATTGAAGGTTGGGAAAAAGACTCTAAAAACTTTATTCGTACTAGAGCCTATGAGGCAGTTATCGCATCTTTTAAATCAGAAAGTTGTATTGCAGTTACTGGTAGCAGTGGATCGGGTAAAAGTGCAATTGTGCAACAAGTCTCGTTATTGTTGCACAAAAAACATGGCTATGAAATAATACCAATAAAAAATGCAAAGGATTTAAAAGAGTATTACTGTCCTGGAATAAAAACATTGTTTGTTATTGATGATCTTTGTGGGAGATTCACTGTTGACCAAAAACTGATAGATGATTGGGACTCAAATATAGATTTAGTGAATCAGGTAATCCAGGATCGTTCGTGCAAAATGTTGTTTTCATGCCGATTCCAAGTGTACAAAGATCCACAATTTTCAAGGCTTGAACCGTTTACATCTTGTGAGTGTAATATAAACTCAGAGGAAATCTGTCTGACCGAAAATGAGAAGAAACTTATTTTCAAATTTTATTTGAGCTCAGAAGTCATTGAAAAAGAAATACTTTTGAAAATACATGATAATTTTCCTTTCCTCTGTGCACATTATTCGAAAAGTGACAGGAAGCTTGCTGTTGGGAAATTCTTTGAAATGCCATATAGCGCTTTGGAAAAAGAATTAAATAGGTTAGGAACATTAAGGAAAGAAAAGTTGTGTGCGTTGTGTCTTTGTATTATATTTAACAATCAACTTAAAGAAACATATTTTCAGAAGCAGTTACCGGACTTTCAACAAATTGTAAAGGATATATGTACTCATATCGGACTTGCTGAATCAACAACAGCAACATGTCTTCGTAACGAGCTAGACACGTTGGAAAAGACGTACGTAAAAAAGACCGAAGGACTATATCAGATAACTCATGACAAAATGTTTGATTTTATGGCCTATTACTTTGGAAAACAAATCCCAGTCTGCTTTATCAATCATGCAGACAGTGGTCTCATTCGAGAACGATTTATTTGGAAAGAGGGTTTTCGGTCTGCAGAATGCTCAATCGATAATATAATATACCTTCTAAATGATTATCTTTCGTTATATATTGAACGAATGATAAAAGATTGGAGAAATGGAAAAGTGTCAGATGTAATTTATAATATAAATATGACATCTGTCTCCTTTAGAAAAAGATTTCTGAATTATTTGAAAGATGTTGACAAAACGGAAGCCAAAGTTTTAGCAAACATGGAAGATTGTCTTGGTGTTGGCTTGGAATCTGGGAATACACCGTTAATTTTAGCATGTATAAATAGTTATAGCGATCTTCTTTCTTGGTTAATTAAAAAAAAAGCAAATGTAAACTATCAACGAAAAGACGGAGCTTCGGCGTTATGTATTGCGTGTCAGAAAGGGCAAGTCGATGTTGTAAGCATATTATTAGAGAACAATGCGGAAGCCAATATATGCACAAACGACGGTTCTTCTCCGTTAGCCATTGCATGCTCCTTCCATGGAGATTCAAGGATCATTACGAAGTTACTAGACAGAAATGCAAGTGTTAATGAGAACAAATTTAATAATCACAACATGACTCCATTATTTATTGCATGTCAAAAGGACTTTGTGCCAATTGCTAAGATATTATTACAGCATAAAGCAGACCATAGTATTTGCTTGAATAATGGCATGTCTGCTCTTTTAGTTGCATGCCAAAAAAAAAGTATCGAGATGGTTTGTTTGCTTCTAGAAAATAAAGCCAACCCAAATATTCAAAAGATCGATGGTAGTACACCGTTAATTTGGGCGTCCGCTATGGGATTAAGAGATATCACTGAACTTCTTTTGAAAGAAAACGCTAAAATAGATCAGTGCGTATATAACAAAGAAGATATAGAGGAATCCTTTAAAAATACACCAAAATATTTGAAAAGAGTGAAGAAATCATGGGTGAAAATGGTTAAGTCTTTCGGATCAGACGAAACAATGAAATACATTCAAAGTATAAGGAAAAAAAAGTTATTAGATTTAGTATTTGACGTGGTTGCTGGTTCGTCGCCACTTCACATGGCTTGTTTTATGGGTAAAAATGAAATCGTGCAACTGTTAACCACACATGAATTAAGTGTAAACCGGACCAAACAGAATAACATAACTCCGCTCTTTTATGCTTGCAAAATTGGACACAAAGAAGTTATTAAGATTTTATTGGAAAAAGGAGCTGACAAAAACAGTTGTCGAAACTATCAACGTTTGCTATCAGACATTGCAACATCGCACGATATAGCTGATGACCTTTGAGATCATTATATCATGCGTTTATAATACTTTGAATCTTTCTATATATAATAATTAGTCAATTGATTTTATTTTAAAACGGTTATTTTGATCTTAAGGATGTACTTTGGTGAGGTTTTGGAATGATTGTTAAATGTTCGAACTCCTCGGCGTTTTTCCATACGATACAAGGTCAAATGTTTGCCCAATAACATCTATGTATCTTTTAACATCAGTCTTAATAGCTCATAAAAGGTCATTGGACAACATTTAAGCAGATTCTTGATTGTCTTTCTTTTGTTTTGAGACCTACACAATACCAATGCAAATACAAGGTAAAAGTCCAAGTCAGCCTTTTACCGCCATATTTTATAAATCAAATATTTTGAAAAGGAGCTTCATGATCTTTTAATATTTTTAGTTTATTTTGATCCTTAACTATACTCTTCCAACTTTAAGTATGAATTTTTAATTTTAATTTATTAAATTTTAGCTTAGATCGCCCTTAGTACATCCCTAAAAGAGGGACGAAATATACCAAAGGAACAGTCAAACTCATAAATCTAAAATAAACTGACAACGCCATGGCTAAAAATGAAATAGACAAACAGAAAAAACAATAGTTCACATGACACAACATAGAAAACTAAAGAAATAAACAACACGAACTCCACCAAAAAATAAGGGTAATCTCAGGTGCCCAGGAAGGGTAAGCAGATCCTGCTCTACAGGTAGCACCCGTCATATTGCTTATGGGATAACGAATCCGATAATTTTTTTTAGTCATGTTCTGTCTGTCAGTAAGCATTCAGATTTATCAGCTGCGGTATCATATCCAACTAATTTAGACATCCCGTGACTTTTGTGACGTATAATAGCCGCCATTTTGTATTATATTTCCCCATATAAAATGCATATTATATGCTTCAATAAAGTTTAATTTTCTCATAAACCTGACCCGTTTTCTTACTTTTGCAAATCAATCCTTGATATTCAAACATATTTCTATCAAACAATGTTGGTTCTAACAGTTTAATTTTTGATTAAATTCGGTCAAATCTGAATCGTAAAACATGCACTTTTTCTCGTCATTTCTCCGTTGACTCAATGCTAAATTATCGATACCCATGTCTACTTGTACAACAAATAAAGAAATTCCGTAAATAAAAAACAAACTTTGCAAATCGTTTAAGTATATTCAAACATATATCTGGCGAAGAATACTACTTAAAACAGTTTAATGTCAGGGCAAAATCGGTCAAACATCGATTTAAAAAAGGGAATTTTCCGGGATTTTTCAAAATGGCGGCTGATGTATTATATGGACATGTTGCATCAAATCAAGGATTTCTGTAGTAAGACTTTTCTAGATTACATTTAATTTTTCATGTAGAATGTTTAATGTTTCTGGTATTTTCCTTTAGTGATATTTCGATATCATTGATTTCAAAATTTCTTAATAAAAAAAAAATATATAAAGTGTGACACGGGAACATTTATTTTGACAGATATTCATCCAGGATATACTGTTACCGGAAAATAGTTTACAATATTTATGATGAAAATTTTCTCTTCTTTTTTTTAAAGGTGTTTTTCCTGTTTTCTGCATGTTTTATCTTTCTTTAGAAATATATTTATACATTCCTTTAAAACAAAAACAAAATGTTTCATCCCAAGAGGAAAAAAAAACAATGCCCAATTATAATAGATAAATATTCCATACCTTTAAAATTTCACCCCTTGACCGAACAGGTGAAATCTGACTTGGGTTATAATGTTACATCACAATATATTGTCAGGTAGACGTGCAACCCAAAAGCAACCAGGTGACATTAAACTGTCCTGTGTTACTGTATACATGTATTACCAGATTTTAGATTTTGTGATATACAAAAGTTTTCATAAATGAACAAATAAATATCTTCTGTTTCCCGTGTCAAGTCAGAAGAAGTATGTTTCATTATAAACTTTAAGAAAATATGAATATTATGAAAATTTCTTAAAAAAAATATTTTTTGCTTAAAAGACATTCAAATATTTATATGTTTCTATAATAATTTCAAAGAAATATTCGGATTAAAATTTTAATTTAAATGAATTTCATTGCATATGATTTTATTGTTACTTTTTTTTTAATTTAATATTTAAAGCTAAATCCATGCATTCAATGAATCGATATAAAGTTTAAATGTGGTCATTTTTATAAATTTCCTGTTTACAAAAGTTTGAATTTTTCGAAAAACTAAGGATTTTTTTTATTTCAAGGCATAGATTACCTTAGCCGTATTTGGCACAACTTCTTGGAATTTCGGATCCTCAATGCTCTTCAACTTTGTACTTGTTTGGCTTTATAAATATTTTGATATGAGCGTCACTGATGAGTCTTATGTAGACGAAACGCGCGTCTGGCGTACTAAATTATATAGTCGGGCGGCTTCATGAACAATTGTGCACAACGTGCTACAAGCATGAAACTTGGCACAAACCTTCCTCTAGTATTACTCTTTAATTTCATATAGGGAGGCATTTGAAAAAAAATGTCTCACTTCCGGTAAAATTCAAAATGGCGGACAGTATACTTAAATCAGCCCAATATCGAAGGCTGGTATGTGAAAAGGTGTTAAAATCATGCTACGATAATTATATTTGGCACGAACAATGGTTATGTGCTACTTTTGAATACAATTAGAGATTGT
Source organism: Mytilus edulis (assembly GCA_019925275.1). Classification (NCBI taxonomy): domain Eukaryota; kingdom Metazoa; phylum Mollusca; class Bivalvia; order Mytilida; family Mytilidae; genus Mytilus; species Mytilus edulis. The sequence continues at coordinate 56,894,058 of CM034360.1, read as the reverse complement.
AAGTCTTTGGAAGCCCTACTTCCGGTAAAAATGAATATGGCGGACATTGTAATAATGTAAGCGTATTTATTTGGGAGGATAATTGAAGTGTATTAGAATGTACTGCTGCTATCATCATATTGTACAGGAACCTTTCTTTGGTGCTTCTCTTGGATACAATATATAGGCCATATGTCTATAAAATCACAACTTCCGGTCAAATCCAATATGGCGAACATAGAAATATGATTTGTTTTCTTTTTTTTTTCTTTTTTTTTTTTTAAATGTAAAAACATTTTTTTGTGCTAGTCATTCAACTTTTGACTTTAAGTTATCCTTAATCCCAGATATTCACTATATCTTAAAGAGGGACGAAAGATATCAATAATATGGCGGCAACACATTGATTTCTATTCACAATCACCACCACAAGCACACAAAGCAGTGCACGGGAGACCTGATTTCCCACATTTACAACGACCACCGCAGCCTTTTTTACATCCGCAATGCACAAGCTCCTGACAAGATAACGGTGCCTCAGAAAGTGCTGTCCAAAGGGTTCCCATTGATTATCTTTGTCATTTTCCATCCATAAGCGCCTGGACTAAGTAGTAATGGAACCAATTCCAAGCTCGATCCCCATACACAGCCGCCTTGGAATATTGCACGTTTAACATGTTGGAAAAGACTAGATCGAGTCGGTGGAATAGCCTCAATAAGTCTTCCCTTTTACGCAAACAGTTGTTTTCTTGCTTCATTAACCCCATTTGATGTGTTCGTTCGATCGTACATTAAAACCACGGATCGTTCTAGCAATGCCATTATTAAATCCATATCTGGTGATGTAGGTTGATCAATCATTATTCGGAATGCTAAAGTAACATCTTCTGTCTCCCACGCAGTCCTTTTTCCTTTTCCAGCAAACGAAGATACGGTATCACAACCGGTAAAGGCATGGAACACAGGAAGTGTGTGTGATATCTCAATGCCTAGTGCATTTGAAAGTTCATGAATGGATATATATCTGAAGCTTTTTCCACTCCCAAACGCTAGCCATAGTTCGTCTGCCCCAATTTCACGAAATAGTGACACAGCAATGACAGCAACATCCGTATCGACTGTTCGAATTATGACTCGTTTAAGTCCATGTTTCACTGCATCCGACACATGCACCATGATTCTAGTGTCAGCCTCTTCATGTGAACATGGTGCTAAATTTAAAACATCATCACGTGGTGGATAACATAACACATCCTGATCATTTGTTGCTACAACTATCTTTTCTGCAAAATACTGTTGAACAAGATGCTGAGAAAGAAAACTAAAAAGTTCCTTTTTATTGTCATCATCTCTCAAAAAACTTTGCCAATTTTGAGGAATTTTATTTTGACCCTGGACTCGTCTGCGTATTGCCTTCACTCGTTTGCTTCTGGTAGCAGCCTTCAAGCTATTGTCGATGTACACATCCCAGACGACATCCACTCTTGCTACAGTTTCCAGTTGTTTTCTAATATAAGGACAGAATATCAAATCAGCATAATCGTCAAAGGTAGGAGATGTTGATGGTTTAAGCATATTCACAATTGCGGCACCGTCAATAACTAAAGCATCCACCTCAGGAGCATCACATGTCGTTGTTGTCAATGGTTCTAAACACTTACTGAGAAGATCCGATTTGGTTCCAAGACGCATTTTCCCATGCTGGCTCAATGCTGGCGGATTAATATTGTTTTCATGAGCAAAGAAGTCCTCCAAGTCGCCACCTCTTGTCTGACAAGATATATAGAGTCTTGAAAATAACAACACATCACTTCTCAGTATGCTTATTTTGTCCATCATTGCCGAAACAGTCCTCCCGTGTGGAGTTTTAAATAATGCCAATGCATTTTTCTTTATCGGTTCAAAAATTGGAACAGTTCTTTGTATCAGTCTGTCTTCTATGTATTTTTCATACTGTGTTTTACCGATCTTCTCTATTTTGCGGATAGTGTCAACGACAGATGTTGGTGCTATATCCTTTGTATTAAGGACAAGCAAATCTTGACTATCTTCCATGAACGGATTCCCTAACTCATTCATTACTTCTACCATCGACCAAATATCCTTCAAGAATGATTTTTGTACACTTGTCTTATTTTCTTGGTGATGTTCGTCTTCTTCTACCTCAAAATCACTTACAGTGCTCTCAAACTCTTTTGTCAACCTTGCCATTTCAGGTCCTGCAATCATCCATCGTCGTAAAGCTACAGGATTTTCAGTTAATCCAACTGCACCACCATCAGACTTTATTATTGCATTATTCTGCTCGTGAGCATGGTCTATTGCTATTGCAGAAAACCTTTTTTTTTGTTTTGTGCACAACAAACCTCCCCGACAAAAACTCAACATGAGCATCAGGATTGGCAGAGGAAAGAGCGGTCATATCACGAACATGAACCGGTAACCATCTTGAGTAGTGGATATAATCTAGTGCAAAGAACCAAGAGATAATTCTAGTAAGTGCATCTATATAGAGCTTAAAATGCCCTTCTCTTATGGCTCTGATGAAAATAAGCGCATCTAGTTCAAGTTTCAGAGTTAGGAACCAGTAGTGGAACTGAGGTCTTTCTGTAGACATTTGCAAGCACCACTTCTCCATGTCCAGTTTATGATCAAATTCCTCACTATCACTGTATTCCTGGTAAGCAGCCTGAAGCAAGATGTACAAACAACATGCTGATATTTGATGAGCACGTCTGGTCCTTGTTGACTAGCATTTAAAAATGCCTCAGCTTTACCAGAAGATGCAACATTGGCTTGTGTCAGCACAGATGTCCAACCAGATCCTTCCAACCAATCTCCAATGGTCTTGAACGTTGCCATTTCAATATGAAGTCCACTGAACATTACTATGAACTTGTTTTCACAGTAGATTTCTGGCCAATTCCATTGAATTTGCTTAGCAACTGCAAACAGAGGTTGATCAAACGCTATGACTGGATTCTGACCAGGATTTAATGCATCGACACTAGTCTTTATATCATCAAATGAGTGCTTTATCATTGCCACATATTTAGTCTCTTCTTCAAAGAGTGGTAGAAGTGCTGATACGCAGGGTTCAAAATCCTTGATGGGTTCATGTTCTGCATGATAGGCTCCCCAAGAAACCAATGTTCTTATCTCTATATCATATTCCTTTGAATAGGAAACAGCTTCAAGCCACCTGTATTCGTTCTGGACTGCTTCATGTAAGTCATCAGTACATACTTTACATGTACTATCTGTCACAGGAATAACAGGCACATTCGTCTTCAAAACAGCTGGTTTGACAACAGCATATATGAATCAGGCAAACTTTCAGTCACTCCTCCGCCTTGGATGTTTGCTAATTGGAAATCTAATCGCTGTTGTCCATTCATTTGAGTTGTCACATGTTGGAAGAGAGAAATTCCTGTTCCATGAAATGAATCTTTTGCTGTCGTTGAGCTAGGGTTATGATCAATATTATCTACGGCGGCAGTGGTGAAAAGGCCTAACCGTAACGACGGATGACAAACATATCCGTCTTCTTGTTACTGTTTACATAGTGTATTGGTAAAAGATGCTGATACTGATAAAATCCGATCATATGAGACTGACAATCCTAGTTTATACATTTTGTCAATTAACCCTCTCTTCCTTGTTTGACAATGAATCACTATTCCCAAATACATCTGTGTGATGTTTCTCTTGGTTTTGCATGTCTGTTGGACTTTTGAATTCTTTTATGACTATTGAAAATCAGCATTTGAGCAAGGGATAACGTTTCTTGGGAAAAGGAATCAGCTGTTATGTCTGGTCCATACAGTAACATATTCACTAACGTTAAAAGAGATCGTGGTAAATATTTTTCCTGACAATCGGCAGCAAATGTACCATTGAATTCTGAAGATGTTGCCATCATATCACTTCTAACAATCTTCACAGCCTTATATATCTGCATATAATTTGAGTCAAAATCTTCCTCACATGCCCTTCGTAAGGCTGGTCCAATGTCATCTTTAAATGCTAATAAATTTTCTCGACCTTGCTTATAGGCCTCAATATCAGGTATATACGTCAATAATCTATTCTTCAGTCTCGTACTAAGGACTCTACCTTCTTGTTCGGCTCCCATTTTCTCCAATCTGTTACCATACATTTTTGAAAGATCTGACATCTTGAATACTGTTGCAACATTATCTTCACTTCTTGATTCTTCTATAAAGCTTACTAATTCAGCTAATGCAATTCCGTGGCTGATTCGTGACTGTGTTCCTCCTTCAGACTCGTCGTCATTAGCCACTCTTGAGGCTTTTCGATAAAGATCTATTAAACACTTCGCGTGATTCTTTGCCTCTTGGGCTACAAGGTCTCCTGCACTTAACTTTGCTAGTAAGGCAGTGTCTTGTAGCTTTTGAGCACATTCACGAACACGATTGTCAATGCCATAGGTCACTGCTTCACGTAACCTCTCATCTTCCTCAATAGAATCACAAAAGAAACAAACATAATCTTTCAGACCTATTTTACAGGGTAAACTCAGACGTGTTGATTTTCTTGCCTCTTGTAATAATGATGCTTGCCCATCATCAGATATATATCTATGTTGTCTCTTTTGAGCCCTTTTGAGTTCCGTAGTATTGAATTTCAGACGACACTTTTTATGCCATTTAGCATTGCTCTTTATCAGTGTGTTCTGAATACCACTCCCATCATTTAGTTTATTTAAGTCTAACCAAGTTGGTAAGGAGTTAATCTCATTAAATTGTTCAAGGTTTTCGGATAATGTTTTATATCCAGCACTCGTGTCATTCTGCTTTGCGGAGGCAGGACATTGGAGTGTGTCGAGACTATCAGTTTGACAAAATATGCATTTAAACCAGTCCACATTTTGGTCATGTCCCCCTATTTGAGAAGATGTTGGTACTTGTTCATCAAATGTATCAATGAGCTGAAACGATTTGTTGGACATCTCTAGTGTAAACAATATTTTATTATAAATAATAAAAATTTAACTATGAACACATTCACAACTAGGATTTATAAACAAGCAACAAAATTAAGTGCTTATATTTGTAGTCTGTCTAATCAATCAGTTGACTATAATGAATCGATAATTCATATCATTTTACAAATAATCGGGTGAATTTGATGTCGGGGAATGAAACGAACTATCATATACTTACTGCAAAATGCATCCGAATACCAACATCTTTTTACAAAACAATATACAAAAATTTTCCAAAATTTACCAGATTTATTTTTGTCTGCCATTTTTATTTTACCGGAAGTACGGAATTTGTATAAAGGTCTGCTTAATATGATATCAAACACAGACACAAAAGAAAGGTTTGTGTCAAATTTGATGCAGTTATGTTTATTAGTACGCCTATAAACATACTTTAAGTCGAAATTAACTTGAGTAGTAGATGATGTGCGCCATTTTTGATTTTACCGGAAGTGAGATATTTTTTTTTTAAATGCCTCCCTATCTGAATTAAAAGAGTAATAGTTGAGGAAGGTTAATGCCAAATTTCATGCTTGTAGCAGGATGTGCACAATTCTTCTGAAATATGCTTGTAGCCGCCGGACTAATAATCCTGGTACCTTTGATAACTATTTAACTTGTGTAAAAAAAAGAGTTATTGTATACATTCCAACAGAGACGTATAGTACGATTGATCTGGTTTCAACAATATTGTATACCCGATAGTATCTATCGACAGAGTTATCGGTCCTGAATAGGACTGATATAGTTGGGTATGATTACGTACTATTAAGATATCTTTTTTGCAGTCAATTCAGTAATGTGCGGTGGTTTTACCAGACATTAAAGTACGGTGTTGATTTCTACAGGTAGATGAGAGGCAAAATATGGCAAAGGGATATTCAAAGTAGAAAAAAAAACTCGAAATGCTAACTTATGGCAAAACCGTTAAATGCCAACAAATAAAAACAGCATTGCACAAAACACAACATAGAATACAAAAGACTGTGCAAGACGAACCAAACAAAAAAATGAGGATGATCTCATTGTTCACCTGTTCACCAGAACACATCAATTTGCGATGTAGCTCGTTTATCAAAGACCTTTTCTTTTTCAATCTAAATTTGTGTCATCGACGATACAGGCTTAACCTCCTCTTTCTACGCGTGTACGCCATTGACTGAATCAAAAGAACATGTATTTCAAAATTGACAATTGTCGGATAAAAGCTCATTGTAGGTCGGGCCTTTTGATAACAATGTTTAAATCCTAAATACGTGTTTGCAATTGCAATAGAAAATTGTAGCTGTAATTGGTTTGGTATAGGTATAAGAGATAAGGTACAAGCTGATCTTTAAAGGAGGTGGTGTTTTCGAATGATAAAAGATTTGAGAGCTCTCCAAAGTGGACCATGTGGATAGCATCTTTTAAGAAATCTTCACATTAAAACACAAGTTAACGTTTCACACTTAAATTATCGTCAATTGGTTGGAAAGGAAACAATGATATATTTGTTAAAAAGATATCAATATAGTGAAGATTAATGTAATAAAAGTTGTTTTCAAAATAAATAAATCTATTTTAAGTGATATAAACATGACCTATAATGGTTTCCTTTTTTAAATTGTTATTTGGATGGAGAGTTTGTCTCATTGGCAATCACACCACATCTTCCTATATCTTTTTACTATTCATAAAAAAACCTTACTGGTAAGTCATACTATCGTGTATGTCATATGTCAAGAATAATCAAAATCAAAATTGTTTATTTTAAGTATCTTCTTTGATCTGTTCTTTACTTTTAGCATCACCTGCCGAAATGAGGTGTCGTCAAGTTGATTACTTTGATTCTTTATTCCCTATTCGTTACCTATTCGTTACTTATTCTTTATTCGTTACCTATTCGTTACTTATTCCTTATTCGTTACCTTTTCGTTACTTATTCTTTAATCCTTTTTTCTTACCTATTCGTTACATTGCCTTATTCCTAATTCGTTATTTATTCGATTTTCAATATCTTTCTCGCTTTTCAATTCTTTATATTTTTATCTCTGGTAATAGTTCTTAATATGTTGAAGTAAAAGTACCCTTTTAACACATAAATATCCGTGTGTGTGCTCAACCGATCCTGTTACTTCATATTCTACTTATTTGTTCCTTATTCGATTTTAATACGTTCTACCTTTTAAGTACTTTATATTCGTATGTCTGGAGTTGGTTCATGGTCCTAAGAGGTAAAATAATCTTATTAGCGCGTGTACAACGTTTCGGAGCTAGACTAATACTTTGTTTTTAATTCGTTCCTTAATCGCGTATAAAACGTGTGTTATACATTGTAACTTTAAAAAAAAAGATTTTCATTTTCTTTCGTGTCTCTGGTGGTAACTATGGGTTCTTGGAGGTTGAATAGCGCGTATGCACCCGTTCCAGTGCTCGAGCTTATAATACGTTTGTAATCGCTGCTCCTTTTTAAAATAAAAAAAAAATATCAACTATGTTCTTGTCTCTTGTGGTATCTATGGTTTTGAAAAGTGAAATAAACCTATTAGCGCGTATGCACCCATTTCAGCGCTCGACTGATACCCTGTTACTTATTCGTTACTCATTCGCTTATAAGACATTTGGTATACGTTTCGCCTTTACAAAATCAATTGTTTTCTTGACTCTTTTTTGGGGTTCTTAGAGGTATAATAACCCTATCAGCGTGTATGCATCCGTTTCAGCGCTCGACTGATACCCTGTTATTTATTCGTATATCTGTTTCCCTTTTAGCTTATTATACGTTTGTTATACATTGCACCTTTTAAGACTATATATTTTCAGTTTATCTTGTCTGTGGTGGTAACATTGGGTTTGAAGAGGTTTAATAACACTATAGCTATTAGCGTGTATGCACCCATTTCAGCGCTCGACTGATACCCTGTTATTTATTCGTTATTTATTCGTTTATAATACGTTTGTTATACGTTGCACCTTTAAAACAAATACAATTTCAATTGTTTCTTGTCTTTGGTGATAGTTGTTTTGTTCTCAGAGGTTAAATAACCCTATCAGCGTGTATGCATCCGTTTCAGCGCTCGACTAATACCCTGTTATTTATTCGTATATTTGTTTCCCTTTTAGCTTATTATACGTTTGTTATACATTGCACCTTTCAAGACTGTATATTTTCAGTTTATCTTGTCTGTGGTGGTAACATTTGGTTTGAAGAGGCTTAATAACACTATTAGCGCGTCTGTACCTGTTTCAGCGTTCAACTGATACCCTGTTACTTATTTATCAATTATTCGCTTATGATACGTTTGTCATTCAAATGTACCTTGCAATTATTTCAATTATTTTCATTTCTCTGGTGGTAACTTTGGGTTCGAAGACATTGAATAACCTTTTTATCGTTTAGGTACCCGTTACAGCGCTTGACTGATACCCTCTTACGTATTCGTTTCTTATTCGCTTATTATTTGTTTGTTAACCACTATACCTTTTTAAAATAAAAAAAATCAACTGTTTTCTTGTCTCTTGTGGTATTTATAGGCTTTTAAGGATAAAAAAAAAACTTTTAGCACGTATGAACCCATGTGAGGGCTCAACTGATAGTAGTTTTTGGTTCTTACAGGTGGAATAACCCTATTAGCGCGTATGCACCCGTTTCAGTGTTTGTCTGATACCCTGTTACTTATTCGTTACTAATTCGCTTATACTACGTGTGTTATACGTTGCACCTTTAAAACAAAATCAATTGTTTTCTTCTCTCTGGTGGAAATTTTATGTTCTTGGAGTGTGATTACCCTATTAACGCGTATGTACCCGTTTCAGCGTTTGTCTTATACCCTGTTACTTATTCGTTACTAATTAGCTAATAATACGTTTGTTATAGATTGAACGTTTTAAGAATATATATTTTCATTTTTTTCTTGACTCTGATGGTAACTATGGGTCTTTAGTGGTGAAATAACCATATTAACGCGGTATTTCACCTATAAGAACCCAACACTACAACCAGAGACAAGAAAACAATTGATTTTTTTAAAGGTTCAACGTATAACAAACGTATTATGAGCGAACAAGGAAATAATAAGTATTATGTAATTCGAGTTTAGTTCAATATTAATGCAGGGGAAAGTAACGAACAGTACTGGAAGTACACCACTAATTCATGATCCCATTGCTTTCTATGTTAAATTCCTCCATTTCAAGCAGGCACACCTATTTTCTTTTAAGTTCGAATCAAGTGACAATCCTTGCATGACCAAGGAACATTTGGTGTTTTCTACTGAAAAAATCTACATACCTTTATCGGCATATAAGAAAGAACTGGTTCCCGGAACTTAGAATGTACCAAAACAGGTACTTCAGATCTGACAAACAGACAAAATCAACCCTCTTTTTAAAATTTCATGCAGCTTTTTTTTATATTTAAAATTATAAGTCAAAAAGTTTTTACAATGATCACCAATTCTTCAGCTTTCATTTGATACCAACAATACCTTAATATTCTACATATTTTGAAAGTTACACTCATGCAAAGGAACTATTTTGGGTTAAATATGAACTACTTTCTGGTATGTGCTTTCTGACCGGGCCTATTTAAAGGTGTAACACCTATAACAGAACAAAACTTGCTATATTGACTTCTACATTACTTTATTTCATTCTATGATCTATTTCAAGCAATAATAAAACAGATAAAGCTTTATTTCAAATATTATTTTACTAATTTTAAGCTCAAATTGGACTGGTGGTAGCATATGGGTTATTGAAAGAAAAATGGCCAATATATTTTTTTTATTCCTAATACCATTGTTCTATTTATTAATTTCTATTAGGAAAGCTATGAGCTTACCAATATTCATATTTTTATCAGAGGTTCTTCATTAAATAAAAATATATTAGTCCAAACGTAAGACATTATTGCAAATATTGTCCCCCCCCCTTTTTTCTTCAGATTGGAAAAGAGCCTTTTTTTGGTATAAACCATACTTCTGTGGTAAAACATTCATTATTAAGAACATTTTATATATCCCTCAGCTAGATAATTTGCTAAACTGGTTCAAATTTGCATGTACAGTGAGATTTGAGAATTCTTATATGGGACAACATCCCTAATGCGCCTCGAAATGAGGAACTCAAAAGTCACGTTTAAAGAAAAAATCTCTGTGTAGTGATATTGGACATGTTTCTATTTTTAACAAATGACTGAACTTAATTATTTGTGGTGATTAGGAAAGTAGAGGAACATAGAATAAATGTGTAAAAACTATGGAGCTATTGAATGTGTTCAAAGTATTAAATTTTCAAAGAACTTATTGTGTTAAAAAGGGGATATTTTACCACAAGGAGCCGCATCACAAAAGGATGTTCGGGGTTTGCTAATTTACGGGAAAAGTAATCTCACTTCGTACCCCGAAAATTTAACCACATATGTGAAAATGTCACAGCTACGAAATGAGCTATCATACATATCCAAGTTTACGATATGGACTGAGCTACAGGAAAAAAACGTTACCATTACCGCCTATGTAAAAACAATTAAAGATATTGAGCCATATGGGTATATACTGTAAAGGATCACATCAAAGACATCAAATAAGGCGATAAGTCGAGTATGCGGTCTATATAAGTATCTTTTATTCTTCAAAACTACATATAATTTTGGCTTCATATACTATATCGGAAACATTTTCTTTCACTCTTCATTAATAACTTGTTAAATTAAAAAGTTAATAAGAATAATAATTGATTTATAAAAACTTGTACTATTCTTAATATTTTTTCGTTAAATAAATATTGTTCTTAAAAATATACATAAATTATCTCTTACCGATTATGATCTCTTTATAAAATAATGATGTGTCTCCGAATATCAAATAATTTGCAATGAATAAAACAGTTGGAAAGCAAGTTCTTGGAAACGTCCGTTGTCATCAAGCTCTATCAGCAACAATAGCTGAGGGGGGGGATTAATTAAGTGGCGCTACAGTCGTCCGTAACGTCAAAAAGTCCACCAAATCAATCGGCTAAAATATTGACGTTTAAAGTATTTTCTTCAACTTGTCATGCTTTTATTATAATTAAATCTTAAAATTTGTAGGTTTTTTACCAATATAATTTCTTTACGACATACACACATTATAAAAAATAGCTTGTTATTGCTATTCCTTTATCCTGTCCGTTCTAAAGAAAAATAACAATTTTTTTTGTTCGCTACAAACTTGACGTTTGCATATCCAAATACAGAAAAGAACGGTTATAATTTTAAATGAAACCGGGAAACCTTTTTTCAAATTTCTACACTTTTTTGAAGCCATCATATTTTACTTTTATACATCAATTTTAGTGACCACCAACCATGTCAATTTGTATCTTGTTTGAGCTGCGTTTCTACTCCAATAACAGTGAATTTTTTTTCATTGTACCTGTTTCAAAAGTACTCTAAACTATTGATTTTATTAAAGATATGAATGAAATTCTGATTAATTTTTTTGGTTTTTCAAAATTCCATACGACACCTGTATTTTAAAGTAACTAAAAACACCTTTTTAACCCCTACACAAATTGACGGTGACATTGTTGTCTTTTTTCAACATACGTAATGTAACGTTAAAAACTACATATGTGTCAGGTTCATGTACGTAGTAAAAATTTACACATTAGAAAAGTGAAACAACAAACAAAGATCTTCTTTATTGCGTTTAAAACTATACGTCTCGGGAAATTCTGACAAATCTGACAAATTATTGTAAGCCTATGGATGGAAAAAGGCACAACAAATAGCAATAGAAAATGCATTGCAAAGAAAATTTCTGGAAGAAAAAACATACTAAAAAAAGAAATGAAGGTCAGTTAATTATATTTATATTTTATAAGTAAAAATCTTGCTTATATTATTATCTATTTACTACGTAAGCTACAATAATAAGAGAAAAAACTAGCTTATTTTAAAAGTCAAAAGATGTGTTCTTACAAAATTGAATTTATTTTGCAAATTCCGGTCAAATTTAATCATCATTGAACATTATTAAAGTAAAATGTATAAGATTTGTCCCACCAATTTCATTTCATTTCTGAGATTAATATATAATTATTCAGGTAAAATATATATACAATACAGCAGCTGATACAGCAACCTGAAGAGAAGAAGCCCCATTTTTTTTCTCAAAAAGTCACTTTCATAATCTATGCCCCCCCCCCCCCCAATCTACGTAATGAGAGACAAGACAAAGGGCTACTGTGCAAGCTAATCTAATAGTTTAATTCTACAATAATAATGATTTTTGAAATTCAAAATTGTGTCACTTTCACTTATTATTTTAAGCAAAATTTTTTTACAGAATTTTCTGTCGATATTTTTGGTATAAAACTTATCCCTTTTCTGTAGGATATTTTCTAGGCAGTATTTTACTGTTCAACTGAGAAACAGTTACATATGCTTCAGTTTAAAGGCTCTCTCACTTTGAAAAAAGTTATTTTGACTCTTGGTTCCACTTTATAGAAAATAAAAAATAAATAATCAGTACTATTATTCAATCAATTTTCAGAAAGATTATTCAAATTGTATAAAATATGTTTCATTGCATTAATATTATCAGAAGTTTAAAAAAAAAATCTACTAGGTTTGATCCCATATACATTTATAAATATTACAAAGTATATTTCATCAGCCAGATCTAATTTATTTCAATTTAGCTAGGTTTTTAGTATTATATGTAGGTGCCATTATCCACATTTCTGAATTGTTTTTTTTTACTAATATTTAGGCTTTTAATTATTACATTTAGTTCTTCTCTGAAAAATAGGGAAGTATCTCTTCTTTATATTATTATAACATAGTTGTAAATCGAGTTTCGTTTATTTTCTTTCTAATTTTTGTAAAGTAAACTCCTTTTTATGCATTTTGCTGGGTTTTTATATTTGACTGGTGATATTGAGGGGAGATAACCACTTGCACAAATCGGCATAAAAACCACCGCTTCGTATCGAAAATAACTTGACGTTTGTGTATCCAACATTACATTGCCGAAATATTTATATCGAGTGTTTGTCTTAATGAGATGCTTTTTAAATTTAAATTCAGCCAATCATTTTAAGTTTCCTCGTAAATATTTATATTTTTCGATCAGGAGACTTGAGAATTATCAACCAAACTCCAATTTTGAAGATAAAATAAACAACAAATGACTATGATTTGTGTGTAAGTTTTGACGAGTGAAATCTATGTATATTCAAGATTAGTTGGGTCAATAATTTTTTATTGCGACAATAGTATTAAGTGATTAAAAATGAAGTTTGTCTCGTCCGTTTTTTTACTGAATTTTCACGGTCACGTGACTCTATTGTTGCTGATAAACTTTGGGTTAAACCGTGACCTGCTTTCCAACTGAAAACTAGACAACGTAACGTACGTCAAAGGTTAAACGTCATAAAACTTTAAAACGGGAAAAGTAACAATTCATTAGAGCGAAACGTTACATGTATGCGCAAATACCCCAAAATCGTCTCTACAAGTATTATAAATAAAATAAATAAATTCAGTAATAATAAATGAAGTAACCCAACAATTTGGAATTACATTTCAAATCTAACGCTCCCCACCATGACATTTCTTAAAAATTGTTATCACACAAAAACCTGATAAAATATCAATTAATTATTGTAAATACTGTTGTGAACATTCAAGTATGCATAATTAAGTTACTGGTTTTTAAAAAAATTGATTCTTTTGTTCTGATCACACAACTACGGATAAGACTATCGCGGCTCCTAATGACCTCAATTACTCATTCTCATGGCCACTGTTCTAAACCTCCTGATTGCATTTGTGCTAGTTCCCAATTCACATATAATTCTGCTGGCCACGTTATTACCGGTGACCTTAACATTGTTAATAACATTTCTCTACGAAATGTGTTATCGAAAGGTCCGAAATATCGTGAGCCTAAATCCATCAATTGGAAATACAACTTTAAAATGTTGATGAATTCAGTCGAGGAATATGCCAGGCAATAGACTAAACGTGAAAAGGAAGACGTAGACACTCTATCCGAATGGTTTAAGGCAGTGAGGTCGTTAATACAAATCAGAATTAAGAAACTGAATGGGTCCATTGCTACGTCAATCTTTAAAGACCCAAATGTTGCTAAACACTTATCCGACCTCCAAGATAAATATGTTGTTGTCCCCGCAGACAAAGCCCTAAATAACATCGTTTTTGTCTGTAAAAGTCACTACATTAATTGCTTGATAAACGAATTAGGTATAGACAATTCACTTGGAAACTCAACATATACCCTCACGACACTTACCAAAGAGGAAATCCTGGATAATCATAGGTCTGTTCTTTGTTCCTTTGGTATTTCAACCAAAGATGAAGAACTGGATCTTCCATCACTGTATTGGATACCTAAACTACATAAGTGTCCTTACAAACAACGGTATATTGCTGGGTCTTCCAAGTGCTCCACGAAACCTCTGTCTTAATTATTAACATCTATTTTATCAGCAATCATAGACGGGCTTCAAAGTTATTGTGAAACTGCCTATTCTAGAGGTGCCGCGAATCAGATGTGGATACTTAAAATTTCCAAATATCTTTTAGAGTACATACAATCTAACTCTCTTTCATCTTGTAACAGCATTAAAACATTTGACTTTTCTACTCTCTACACAAGTATTCCACATTCCAAACTAAAAGACAAATTGAAAGAGTTGGTATTACAAGTATCTTGTCTTAGGAAGGGATAAATCATACTTTGTAAAGAATCACTCTGATTCTAACAAACAATTCTCTGAAACCGATATTATCAAGATGCTTGATTTCTTGATTGACAACCTATTTGTAACGTTCGGAGGACGTGTTTTTCAACAGACTATCGGTATCCCAATGGGAACAAATTGTGCCCCTCTACTTGCCGACTTGTTTCTTTGTTATTATGAGGCTGACTTCATGCGGGAACTTCTTAGGAAGAAAGATAAGAAGTTAGCAATATCCTTTAACTCTACTTTCCGCTATATAGATGCCGTTCTTTCACTAAACAATTCAAAATTTGGTGACTATGTGGAACGCATCTATCCCATCGAATTGGAGATAAAGGATACTACAGATACAGTTAAGTCGGCTTCATATCTTGACTTACATCTAGAAATTGACAATGAGGGTCGGTTGAAAATAAAACTTTACGACAAAAGAGATGATTTCAGCTTTCCAATGGTGAACTTTCCATTTGTAAGTAGCAACATTCGAGCAGCACCTGCATACGGGGTATATATCTCCCAATTGATACGATATTCCCGTGCTTGCATTTCCTATCATGATTTTCTTGATAGAGGGTTACTGCTCCCAAGGAAGCTATTAAACCAAGAGTTCCAAATAGTGAATTTGAAATCATCCCTTCGTAAATTTTACGGACGCCATCACGAGTTGGTTGCCCGTTATGGAATAACCGTTTCACAAATGACATCGGATATGTTCTTTACGTCGTAACTACAATCCCCTTCCCTTTCATGAATGTGACCTACCAAATTAAACTATTTACCGGATTTGTAATCACATAAGCAACACGACGGGTGCCACATGTGGAGCAGGATCTGCTTACCCCTCAGGAGCACCTGATATCACCCCTAGTTTTTGGTGGGGTTCGTGTTGTTTATTCTTTAGTTTTCTATGTTGTGTCATGTGTACTATTGTTTTTCTGTTTGTCTTTTTCATTTTTAGCCATGGCGTTGTCAGTTTGTTTTAGATTTATGAGTTTGACTGTCCCTTTGGTATCTTTCGTCCCTCTTTTAATGGACCAAAGTAGTCTATTCCAACAAAAGTAAATGGTGGGTTATCAAGAGTTTTCTGATCGTCTATAACAGAAGCCATCTTCTGAAAACAAAGCGATGCTTGGTATCGTCTACATCTTACACACCTGTTCAAAACTGTTCGGACAGTACCAGGTCCTTTTAAAATCCAATATTTTTCCCGTAATGATGCAAGCACTTGTGCCATTCCTGTATGATTATTTTGTTCGTGAAAAGACCTGATAATTAAACCGGTCACGTGATGGGAATTTGGTATAATGACTGGACATATGCTTAGTGACAAGTTGAGACGTCCCTTGACGTGCAATAACCAATCATGCATAACAGGATTTAAAGATGCTAAACGACTGTCTTTCCTAACAGGATTTTGCTTTTCAATCATTTTGATTTTATCAAAGAATGATTCTTTTGTACATGTATCATTATATACCTTGTTGCTTCCTGTAATTCATCAGCATTTAAGTTTTCTGTCTTTATTCCATCGTTTTGTTTTAAGAAACGACGAATACAATATTTCTTGAAACGGATTAGCCATGCTATAGTCCGTTGTAATACTTGCCAGTTTGAATATTATGTAGTTATATCGCGTATCAAATCAGTTGTAGTTGAGTTAATCATAACAACCCTTTTGATCTCAATGTCTTGCTAGTCTACCGTTGATACAGCTTTTGGTTTCGGCCATTTCAACAAAAATTCTGGTCCATGGAGCCAAAATTTGATCTGTTTATTTTCTGTTGCAAGAATGCCTCTAGATGCTATGTCGCAGGATTTGATCTTGTATCTACGTATCGCCACTGACCTGGTGATGTCAACTCGTGAAAGCTGCTTAATTGTTTTACAACAAATGTTTTAAAACGACGAGATTCATTCTTAATGTATCCAAGAACTATCATAGAGTCAGTCCAAAATACTACGCTGTCAATCTTAATCTCTAATTCGTCTCTAATTATTTCGTAAAGTTTGCAAGCAACAACGGCACCTGATAACTCTAGTCTGAGAATCGTTGTCTGTTTTAATGGCGCTAAACGAGATTTTCCCTGAATAAGTGAACAGTTCACTTTTCAATTAGTGTTTACTAGACGTAAGTAAGAGCATGCTCCATAACCAATTTCAGAACCATCGCTAAATATATGAAGATGAGCATCAGATATTTCTTTCATGTCTTTTGTCTTGAAGCATCTAGCTATTGCTATATTTTCAATTTCTGGCAGTGTTGATTTCCATTTTATCCATTCTTCTTCTTTTTCTTTTGGTATATGATCGTCCCATACAAGCTTAACTGTTTACTTATATCTTGTAATATAATCTTCCCTTTTAGAATAATTGGCGCTATGAGTCCCAGTGGATTAAATATTGAACTTACCGTATAAGTTATTCCGCGTCTTGTCAGCGGCTTTTCCTCGAGTTTGACTTTATATGTGATGGCATCATCATTTACGTCCCATATTACCCCTAGTGCGTGATCGGTCGGCAAAGCTGTGTTTGACTTTATAATTTCAACTGAAGGTGCTTGTTCCGAATTCGGATTTCGTTTATAACGACTTTACTGTTACTTAACCACTTCGTTAATCGGAATCCACCACGTTTCATCTTTTCTCGTAAATCCGTTGCAAGCTGAACGGCCCTTTCTTCCGTGTCCACTGACTTCAAGAGGTAGTCTACATAAAAGTTTCTCTCTGCGGTTGATGCTATCTCTGTTTCAAATAACTCACCGTTGTCAATAGCTGTCTTTTTCAATGCGTATGCGGCACAACTGGGCGTTGATGTTGCACCAAACAGATGAACCTGCATCTGGTAACATTTTGACTGTACTTTTAAGTTTCCATTTGGCCACCATAAAAATCGTAAAGTATCACAGTCATCGTCTTTCACGCGGACTTGGTGAAACATAGCCTCTATATCAGCAGCTAATGCAATGTGGTCTTATCTAAATCTGATTAGAACTACTACCAAGCTGTTCATAAAGTCTGGACCTTCTAATAATGGGCTATTTAACGAAACATCTTTAAATTTGGCTGCACAGTCGAAGACTACTCCTTTCCGGGTTGATGTTCATTTGTGACAGGGTGGTGCGGAAGGTACCACATGTGACTTGACTCATTACTTACATCAGTAACTTCCTTTGCATATCCTTTTTGTATATAATCACTTACCGTTGCTGTGTACATCTCATGCAGCTTAGGATCATGTGAAAATTTACGGTGTAATTGATTTAATCGAGCATGTGCTAAAGGCAAATTATTCGGCAATTTTATATTTTCATCCCGCCACGTTAATCCAAGTTTGTAGTGTCCATCTTCATAGGCTATTGTTGACTCCATTGTTTTCAAGGCGCGTTTATCCTCAAAAGACATGCATACTTTCTCCGCGCTAGGCTGATCGAGAAAATCAGTGGTCCATAGTCGCTCTAACTGCTGCTGCAAAAGTACATTATCTGCATGCTCAAAATTGATGTTAACTACATCACTGGTGCTTGTGTTGTTGATTGGTCCTCTGACGATCCATCCTATTGTGTATATAATCACGTTTTGCATCAATTACGAATTCACATTTAGCTCGCATACAAATTTTTACGAATAAACTCATCATAGATACCAGGATTGAAACTTAATATTTTCGCCAGAAGCGCGTTTTGTCTACAAAAGACTCATCAGTGACGCTCGAATAAAAACAAGATAAAAAGGCTAAATAGTGTACGAAGTTGAAGAGTATTGTGGACCAAAAATTCATATAAGTTTTGCAAAATACAGCTAAATAAATTCATCATAAATACCAGGATTTAAAATTTATATTTACACCAGACGCGCGTTTCGTCTGCAAAAGACTCATCAGTGACGCTCGAATCCAAAAAAGCCAAAAAGGCCAAACAAAGTACTTAGCTAAAGTGCACCGAGGACCAAAATTCATAAAAGCCTTGCCTAAGGTAATCTCATCCTGTGGTAGAAAATTCTTAGTTTTTCAAAAATTCAAAGTTTTGTTAACAGTTAATTTTTAATTATGAACATATAAATGATAACTTAAGTCAACAAAGAAGTGCCGACTACTTGGCTGGTGATACTCCCGGGGAATTAAAACTCCACCAACATGGCATCGACTCAATGGTTGTAAATAAACTCATCATAGATACCATGATTGCAATTTTGTATTTACGCCAGACGCGCATTTCGTCTACATAAGACAAGGATTCACTATTAGAAAAAGAAAAATAACAAAATAACCGAACTCAGAATATTCTAAGCGGAAAGTCCCTCAGCAAATGGCAAAATTAAAAGCTGATACACACCAAGCGAATAGATACCACCTGTCATAAACTCATCATAGATACCAGGTTTAAAATTGTATTTATACGCAAGACGCGCGTTTCGTCTACAAAAGACTCATCAGTGAGGCTCGGAGCAAAAAATGATTAAATGGCCAAATGAAGTGCGAAGTTGAAGAGCATTGAGGACTAAAAATTCCTAAAGGTTTGCCAAATACAGCTAAGGTAATCTATTCCTGCGGTAGAAAAGCCTTAGTGTTTCAAAAATTTAAAGATGTTAATAGTAAATTTATTATTACGAACATATCAATGATTATGTACTTGATACATCTAACCTTTCAGAAATGTTTTTTCTTAACAATTTGCCTGCAATGCTTCCAGTTTCGGTAATACATTGCTACTTTTGAGGGCATGATTGATTTGAATTTTAAACTTGTCATATTATCACATTATTTCATTGCTTTCTTTTATCTGTCTCTCGAATTTTGTATTCTCATCCTCACATTTTATATCACATCATTAATGTTTGGCTTTGAGCGTTCCTGATGAAGGTAAATCCAGAAAAGCACTTCGGACGCAATAAATTATAAAACGTGTTGTTTTCCATTTTGTATTAAATGCACCCTGTTAATATACTGTCTGACCTAGATTTATATTTAATGCTATTACGGGTCGAGGCATATTGTCACGCTTTAAAAAAATAATGAAAGGTGTCTACTAGTATATATTCACAAAAAAATTGAGAGAGAGAAGGAAAAATATGAAATTGATCCGTGTTCGCAATATCGTGTTTAGAAGAACTGGTACTTATGAAATAATGCTTGTTGGTTGTTTTCCTTGTTTTTTTAGATCCAATTCGTTGAATTTGTTTTTGAATAAATTCGAAATGACTAAAATGCGGAGCGCAATTAATACCCCAATATTGAACTGTTATGTAAACAGTAATTTTAATTTGACGGTTCGCTCGCAACAGGAGCGAGATACCGCGATAGATTATATATAAACTTACAAAATACGTCTATCAATTAATGTTATCTGTCAACATGTATATGTGTAGTAGAAAGGTCGATTGCAGGATAATATCAAATAGTGATTAAACTGTTTCACAACTGTACATCGTGATGACCAATGTAGTTGTCTCTCTTTGTTCTGCATCAAGGAATTACACTTTACTGGAAGACGGTCCAGAGTAATTGAAGGTTAGATATGACACACACAAAAAGTTTATCAAGGTTCGTAATTGGGATTTAGTGGTTCTTCCTTCTTTACACTTTTTCTACCTTGATACGTCATCATTTGATGTGATGGCTATGTTCTTATATACGGAGAAAACCAAAAAACTAACATTATATCCAGGATTGCATACTGAATACATGCACGTATAGAAACTCATATGTCACCATACTTGTTTTTGAGAAAATGGCTTTAAAGTTGATCGATATGCCAAGAATTTAACTGAATACGTTTGACGTTATTAAATACAGAATATAACGTTATTCCTACTTAGATGTATTGAAAAAAAATTAATGTCGGGATCTGAATTGTGTTTATTTTATTTTCATTTCCCCTGTCGGGTTTCGTAAATTTCCTGTAATGCAATATAAAATCCTACTGAAATAATTTCATTTCGTCCTGCACATGGAAATTTCACTTACATGAATTATAAGCATACCCTCTGATTTTCACACCACACGAGCATATCAAATCCCATGAAATTTTGTTTTGAATGTAAAAATCTAATTTATTGAAACTTCGGACGATGTGTGAAAAAACGGGGAATTGTACAACTATTAATTCGTTTTAAAATGGTCGTCAAAAATACAGCTCGGGCAAAAGGGAAGAGGAAATTTATCTGGATGAGAATACGGATCATGAGAATCATGCGAAGAACCGCAATACAAGTAGAATATAGTTTGTTAGTATGGAATGTAAAAACTGTGTTTTACTACTAAGTAACTTGATTATTTTGCCGAATAACTTTTCCTGTGTTCCAAGAGTAAACAGTCTGCACAGAGTTAATCCGATAAAGTTTTGGAAGCATTTAAAAAAAAAGTGATAGCTTTGTATTCTTGTAAACCAGGTATGCACAGGACAGACAACAACATCGGAATGCGTTTTTGAACGCATGATGATAGTTGGGCTAGTTCTAGTCAGACTTGTTCCGTTACAAATTTGTTTTCCGGAAATTTACAAGCAAACGACTGATTAATTATTATTCAAACGACAGAAAGAGAATGAGAAAGCTAGAATTAAAATAATGTACAAGTTGTGAGCATATTGTGTTAAAAAGGGGATATTTTACCACAAGGAGCCGTATCACAAAAGGATGTTCGGGGTTTGCTAATTTACGGGAAAAGTAATCTCACTTCATACCCCGAAAATTTAACCACATATGTGAAAATGTCACAGTTTCGAAATGAGCTATCATACATATCCAAGTTTACGATATGGACTGAGCTACAGGAAAAAAACGTTACCATTACCGCCTATGTAAAAACAATTAAAGATATTGAGCCATATTGGTATATACTGTAAAGGATCACATCAAAGACATCAAATAAGGCGATAAGTCGAGTATGCGGTCTATATAAGTATCTTTTATTCTTCAAACCTACATATAATTTTGGCTTCATATACTATATTGGAAACACTTTCTTTCACGCTTCATTAATAACTTGTTAAATTGAAAAGTTAATTAGAATAATAATTAATTTATAAAAAACTTTTACAATTCTTAATATTTCTTCGTTAAATAAATATTGTTCTTAAAAATGCACATAAATTATCTCTTACCGATTATGATCTCTTTATAAAATAATGATGTGTCTCCGAATATCAAATAATTTGCAATGAATAAAACAGTTGGAAAGCAAGTTCTTGGAAACGTCCGTTGTCATCAAGCTCTTTCAGCAACAATAGCTGAGGGGGGATTAATTAAGTGGCGCTACAGTCGTCCGTAACTTCAAAAAGTCCACCAAATCAATCGGCTAAAATATTGACGTTTAAAGTATTTTCTTCAACTTGTCATGCTTTTATTATAATTAAATCTTAAAATTTGTAGTTTTTTTTTACCAATATAATTTCTTTACGACATACACACATTATAAAAAATAGCTTGTTATTGCTATTCCTTTATCCTGTCCGTTCTAAAGAAAAATAACATTTTTTTTTGTTCGCCACAAACTTGACGTTTGCGTTTCCAAATACAGAAAAGAACGGTTATAATTTTAAATGAAACCGGGAAACCTATTTCAAATTTCTACACTTTTTTGAAGCCATCATATTTTACTTTTATACATCAATTTTAGTGACCACCAACCATGTCAATTAGTATCTCGTTTGAGCTGCGTTTCTACTCCAATAACAGTGACATTTTTTTCATTGTACCTGTTTCAAAAGTACTCTAAACTATTGATTTTATTAAAGATATGAATGAAATTCTGATTAAAAATTGTGGTTTTTCAAAATTCCATACGACACCGGTATTTTAAAGTAACTAAAAACACCTTTTGATCCCCTACACAAATTGACGGTGACATTGTTGTCTTTTTTCAACATACGTAATGTAACGTTAAAAACTACATATGTGTCAGGTTCATGTACGTAGTAAAAATTTACACATTAGAAAAGTGAAACAACAAACAAAGATCTTCTTTATTGCGTTTAAAACTATACGTCTCGGGAAATTCTGACAAATCTGACAAATTATTGTAAGCCTATGGATGGAAAAAGGCACAACAAATAGCAATAGAAAATGCATTGCAAAGAAAATTTCTGGAGGAAAAAACATACTAAAAAAAGAAATGAAGGTCAGTTAATTATATTTATATTTTATAAGTAAAACTCTTGCTTATATTATTATCTATTTACTACGTAAGCTACAATAATAAGAGAAAAAACTAGCTTATTTTAAAAGTCAAAAGATGTGTTCTTATAAAATTGAATTTATTTGGCAAATTCCTGTCAAATTTAATCATCATTGAACATTATTAAAGTAAAATGTACAAGATTTGTCCCACCAATTTCATTTCATTTCTGAGATCAATATATAATTATTCAGGTAAAATATATATACAATACAGCAGCTGATACAGCAACCTGGAGAGAAGAAGCCCCATTTTTTTTTCTCTCAAAAAGTCACTTTCATAATCTATTTCCCCCCCCCCCTCCATCTACGTAATGAGAGACAGGACAAAGGGCTACTGTGCAAGCTAATCCTACAATAATAATGATTTTTGAAATTCAAAATTGTGTCACTTTCACTTATTATTTTAAGCAAAATTTTTTTACAGAATTTTCTGTCGATATTTTTGGTATAAAACTTATCCCTTTTCTGTAGGATATTTTCTAGGCAGTATTTTACTGTTCAACTGAGAAACAGTTACATATGCTTCAGTTTAAAGGCTCTCTCACTTTGAAGAAAGTTATTTTGACTCTTGGTCCCACTTTATAGAAAATAAAAAATAAATAATCAGTACTATTATTCTATCAATTTTCAGAAAGATTATTCAAACTAGGTTTGATCCCATATACATTTATACATATTACAAAGTATATTTCATCAGCCAGATCTAATTTATTTCAATATAGCTAAGTTTTTAGTATTATATGTAGGTGCCATTATCCACATTTCTGAATTGTTTTTTTTTTTACTAATATTTAGGCTTTTAATTATTACATTTAGTTCTTCTCTGAAAAATAGGGAAGTATCTCTTCTTTATATTATTATAACATAGTTGTAAATCGAGTTTCGTTTATTTTCTTTCTAATTTCTGTAAAGTAAACTCCTTTTTATGCATTTTGCTGGGTTTTTATATTTGACTGGTGATATTGAGGGGAGATAACCACTTGCACAAATCGGCATAAAAAACCACCGCTTCGTATCGAAAATAACTTGACGTTTGTGTATCCAACATTACATTGCCGATATATTTATATCGAGTGTTTGTCTTAATGAGATGCTTTTTAAATTTAAATTCAGCCAATCATTTTAAGTGTCCTCGTAAATATTTATATTTTTCGATCAGGTGACTTGATAATTTTCAACCAAACTCCAATTTTGAAGATAAAATAAACAACAAATGACTATGATTTGTGTGTAAGTTTTGACGAGTGAAATCTATGTATATTCAAGATTAGTTGGGTCAATAATTTTTGATTGCGACAATAGTATTAAGTGATTAAAAATGAAGTTTGTCTCGTCCGTTTTTTTACTGAATTTTCACGGTCACGTGACTCTATTGTTGCTGATAAACTTTGGGTTAAACCGTGACCTGCTTTCCAACTGAAAACTAGACAACGTAACGTACGTCAAAGGTTAAACGTCATAAAACTTTAAAAACGGGAAAAGTAACAACTTATAAGAGCGCATCGTTACATGTATGCGCAAATACCCCAAAATCGTCTCTACAAGTATTATAAATAAAATAAATAAATTCAGTAATAATAAATGAAGTAACCCAACAATTTGGAATTATATTTCAAATTTAACGCTCCCCACCATGACATTTCTTAAAAATTGTTATCACACAAAAACCTGATAAAATATCAATTAATTATTGTAAATACTGTTGTGAACATTCAAGTATGCATAATTAAGTTACTGGTTTTTAAAAATTTTGATTCTTTTGTTCTGATCACACAACTACGGATAAGACTATCGCGGCTCCTAATGACCTCAATGACTCATCCTAATGGCCACTGTTATCTCGATCTATGGTCATCTGCAACGAAAAAGTCCAATTAATATGCTTGTGTGACATGTAACTGGATATTTTTGTTTTGTTCTATTGTTCAATATATTTCCGAAGTTCCGATTCTCCACTGACAAGATTTGTCCCGTTATCACTATACACCTTTTCATGTATGCATCGCCTGCTCGTAAAACGTTGGAAAGCAGAAATAAAAGAATCTGTAGTCAAACTATGAGCTACTTCTATGTGAACAGCTCTTGTTGTAAGAAATGTAAAAAGGCAACCGTATCTTTTAACGACTGAACGTCCAACTTCATCATAAATTAGTTCAATCGAAAATACCTCCTTATTTCAAAGACCAGTCTGTACCAATAATTTCTTATACCTATACCAAACCTATTGCAACTAAAATTTTCAATTACAAACGCGTTTTGCAAAATCTCGATATTGACGACTTCAAGTCTAAACCTCCTGATTGCATTTGTGCTAGTTCCCAATTCACATATAATCCTGCTGGCCACGTTATTACCGGTGACCTTAACATTGTTAATAACATTTCTCTACGAAATGTGTTATCGAAAGGTCCGAAATATCGTGAGCCTAAATCCATCAATTGGAAATACAACTTTAAAATTTTTATGAATTTAGTCGAGGATTATGCCAGGCAATGGACTAAACGTGAAAAGGAAGACGTAGACACTCTATCCGAATGGATTAAGGCAGTGAGGTCGTTAATACAAATCAGAATTAAGAAACTGAATGGGTCCATTGCTACGTCAATCTTTAAAGACCCAAATGTTGCTAAACACTTATCCGACCTCCAAGATAAATATGTTGTTGTCCCCGCAGACAAAGCCCTAAATAACATCGTTTTTGTCTGTAAAAGTCACTACATTAATTGCTTGATAAACGAATTAGGTATAGACAATTCACTTGGAAACTCAACATATACCCTCACGACACTTACCAAAGAGGAAATCCTGGATAATCATAGGTCTGTTCTTTGTTCCTTTGGTATTTCAACCAAAGATGAAGAACTGGATCTTCCATCACTGTATTGGATACCTAAACTACATAAGTGTCCTTACAAACAACGGTATATTGCTGGGTCTTCCAAGTGCTCCACGAAACCTCTGTCTAAATTATTAACATCTATTTTATCAGCAATCATAGACGGGTTCACAGTTATTGTGAAACTGCCTATTCTAGAGGTGCCGCGAATCAGATGTGGATACTTAAAATTTCCAAATATCTTTTAGAGTACATACAATCTAACTCTCTTTCATCTTGTAACAGCATTAAACATTTGACTTTTCTACTCTTTACACAAGTATTCCACATTCCAAACTAAAAGACAAATTGAAAGAGTTTGTATTACTTTGCTTCATAAAAAAATGGCCAACGTAGATACAAGTATCTTGTCTTAGGAAGGGATAAATCATACTTTGTAAAGAATCACTCTGATTCAAACAAACAATTCTCTGAAACCGATATTATCAAGATGCTTGATTTCTTGATTGACAACATATTTGTAACGTTCGGAGGACGTGTTTTTCAACAGACTATCGGTATCCCAATGGAAACAAATTGTGCCCCTCTACTTGCCGACTTGTTTCTTTATTATTATGAGGCTGACGTCATGCAGGAACTTCTTAGGAAGAAAGATAAGAAGTTAGCAATATCCTTTAACTCTACTTTCCGCTGTATAGATGCCGTTCTTTCACTAAAAAATTCA
This sequence comes from Mytilus edulis, assembly GCA_019925275.1. Taxonomy (NCBI): domain Eukaryota; kingdom Metazoa; phylum Mollusca; class Bivalvia; order Mytilida; family Mytilidae; genus Mytilus; species Mytilus edulis. The sequence goes on along the minus strand of CM034360.1, from coordinate 56,867,605 downwards.
AAATTTGGTGACTTTGTGGAACGCATCTATCCCATCGAATTGGAGATAAAGGATACTACAGATACAGTTAAGTCGGCTTCATATCTTGACTTACATCTAGAAATTGACAATGAGGGTCGGTTGAAAATAAAACTTTACGACAAAAGAGATGATTTCAGCTTTCCAATGGTGAACTTTCCATTTGTAAGTAGCAACATTCGAGCAGCACCTGCATACGGGGTATATATCTCCCAATTGATACGATATTCCCGTGCTTGCATTTCCTATCATGATTTTCTTGATAGAGGGTTACTGCTCCCAAGGAAGCTATTAAACCAAGAGTTCCAAATAGTGAAGTTGAAATCATCCCTTCGTAAATTTTACGGACGCCATCACGAGTTGGTTGCCCGTTATAGAATAACCGTTTCACAAATGATTTCGGATATGTTCCTTACGTCGTAACTACAATCCCCTTCCCTTTCATGAATGTGACCTACCAAATTAAACTATTTACCGGATTTGTAATCACATAAGCAACACGACGGGTGCCACATGTGGAGCAGGATCTGCTTACCCCTCCGGAGCACCTGAGATCACCCCTAGTTTTTGGTGGGGTTTGTGTTGTTTATTCTTTAGTTTTCTATGTTGTGTCATGTGTACTATTGTTTATCTGCTTGTCTTTTTCATTTTTAGCCATGGCGTTGCCAGTTTGTTTTAGATTTATGAGTTTGACTGTCCCTTTGGTATCTTTCGTCCCTCTTTTAATGGACCAAAGTAGTATATTCCAACAAAGGTAAATGGTGGGTTATCAAGAGTTTTCTGATCGTCTATAACAGAAGCCATCTTCTGAAAACAAAGCGATGCTTGGTATTGTCAACATCTTACACACCTGTTCAAAACTGTTCGGACAGTACCAGGTCCTTTTAAAATCCAATATTTTTCCCGTAATGATGCAAGCACTTGTGCCATTCCTGTATGATTATTTTGTTCGTTAAACGACCTGATTATTAAAGTGGTCACGTGATGGGAATTTGGTATAATGACCGGACATTTGCTTAGTGACAAGTTGAGACGTCCCTTGACGTGCAATAACCAATCATGCATAACAGGATTTAAAGATGCTAAACGACTGTCTTTCCTAACAGGATTTTGCTTTTCAATCATTTTGATTTTATTAAAGAATGATTCTTTTGTACATGTATCATTATATACCTTGTTGCTTCCTTTAATTCATCAGCATTTAAGTTTTCTGTCTTTATTCCGTCGTCTCGTTTTAAGAAACGACGAATACAATATTTCTTGAAACGGATTAGCCATGCTATAGTCCGTTTTAATACTTGCCAGTTTGAATAGTATGTAGTTATATCGCGTATCAAATCAGTTGTAGTTGAGTTAATCATAACAACCCTTTTGATCTCAATGTCTTGCTAGTCTACCGTTAATACAGCTTTTGGTTTCGGCCATTTCAACAAAAAGTCTGGTCCATGGAGCCAAAATTTGATCTGTTTATTTTCTGTTGCAAGAATGCCTCTAGATGCTATGTCGGCAGGATTTGATCTTGTATCTACGTATCGCCACTGACCTGGTGATGTCAACTCGTGAAAGCTGCTTAATCGTTTTACAACAAATATTTTAAAACGACGAGATTCATTCTTAATGTATCCAAGAACTATCATAGAGTCAGTCCAAAATACTACGCTGTCAATCTTAATCTCAAATTCGTCTCTAATTATTTCGTAAAGTTTGCAAGCAACAACGGCACCTGATAACTCTAGTCTGGGAATCGTTGTCTGTTTTAATGGCGCTAAACGAGATTTTCCCTGAATAAGTGAACAGTTCACTTTTCAATTAGTGTTTACTAGACGTAAGTGAGAGCATGCTCCATAACCAATTTCAGAACCATCGCTAAATATATGAAGATGAGCATCAGATATTTCTTTCATGTCTTTTGTCTTGAAGCATCTAGCTATTGCTATATTTTCAATTTCTGGCAGTGTCGATTTCCATTTTATCCATTCTTCTTCTTTTTCTTTTGGTATATGATCGTCCCATCCAAGCTTAACTGTTTACTTATATCTTGTAATATAATCTTCCCTTTTAAAATAATTGGCGCTATGAGTCCCAGTGGATTAAATATTGAACTTACCGTATAAGTTATTCCGCGTCTTGTCAGCGGCTTTTCTTCGAGTTTGACTTTATATTCACTAGTAGCCAGATTAAAGTCTGAAACGGTCATTTTGGTCTGATCAAGTCTTGATCGACTTAATTTACCGCTAGAGAAATACGTTGAGACTTTTCAGATTTTAAGACACTGTTCAGATATGTTATGTCAAGTCTGTTCAGTCATGTCAAGTTAATTAAGATGGAAGGCTCTAGCGTTCAATCAAGTCTGTTAAGACTGTTTTGGACAAATTAAGACCAATCATAAAAAGTAATATTCAAAACTTTCAGATCGGGTTAAGATCCGTTTAGTGTGTTAGAATGATATTAGGAGTTACGCCCCTTTATGTGGATGATACATTGTATTATAAATGCTAGAATAAAAAATGTATATTATTTTGAATTATTAAACATAAAATCATTCGTTGGCTTTTTATTTCTGTTGGTCTTTGTTTAAGGTATAAGAGAATAAATTATATATTATACAGTTTTGTTAGCTTGTTTTGTTGTAGAAATAAATTATTCGCCAATAACTGTTTCTGATTTTTTTTATTTTTTTTTATTTTCTGGTGTTAATTTATGTATTTATCTACTTATTCTTTGAAAAAAGTAATTGCAAATTTTGGACGTAACACTAACAAAAGAGTGACAACAACATCTTATAAATTTCATACGTCCAAATCACGTTTCTGGATTTTACTTCATCTGGAACGATCAACGCAAAATACAAGTATTTTATATGTCAGATAATTTATATCGTTAATTTCGTTATCCTCATCAGGCCGCATCAGGGAACCATGTCTCCGTTTGAACTAAGCTTCTGAAACTGCTCTAAGGCCGTGAAGTGAGAGTGTTAAAACTATAAATAACATACCATCGGAAAGAGAAGGATGTCGATAGGTTTTACAGAAAAGAGAATGATCGGCTATAAATATGAATAATAGAGAAAATGGAAAAAAATTATAAAGAATGGAGAATAATAAGGTGCTTGAATATAAAGAATTGATAATAATAGACAAAAAGTATAATGAAAAAACCCGGCCTACTAAACATTAAAGAATACAGAAATGAAGGACCCCCCTCCAGATCCTCATAGATTAAAACAATATAACCTAATTTTAAGTTCAGCATCGAGTATATGTCTTAGTACATCTTTTTGTAAATGCGCTTATCCTTTCTTTCATTTGAATAAAAAACTTATTTGATATAAAATATGTATTTATTTGTTTTTTCAGATTGCACTTTTATAAATAATTCTTCTTCGTCTTCTCCTTCTAAACTGTAAAAGTATGTATGCGTTAATATTCGGTCTATAAAGATTAAGTTCGATGGCACGTGCCAATAATCCAAAGGTAATAAAATCAACGATCCATAAAATAACGTGGCAATTACAATGGCTATTTCACAGTTATATCATACGTTCACCTGTCATGGTAACATACATGTACCTCCGTATGTGTAGTATAAGGTTCTAAATCATTTTTGATAGTTTCTTTCTAACACTATTGACGACATTGTTTAAACTACATGCTCATGTCACAAAACCGCAAATTTAGTATAGTTAAAAAGATAAACGATATTGAAAATGCATTTTTTTCTATCAAAAATGTATGGTCGTATATTTGTAACTCTAGGTGTTTATCTAAAATGTATTGAATATGTAAAAGTTGAGATTTTTTTTTCAAATATTTGCCAAAAGAAACATTTTCCGAAAAAAAAAACCCAATCCATATAATAACGTTTTGTCCTTTAAATCTTTTTTGGGGGGTCCGTAGAAATACCGCAAAAGACCCCTTTAGTGCAAAGAACAAACAATTGCACTAAGGACCTGATGGAATGATAAAATTGACACAAAGGACATTGCATATCTAAGTTAACGTTTTAGAAATAAATAATTTCAAGTTTTATAATCATATCTTAAGTAATTAGAAAGTTATTTAATGTTCTATCGACACGCGCCACACTCAGTTGATTGTAATCTATAGAAATTCATGTTCGTTCAACCATGACCCGTTTTGAATACACTGGTATACTTATTAAAAATGTATATATTATGTTATTTTATGTTGTTCTCGTTTTTTATGGTATAGTTATTACTGCCGTATCTATTTTGCTTTTCTGTCTGCTATAGTTTTTACTTCTATGTAAAAGTATTTTCTACTTATTTTTGTTTCTTTTAATTTCGTTTGCTTGTTCCGTAAGATCACTTTTTTAAGTTTTCTAGTAATATTTTATAAAGATATTTTAAAATAGTAAAAAATGTATAGAGTTTGTTTACCAACACATACTGACATAGAAGATACACATGTTTCGCAAAGTATAACAGTTTATTACATTTTTGTTGAGCCTGCGACTTTTGTTGCAAAAGCGAGACATAGCGATCCACAAACCACAAATATTCACTTTGTGGTTAAAGTGTTTGAAACTCTAATAACTTTCTTAAACTATCCTGGATTTCTACTAAACTAGGACAGAAGCTTGTTTTTGATCATAAGATAGCTGAAAAAAAAAGAATTGTTTATCCGTATATTTATTTATAACTGACTTTTTTGTTTTTCTGTAAGCTTATATGAATTCACTCTGTTTAATAAAAATCACATTTTTATGTCGGGGCCTTTTAATGATCGGTCGACTATATGGCAATGTTTTTCTCGTTATTGAAGGCCGTACTGTTGCCTATAATTGCTTTTCTACCTCAGGCATAGATTGCCTTAGCTGTATTAAGCAAAACCTTTAGGAATTTTGGTCCTCAATGCTCTTCAACTTCGTACTTTATTTGGCCTTTTTAACTTTTTTGAATTTGAGCGTCACTGATGAGTCTTTTGTAGACGAAACGCGCGTCTGGCGTATATACAAAATTTAGTCCTGGTATCTTTGATGAGTTTATTTGCTATAAGACGTCTATGACTATTTTCGACCTTGTCGTCTTATTTTTTAAATTACGTCATTGACGAGCTGATCACTACAACGTTTAAACAAAATAGTCGTTCCCGTGAAAACTATAAGATTTGTTTAACTTTCAAATTTCATCGTGATCTCTTCTCAGGATATAACGGCTATCTGTATGTTAGTTTTACAGCTAATTTCCCAATGCATGTAAAGCGAGACTTTTGTTAGCTTGATTGCTTAGTTTGTATATTTTACAATTGTAATTGGGATAATGTCCAATCAAATTTAAATATAATATATACAGATTAAAATGTGCCTCTACATTGTTTGAAGATGTCAATGTTATTTACAAAGCTTGAATTCATGTTTATACCAACAGAGCAAGCAAGCCTACCAAAATTTTACTCTACAAGCATTAGGAAATAAGCTGTAAAGTCGACAAGATAACAGGTTAATGTATTCAAGTGATTTTCAGAATTTAAGATTTGTTGCAATTCTATAGTACAATGGTTAAATCAATCTTATCTTTGATGTGCCACATGGGTATCCCTATAAAAAAGACAGTCCATGCGTGGCCAATGACATTAGATATTATGCATGTCAGTGGATATTTTCTTTGTGAAGCTAGCACCTATATTATTTACGTGTCTGAAATATTTAAAAAAAGTGTAACTAAACTCTTGAACAGACCATTTATAAACGTCGTTTGTGTGAATTCGGGATTTACACGTATTAAAAACTCTTCACTTTTCGGCATTCGAGAAAACATATATTTAGCAAACACTATTGAGGAACACAAATAAAAAATAAATTTAATTTGTTAATATTTGCAACTCTTAAACCCAGCTGATATTTTTTTCATTTCTCACCTGACAAATGGGATATACACGACTTCCCAAATTTAATCTAATATTCACCTAATATATCCTCAAAGTCAACTTATTGTAAAGAAGTTTTAAAAATAAAATGGTTAAATGCATTTTTTTCACATAAAGCACAAATATATTTACATGTTTCATTATCAGATCAAAATATCTTAAATACCCCAGTCCAGAGATACCGTGTATATTCGGCTGAATATACATGTACCATATCGAGAATTTTACATTCATACTTGTTACGTAACGAGATATGTGCCCAGGTAAAAAGATCCAGCAGGTGGTGTATATTCTAAAGTGTTTATCGTCTTCTATTATACATGCCGATGACGATGACATTTAGCTTGAGGGCCATTTAGTTTTCGCAAAGAAAAACAAAAATTAAACAATTTTATAGATATAATATTCTGTTGAAAAATCATTTTTAAAGGTGAACAGATAAGCATAACGTCTTCGCACTTTCTTGTTAACAGCCATGGACACAGATGTCAGAATGAATAAGAAAACACTAAATTCTTAAACAATATTATATATTGTAAAATGGACACCAAACACATGTTGATAGAATAGTGTACTGATAGTATAAAAAAGAAGATGTGGTATGATTGCCAATGAAACAACTATCCACAAAAGACCAAAATGACACAGACATTAACAACTATAGGTCACCGTACGGCCTTCAACAATGAGCAAAGCCCATACCGCATAGTGAGCTATAAAAGGCCCCGATAAGACAATGTAAAACAATTCAAACGAGAAAACTAACGGCCTTATTTATGTAAAAAAATTAACGAAAAACAAATATGAAACACATAAACAAATGACAACCACTGAATTACAGGCTCCTGACTTGGGACAGGCACATCCATAAATTATGTGGTGGGGTTAAACATGTTAGCGGGATCCCCACCCTCCACCTAACCTGGGACAGTGGTATAACAGTACAACATAAGAACGAACTATAAAAATCAGATGAAAAAGGCTTAACTCATCAGATGGACAAAAATACAAGTGGACGCGGCCCGGTACTTATACATCCCGACACAAAAAGACACAATGAACAAATCTGAGAGTATTCGCAGTTATCTGACAGCTAGTTCAAAGTCACTTACAACTAATAAAAAAATCATGCAACTAAGACTAAACTATCAATCCGTACACATCCAACATCCATCTATCGTTTTCAGATATTTCTTTTCCGCCATTCATAAGTTTAATGTTTACTTTGACTTAATGCTATACATGTATAATGTGTGTTCAGAGATGGATTTATAAACTTTATGCTTAAAATAATAAACCCAAACAGACAATAAACAGGTGATTTGGTGACCATTTAGACTTCGTTTAGATAACACACGTCTTCAAAATTAATAGTTTAAAATAAAATTTTGGGGATTTAAAATGTATATCCAAACCTATCCTATTACTTTCCTCTGAGCAAAGTCTTAAGAAAAATATATATTGAAACTGTAGGAGATCATAGTGCGTTGAACGACAACGAGACACTCGCAACCAAACAACAAAAATCACATAAGGACGGCTAGTGGGCAACATATAAGTGTTCACCAATAGATAGGTGTATATGTTCCAGACCATACGAGTATTTGGACCGTACGCGTACGATCCAGACCGTATACGTATACTCGTACGGTCCGACCATACGCGTACGGTCGGACCGTATGAGTATACGCGTACGGTCCAGCTGACCATACATGTTTTGGGATCATATGGGTTAAATGTTTACAAACATTTATCAAAATCTTTATTTTTAGTTATACAAATTGTTATTATTACAATTAGATGGATAAAGTGAAGAAGCGAACAATTAAAATTAAATATTTGTTTAATTTTATATCCGTGAATCCTATTGTGTTACTCTGGCCTAAGATGACACTTGCTTCCACAAGGAACGTCATATATTTTTAACATTAACATGTTTTGTTCATGCATGTTCCTTTGCATTTTTTGTAAAGTTCCTAAATATTTTAAAACAATTGTCCTCCCACTTCCGATAACTTCAATTTCAATGAGCATACTGGGCTGTAATTAATGAATTACTGACATGCTAAGTACAGGAGATTAACAGATTAAATAATCCTGATTTTTTTACAAATAATTAAAATATTAAGTTTTTATTTCAATAACTATTCAACTTTTTATATTAATTTGAGATATAAGTTATGTTGATCTGTTATATACATTTGTATCTAATAAACTTGACCAAATTCTTAATATAAGTCAGACCGTACGCGTACGGTCCGACCGTATGCGTATATTGAAAAAGTACGCATACGGTCCAGACCGTACGCGTACGGTCCAAATACTCATACGGTCTGGAACATATACACAACATGCCAATTTCTAAATCATCCCTTATGTCTTTATCATTGTGAATAATTTATCCCGGCTAATAGAATACACGTACTAGTCATGTCTTTGATTTAACAGAACAAATGATAAAAGATTCAAAAATTTGTTGTTTGTGATTATTCATAGTTGACAAGTTCTATATTTACCAGTGACACGCGTCCTAATTTTTAAGAAAAGGGACAGAAAAAGTATTAAACAAAAATAACCGGTTTTTCAAAACTATATTTTTGAAAATTCACTGCATGATTTAAACAGCTTTAAAGTGTTTCATTTAATTCTATCTTTTTGCGTATACGAAAAATGGATAACAAGTTAAACTTCAGTGTTCATGACTTACGACTATTTTATATTTCTTGTGAAATTGATAGATGAGCAGGTTTTCCCTAGTGAAATCTGCAATAATTATTATATCATCATGTTGTTGGATTTTCACATTATAACAAAACTAAGAATATGACGGATGAATTTTAGTTAGCTGTTTAATGTCCAGTGGCAACTATTAGATTATCATTAGGAGGACATGTACAATGTTATAATAACATTAGATATATGTTTCATTATAATACGTTATTCTAATTGGCTTCTCTGCAATCTTGCGTTATTCCTTAATCAATTTAAATACACAATAACATGTATCATTCATGATGACACGAGCCGGAGGTCCCACAATAGAGTGCACAAGTAAATAAACACAACCGTCCTTTTGATGATCAATTTGTTAACTTGCTGGGACTATCATTCTAATAGCATAATAGTCCCCGTTAAATCAGAGCTCTACCGTTAAATAGTACTGTAATTGTTATTAATGTTATTATTTTATTTTTACGCTGTCTTAATTTGTAATTTAATATAGTTATTTTTAAAAGTATAATATAGTGTCTTGTAAGTCATTTTTGGGCAGGATATTGTTTGTTTTAGAGTGTATGAATAATTTTTATTGCAATCAACTTAAAAAAACTAAACTATGTGGACCGTATGTCATCGAATACATTTTACCTTATACAAGACAGCTGATTGGATAAATATGATAGGTTGTAACGCCTACATTGATACTGATGTCCAATCGAATACCAGCAGACACCTGTCAGTAAAAAACAAATTGCAAGCGTGGCCGATTTATTTGTTTATTCGATATTTGAAAAATAATTTAGATAGCCGCTATTCGTTTACTCTTTTTCAGGTGAATTTCAATAACTGTTTTTTTCTCACTTTCTTATTAAACAGAAAGGTATTTAAATATGAGCGTACAACCAGTAACGGAATACTACAAGCATTTTATATACCGTGTGTATAAAAAACATTATCAAATTATATTTGTAGATTGTAAAAGATTAAGAATATTTTTATATCTGTTCTAAATCATCTGAAATAAAATAAAACATATTTCTCTCTGCCTGAATGCAATCGTAAGCAATTTTTTTTTTACTTTTTTTTGTTTGTCTATTTGCAAATGACGAAGAATTCTCCTTAAACTGAATTATTAAACAGACAGACTAACTTTAAAGGACAAAATACTAGCGTGTACTTCCATCCAAGGAAATGAATTTCTATAAAGTAACTAATCTAAGTGGCCATCGATGTGTAATATTTGACACTGGACATTATTTTTGAAGCAATGCAATACGTATAATGCATACTATCAATCAAAATTAAAGACTTTTGAATGTAACAATATGGTACAAATCCATTTGATTTATTGAATTTTTATACATTTTTTTTTATCTAAATGAAAATGTTGTAAACTGCTCCCAGTTAATATAAATTATAAATAAGAAGATGTGGTATGTGTGTCAATGAAACAACTCTCCATCATTCAAGTCACATGTTATAATTTAATAAGAAGTCAAAAGTACGACCTCAACACGGAGCTTTGGCCCTCATCGAACAGCAAGCTATAACGGTCCCTAAAATGACTAGTGTAAATCAATTACAAATGAAAAACAAAATTCTAATCTATAAATACGGTCATTTCGCTACGTTATTTTATAGCTTTTTGGTCAATTCCGAAATAGCAAGTAAGCGTCTCACTGTTTTTCAAAATGAGTAGTAACACTGGTGCTTCAAAATATCTGATACGAAACAGAAATATAAACCGTACATTAGATTTTATCAATCGTGTCTTAACTAACGTTGTTTGGTATTTTTCTATGATATGATTTACTCTTGTATTTAATTCGTGCTAAAAAAAAATGGTGAAAAAAAAAATTAAAATGAGTTATCGACATCGCTCTTTATATGTATATAATGGTCAATTTAAACTGTCAATTGAATTTTTAAAATATGCTAATATAATTGTTGCATTTATTAAAAAAAATATAAAATAATGCTTTATTTGTAAATGTAATAATTTAACCCGATTTAACCTTATACATCTTATATTAAAGATAAAGAAAAAAAATACGTCCACTCCAGTGACACGAATGCGTAATTATTTAGGTAGTTTATGCTCATCCGTTTCGGTTGACTGCTTAAATAATCCGTTTATTAAAATGTAAATAACTTTCACCAAGCATCTGTCATCTGTGTACTATTTTAAAATAAAAAGTAAATTATATACTTAAAATATACGTTTCTTGACCAAATATAGATAAGAACTATTACTCTACATTAGAAACAAAAAATGTTTAAGAACATCTTTGAGATATATTTAATACTGATCATTATATCTTTAGAGGCGGAATGCATACATACAGGACTACTTTATGTGAGACTGCAAAGTTTTTATGACAAATTTTCCGGTTACAACAATCAATCTTTTCTCATATAACCAATGCAATGTTAAAGATTCTATCGGAAATAAATGAATTGTTTATAAAGTTTGCATACTTTATTTAATTAAATAGATATACAGTCATATTAAAAGATCACAAAAGAATATCATCCAAGATATAGAGATTATATTCATAAAGGGGGAGTAACCCCTGATAAAAACAGATAAAGTGTCGCCCGTTTTATTCAAAATATTTAAAATCTTAACACAACTGAACACGATCTTACTGCAACTAAACAAGTTGTTCACCTTTGGTCTTATTTAATCTGAACGTGATCTAATCAAGTCTTATTTGGATGCTAGACGAATCTGTCTTATTTATCTTGACACGACTGATCTGACTGAACACAATATATCTTAACAGAGTCTGAGTGTCTAAACAGGTCTTAACGTTTTTCTCTAGCGGTAAATTAAGTCGATTAAGACTTGATCAGACCAAAATGACCGTTTCAGACTTAAATCTGGCTACTAGTGATTTGATGGCATCATCATTTACGTCCCATATTACGCCTAGTGCGTGATCGGTCGGCAAAGCTGTGTTTGACTTTATAATTTCAACTGAAGCTGCTTGTTCCGAATTCGGTATTTCGTTTATAACGACTTTACTGTTACTTAACCACTTCGTTAATCGGAATCCACCACGTTTCATCTTTTCTCGTAAATCCGTTGCAAGCTGAACGGCCCTTTCTTCCGTGTCCACTGACTTCAAGAGGTAGTCTACATTAAAGGTTCTCTTTGCGGTTGATGCTATCTCTGTTTCAAATAACTCACCGTTGTCAATAGGTGTCTTTTTCAATGCGTATGCGGCACAACTGGGCGTTGATGTTGCACCAAACAGATGAATCTGCATCTGGTAACATTTTGACTGTACTTTTAAGTTTCCATTTGGCCACCATAAAAATCGTAAAGTATCACAGTCATCGTCTTTCACGCGGACTTGGTGAAACATAGCCTCTATATCAGCAGCTAATGCAATGTGGTCTTATCTAAATCTCATTAGAACTACTACCAAGCTGTTCATTAAGGCTGGACCTTCTAATAATGGGCTTTTTTACGAAACATCTTTAAATTTGGCTGCACAGTTGAAGACTACTCCTTTCCGGGTTGATGTTCATTTGTGACAGGGTGGTGCGGAAGGTACCACATGTGACTTGACTCATTACTTACATCAGTAACTGCCTTTGCATATCCTTTTTGTATATAATCACTTACCGTTGCAGTGTACATCTCAAGCAGCTTAGGATCATGTGAAAATTTACGGTGTAATTGATTTAATCGAGCATGTGCTAAAGGCAAATTATTCGGCAATTTTATATTTTCATCCCGCCACGTTAATCCAAGTTTGTAGTGTCCATCTTCATAGGCTATTGTTGACTCCATTGTTTTCAAGGCGCGTTTATCCTCAAAAGACATGCATACTTTCTCCGCGCTAGGCTGATCGAGAAAATCAGTGGTCCAAAGTCGCTCTAACTGCTGCTGCAAAAGTACATTATCTGCATGCTCAAAATTGATGTTAACTACATCACTGGTGCTTGTGTTGTTGATTGGTCCTCTAACGATCCATCCTAAGCGTGTTCGTACGGCATATGGCTCTTAACATCTTCCTAAACGCACTTCTATGGGAATGTGTGCTTCTGATGTATCGGTGCCTATTAGAAGCAGAACTTTATTGCTACTTATTTTTGGTATATAAATATCTGACAAGTGTTTTTAAAATTCTCTTTATATCTTTATTATTTGCGACTGAGTGTGTCGATATCGGAAGATTGTTAACTGACCATACCTTACCAAGTGTTATCGGACAGTTGCTGCCAACTCATTGTACATGTAAGTCAACCTCTTGACCTTCATGTCGGACTCGCTGTGCTGTTGCTGTTGTCATTATAAATGTAACCGGTCTACTTTCGGTTTCTAGCATTTTTATCAAACGCTCATCACATAACGTTTTATCCGCTCCAACATCAATCAAGGCATAAGTTTGGCAAGTTTTCCCATTTGACCCTTTAACCGCGACGAATATAATATCTAGACAATTCTTAATAACTGTCCCGGCGGATGAACAATTGATGCTTACCTTTGTAGCCGTGTGATCAGTGTTGTTATTTTTACCCCAACTATGCATTAAAATGTGATGTTTAGAGCTATAATTTTCTACAGTTCTAAATGTTTACCCTTAAATAATTAAAATATAGCTTAGCAGTTCTTACTAAATTGACTCTATCGGTTAAATTCATAGATTTAAATTTTACACACAATTCTAAATTATTACATTTACCATTACCAGAAATACATTTACGATCCTTGCTGACATACATATTATTAGAAGCAAATGTAGATACCTTCTCTCTTGTATTCATATCAGTACGTTTGCCTATATCTTTTCTATATGTATTTGATTTTTCTCTTACGAGATCCAGACCAAACATTGACGAAGCTAGACGAGACTTTTAATCAATTAAATTTGCTAAATTAGAAAATTTAGGTTCTCTACCATTTTCAGTTATGGAATGAGCAATATCAACCCATTTTACCCTTAAATGCATGGGTAAATGCTTTACAATCTTTCTAAGATTATCAGTATTATCTATATCAGAAACATATCCTAATCGTGATAAAGTTATCTCACACTTTAGAATTTCAAGAGCTAATTTTGAAAGTGACTCAAAATCTAACGCCTTTATCGGGGCACCATATACAAGATTTTATATATATGACCTAACTATGATGTGTGACCTGCCATAACTTGAGTGTAAATAGACCTAGCACGTTAATAACCCTTTTTCTCTAATAATACACAATCTTCGATGGAATTTTAGCCTCACCTTTGCAATACTGAATTAAATAACTTAACTTTAACTGATCATCTGTAACTCTACATTCAACATTCGTTTCAAAGTTCTTTATAAATTTACAGTAATCTGTTGGTTTTCCGTCAAAAGTCAAAAGTTCAGGTTTAGGTAGATTGAATCCTTCTTGTAGTGTTGATGCTAATTTTTGGAATGCAGTATCGATGCTGCTGTTTGACTGTAAACTTCCGGCAGTAGTGCACTCTATCTTTAAACGGCATTTTCTGTACTCTTTGTTGTTAAATGTTCATTATTATTAAGTGTCTTATTTTTTATTTTTTTTTTGCACGTTTATATTCTGATAGTTCTTAAATGTTACCTCGGTATCTTCTTCTTCTTCTTGCTACACATATTCTTCCAACTTTGCTTCTTCTAGCTGATTTTTTTCTTTCTAACATCTGTTCTTTCATTTCTATATCTCGACGAGCGCGTTCTAGTTCTTGCTTTTCTGCCATTTTGTTCACTTGTGAACCTCGGCCTTTGCGCGGTTAGCCCTTACTAGCTTCAGCCTATACTGTGTTGACGATGAAGTCCGAGACACAGCCGTAATACGGCTATTCTTGTCTTCTTCCTCTTGTGCAATTTCTTGTTCGCGTATCCACTCATTAAATCTTTCACGGAATTCTATAAAGTTTTTCTGTGAGCTGTCAAAGTTTATTTCTAGTGTTTCAATAATATCCGAGTTTGTACACATATCCAAACATTCAAAATTGTGTATTAATGTTCATTAATTAAAGTTTATGTAAGTGTTTATTTCCTTGCAGATGCCATTTGGTTACTTTATCTCTTAATCTTGACTTATTTATGGAAGTCTGGGAATTGTCTGACCGCAATGTTAATAGTCTATCTTGTTTGATATAAGGCATGTCAATCTTGAGTAACTCATCCCTTACTTGTCTAGGGTACATTAGAAATTTAGTTAAGTTGCAGTTGTAATTTTTATATGGATTAGATACACATGTTTATTTTATGTAATATTTTTATTTGCAATTATTGAAAATGGCTTCGAAAAAACGAAAATCCGGTACCGTTGTCGATTCAAATATTGCAAGCAAAAAATCAAAAGAGGAATTAATAGCAGAACTTGTTGTGATCGGAGTTAATGCTCCTGCTTCGTTCAGTCAAAAACAATTACAAGCTTTGTTAAACGCTAATCGTCAAGCTATGCTTGCTGTTAATGTGCAAACAACTGATGACACAGAAGTTAATGATATCATATCAAAGAACACTATTCGTGAACTATCGGCCAATGTTAAATCGCTGACCGAAACAGTTAAAAGTCAAGGAAATTTTTTTAAAACAGTAGTGGATCTTCAAAAGAATGCTACCGGGAGGGATATATCGCATAATTCTGGTACCCAAATTCATTCGTCATCTCAATTAATCGAAACACAGGGATATTGTGCTTTGGGAAAGTGTCTGCTGGCATGTTTCCTCATATGCAAACAATGTCACAAACCCAGCGACAAAATATTAAAGAAGATGGACCGTTTTCGTCAACTGTGTCCGACAGCATTAGTGGAACCTTGTCACTGCCCGCCTCACTCAGAAATTCTGTGGAATTGAGTTGTGTGATTAATAATTTGTGGAGTAAAAGTATTAATAGTGCTACAAGAGATGCATACACATCTGGATATAAGTGTTTTCTAAAATTTCGTACCTCTCCATTCGAGAGAGAAAATATTGGAAATGTAATGTCTAATATTTCCGAGGATATATTAATTTGTTTTGTATCATATTGCCAGTCAGTGTTAGGTTTGAAATATTCAACTATCAAGTTATATCTTGCTGGAATACGTCATTTTTCTATTGCCAATTGTAGTGTCAATCCTTTAGTAGATAATGTAGGTAAGCCTTTGCTACGGTTAAAAAATATTCTAAATGGTATAAAGAAATCTGAAAACAAAATGTGCGACAAAAACTAGCAATTACTTATATTGTGCTTCAATAGATTTACCAACATTTACAGAGAAGTATTTTTGACCCGCATTTAGATTTTACTATGTTAACTGCAGCTGTTATAGGTTTTTTCGGTTTCCTGCGTTGTTCTGAATTTACATGCAAACATTCATTCGATCCAGCTTTGAATTTAACTATGGATGATGTAGTATTTGTAACTGATTGTCAAGTTAATCTACGTTTGAAGGCATCCAGAACCGACATTTTTCGTCATGGAGTAATCATTAAACTATTTAAAACTAATAATAATATTTGTCCATATTTACAGTTGTCAAAATATGTAACATCCAGAAAAATGAACGGTGCAACAGATAATGATCCGCTATTGGTTGACAGTAGTAATTTAGCTTTACGCAGATCGTTATTTATAGACAAATTGAAAACAATTCCATCACACTTAGGTTTAAATGCCGATAAATATAGTGGACATTCTTTCCGAATAGGAGCAGCTACAACTTGTAGTTCTAATGGTATCCAAGATCATATGATTCAAACTTTAGGACGTTGGAAATCTGACTGTTACAGTCGTTATATAAGAACATCTGAAGTTGACATTCGTCAAGCTCTGTTGAAAATGTGTAAATAATTACGATTTAAACATTTTATTAGTGATTCATTATAATCATTTTTGATGTATTTTAGTAGACTAATCGATTTCTGCTTATTTTTGTAAAGTTTGCTCTAATTAGTCGAAAACATGTAAATAAGTAACAATATTCAATTTGGCACAACCACTCTCTCGGAATATTTTTGGGGATACTCAATGCGTTACAAGGGCAGCATGTGTAGCATTTCGTTTGGGCAATGTAATAATGAATTTCATCCATTCTTTACTTGTCACAAAATTATTACCTGAGTTCTCAGGCAGCCCTGACTAAAATGGATAACTAGGCAGCCCTCTCGTCGGGTGAACGAATCATTTGTTTGTCCATTTGACAGTTCTTTTGGATACATGTTTTAGTGTGCAAATGGTTTTTTTACTCGAGGTTATCCGTCTCAGGTTGCAAAGTGAGCCAATACCCTCTAAGCATGGGCTGGGCCAGTGCTCAACATGCAGGTATTAAAATTAATTAAAATAAACTAAAAGAGTGGGTATACTTGAGTTACGTATGTTTAACATGGGATGGGCCAGCGCTAAACATGTCACTCGAAGAGAGGTATTTTGAAGTAACACATTGTTCTTTGAATTATGCTTCGAGCTCTTGTAAATACTCTCTTTTAAAAGGCTCGCTTTGCTATTAGGTTCACATTGTTTGAGGTTTCATTCAATACTCTACGAGTTATGTTTCTGTTTGATGTATACTAAAGTGGCTCGTGACTTTCTCCTTAAAGTATATGGTCAAAGTTATTTGAAGTCACGGTACCACATCTACACTCTGTCGTCAAGTGCAAGTGCCGCGATAGATGCTCGAATAATGTGAATTTAATTGAGATATGTATTATTTTTATTTTTTAAATACATATCAATTGCTAGCATGTTGCCCGTAACGCCAAATTTATATTTTGTATTATATTATATTATGTTTTTTTTTTTTATTTCTTTTGTATATATTATAACTTGAATACAAGTCTGTGTAATTATATATAATAAATATTAGTCATTCTTAATTGATTTGATTACTTTAACTTAGGTGGCAATTTGCTATACTTCATCAGTCGTTGTAAGTCTGTATCTATAACAGATCTAATCTGTACCGTTACACACATTTAAATTTTAAACAGCTAGAGAAAGTTCATCGCTCGTTACAATCTTTATCAATAGAAACACAGCCCATAAAGTGCAGCTTTAAATTGTTCATAGCGGTCACACAATTTTGTGTATACTGTTTTCACAGTTTCAACATTATCACGTGAAATCAATTTTGTCTCCAATTCATTGTATATCTTAGTAAGCTGAGACAACTTAATTGTTCTTCTTTTCCGGGATTCTTCATACGCTGGCTCCGCTTCTTCACTATCCATCTTTTTTGAAAAATCGAGAATTGTAACGGATCACATCAAAGACATCAAATAAGGCGATAAGTCGAGTATGCGGTCTATATAAGCATCTTTTTTTCTTCAAAACTACATATAATTTTGGCTTCATATACTATATCATAACAATCGATTCTCTACAATAAAATACAAATACAAATAAACATACATCGTAAGTAAAAAATATAACTCAAAGCACTATAAGCATAATACTAATCAAACAATAGGAAACACTTTCTTTCACGCTTCATGAATAACTTGTTAAATTAAAAAGTTAATTGAAATAAATATTAATTTATAAATACTTTTACAATTCTTAATATTTCTTCTTTAAATAAATATTGTTCTTAAAAATGTACATAAATTATCTCTTACCGATTATGATCTCTCTGTAAAATAATGATGTATCTCCGAATATCAAATAACTTGCAATGAATAAAAACTAGACAACGTAACGTACGTCAAACGCTAAACGTCATAAAACAATAAAAATGGGAAATATAACAATTCATAAGAGCGCAACGTTACATGTATGCGCAAATACCCAAAAATCGTATCTACATGTAATACAAATAAAATAAATAAATTCAGTAATAATAAATAAAGTAACCCAACAATTTGGAATTACATTTCAAATCTACCATATACTATTTGCATAAATTGTAAAACATGTAAAAGGCTACCATAAGAAGATCTATAAAACTTGAAAAAATCATAGAATTTTTTTTTACTAAGAGCTATTTTTTACAATAAACAAGTCATAGTATACATGTTTTATTGATTTCAATAAAAAATAAGATCTTGGAGTCGAGTCTTAACTGCATGAATGTTGTATGACCGTAAAAGGCTGCAATTACTTATTATGCCAATCTAATAGCTGAAATTCCAATATATAGAATTTTTTACCAAAAAATGATTAAACATGATAACTAACATCAAATTTAAATTATTTTCATTGCAATAGATAGAACTTCTGAAAATTAAAATTCTAAGGATTCCCTGTACACCTCTTTTGTTTTAAGATCAAATAGAGTGACACTCTTTGCATGTCAAAGCACTTTTTTATGGTGTCTTCTACTGAAAAATCAAAATACCTTTAATGGCATATAAGAAAGAACTGGTTCCTGGAACTTAGGATGTACCAAAATAGGTACTTCAGATCTTACAGACAGACAGAATCTGCCCTCTTTTTAAAATATGGTGCAGTTTTTGTAATATTCAAAATTATAAGTCAAAAAGTGTTCTACAATGATCAACAGTCCTTCAGCTTTCATTTGATACCCAAAATACCTAAACATTTTACATATCTTAAAAGTTACGCTCATGCGTAGGAACTATTTTGTGTTTAATTTGTACTACTTTCTGTATGACCTTTCTTGCCGGACCCGAATTAGTGGTGTAACACCTTTTATAACTCGAGTTTAGTACAATATCAATGCAGGGGAAAGTAATGAACAGTACTAAGGTAGCAAAAGTTTCAATCTATGACAAATCACACCCTTTACCATTCGAGTGCTGAAACGGATAAATACGCGCTAGTATTTCATCTCTAAAGATCCATAGTTACCATCATAGACAAGAATATATTCTTAAAAAGTGTAATGCATAACAAACGTTTGTTATGCATTACACTTTTAGTAGTTGTTACTTTATCATATGGTAAAAAAATCATTCCACAAACAATAAGTGTTGACCCCAGGTGACTTAAAATGTAAATATCATTGTAAAAGCTCCAAATTATCTCCCTTTGGCGCAAAAATGCAATTTTTTTGCATTAAAATTGAAATATCTTTTTAACTAATCGGTGACCTATATTTATTATAACGGATATATAGGCGCTAATAGGGTTATTTCACCTCTAAAAACCACCAGAGAGAAGAAACCTAATTGAACATCTTTTTTTAAAAGGTGCAACGTATAACACACGTATTATTAGCAAATAAGTAACACGTTATCAGTCGAGCACTAAAACGGGTATAAACGCGCTGAAGAGCGATTAAAACTCTTCGAACACATAGTTACCACCAGAGACAAGAACAGAATTGAAAATCGTTTTTTAAAGGTGCAACGTATCACAACGTATTTTACGCAAAAAAGGAACGTATAAGTAACAGGGTATCAGTCCAGCGCTGAAAAGGGTACACACGCGTTGATATGGTTTTTAACCTCTAATAACCCATACACTACTGGACAAAAAAAAAACTGTCCATACCAGTAACAGTCGTTGTACGACTGTTTTAGTCTGTAAAAGACTGGTGATGACTGTCAAATCTTTCATTTTTCATTGCAACAGTTCATTTATGTCTGTCCCAACTTTTTTTCCGGGTTGTGAAAGTCCATAAATGCTACCAACAGTCATTTAAGAACTGTCGCAGTGGTTTACGGTGTTGTCACAGTCAAAATCTATTTATTACTGTCATTCTAATAGTTGTGGCAGTTGCATAATGTCTGTCCCAACATTTTAATAGTTGGGACAGTTAAAATTTGTTTGTGTCAAATTTTCAGACGTTGATGCAGTCAAAAAATGTTTGTCACAACGTTTTTAGAGTTGGGCCAGTCGTTAAATGTTTGTTACAACTTTTTAAAGGTTGGCATAGTCATTAAATGTTTATTACAACTTATAAAAGGTTGACATAGTCGTAAAATGTTTTAAACAAACACTTCATAGGTTGATACAGCCGGTAAATGTTTTTAAAACAAATATTTTAGCGTAACGGTAGTCGATCAGTTTTTTTTTTAAATCATGTCTCACACGGCTCTCAAGATTTGATATAGTTGTGAAATAGTCCATAACTTATACGTTTATCACCTATTGTGCGGTTGTTAACTTGTATTGTTTTTTATTCATTTATTTTGCGATCGTTGTTTGTCTTTTGTCGTTTTCCGTTTATTGCCGTAACATTGTCCGTTCCTTTTTGTCATGTGTGTTTGACATTGTTTGACTTTAAATAATCCTTTAATTATCCTTACTTTTTATTTTATAATATCTGTTTTATAACATTGTCGTTCATAATTGGTTTTAAATACCAGAAGCTTTCGTTTAAAATATAGTATTTATATTATTGCAGAAGTATGAGAAGACGTTAATGGATTCATTCAAACTTATACTTGAAAAAGTTTTAATAAATTCTGCGGAATAGAAAATATACTATGGGTGTATCTGAAGTAAATTTAAAGATTATGACTAAGTTACCAATATTGTACAGCATAATAAAAAAGTTTTAATTTGAATTACTCCCTGAGGGACATTTCCGATGAATAAAAAACTAATTAATCAAATCTGTCAAGTTTCATTAAAAACGGAAAACAATTCTTCACCGTTAACGATTTACCCTCTTTAATTTTATTGTCGGCCAAAAAAAAGGACTTTAGGTCGGCAAACTATATATACCTGGGATCACCCCTAGTTTTTTGGTGGGGTTCGTGTTGTTTATTCTTTAGTTTTCTATGTTGTGTCGTGCGTGCTGTTGTTTGTTTGTCTTTTTCATTTTTAGCCATGGCGTTGTCAGTTTGTTTTAGATTGATGAGTTTGACTGTCCCTTTGGTATCTTTCGTCCATGCTTGTTACACAAGAACTACAGATGTTGACCACATGTACACTAATCTGAGCTGGAAATTACAATCGGTGAGTAGAAATTAAAAATATTCTAAAGCATGTCTATCGAATAATCATGGATCCATAATTTTGAAGGGAAAAGGTGCACATTTGTTAGCTGTTTGTTCTTCCTACAGATATTGAGATACTCAGATAGGCAATGAATCGACGTTCTATATCATCACTCGTGCATAGTTGCGTGTTCAAGGGCAAATATAGGCTTTCAGCTTGTTAAAGTTGTGCATTATTGAAAGTCATAAAGGAGACCGTTCCCCTCCCCCTTTTATCATGTGTATGTCATTTTTAAAACCCCTTATTTATTTTGCATACATCACCCTGAGTGGAATGAAAAAAGGTTACTCTTGATCTTCATCCTCTTACTGTTATACTCTAACATGTGGGGCATTAGTAAACTTTTATTGTGTGAGATGGCCTTTTATGTAACGGATAGGCTGATCCAGAAAATTTGGTCAATTACATAGGGAATCACTGAAGCATGACTAGATCCCCCTTTAGGTCAGTCAGCAGGTCCCCCTCCCTTATGAAATGTTCCGCATTTGCCACTGTTAACTATACATTATGTATTGTACATATTGTATGTTAATGTATTGCTAACTCTGGTCCTAAATTTGCATCAAATACTTGTCACTGAACTTTTTATAACCAACAACCAACCAATCTTTACATGTACGTATCTGTAAACACATATAAATGTGTTTCTTATGCTTCTTATGGATTACTAGTATTTCCCTGGCTTTGCTTTATCAGCTGATAGTTTTTCGTTTTGTTAAGAATGCATTGTGACGTCACAATTTCAATTGAAAAAACATCATCTTCACGCTTAACTGCTAAATCTTCAGGCCTGCAGCACAATTTTTGATAAATTTTAGTTAGATTCTGTCGGCCTGTAGGTCTGATTTTTACAGGCCCGAGAGCAATTTTACCAGCCTGGGCTGCCTTGCCTGCCACTCGTCGTGAAGACTAAAAATGCATAGTACAAATTATATGACGGCGTACAAAATCATATGATTTGATCATAAAATATTATGAAAATTATTAACTTTTAAATTAAATAGTGACTTATTTAGCAAGTGTGCATTTTAATTCAAATTTTAAATAAGACCCAAATCATGGACAACAAAACATTAATTATTTGATAATATAATGCACTGAAAGTTAATAGGTATTAGATGGTTTAAAATAGCATTTATCATCAAAATAAAACAATATTATTAAATTAATGTTCCTGAAACAATGCACAGAGTCATAAACAGTTGCCATTTAAACACAGTTGATTAAACAAATTGTGCTAATTCCACTAGTATTTGTTTTTTCATGTACTTAGGGATTCATATATATTGAACAAGGGTTGTGTAGGTTGTTGCCTCTTTTCTCAAAATGAAAAATTACAATAAATAAAATATCTATAAGAATTTCATCATGTTAATTGCTACATTGTTTTAAATTAAAAAGAAATAAAAAAACACATATATTAAAAGAGCAAAGTTAGCATCATAATTTTATTCTTTTTAGATTTAACATAGAATATTAAATCACTATAATCTGTAAATACTTTGAAAATAAACTATATATTTTCATGTGAAATTTTTATATAAATTGTGCCATGTTAGCATGGTTTTTTTTAAATCATTTATGCCATACATGATATCTAACTTACAAGCAGTAAACATTCAATGGTCTTTTTATTTAGTCCACAATGATTAAAGGACTTTCTAATCATGAGTCATATTTTTCGACAAATGTTCAATTGTGTTTTGGTTACTTTATTGTTGCCTAACTGTTGGGTTGATGCCTCGTTGATATGAAACCATTGATATATATTCCACATCTCCTTTGATCATGTGCATTCACATCTGACTACAGATTTTTTGGATTTTCTACATAACTATTTGATGTTTACATTCAATATGTCAGGAAAACATAAAAAAAATCTATCTGTATGCATATTATTTTATGTTAACATGGTATAAACGTTTTTAAGTATTTCATGAAGCTCAAAATATTTTTTACAGATATAGTATTATCAAGTAAGTTGTAATAACATTCTGATTCACTGTGTGAACTGCATTGTATGTACATGACTACTAATTTAGTCTAAATTTTTTTTTAATTCAAATTCAAAATCAATAATTAAAATATTTGTATTTACCCAGAATCATTATGATAATCATAATAATCTATTATAGTGTCACATACCAATATAAAACACAATTAATACATAATTACATAATATGCAATTAAACATTATTAAATATTACAATTAAAATATTGGTACCCAGCCAAATTACTGACTTATGAGACACTTTAAAAATATAACACATATTATAAAACAATTAAAACTAATGTACTAAAATATTACTATACACAATATTTTCTTCGATAACACATTTGATATAAAGTTTTAGCTAAAAATGGTTGAATAGCATCATTTGACATTAAAAAAAATTTTTTTTCCTGTAAATCAAGATCGTTAAAAGAATCACAAATATCGCCAGATTTTTTCATTAAATCATATCTTCAATCTTCATAAAAATCGCACCCTAATAACAAATGTTTTTCATCCTCTTCACAACATTGCACAATTATCTGTACAAAATATACAAGTACGCTCATTTAAAGGAATTTTTGGCTTAGTGTATCTACCCGTTTCAACTGCCAGTGGTAAACAGCCACTTCTAAAATTTGACAAAACACGTTTGTGCTGCCTGTTACGAACTAATTTTACATAAGAACTAAATTCTAAAACATGTTTATACTCTCTATAAATACGTAATTTCTGTCATTAAACAATTTTTCAACCCACTTATTTTTATCTTTTTCACATAGTTTAGATTTGATCTCTTGCAGTTTATGTTTGATGGAAAAAGTATCATTAATAACATTTTCAATGCCTAAAATTTGTGCTTTCTTTATACAATTTTTATCCCATGACCTTGAACAATCCTTACACCACATATGAACCTTATATGTAAGTCTTGTATCATAAGTTTTGCTCACTCTAAGAAAAAGACGAAAGGTTTCCAAAATTTCTTCTGATTTCGTACTTGTAGGTCCCATATCACCTTGAATGGCTATATTTTACGCATTTGAAGCACTTCCTAAGAATAACCGACATGCTTTGTTCTGTATAACTTGTACCTCTCTCCAATTTGTATGTCCCCATATTCCAGAACCATAGTATGGAACATGCTCAAATACAGACCTATATAGTTTCGTAAACACATCATAAGTCATTCCACCACATGAAATAAATAGCATATAAGGCTGAATGTGCTCTGTTTGCTGATTTAGTAATTTCTCGTACTGTATGTTTATAATACAAAAATTCATTCAAATGTAGTCCCAAATATCTGTAGGATGAAATATAATTAATTGAAATATCTCTGCATTTAAATTCAACGGCAGATCTAGCAATATTTTATTACGAAAATGAATAACCTTCGTTTTTTTCTGTATTTAGAGTCATTCTCCATTTCCTACACCAGGTTTTAAACAGTCCAACATCTTTTGTATATTCTGCTCATTTGGAGCTATCAACGCAAAATCGTCAGCGTAAAGAAGAATAGATACATTTAAGTCACCAATATCTACACCAGCATTAAGCGAGCAAATATCATCCGCAAGATCGTTAACATATATAGAATACAAAGTAGGAGACATTTTACAACCTTGTTTCACAGTATTGAACCGGGAAAATATCTGTCAAGTTGTTTCCTAATTTTACAGCACTTTGTGTCGCATCGTAAAGAGACTGAATTGCTTTTAGAAACGTTTCGTTAAAACCGATTTCCATCAGCTTATACCACAACATGTCCCGATTAACATTATCAAAAGCCTTCTTCGCATCCACAAAGCACACGAACGAACCTTTCCTTTGTAACTTACTATTTTTAATAATTGTTGTAAGTATATATAAATGATCGAAACAGCCTCGGTTACGTCTAAATCCATTTTGCTCTTCTGCTAACATGTCATTTTGTGCTAACCAATTTGTCAATCTTTTATTCAAAATATCCGCATATATTTTGCACGGCACTGATATTAATGAAATTGGACGACATTCAAGTGGATAAAGGGGGTCCATTTTCGGTTTCGGTATCGGAGAGATCATACTCGTTAACCATTCACTAGGAACGTGCCCTTCTATGAAACAAACCTGAATAACTTTTTACAACAAGTATACACTAGTAGCACGATTTCAGTCTGAAACGGTCATTTTGGACTGATCACATCTTGATTGACTGGATTTACCGCTAGAAAAAATCGTCAAGATATTTAAGATAGTTAAGTCGCCGTTCAGATCGATAGCCTCATCAGGTAAATCAGTTCGTTAAGGCGTGTCAAGACGGCAAAGACTGAATCGTCTAGCGGGTTGTTTAGACCCGTTAAGACCGTGTCAGACCAAAACAGACCATGGATACAAAAGAACGTTCAAAATTTTCAGACCCTGTTTTGATCCGTTCAGTATACCGGTTTGATACCACGAGTTGCGCGCCTTTTACTCGATAATGCATTTTAGATTAATACATGTATATATGTATTTTATTATTAGAATTTGAAGTATATTTTGATTAATTAAAAAAAAAAGATTAAATCTTGTGTTAATTCTTTATTTCTTTTCTTGTTTTGTTGAGGAACTAATAAATTATTCGTCTATATATATATGTTGTTTATTTTTTAATAAATATTAGTTTATATAAATATATATTGATAATTAAATGCAAGGACGTACGTTAATTGTATACACACCAGAATGTATGCCATAAATTTAACCTTGAAATGTTGTGAACACCGGTAAAAATGTTTTTTTTTGTATTTGAAGATTAGTAACGGAAAATCCTAAACGTAACCTAAAAAGTTAAGGAGATGTGGTATGATTGCCAATGAGACAATCCACAGAAATGCAGCGGAGGCAAATTAACACAGTCATGCATATTTTTGTTTTATGCATGACAGTTTCTTTAATTCGTTTTCTGTTGATATATGTCCTAGTTTACCGTTGAAGCTGTTGCTTTTTTGGTATGTTTATCTTTTTTTCGTGCGAGTTACTCTATTAAAGTTGGAAAAAAATATTCCCGACATTCGGAAATTCGAAAAAAGACTTCCCGGATCCCGAAACCTGATCATATACTGCATTCAGTCTCTGTCGGGACGGTGTTAAAGTATCACCGTATAAAAATTTTCATTCAAACAATATATCCTTATAATATTTATTTTCTTATCCATATAATATGTATATAGTACTTTGTATATACTTTGTATATATATATATATATATGGCGTTGATTTAAAATAAAATCTGTTTTAGTTAAAACG
Organism: Mytilus edulis; assembly: GCA_019925275.1. Lineage (NCBI taxonomy): Eukaryota > Metazoa > Mollusca > Bivalvia > Mytilida > Mytilidae > Mytilus > Mytilus edulis. The sequence continues at coordinate 56,840,848 of CM034360.1, read as the reverse complement.
GTCGAGTTCAATGGCACGTGCTAGTAATCAACCGGGTCAACAGGTAACAAAATCAATGATCCATAACGTAAGAAAGTACATGCCTATTATATTTTACAATTACTCTCATCATCATTCTTGATAAAAAGGTCTAAACTTTAATAAAGAATGAATGAACACGTATTAGTGACGTCTGACCTTCAGTTTTTAATATAAATTAATGCTTATGTTTTTTTTTATATTGAGCAAAGTAACGAATGTGAATCTATTATACGTTAAAGGTTCTTACAATATCATATATGTCTAAACACTATACCAAAAGACCATGCAAAATATTTGAGCGCCGCATGTAAAACCATTAAAAAAACATGTACTGTTAGGAAGTTTGTTTAGTATTCAAAAGAAACGTTTCGCTTCTCTATATAGTTTAGAGAGTATTCCTTTAAATTGTGTCAGTTATATAAAGTAGTGTGTATTTGTATTCTATTTATTCATCTAAATGTATCATTATAATATACATTTTGTATTTCACAACTATATATACTATAAGTTGTAGTGTGATTGATTGTTGTTTAAAGTCCAGTGGCAAATACTTCATGCATGTTCAGGACCAGCTGTAAGTTTATGACATGTATGGAACTCACCGGTTTAGTTTTCACGTGTTATAATAGATAAAAGAATAATTAATTTTTAAGATATCGAAACATAAAGGAGGCAAGGCGCATAGATTACCCGCACTTATCAGTTCTTTTCTCTTTTTTGTCTTAAAAAAAAATCGATTTTTTTTTTATATGTTTATATAATTTACGATAACTGTGGTGTATAAGTGCTGTCAGACGAAAGATACATATGTGCCCTCTAAATATCTTTTTTTACTATGGATTGTTTGCTTTCGTATTGACGTTTAACACACAACTTTAATTACTGACTGTGATGTATGTAGAAATTAAAACGTACTGGAGAATGAAGGATGCAAATCCAAGCTTTGAATTAAAATGGTCATTAAATTTGCCACACAAATAAAAGAACAAGTGTAAGTGTTGGAATGACATATACAATATATCAACATGTGCATTGTCGGAGAATTTAATTTTGATTTTACTTTGGTAACTGGACAAAATTGAAGAGAGGCAGCCCAATCTTTTCTCCTTTTTGTTACGAGTACAAATAGATTTTATTTGCTTTATAGACATCGAATAGAATTCAGGGCATAACATTACGGAATATGATCTTCAAAATATACAATTTAATACCAATAACATGTAACAAATACATTGTTTTTTTTATATATATATAAAAGTAATTTTTTGATCATCAGTGCAAGCAGTAGCGTTTGTTTGATTTTAAAACACGAATCGATCTATACTATTTAAAATTACAATACGCAAGTTTGCACACGACATCTAGGCTGTCGTTCCACCTCTAACAGTAGACGGTTCTCTTGGTGGGGATATTGTGCATTCAACCGTGGATATGATAAAATATCTGTAATAAACAAAATTGTAATGTTTTGATTGTGTAATGTCTTAAATTTTTAAGGTTACGCGGGTTCGGTATTAAGCGGGACAATTGGTATGAATGTTGTGCGGGAAGAGGGGGAAAGCGCAGACTAAGGCAGTTGGCTCCCCTTTCCCGTTGAAGGGTTTTTGTGTTGTTTGTTTTCTGTTTTACATATCTGTTTTCTTTATATTAACTACAACAGTTTGGGGGACTGTCGTTCGCGTTCTTTCGAGGCTCCTCAATTTACCTTCATTATATTTCTATTATGCGGGAAAGAGGGGGAAAGCGCAGACTAAGGCAGTTACCTCCCCTTTCCCGTTAAAGGGTTAAATGTGTTTCACTGCATTACATGTCTGTTATCACTATTCTTAACTACAACAGTTTGGGGGACTGTCGTTCGCGTTCTTTCGAGGCCTCCTGGTGAATAAAACAAAGATGTCTATATATGTTTATTTCGAGTTCAACCATACGAGTAAATTAATTCAAATACATAAATATGAAATAAAGAGTTTGATTCTTAAAATGAAATTGATTTAACATTTATCAAAATACTTTATAGATAAATTAAAATAGTTTATCATTATATTTATGGTAACTTTAATAATACTTAAGATTTCTGTTATAAAATTATTACATTAAAACGTTGCTATGGTTACGTTTAATTTTCCATTTAAGAAAAAGTATAAGTTTACGAACCTGGTGAATAAAACAAAGATGTCTATATATGTTTACTTCGAGTCCAACCATACGAGTAAATTAATGTTTGATTCCTTAGGGTTTCCTATTTTAAACCCCTAGAACACGTGCTGGTTGGACTTGTTTTATTCACCAATCAAAATGACTTTTAGAATACATATTTTTATAAGAACAGTTTCTATTGGTTAGATCTCTTTTTATCTAATTTACATTTTTACATAATTTGAGGTTACTATTTTTAATTACTTAATACCTTGTTTTTACGGCCATTAGGGAAATCCGATTATTTGGTTAGATAGAATTCTAAGTGAACAATAGTAAAGAATTAGATATATTTGCTAAAGGGAATACTTCTAAGAGTTTAAGCTGTCAAACCTTATTTATGTCGCTAAGTGTCAAATAAGAAGAATTTCACATCTAATACTTATATATTAAAAGTTACATAACATTATAGACTTTCTAATTATATCTTTTTATACAAAAAGCTTTATACAAAAATTAGTTATTTTCTACAATTACAAAGAAGATTCACTTAGTTTTATATGAAATATTAAAATTTATTTCTTTTAATATTTTACCTCATTTTACCTTCATTATATATCCCTGTTGTTCGAAGAAATTGCTCCGCAATTTTATAATTGAATTCATTTCTTTTAAAACTTGTTTAAATTTTTAAAAAACTTTTTTTTTTTAATATTTTCTTAACTGGATTTGACTATTAATTGACTTTGTGGCTTATGTTCAGTTTATATTAGATTTTTTTGGTAATACAAGTTGTTGTGACCAAGATGACTTATTGCGTTATAGATATTCTTATTCTTATTTTTCTTATTAATAAAACAATTTTATTCTTAAATATTTTACATTTTTCGATCTCTTCATCTTTATAGTAAGAGCGTTGGTGTTTTTTTTGTTTTTTTTTATCATTATTATTATTGTTTCTCTATATTTATATATGTGGTAAGCCCGCTTTTCTTGGTAGTCTACTCGAACTCCAAATATACCCGAGTCATTACCTCTCTCTGGAGTATGCTCATTTTCCTGGGTACTTTGCTCCGACTCCAGAGCTACCGCAAGTCATACCCTCATTTTCTTTTATATTTCTTTAGTTGGATTTGTTGTTTGTTTTACAATGGATAGTTTTCTAAAACATTTGATTACAGTTAAGATTTTACATTATGGTTAATGATTTGCTTATGCTAGAATACATTATGTTTGCTATAATCAAGGTTTTACATGATGACTAGCTAGGTCAACACATTTAGCACTATTTTAATCAGTATTGCGTCCACTACTAATTCTTATGATTAAACTAACATTAAATTCTTACATACGGGAACCTTAAAACACATGTTTTACTCAACATTTTATCGTATTCGCTATAGAACCATTAAAAACTTTCACAATCAACCAACATTTTATTCTTTTTTACACGTGCATTTCTCTTTAAATTTTTCTTTATTTATTTCTCTATATTTGTTCCTTATAGGACACTTTGCATTACCTCCTCGGCATTTTCTTCTGTTTTCAAATCTTTAAACAACCAACCTCTTCTTACAGATTTTATTTTTTTATGTACTTTTATCTTTTGAAGGTTAAAGTTTAAGGCATTATTTTACGATTCTCATATAAACAAGGGTATTTATTCCTACTCTTTTACGTTAAATGAATTTGAACCGCCTGAACGTTAACTTCTAGGACATATTACATTTCAATGTTGCTTTTTGAATTTTCTATTTAGTAAATAATTTAAATATTTTACTTCTCATCTCATATTTCTTTACTTCTTTTACATCAGATCATCGTCATTTTAGTTTCTTGTTTGCCATTTTCAGTCTTCCAAATTAAATATTTTTCTTTATCAATACTTTTTTTATATATATATTTTTACACTTGAATATATAGTTAGTCATATTCCGTTTATCTCAATTTAAACATTTCTTTTCAAATTTAGCTTTATCAATAACTTCATTTTCAATTTAACCTAATTCCTACATAGATTTTTTTTTACTTTAACTTATATTTTATATCTTATATCTTATCTTATCTTTTTTTTTTTACCTACTCATTATTTAATTTAGTCTAACTTTCAGTTAACTTAAACTTATTTGCTATTCTATCTATTTTTAACATTAACTTTAACTTACTTGCTATTTAACAATCAATTTTTAACCATAGAACATATATACAATATATACACAAAAAATGCAACAATATAGTTCATTTTAAATTTAACTGTTCAGAATCAATGTCAAAATTAAGCTCCGTAATGTTCCATATTTCTACGTTCTCCATTCTGCGTACTTCTTTCTCCTTTCTCCGTTCTGCATGCCCCATTTCCATTTTTTGTTTCCTTTCTCCATTTTCCTTTATCGATTCTCCTGTCTCCGTTCTTTGTTCTCCTTTCTCCGTTTTAAATGCTCAATCTCTATTCTCCTGTCTCCTTTCTTCATTTTCCTTTATCGATTCTCCTTTCACCGTAATTCTTTCTCCGTACTTCTTTCTGCGTTCTTTGTTCTCCTTACTCCTTTCTGCGTTCTTTGTTCTCCTTTCTCCTATAGAATATTTATAACATAATCCTTTTTCTTTTCGAATTTCAAGAACACTAGTCTTCGGGAAACTACTCGCTTTACGGGTACCGTGGATCGTTCCTCTTGCCTCCGCCATTTCTGTTGTGCGGGAAGAGGGGGAAAGCGCAGACTAAGGCAGTTGGCTCCCCTTTCCCGTTGAAGGGTTTTTGTGTTGTTTGTTTTCTGTTTTACATATCTGTTTTCTTTATATTAACTACAACAGTTTGGGGGACTGTCGTTCGCGTTCTTTCGAGGCTCCTCAATTTACCTTCATTATATTTCTATTATGCGGGAAAGAGGGGGAAAGCGCAGACTAAGGCAGTTACCTCCCCTTTCCCGTTGAAGGGTTAAATGTGTTTCACTGCATTACATGTCTGTTATCACTATTCTTAACTACAACAGTTTGGGGGACTGTCGTTCGCGTTCTTTCGAGGCCTCCTGGTGAATAAAACAAAGATGTCTATATATGTTTATTTCGAGTCCAACCATACGAGTAAATTAATTCAAATACATAAATATGAAATAAAGAGTTTGATTCTTAAAATGAAATTGATTTAACAATTATCAAAATACTTTATAGATAAATTAAAATAGTTTATCATTATATTTATGGTAACTTTAATAATACTTAAGATTTCTGTTATAAAATTATTACATTAAAACGTTGCTATGGTTACGTTTAATTTTCCATTTAACAAAAAGTATAAGTTTACGAACCTGGTGAATAAAACAAAGATGTCTATATATGTTTATTTCGAGTCCAACCATACGAGTAAATTAAAGTTTGATTCCTTAGGGTTTCCTATTTTAAACCCCTAGAACACGTGCTGGTTGGACTTGTTTTATTCACCAATCAAAATGACTTTTAGAATACATATTTTTATAAGAACAGTTTCTATTGGTTAGATCTCTTTTTATCTAATTTACATTTTTACATAATTTGGGGTTACTATTTTTAATTACTTAATACCTTGTTTTTACGGCCATTAGGGAAATCCGATTATTTGGTTAGATAGAATTCTAAGTGAACAATAGTAAAGAATTAGATATATTTGCTAAAGGAAATACTTCTAAGAGTTTAAGCTGTCAAACCTTATTTATGTCGCTAAGTGTCAAATAAGAAGAATTTCACATCTAATACTTATATATTAAAAGTTACATAACATTATAGACTTTCTAATTATATCTTTTTATACAAAAAGCTTTATACAAAAATTAGTTATTTTCTACAATTACAAAGAAGATTCACTTAGTTTTATATGAAATATTAAAATTTATTTCTTTAAATATTTTACCTCATTTTACCTTCATTATATGAACACATTTCGATATACGTGTAAATTATATTAAAAGAAGCTTTCAAACGCAGTTATTTTCGAGGATATTTAAAGATACAAATAAAAAAATCCTTTTTATGTTTTTGAATTAGGCTTTTAATTTCCATTCCTAATTATATATCATTGTAGAAAAAATTTATTTTATACATTTAAAGTACATGTAATTCTTTATGCTAGCTAGTCCATGAATAAAATTGCATAAATCACAAAAACACATTCGGGAATAGCAAGAAAGTTTACCAAAAAAGTAGTGAGAACTTTACTGTTTTTTTTTATCAAATATATTTCTGATAGTTTTCCCGACCTATTCACCTATTTTCAAACTTGAAAAGGGGCCTCTTTCAGCGGCACGAGCCTGGAACATGTACACATGACAGTTGTAAGTAACAGCTATATAAATATACAAGAGAAGATGTGGTATGATTGCGAATGAGATAACTGTCCACAAGAGACCAAAATTACACAGACATTAACAACTATATGTCACCGTACGGCCGTCAACAATGAGCAAAGCACATACCGCATAGTCAGCTATAAAGTGCATTTCAAAGATACTATAATTAGAATAAAAGGTTAACGTACTTACAAAATATGTCAACTTAAAGAATGTGATTTCACAAATAAATTATTTTCAAATTCGCAGTCCAAGTCAACCTAAAATCGGTTACACACATTTTTTATGTTATAAATCCATTCCAACAATATCATTTTAAACACACACTAGCTTGCCTTTTCATTAATTTGAATAATACAAATTCAGCTAAATTTTGTTTATTCCCATCAACAGAGAAATGTCACACTCATCCCAGACGTTTTATAAAATAATACTCATGCACTTCAATTTTGATAAACAATTTATTGATACGGATGACAACGCTTTAACATACGGTTACATTAGGGTTAAAACAAATGTGAACTTGTTTTTAATTGAGTTCAAAGATAGATTAAACGGTAGCTTTAGGCAGCAACCATTTGATTTTTTTCTGGGGGTGGAAAGGGGGGGGAGGGGCTATGTTTTTTTTTGGAAAAAAAAGTTTGTTTCGAGTTTTGGAGAAAAAATAATTTGTTTTTGACCCTCAGAAAAAAATGTTTCTTTTACCCTCAGCTGACACTATATCAATATGTAATGCTAATATTGAAAGAAAAAAAATGTGTCGCCAAAAAAATGTTTGGAAAAAAAATCCATAGCCCCCCCCCCAAGAAAATCAAATGGTTGCTGCCTTAATAGTGAAATGAACTATTTTTTTGAAGACTCGCCTAAATGTATGTTGCATAGATGTATTTGACCCCAACAATTTTATTTAGATCATGCTGTAAATTATATTTATAAAACCATTTATTTGTAAATACCGCATAAATCAGTCTGTTCACTGTTTGAATATAGAAACTTGTCGATTTTATAATATTGAGAGATATCCGAGATTTTGTAATATGGTGTGATAAACAAGTAATTGAAGATGAATATCATTTTATTTTAGTATGTGAAAAGTATAATGAACTTCGAAAGAAATTTATCAAACCATATTGTTGGAGAAAACCGTCGAATCTTAAACTTTTTAGACGATCAATGCATTTGAAAGGGGGCATATATATACAGTTGGAACTCGCCCCTTTTTTTATGCTCGGTTGGGACCCCCTTTTAAAGTGGTTGGGTTCTCACCAGTATCTGTTCATAATGTAAAGGAACTAACCAATTAAAGGGAAGTTTTTATTTCTGACTGAGAAGGTACGAAATTAAATTCATTCATTAATGCTAAAAATCCATTTGATCCTATTCTGCTGTACTGTTATAATGGTATACCTACTTATATGATTATTTGACTAATTGTTTAAATGTAAATATGTTTCACTGATGTAATTGAATATTTGTAATAATTATTTTCTGTAAGTTGTATTGCTTACGAATAAAAGATTATATTATTAATAAAATAAATATTATAACTTTCCTTTTTTGATTGGATGACCATGCAGTGGTGTTGCAACGCCAAGGAACTGGTAATAGAAAGCTATTTTGATTTGATACATATGACAATGAATCTTAACAAAAGGTTCTATAAATTCAATTGTGAAAAAAATCACAATACCGTGCATTAACTCAACAACCGTTCATCGAAAATATTACTCGATATTCATTGAAATGATAACAAGTAGACAGTTATTGTAAAAGCAGAGTAGTCTTAAATTCTAATAGTTTTGTCAAAAATGATTCAAAGTTTTACCGATGCAACGATATTTTATATATTTTGAGTTGAAATGGCCTAGCGGTAGTCTAATCACTTCGAATGCAACACGCTTAATCTTTGCTGGGCACTCGTAAAGTTTTTAAACTAAAATAAGATCTTTATTATTAGTTATCAAAACATATGTTATATGTAAGCTATCTATTATAAATCTACGAGGAGTTTCAAGAAAAATGGGGGGGGGGGGGGGGGGGGGGCATTGAAGTCTAACTTTATATATATAAAAAAAATAAAAAAAAGATCGAGATGTGGTATTGATTGCCAATGAGACAACTCTCCAAAAGCATGAAAGGAGATTAACTTCATAAAGTTATAATAACTAACCCCTTTCAAGACAGACTTTGTCATTTCTGCGGCTCAAGAGATATCTGTGACGAATATCATTATATCATGACATGTTAAGTGTTGGATGTAGCTACAGATAGACAGACATTTTATACTGGAATATTGCTGCAAATTTTATATCAAAGGAATCGCTTTCACATTCTATACTATTATGTACTATATTAATACACACTTAATCATGTTTTTTAAAGTTCAAACTCTGAATTGAGACAGCACTATCGGTCATCTTACATAAAAATAATCTAAATTTCTACAAATGTTACAGGTAAATCGGTCCTGCAAGCTACATGCAAGTTAAATCAAGGTTTTTTTTTCAACCAATGTGCATGGTATTAATAATTGTAAATATATATTGTCTCTGTTACTATGAAATGTAGTTTTAAGGTAATAAAGTTCATTCGTTCATTAAAGTATTCTTTTTTAGATACTGATCTGTCTTATAAATATTTTAAATTCTAATTCTAAACACAAGGACACCAGTATGGGTTAAGCCAGAGAGCTTCCGAAAAGGGGAAATCCCACCTATGTTTACCTAACCAAATCACTCATTTCTGCTCAAAATATCAAAAAGAAATTTTACAGAAATTCTCTTAGATGACCTTACATTCACATTATAGCAAAAAAATGGGGAAAAATTCAAAGGAAAGGCAAAAAAAAAATTGAAGGGGGATAATTGTGTTCCCGGACCAGTACTAACAACACAATTCATAAAAAAAATAAGATAATCCGATCAATTTTGTTGATTCAGGGACTTTCCTGCTTGGTTGGATAATTCACGGCTCAGTAATTGGTGTCATTTTTTCAAAAGAATTAACAAATCTATCTTAGTTCGATTTCAAATTCTACCAAAATTTAACTCTTAGATAAGCAGCGTGTAACGAATATATGCATCCATCCTGCAAATACGATGAATATGAAGGATCCTGAGTGTACATTGTATGTCCTAAGTGCACTCAGGAGGTCATTAGCGGTATTCAGACGTACCCCAAATAAAAGATTGGATTTTTTTTCAAACTTAGCGCACATGCAATGCACCACCTCTTCGGAGTCCTCCAAAAAGGTAAAATTCACCTGTATTTGTATATCTGGTGTATGAAATTCATTGTGTATATGTTCCAGACCAAATGAGTATTTGGACCGTACGCGTACGGTCCGGACCGTATACGTATACTCGTACGGTCCGACCATACGCGTACGGTCGGACCGTATGAGTATACGCGTATGGTCCAGTACGAGCTGACCATACATGTTATTAGATCATATGGGTTAAATTTCAAAAAATTAACATTAATCACAATCTTTATTTTCAGATTTACTTATTTAATATTATTACAATTACACGGATAAAATGAACAAATGAACAATTGAAATAAAATATTTGTTTAATTGTATATCTTAATCCTAATTTTGGTACTCTCAACCAATGTTACACTTGCTACCACAAGTAACGTACTAATATTTTTTACATTTACATTTTTGCAGATCTGTATGTTCCTTAGCAAAAATATTTTTTGGTAAAGTTGCTAAATATTCTAAAACAATTGTCCTCCCACATTATATTTACTTCCGATATTTTCAATTTTAGTGATCATAATTCAATTATTTTACTGAGTGATCGACATGTTTTAAAATACAAGAGATTAACAGATTCAATTAGCGTGAATTTTTTAAATCATTAAAATATATAGTTGGTTTTTTTTCAATTATAAAATTAAACTTTTTTTATATCTATTTGAGAGTTAAGTTATATTGATCAGTTATATGGATCTAATTAACTTTGACAACTTCTTAATATTAGTCAGACCGTACGCGTACGGTCCTACCGTTCGAGTATTTTGAAAAAGTACGCATACGGTCCAGACCGTACGCGTACGGCCCAAATACTCATACGGTCTGGAACATATATTACACGTTCCATCTACAATATACGGCAATGACACGGCCGGGTATTGTAAAGCTATTGAGGGACTTTTAATGTCAAATTCATATCCCTGGGCGAAGAAATTACCGGTTTGTGAAAAACTGTGTGAACGGCTTATTCTCATTTCGCCTTAGCTGTCAAAATATATATATATATAATTAATCCCAGTTTGCCTTAGTACACATTTTTAGGTACACAAGAATGAACTAAGGTGAAATGGGAGCTTCTGTAAACAATGAAATTAAGTTAAGTTTTGTTAGTATTGCAATAAGTTGATATTTGTTATTTTAACCCATTTTGATGTCAAATTCTACCATGAAATACTTTTTAAAGGAAAGATTTTTTTTAATTTTTGGGGTCTCACTTTTTATAGTTACTCTTTTTTTTCTGAAATTTTTTTTTTTTTACTCATGTGTTATATTTTGTAAATAAAGTCTTAGAGATTTATATTTTAATGAATAAATAAAGACAAATATCATACAAGTACAAGGCACTGATATACACATATGAATGTTCAATGTTCATTTAGTTTCCAAGTTAGAGGATGTAAGATGCTGCATCACCATACTGAATATTATTAGTTACACAGTGTGCTAGTGACCTAATACGGTATATATGGGGTCAGTAAATTCCATATGGGGTGCCAGCCCTCTAAATGCTTATTTGTCCTTCTGTCTGGTGGTGGTTCCAAGTTGGTTGTGGGTATCTGCCATCTCTTCATATCACAATTAAACGTTAACTTGGTGCAGGCATTAGTTTGTGGTGCGTTGGTTAAGTATTTGGTAAACGTGATTGCAGTTTTGTCTGATAGAGTACTAATCTCCTGCTTTCGAATACCATGACTTATAATAGTGTGGTTTTGGTCTTTCACGCTGTCAGACCTTTTGTGTAGACACCTGTTTCTTGTTGAAGACTACACATGCTCTCTTGATTCATTTATGATTTTTTGTCGTTTGGTTGCTGTCAAATTGAAACATATCCCACATCTCCTATAGTATGTGTTCCGTTTGATTAAAAAGGGTAATTATAAAGAGATAGATTATTTAAATTCCAACGATCACAAATCTAATCTAAATCCGATTTCAATTATTTCGTAAAATACGTTTTTTGACAGACATTACCTTTATCTGATTATCATAATATTCCCAGTTAAAGGAAAAGAAAAGACATTTTTTCTATATATTTTTTTACAAAGTTGCTAATGGTTTAATTATGTCGTAATTTGCTAGGTCATTGTCGGATTCCGGGCGACATAGCGTACACTTTCCTTTTAATTTTTAGCGTTATTAATATCGTAATTTTTGTATCCTTGCTATCCTTGCTAAATCTTCTACTGTATATCACAGCTAGTGAATAAGTCTAAATGTCCGTACAGTGTATAGTAAGATCTTTTTTCCACACATGGACATTTCATTAGTATAGAAAGTTCGCTATAGTGTTCCATCATGGTCTTAGTGCAGTTTCGAGAGCTTATAGTGCACCGAGGCGGCCTAGGTTATTTTTAGACGCACCGTAAAGTCCCAGTCACACCATTGCAACAACGTCCTGTTTTGACAAATTTGTTAAAATGCTGGGACCATGATACTAATAGTATAATATTTCCCTTTTAAATAGTAATTGTTATGAATGATAATATTTTATATGTATGCTGTCTTAGTTTTTAAACAGTTATTTGGTTAATATGGTGTCTCGTAAGTCATTTTTGGACAGGATATTTTTGTTTTATAGTGTATGTATATTCTGCACGAATAATTTTTATCGCTATCATTATAAAAAACTAGACTATGTGAACCGTATGAGATCGCACACAAGACAGCTGATTGGATAAATGGGATGAATTGTTACGCCTACATAAAACTGATATCCAATCGAATGCCAGCAGACACCTGTCAGTAAAAACAAATTGTAAGCGTGGATGGTTAGAAATTTATTTGTGTATTCGATATTTGAAAAATAAGTTAGATAGTCACTATTCGTTTTCCCTTTTTTCAGCCGGATTTCAATAACTGTTTTTACACTTTCTTAATTAACAGAAAGTTATTTAAATAGAAGCGCACCACATGTAACAGAGATTTACAAGCATTTAATATAGCGACTTGTGTTTTCCGGAACGTCCTATTTTCAATTATTCATAGACTTTTGCAATAATATTAAATCTTTATTTTTTACCTTCAAAAACTGCTCAAACTTTTATTCTCAGACTAGACAGCATGAAAGACATAAACACTTTTATAAGTCAGTGTACACACGGTGTTTTCCAAACTTGGTAATTTCTTCGCCCAGGAATATGAATTTGACATTAAAAGTCCCTCAAAGCTTTACAATACCCGGTCGTGTCATTTCCGTATATTGTAGATGGAACGAGTGATATACATACACCAGACATACATGTTCCCTTACAGGTAAATTTTACCTTTTTGGAGGACTCCTAAGTGGGGATGCGTTGCATATGTGCTAATCTAAAAAAAAATCCAATCTTTTATTTTTCTAAACTGCGTTACATGCAAATGCGAAATAATTAGTGTTGTTTGTTCAGTCCAATTTATTTATAAATATTAATTTATTCTTTTGAATAAAAAAAACTACGCATGTAAACTTCAATGAATACAATAGTATTTAATACTAAAAACAACAACAATGTATTGCCATATGACCTTTTACATTGAAGGGTTAAACTTGCATTAAGTCGTGTTCGGACAGAAAATAAAGGAATATGAGGTAAAAATACACGGGAACATTCATTACTCTTCAGTAATAAATTCCATCGGTCATTAACAGAAAATACGGACCAGAAAACCGGTCGTTAACGAACTTTTACATGATAATGACCTGTGGGGCGTGGTTTCCGTCTGATATTGACCGTTGGGGCGTGGTTGTCGTCTGATAATGACCGCTAGGGCGTGATTTCTCTGTTAATGACCGGTGGGGTGTGGTTTCTCTGTTTAGAGAGATTTACCTTTTATAAAACATGTTCCTGATTTTAATATTATATTTAAGTTGTTGAATTGTTTATTATATGTTTTCGTTAAATATAAAATTAAAGAAAACTTGATTAATAATCATATACTGAAAAATTGCACTAAAATGAATAGCAATATTACTACGACTGGTCTTCACTCTTTGTCATAGAAATCGTACAACAACTCGAGTTCGCTTAAGGCATTTTGAATTTACGAGAATTTTCCAAAACATGGTTTCTCAATGAAAAAACATAATAGTTCTTGAAAAACTGGTCATTATCGTGATACATGGACTACCCGTAGGACAGTGGTATTGACTGTGACAGCGATAATGACCTCGCCTTTGGCTCAGTCATTATCACTATCTTAGTCAATACCACTGTCCTGTGGGCAGTCCATATATCACGATAATGACCAGTTTTTCAAGAACTATTATATAAATCTAGTCTTAAAAAAATCATCAAAGTCAGCACAATACAAGACAAGAGCAGACAGACAGACCCGGTATTAATGATATGAGAAATACGAATTTTACTTTATCCTACATATCGGTCTTTTAATATTGACCCTAAAACCTAAAAGACTAAAATTATAATGAATCAATGTTTTTGCATTGAGACCAGAATATTGTCGAAAAAATAGCTAAAGATTATTTGCGTTTCAATGTAAGAAAGAGTCCGTGGAACGCTCAGAATGCACGATTTTGCGTTATTTTACTCAAAGCTTCTGGGGGCTTTGAGCGGCCCCCAGACACTTCGCCAAAATTTTTTCTCCTCGCTGCGCTCGGCGAATATATTTTGCCTCATTATTAAAAGGGGCTAGTTACGGCCCTGACTCTGACGTCCAAACGGCTGTTTTGCCAGACAAGCTTGTCACGGACTACATCGTAACATGTGAAGGTTGGTTGGTTATTGGTTAATAAAAAAAGTGACAAATATTTCATGCAAATTGAGGACGTGACAGTTATCAATACATTAACATACAATATGTAGGATTACTCGATCAGGGGTTTAGGTCTTGTAACTGTTGTATAGGCCATCCCGCACAACCATACCATTGTGAATACCCCACATGTCAATGCATGTTAGGCAATAAACAGGGGTGGATCCAACCATTTTTAAAAGGGGGTTTAAACCATACTAGTTTATATGTAACTTTTTAAATCATGCATTGATCTTCCAAAAAACATGAAAAAGGGGGGGGGGGTCCAATCACAGGAACATTTTTTTAACAAGCCCAAATTCTTACTTTGCCTTTGAACAGGCTACTATCCAAGAGTGTGGAGTATTGGAACGTCGATTCATACCTGTATGCACAAATTTAACAAATGTGAACATTTTCCCTTCAAACTCTTGGGTGATGATCCATGATCAATGATTATTCTGATAGACATATATTAAAATATTCATTTCTACTCACCAATTGCAATTTCCAGCTCAGCTTATATTGTACTATAGTTTCCTTCTACCATGTCAACGATTTTGTGTAAAATAAGTTAGCTATTAGAAGCGCTGACACTGCCGACACACATGCGACATGAATGCAACAAAAATAAAGAGGGTACGGTAACGTTAAATCGTTTACGGGCGAAGTATTATTTTCCGTTTTTGATTAAACTTGTCAGATTTGATTAATTATCGTCGAAAAATGTCCCTAATGGATAGTCATTCAAATTAAACCAGCTTTATTATGCTGTATGCATGTAATATATAATTAACCTGGTCTTTAAATGTACTTTAAGTACAGTGTCTGACGTATTTATAAACATTTTCTTGATTATTTATCCTATTTCAAATATAAATTTGAATGAATTTATAAGCCTTTTTCTGCTATAATATTCAAACTTTATTTTTTAACGAAGGCTTCTGGTATGTAGTTTTTTTTTACAAAAGGCTCTCGAATTATAGACACATTAAAAAATAAAGATGGAAAGTCAAACGCATGAGTCTGGCAAAAATAAAGTTAACGGACAATGTCATGACAATAAACGGAAAACGATAAAAGACAGAGTTATATCTATATATTTTTTTCCCTGCCTCAAATTTACTCAAATGCAATTTATATAGGTAACATAAAAAGATAAATGATAATGCATTCATTTACAATATTTAAAAAAAGTTACATTTTAAATTTAATTTAACATATTAAGATCACGTTTTCAAGTGTTCACGGCCGACATCCGTTATTATTAAATAAGGGTGTAAAATGAATGACAAATTCTTCACCACGTACGACAGTCTGTAATTGCATATAAAACGTATTGCAATCACTTGTAAACCATTAAATATAAAGGTTCAGGTGCTTATATTCAATAATCAAATATTATTTCGGCAATCTGTTGATTTTTTTTAGTCAATTCGCGGCGATTTGTGCAGCAGTATGACTTTGAGCTACTTTTTTTATTTATATAATTATAAAACAGTGTTAAATAATTAAATAGGAAGAAGTTAGAATTCAAATTGAATATTTGTTTTATTTAAATAACATGATTAAGGGGACGTGGTAGACTTTCAGTTAAAAAAATCGTCTTCTTTCACAGTTTTATTTTATTCTTGAAAGGGGAGCAACCCCTGATAAATAATGAGAAAGTTTCACTCGTTTTGTGTCCAAATTATTAAAATCTGAACACGACGACGTGTCCAGTCGTGTTCAGATTTTAATAATTTGGACACAAAACGACTGACTTTATTTCATGGATCAGTGATTAAGCATACTTCAATTTCATATAATTTGTCAAGTTTGTTTCTCAGACATGTCAAATACTACAATCAGTAAGAATAGTTACTGTCAACTATCAGTCAGGGGTACTACTTCTTCAAGGTTTTTTTAATTACTTGAAGAAGTAAAAAAATATATACACATATATATCTAAATTTGTAGGATACTTATACAAGTGAATTTTATTTACTTGTATAGGTAAATTTTATTTATTGTTTAGTCATGTCACAGTTTCCAAGTAATTTATAATTTTTTTTTATTCCTCATAGTCTTTTAATAATTGCTTCAGTTTTAACTTAGATGTCCCTTAAGCAAAACTGGTTTCTTTTTTTTCTTTGCAGTACGTGCAACACATTAAGAATTCAGTTCATTTCAAAGTTATATTGCCATATAAACTTTACAGTTTGTGACATATGACAACAACAAAAACAAATAAAGACTAATAACTAATATAAGTAACTCAAGATATATATATACTAATTCATGTAAATATTAAAGGGTCCCCTGTCCTCAGTTCTTTAAAGTGTAATTTCATGGACAATGAAAATCCAATTTGTCTGTTATCTCCATAACACTGCTCATTTACAAGCCCAAAAGGAGCACTGTTTGAAGGTCTTGCCCAAACATAGAAGATCTTTGCTCAATCAGTTTCTTTGTTGTGAATCAATGAGATGAAACCTTGAACTTTATTTTTTTTTAAATTGAGCAAGCCTGGGAAAAATTATTAAAGGCATGATTTTACATCTCAAAATTTGAAGACTTTGTGGGATTGTAATAAAAATGTACTGATACAGGTAAATTTTTGAAAAAATTAAGGAGAGATTATTCAAAAATTATTTATTTACTTATACAATGTTATATGTGTATATTTTCGTTTTACTTATTCAAGTAAATAAAATTAACTTGTACATGTAGTACCCCTGACTGACTATATTTCGTGCATGAAATGAGTGTACGATGATTATGTCTAATTGCAAGACTTACATCAGACTTTTACCCAATGAAAATGTCATGGTTCATTAAACAATGTTTACTTTTTGTGATTTGATCTGTTTCCAAATGTTTCTCAGATGCTATAAACTACATGTACATACATGTCATGTATATGATCACCATTTTTGGCATATTGCATATTCATAAGTTGTACAAGTTTGATTGACAGGCTTTAAATCTGACCATGACCTCATTTCATGTCTTTGGAAAATGTATAGTTTTCATGGTTTGGATGTTTAGAATGTTAAGTCTATTTCACAGAAGCAATAAATCATTAAATTTTGGGTATGGAATGTCAGTTTGAAGGGTGTACATCATCTGTCTGGCGTGGTTAATTTGACTGTGACTTCATTTTCAAAGGTTATTGATAATGGAAAGTATGTGTGATACAATACTTGTACATGTAGTAAAACCTTCAAACATGTAAGCAAAGCAGACATGACATTTTAGCATGAGCACAGTCACTATTGTTTACATCTGACACCATTGATCATGTCTACCATGTTGATTATACAAATGTAGCTGCTTTTTGATTACAAAAGTCTGTTAACTATTAACAATTGTCATAATTCATTTGATAATACTAGGTATTGTAGTCTTGTATTACAGGCATACAATAACCAGAATAAGGAGATGTGGTATGAATTTCAATAAGACGACCATCAACCGTAGACCAAGTGATGGTATTGCTAGTAACTGCACATCCTTCAACAATGAGCAAAATCAGTACCGCATAAGTGTTGCCATATTGGATGATTTAACACAACGTAAACAAGTTTAGACGAGAAACCCAAGTTTGATTTTTATACAAAAGCAACATTGATACATCAGTGATGACAAATATATTGTGGTTAAGCAAAGACTTATACTGTTATAGGTGATCCTCTGCCCTTATTCATGTTTTTCTACAAATCCATTCTATCTGCTTTTGAATAAATGCCTTCTAAATATATATATGTATATATATATATATATATATTTAGCAACATTTTCCATAAACACAATAAGCATTACAAAGTCATACATGTATTATGCACTATTAGTGAGCTATTTGTTATAATTTAATTATAATATTTATGTTAAGAAGCATATTTTTTGCTATGGTTTTAAAGACTTTTAGCAAAAGAAAAGAAAAAAAAACCTGAAATGAAATTTTAAAAAAGTGGTCTCAAGAAAGGGATGAGAATTAGATTTTTTTCTGTGGCTGTAAAATTAGAATTAATGTATAGACAATGTTTGTACGTTATATACATGTACAGCATGGTGTGACAATCCTATGTAAATACAAATAGAAAACATATATGATAATAAACTGGTGAAATTGAGTAAACTGCAGTGCTATTTAAAAGATACATCAACCCAACAAAAAAACTAAAATAATCTAGAGGTCATTATGTTTAGACGAGTTGTATATATATATATATATATATATATATATATATACACATTGTATATACAACTCGTCACAACTCGTCACATTGTATATAAAAAAATTATATACGTCTAAAGGGGCAGCCCCATTATACCGTCACACCATTAGTCCGACCCCCCTATAGTCTGACGCCCCATTTGTCTGACACCCCAATAGTTCAACACGACACGAAATAATTGAACAATATTTTGAATAAATTGTCTGTATTTCAAGATGTTAATTAAATTTGTTTAAATTGATCTTCGTGAGAGTCTCAAAATAGCATATTCATGAATTACTTACAATATTATAATTTTGCTTATTGTCCAGTATTGTTAGAATTTTGCCATTCAGCAGGCTCAGATAAGAGGCTAACGACGGACCCTCAAAGAGTTGTTTCAATGGTTCTTAACCTACAGAGAAGTCGGATATAATGTCACCACTCTGATATTTGTGAAAAATTATACATTCCATACAACAAAACGTACGTCCAACTTTGGCAAGGGTTTACCGGCAGTCGGAAGAAGACCAACATTACCACATTTTTTATTCCCACTTGCATTTTATATTACAACCAACTAACTCGACTTGTCCATCAAATGACTAAAGAACAGGTAATGCACTTGAATAAGGTTGGTTTTCAGTCCATCCTTCTTTTAAAGTGAGTCCAAAATTTTGTTTATGATATTATTTTTTTTTCTTATGTGAATATAATCAGAATAATAGACCCATTTGCCTAATTTATAAATGTGACCATTTTAAAATTTCCATTACTGTACATGTACTGTCATAGGAAGATGTGGTGTGAGTGCCAATGATACAACTCTCCATTCAAATAACAATTTATCAAAATAAACCATTATAGGTCAACATGGTCAATGTACGGCCTTCAACACGGAGCCTTGGCTCACACCGAACAAAAAGCTATAAAGGGACTCAAAATATTGTCTGTACATCTAGTAAAATTGTTAATTGTCTTTACTGATTGAAAAATATATTATTATTGGACAAGCATTTATATGATTAAATAATTTGAATTTGAAATTTTGAAATGGGAAAAATATTTTGGATAAACGTTAGTACGACATCTGATCAACTGAAACCACATAAGATAATCCGATGTCAGTCTATAGAATGTAGTAAGACCGGAGTCTAAAGAATACAACAAGTTCCAAACCGTGATGTGAATAAATAAATGAAGATTTGATTTCCCTGTCTGAAACAATGCGAGTTTTCTTGTTTTGAACATTTGAACTTTCACTGGCGCTAGTTATTTTGTCGGGTCTTGTACAGTACGTCCATCTACTAGTATCTATAAATACCTTTTTACAAAATATGTATAGTAAATGGTTGAGAAATACAAAATGAAATATCGGGTGAAAATATAAGTTCTTTCTCGTTAATGAGAATATTTTTTACCTCAATCATGATGAATCCTGAAGTGCTATTATAATTACATGTATCATGTGTATCAAGTACATTTTAACTTCAAATAGACCATTCGGTACAATATACAGTATAAAGTCGAGTTAACATTGAACTATTTAAATATAAAATACGGTAAAATAAAAATAAATTAAATTTAGATAAATTTAAGATTTATTTTCCATAGCTGCAAAAGATCGGTTAAATGTTCATCATAGCTTTGATTTTTTTTTTATATGTATAGAAATCAAAATGATAAAGACGGCAATATTTATAATTTTACAAGAAAAAAGTGTAGCCCCAAATAAAAGCTATGAATAAGTGTGTGAAATAAGCCCTCGGGAAAATATTAAGCAGTTTATTATAGGGATTAGTTTGACAAGTGTGTATATAAGGAGTTCCCCGCTAGGTTTAGAGTATATCATGTATATTGACCGTTATTATGAAGTAATGCGATTCGTGAAACTACGGGTATATGCATCCTGTGAATGTGACACTATGTAAGTATTTGGTGGGAAAGTAAAGAGGTCAGTTGTGCAGATGTGGGAAGTATTACGAGCTGTAATTTTGAACGAAGACACTCAAAAAAATAAATTACTTGAATTTACTTAAAACAAGTATTAAATTTACTCAAATTAAGTAAAAAAAACAAAAATGTTTTTCATAAAATGAGTAATTGCTAGTAATGCCAAGTAATTGTAAGTAGTTACCCCGTAAATAAATTCAAGTATTTTGTCAATGTATTTTAAGTAATTCTTTTTATTTATAGTAAGTACTTCATTAATACACAGTAAGTATTTCTTTTAATAATAGTAAGTATTTTTTTTTAATAAAAGTAAGTAATTCTTTTAATACACATAAAGTATTTGTATTGATAAAAGTAAGTAATTCTTTTAATACACATTTTAAAGTATTTGTATTAATAAAAGTAAGTAATTATTTTAATACACATTAAGTATTTGTATTAATAAGAGTAAGTGATTCTTTTAATATTTATTGAGTATTTATTTTACTTAATGCAATTAATTTCTGGAAATAATTTTACTTGAAACAGTAAATCTATTTGTAGGTTTTGAGTAATTCTTTTACATATAAATTATATGTATTTATAATATATTTACAGATTAAAAAAAAAATTCTACATAGTTTTATTATAAATGCATATGATTTGAAAAAGTAACATACATTTTTAAAAAATTATCATTTACTATATCCTTTGTTATAGTCCCTTTCTCTTCTTGTTTGTTTTACGTTAACATGGGCTACCTCCCCAGCAACTCTTTTTGTTACATTTTCATTTAATTGAATTAGTACACAAAACGTAGCCAGAAACATGAATACCCACAAAATGTCCTTTTTGTAAAATTCTCCTTTCTTTTCATGCATGTAAATCGTGTAAGTATTTAAAAAAAACTCAGAATACGTTTGTTCAAATTTAAAGCTGAATGAGTTCCAGCCAATTTTCAAAAATAGCTTACCAAAGTCAAATACAACCTTAATTCTGATTGGCCGAATATTTTTGCAGTCAAAAATCAAAAACTACTGTTACGGCCAGAAATCGCCTTTAAATTGTAGCCAACAAAAGACACAAATCAATACTAAAATTTAACAATATTTATTATACAAAAGTTTACAAGAAGTATTTTACAAATATTACTGATAACTTAACTATCAAAATATGAGTCCACTCTTTTATCTTTATCTGTATCCGGAAATCTTTCGGAATCCAATCTGAATATTATGTTCACTACTAAGGTCACAATCCAGTATGATGTTGTTTGTAGAATAAAAGTGTCAATCCAAATGCCGTGAATACTAATGTCTATCAATGTCTAAGTCCAAGTTTAATTATGAGAGTTTAACTTTAGTGTCTGTATATATAGTGTTGTCATGGAAAATTCTAGAACACTCTATAATGGAACATTGTGGAAAATCCTGGAAAGTTACAACGGAAGTTTCTGGAATAACGTAGAAGTTTAAATTACGCATCTTTTATAAGGATCATTCTAGAAAGTTCCAATCATTCTGTGATTGTTCCAGTGATTCCTAAACTGCACAGTTATAAGATTATTTGGTAAACAACTATCAGGCCATACAACACAAATTAGGCCAACATAAATAAACATAATAATTACAATATCATAACACCTCCTCCCTTAAAAGAAGTTTTAGTGTAACAAAAACTTATCATGAATAATATGAACAAAAATACATAATATATACAAAGTGATTTAATAAGCTCTAGATAAAGCATCAGCTATTACATTATCTTTACCCTTAATATGTTTTACAATTACATCATATTCCTGTAACAATAAACTCCACCTAGTCAACCTCTGATTCTTGTTTCTCATTTTATGTATGAAGGTGAGAGGATTATGATCAGTATAAACAAGAATAGGATATACAGTGGGATTCAAATATACATCAAAATGTTGAAGTGCTGACAACATTGCAAAACACTCTTTTTCAATAGTTGAATAATTTTTCTGATGTTTATCTAATTTCTTAGAAAAATATGATATAGGTTTTTCAACATTATCATCTGTCTCTTGATATAAAACAGCTCCTATTCCTACATCGCTTGCATCAACGGCAAGTTTAAATTGTTTTTCGAAGTTTGGAGTAATCAGAACTGGACTATTAATTAAAAGTGATTTGCTATTTTCAAAAGCTTTTTGACAATTTTCGCTCCAGATAAATTTAGAATCTTTCCATAAAAGATGAGTCAATGGTTGAACAACAGTAGCAAAATTTGAACAAAATTTTCTGTAAAATCCAATCATGCCTAAATATCTCATAAGTTGTTTTCTATTTATAGGAGGAGGAAATTTTGAAATGGCTTCTACTTTAGCCATAATAGGATTCACTTGACCTTGGCCAACTGTATGCCCTAAATAATCAAGAGTGGCCTGACAAAATTCACTTTTACCAAGATTAACAGTCAAATTTGATTGTGACAATCTATCAAAAGTATCATACAAATGTGTTAAATGCTGTTCCCAGCTATCACTACATACAATTAGATCATCAATATAAGCATAACAACAGTTTAAATCTTTTATAACATTATTGATCATTCTTTGAAATGCAGCTGGTGCACTTTTCATGCCAAACGGCATTACAGTATATTGAAATAAGCCATCTGGTGTAACAAAAGCTGATATTTCACGAGCTCTCTGTGTCAGTGGAACTTGCCAATAACCTTTCAACAAATCAAATTTGCTCACAAATTTTGCTTGACCAATGTTGTCAATACAATCGTCTATCCTTGGAATCGGATAGGAATCAGATTTTGAGACTGAATTTACTTTTCTGAAATCAGTCACGAAACGAAAGGTTTTATCTGGTTTTGGTACAAGGAGACAAGGAGAGCTCCATTCACTGTTACTCGGCTCAATAATATCATTGTCAAGCATATATTTAATTTCTTTTCTCATAGCTTCAAGTTTGAGTGGATTACGCCGGTAAGGATGTTGCTTAATTGGAGAAGAATCTCCTACATCAACATCATGACAAACAGCAGTGGTTTTGTTTGGCACATCTGGAAAAAGATTTTTAAAAGAAAATACCAAAGTTTTTATTTCTTCTCTACGATCAAAAGACAGATGTGCAAGTTTTGAGTCTAAATTTGACAAAATTTCTGAATTTTTCAATCTAACTGTCTCTTCCAAAGTTTTAGAACTAAAAGGTGGACAGGCAGAAATACAAGTACCTTATCACCAGGCTCAAAAACTCTGTCCCTGGCATCTTTATCATACCATATTTTCATCTTGTTCTGTACATTTTTTAAGTTTTTCTGAGCAATTTGACAAGCAGTATACAATTTTTCTTTAAATCTAGATACATAATCTAAAAGATTCAAGTCAGTATGTTCAGAAAGCCACTTTTCCTTAATCAATTTTAACGGTCCCCTTACAGTATGGCCAAATACCAACTCAAAGGGACTAAATCCAAGGGATTCTTGAACAGCCTCTCGGACTGCAAAAAGTAGAAAGTGAACTCCATCATCCCAGTCTCTGTCAAATTGAAGACAAAAAGTTCTAATCATGTTCTTCAATGTTTGATGAAAACGTTCTAAGGCACCTTGAGATTCTGGATGGTACGCACTTGATCTATACTGAGCAATCCCTAACTGGTACACGACTTGCTGGAATAAACCTGACATGAAATTTGATCCCTGGTCGGACTGTATAGACTTAGGAAGTCCTACTAATGTGAAAAATTTGATCAAAGCTTTGACGATAGTAGGTGTCTTGATATTTCTGAGCGGAATAGCTTCAGGAAAGCGGGTAGATGTACACATGATTGTCAATAAATATGCATTTCCAGTCTTGGTCTTTGGTAAAGGTCCAACACAGTCAATTAGAACTCTGCTGAAAGGTTCGTCAAAGGCTGGAATAGGCAGAAGTGGTGCTGGTGGTATTTTCTGGTTAGGTTTACCAACAACCTGGCATGTATGACATGATTTGCAGTATTCTGCAACATCATTTCTAAGTTTAGGCCAGTAAAAATGCTGCAAGATCTTAAGGCAAGTCTTCCTTATATCTAAGTGTCCAGCCAAGGGGGTGTCATGGGCAAGACCAATAATTTCTTGTCTATAAACTTTAGGCACCACCACTTGGTACACCACTCTCCATTCCTCCTCTGGGGTAGCATCAGGAGGCCTCCACTTCCTCATTAAAATGCCGTCCTGATGGTAATAGCATTCGGCCACTTTGTCTGCTTCCTCCTGTGGTTGAGCTCTCTAGCTGAGCTGAAGAACCTCAGGGTCTTTATGTTGTTCTTCAGATAAATTCTTTCGGTCTAATGAATGGCTGTTTACATCTGGCCATGGCATAATAACATTTTTGTTAACACTAGGTGGTTTTATAATTGCCTTTTCTGAGTTACCAGTACCTTCAATGTCAGCTATGAAAGTGTCAGAAAGGTCCATGTAATCAAACTTGTCTGTTTGCAAATTCTCATCTTGTTGTTTTCTAGCCATCGCCCTAGTAACAACACAAGCTGGATATAATTCAGCATCATCTTCAGGTGATTTAACATCCACCACCGGTTCACTGGTAACAATTGGTTCAGCAACCACTTTGTTCCTAGCTAGATCATTTCCTAGCAATAAGGTAACACCCTCAACAGGGAGATTAGGACGAACATCTACAACAACTGGTCCAGTTATTAAATCTGACTTCAGATAAATACGATGGAGAGGAACATCTATACAACCCAACTCTACACCTTGTAACAAAACGGAGGCACCAACAGAAGTCTTCTCGGACAAAGGCAACACACCTTCTAACAATAAAGACTGAGAAGCTCCAGTGTCCCGTAAAATTTTAATAGGCTGAAGAGTGGTATCATCAACAATAGCAATAAACCCATCAGACATAAAGGGTTTATATTCCTCCATATAATCACAAAAACTGGACTTAAAAGCCTGACTCGCAGGACATTCCAATGTACTGGTAATATAAGGTGTCGTACAAGCACTGGTCTTCGGCTTATTATCTCGTTCATTCTTCTTCTGGAGTCTAAAACAATCAGCCATCAGGTGACCAATCTTCTTACAATAAGCACAAGTCAGTGACTTCTTCTCAAAAGTATCAAATTTTGGACTAGACATATTATAACTGGACTGACTCTTATTCTGTGGAACAGGCTTACTATCAGTACGCTCAGTGCTTTGATTTTTGTAATTTCCACTGGAAGTATTAACATTTTGACTCTTGAAACTTGTTTTATGTGAAAGAGTATAATTATCTGAAATAACAGCCGCATCATGTATTGACTCAACAGTTTTGTCGTCTAAATGTGTTTTTAATTCTGAATGAACACATTGTTTAAACTCTTCTAATAACATCAATTGTCTTAGTTGATCAAAATTGATTTTTGTTTTCATTGAAGTAAGCCATTTATCAAATAGATCTTTTTTTTTCCCGAGCAAATTCCACATAGGTTTGCGAATCAAACTTTTTATAAGATCTAAATTTCTGTTTATATGCTTCTGGTACTAGCTCATAGGCTTTCAAAATTTCCTGTTTCACAGTGTCATAATCAGAACTTTTTTCTGATGGAAGTGCGGAGTATATTTCAGCTGCCTTACCCTCAAAAACACTTTGCAGCATCGTAGTCCAATACGGCATTGGCCATTTCAAATTATTAGCAATTTTCTCAAACTGTGGAAAATATTTATCAACTGTTTTTTTCACAAAATTTCGGAACCAAACGTATATTTTTTGCTGCATCAAAATAATCTGATTTCGACTGGACTTTAGTGTTGCTTTCTTCTTTGACCATTTCAATTTTCAGTTTTTCCATCTCTAGCCTTTCTCTCATTTCAAGTTCTTTTAATTTAAATTCATCTTCTTTTTCTTTTTTCTCCATTTCTAACCTTTCCTTCATTTCCAGTTCTGCCTGTTTTAATTTAAATTCATCTTCTTTTCTTTTCTCCATCTCCTTCAAATTCATTTCCAGTTCTTTTAGTTTGAGTTCATGTTCTAATTCAAGCTGTTTTAATTTAAAGGTGTCAACATTTTCGACCTTAAGATCAAGAGCCTCTTCACCTAAAATTTCTGCGTCAACTAATTTGTCTATAACCAAATTTTTTATAATTTGTTTTCTCATAGATACTTTAAAAACTAATTTCAGTTCTTTAGCAAGCAACACTAATTCCTCTTTCTTTAAATTATCAAAACTCTCCAGGTCTGGCGTTTTCAAAAATTTACCAGCATCAAATGCCATTTTGTAGAATTTTGTTGGCTAGTAATAATAAAAATACTAAACAAATTTTGAATATAATATTTTTAAGATCCCGGACGAGCCCCCAATTTCTGTTACGGCCAGAAATCGCCTTTAAATTGTAGCCAACAAAAGACACAAATCAATACTAAAATTTAACAATATTTATTATACAAAAGTTTACAAGAAGTATTTTACAAATATTACTGATAACTTAACTATCAAAATATGAGTCCACTCTTTTATCTTTATCTGTATCCGGAAATCTTTCGGAATCCAATCTGAATATTATGTTCACTACTAAGGTCACAATCCAGTATGATGTTGTTTGTAGAATAAAAGTGTCAATCCAAATGCCGTGAATACTAATGTCTATCAATGTCTAAGTCCAAGTTTAATTATGAGAGTTTAACTTTAGTGTCTGTATATATAGTGTTGTCATGGAAAATTCTAGAACACTCTATAATGGAACATTGTGGAAAATCCTGGAAAGTTACAACGGAAGTTTCTGGAATAACGTAGAAGTTTAAATTACGCATCTTTTATAAGGATCATTCTAGAAAGTTCCAATCATTCTGTGATTAATATTGTTCCAGTGATTCCTAAACTGCACAGTTATAAGATTATTTGGTAAACAACTATCAGGCCATACAACACAAATTAGGCCAACATAAATAAACATAATAATTACAATATCATAACACTACTTATTAAAAATACAGGAAATAGTATACAATTTTGTACATTTATAATAAATAGTTAATTCGACTTTGGAAGAAAAAATAAGTTTGATTTTGTGTCCATCTGTTGAAAAGAAAATCAAACCCTCTCTTTATGTTTACTTAATTATATAAGTAAGTTCATGTTCTATTTTAGTAAAAGAAAAATCATAAACATAATGTTTGGTTTATTCAAACCAGTATCCCCAAATGTCCAAACTGACTTGAAATTTGTTAGCCAAAATATCAAAATAACAACCACTCAATGAATCATAAAAATTTTCTTCAAATGAATTTGCTCGCTAAAGGTACATGTATAATGTGAGCTAGTGAAATCATATATACATGCTTTTATATCTATATAATGGTGAAATTATGTATTTTCTTACACATTTTGTTGCTCTTACAAATATTTTTTCGTGTACTATCGAAGCAAAAACCCTTTAAAAAACTCCCTTAACAACATCTAAGAATAATATATTTAGTCACAATGTCCTACGTTAGATAAAGTTTAAAAACATTAAAGGGTTAAAGTCATATGAAACCTAACATTATAAAATAATTATACGTCATATGTTTTTTTTAAACTTAATGCATAGTTTTCATAATAAATTTTATACGTCAATACAATTTTAATATTTCACATTAGCAATGTTAGCATACAGAGTTAAAAAAAAAATCAAAAGTATGTTAGAATGAATGTCAACAATTGACTGAGATTTAAAATAGTCCAAAAGTTCTATATAATTTATAGAGATCCACAAATAGTTCATTCCACTATATATAGCTTCGCGATTGAGAACCCTTTTTTATTACGAATAAATAAAGGCAACAGTAGCTATATATATATAGGATACCGCTGTTCATAACTCGTAAATCTATGGACTAAAAACAAAATCGGGGTAACAAACTAAAGTGAGGGAAACGCATTAAATATAAGAGGAAAACAACGACACACCATTAAAATGTAACACACACAGAAACGAAGCATAAGACAAAATCCGATGAGAATAACAAATATAACATCAAAACCGAATATATGAATTTGGGATAGAAAGGTACCGTGACAAGTCTTATAGTAATGTGATTTCACACTCAAATATAAGAGAAAACAAACGACAAAACGAAAACACAATGTTAAAATGTTACACACACAGAAACGAACTATGATATAACAATGGCCATTTTTCTGACTTGGTATAGGACATTTTTAACGAAAAAAATTGTTGGTTGAACCTGTTTTTTTTTGCATGCCAAACCTCGCACTTTAATGGCAATGTTAAATATAACATTAAAATGACAACATAATATAACAGGACTACAATACAAATAAATAGGAAAACTTATTAGACAAAGAAACACATGAATAATAGATAACAAAAGGCATTAGGGTTAAAATTCAATACGCCAAAATCGCGCCTCGTCCACACAAGACGTACCAGTGACGCCCAGGTATAAGAGTTCACAGTCACATATCCCCAATTGAACCGTAGTAGATAAAAGATACAAATCATGATATTATATAACACTTTAACAGGTCTTCATAAGTATCTCAAAGAAAAAAAAACTCACTACTTTTGAAATATGAACATAATATGAAACCAATTGTGACAACAAGTACTCTTTTTGACAAATTGGTATAAGTTCTACATTTTTATTATTTGACTTTTATTAGAAGTTATCAAAACCACATAAAATTTGAAAAAAAAACATGTATTGATTCTCTACCGTATCGTGCTAAAATGAATAACATAATTTTAAAGTTCTTGGACTACTTTTCCGAATAATA
This sequence comes from Mytilus edulis, assembly GCA_019925275.1. NCBI lineage: Eukaryota > Metazoa > Mollusca > Bivalvia > Mytilida > Mytilidae > Mytilus > Mytilus edulis. The sequence goes on along the minus strand of CM034360.1, from coordinate 56,811,510 downwards.
AATGATGAACTTGAAATGTCTTATCTACATTATCTTCTCATTTCAAATCATACTACTTTGATTACAGATGTTGATAAATTTAAAAAGGATAACTTCGCATAAAAGAAAAATCTATATTTAATATAAGTACGTTTGAACCATTGACAATTCTACAATAAATATATCCATTGGATCACATGCAGTGATGGTGATACAAGTCTGACAATACAGTTTAGACGAATTATATATAACAGGAGTCTGGTCTTAAAGGGTACACTACACCAAAAGTAATAATAATGTGAAAAATGTTGACGATTTCGGCTAACAGATATCCTACATCAGTATAAACAGGGTGTAAAATGAATCACATCACTTTGATTATAAAATTATAACAATCTTGAAATCTTGTACCCGAACATCATAGACACGCTTGTACAATTCTTAAATTTTTAAACATGAACTAGCTAATTACAACAGAGACTGCCAACATATGCTTCAAACAGAAATTTGTAATGTGCAATATGAACTGGTGCAACTTACAAATTTCAAAGGTGACTACAGTTTAGATATAACAACAACGATCGCGTGAACATTGTTTATTTACATCTTGGCCACTAATTAATTATTTTCTGTTTAGTATTAAAGTACATATATTAAGGTCCATTTTGTTACATCTTCTGATCAATTTTATTTGGCAATCGCCAATGGCAGTCAGTAGGGTTAAGGAACATCAGTTGTTCGACCTGTTAGTCAATGCATTTTGTTTAAATATACTTTTTCACTTTTTTGGTCTTTTGGAAAACAAGGTTCGTGCTGTATTTAGACCCTTCTACAACACATTTCATTTAACATGCACACGTATAAAAATTGCGAAAAAAACATGAATATAAATCTGTTGTAAGAGTTGTCACTGGTTCAGACGTACTTATAAATATAATTATTTCTGTGACTGTATCTTACATGATTGTATAAACCTTTACTATAGATAATTTAGCTGATCTGTACAAATAACATCTTCAGGCCTTATATATCATGTACTGTAGTACGTCTCTAGATTTAAGCTGACGTAGTAAGGTAACACCCCGCCACCGAAAGATTGATTTTATGAAGCACAGGTGGTCGTGTGTTCTAGCACGTCGGTTACAATGCAGGTGATTTTGTGTCATGATATCTCAGTAGCATGGGTTCGATTCCCGGCGAGTGAAGAACAAAACAAATTGCGAAAGCAAATTTACTGATATAACATTGTTGGGTTGATGTTTAGACGAGTTGTATATACAGAATGTACACAGCCATGTATCACCATCAATGCTGGTGATCCCATGAATAAGTTTGTTGTAGAATTGTCACTGGTTCAGACTTACTGTATCTTACATAATTTGTAGGATCCTTTACTATAGATAATTTAGCTGATCTGTAAAAATAAGATCGTCATGCCTTATATATCATGTACTGTAGTACGACGCTAGATTTAAACTGACGTGGAAAGGTACCACCCGGTCACCGAAAGTTTCATTTTGATGAAGCCCAGGTGGTCGTTTCGTCTAGTGCCTCGGTTACAGTGCAGGTAATTTGGTGTCACGATGTTTTAGTCGCATGGGTTCAATCCATGCGAGGGAATAACAAACACTTGATGAAAGCAAATTTACAGATCTAACACTGTTGGGTTGATGTTTAGACGAGTTGTATATACAGAATGTACACAACCATGTATCACCACTGTTCTGAATCCAGAATTCCGGCATTTATGTTCCGTATATGACTCTATTTTTTGTTGCATCTCATCACTTCCTGCATTGTTTTGAAAGCATTTTGACCATTATTTCTTGTTATTTCCTCACTGTTTCGTAACGTGGTAAGTTTTTTATATTGATAATATTGTCAAACATATTTTATTCTACCCCCGTAAATGATTTTTATTTGATATTCCTATTGAAAAGTTAAATTTCTGAGTTGTGAGATGTGTAAATGAATTCCCGGCAAATTGTAAAACTATGGAACGCCATTCGTGACATTTATGTATTCGACACTACTTATATTATGTATGGCACGCTATTTAGGACACTTTTAATTAATATTTCATTTTTGTCATTTTCATTGTATTTTTTTAGCAGAGAAACATTTTATGAATGCTTTTATGATGTTTTGATTATATTGTTAAGGTTGTTGATTTTTTTCTTTTCAGTTATCTTACACTAGAATGATGCACTACGCACCCATTTGATGTCTTGTCGATGTCTTATATGAATAAAGTTCTGCAAATAAAATATATTTTGGTTATCTGGTTGTTTATCATAAAAAAAGCACAATAACAACCAGAGACAATGGATTCACAACACGGGAATGGTGACATCAGGGATCCAAGAAAACGTACCTTTACGGAACGAGGATATGAGCTTTACAGAGTTAACGTGAATATTAATTCTAAGAAGATTGAACTCGTACAGACTGAAGTAGTACTTTGTCTTCAGAGATTATCTACGACAAAACAAGAAGACACCAACACGTTGTTAGAATAAAAGAAAACTTTAAATTTGTGTAGCTGCAATTATAGTCTTTATTCAGACGAATATATGAAATTTCTTAAGAACACAAAAGCAGAAGAAAGTCTCCAAGTGTTTGAGGAGCACAAAACTGACGATGCGAATTACAAAAAAACATTTTAGAACAATCATTTCAACAAATGAAAGTGTCTGACAAAGATGAAAAAGAATCTAAATTAACATATAGATCTGAAGCTCATTCTAGAACTTCTTCAAACTGAAGCTCAGTTGTAATCAGAAAGCGTGCAAAGGCAGAAGCAGCAGAGACTAAGCTTGAATTTGCCATGAGAGGGGCAGATTTACAGAAACAGAAGGCTTACATAGAAGAGCAAGAAAAAGTTGCAGGTGCAAAAAACATTCACTAAAAAGGCTGAGTTTGAAGCTGAATTAAAGCTGCTCAACTATAAGAAGGAAGCAACGGCCGCTACTGCTGATGAGGCTGATGCGCTTGAATATGACTAACATGTTTGTGGTTGTAAAAAGTCTGACCTTGTTCTGTCAAAAAATGTTTTTGAAAGAACTAATCAATATGTGGAACAGCAGGTCCTTCAAGTAAAAGATGTAAAATTAACCCCAGACGTTAATGTTGTATCAAGTGATACGTTCACAAATCAGACATCGGGTGATGCAGTCCATCAACATTCACATACATGTATGCAAACACCAAAACCGTCTCACCCCAAATATGATGTCCCAAGTGTAAGTGCCGGTTGTAATGATAACAATATAAACATACAAGTTCAAGAACATGCATTGAATCTTAATGCACATCAATTTCAACCTGACATACGCATACATGAGAACACACCTCAAATTCAATCTAACATAAGTATACATCAAAATGCACCTCAGTTTCATCTTGATATAAGCACACATCAGAATATTGCCACGGATCTCACATGATTTGTTTTAAAGAAAGATCTACTGTTATCGAGATTAAGAACATACAGTGATAACCCGAAATGAACGCCGTATGGAAGGCTAGTTTCAAAAACATATTAAGCGAACTTCCCGTTACAGCAATGGAAGAGTTAGATCTTATGGTGAAATGGTTAGGTCCTGAATCTACACGTCATGCTAACAGTATAAGAGCATCAAATATTTATGATCCAGTGAAAGGATTACAACGTTTATGGGAACGCTAAGATGAACGTTACGGTTCTCCAGAGTCAGTCGTCATTAATGGCCAAATTGAACAGTTTCCCGAAATTAACACAGAAAGACAACAAAGAACTGTATGAGCTAGAAGACATTTCTCTCTGAAATGGAATTCATTAAGGGAGATGTCAAGTATAATTCACTGTTAGCGTATTTTGACTCCTCGTCCGGAGTTTTCCCTATACCCGAATAAACTTCCGTACAACATTCTAGAAAAATGGACAAATAAAGCACCTCAATACAAAAGAGAAAAGAAAGTAACCTTTCCACTATTTACATTTTTTGTGAAGTGTATTTGTGAATTAAGCCAAATAAGAAACGACCCTCGTTTCGCGTATGACCAGACAAAGCAACCTCAAAACTCAAACACAACTGCCAAATCACCAGCATACATGTATAAGACAGCTATTTCAGTTCACAAAACCGAAGTTTCTAGTAGTGACCTTGATTTACAAAAACAATGTCTTTTGCATAATACTGGACACTCATTAAACGCGTGTAGAGCATTTAAAGCAGAACCTTTCCAAATACGGATGAAGTTTATCAATGATTTTAGAATTTGTTACGGTTGTTGTGAATCCACAAAACATGTGAAACGAACTTGAAATAACGCAATTAGATGCAATGAATGTGGCCGCCACCCTAGAGCATTTCATATTAATCACTCTTACACGCTTAACGACTCGATAGATCAGAATAATAATGAAGCACGTTTGCCTGTCCACGGCGGGGAAGAAGAAAAAAAAACTAAGGGCACAGAAATTTGTGAAACAACATTTCATAGTAGATCATGCGCAAAAATCTTGCCAGTGAGAGTTTTTAGAACTGGACAACATGGACAAAATAAGAACTTAAAACTTAACATTATATTAGACGACCAGAGTAATCGCTCATTGGCTTCACTATTACTTTTTGACACTTTTGGAGTGCATGGTACATCAAAAGAATAGGTGTTATCTTCCTGCTCAGATCGCGTGAAAATGTCAGGACGTAGGGCAAGTGGCTTTGTAGTTGAATCATCAGATGGACAAGTTCAGTTGGTAGTACCCACATTTAGAATGTTGTAATCTTCCGAATAATAGAGAAGAAATACCCACACGGGATATTGCTATCAGTCATAACCATTTGAAAGAGATAGCAGATCATTTGTCTCCACTGAACCCAGATTGTGAAATCATGCTTCTCATTGGAAGGGACATGACGGAAGCACATCATGTTTTAAAACAAATTATTGGACCTCGTAATACTCCGTTTGCACAAAAACTGCCTCTAGGCTGGGTAGTTATAGGACACATATGCTTAGAAGGAATACATACTCCTGATGATGTTAATGCATATCTGGTAAAATCACAAAAATACTGAACTAAGAGGAAAATCAATTCGGAAAGTCCATAATCGCATGGCAAAATCAAATAACAAAACGCATAAAAAACGAATGGACAAGAACTGTCATATTCCTGACTAGGTACAGGCACTTTCAAATGTAGAAAATGGTGGAGTAAACCTGGTTTGGTAGCACTAACCCTCTCACTTTAATGACAGTCTTATCAAATTCCGTTATATTTACATTGATGCGTTAAATAAACAGACAGAATAAATAAAATAGTCAAAATATGGGTACATCAGTCATCATCGTATAACAATTTTAAAAGGAATAATTTAACAGAACACAAAAACATCTACCATCTACGAACACATTCGTTGATTTGAGTGTCTGACATCAGAAAATTTTATACGTCTTATAAATTTGTCGTTCAATGTGCATACACTCAATTTTAAAATTTATATAGGCAATATTAGCATACAGGGTTAAAATAAAAAGTATGTAAGAATAAATTTCAGAAATAGACCGAGATTTAAACTAGTCCAAAAGTTATATATAGAATTCATAAGAATCCACAAATAGTTAATTTCACTACGCGATTGAATGATTTTTACGTTTGTGGTTCAACGTATATTGTAATTCATAATAGAAATATCATACTGACGGGATCTTTTAAAGTACAGAGTCACGTTATAAGAACAAAATAAATACAAAAAGTCGCATGTACAAAACAAATCACCACAAAATGAAAGCCAATGCAAAACCATTGACGAGATGTATAAGTACCGAGCCACGTCAGATATCACATAAAACCATTCAACAGTAAAAGCAATATTAAATTAATACAACTTTCTACTAAGACACTGATGACGTTTTACAAAGTCTAAGTAGGAGCTGCAAGCTCTTGAATATCGAATAAGTTGGGACATATATATCCCATATGCAGGTGAAGTTGGTATATTGCTACTAAGGTGGGGAAAATTTATAATTTCAAAATTAAAATCGTCTCGTTTGTCAAAGATTCTGGTACTGAGATGACTGTGTAAGTCAAATTCGAGATATAAGTCTAACAATGAGGCGGAGGAAGCCGTGCCTGTTGTTTCTTTAATCCCTAGTTCTGGGGGATATATTAATGGAACCCAATCAGAAAAGTTCGGATTGTTTATGGAAAGAACATCATCAATATATCTGAAAGTGAAATTAAATAATCTGGTTTCTTTGAAGCGTATGCTATCATTTTTATGTTGAAAGGCATTGTGGATTATTTCTTTTAGGCGATTTTTCAATTTCACATGGTGAATGGTGGTATAAAGGGTTGAAAAATCAAAAGTTTTGATGGAACTAATTTCAGAAAAAAGACCGAGATTTAAAATTGTCTAGAAGTTCATTAGAATTTTCAAGAGTCCACATATGGTTAATATCACTACGCAAGTAAACAGTTTCGCAGTATTTCTGAAGACCCTCTTTCACTGCGGACAGAATTTTAGTCAATCTATTGACAATTCTTTATTGGATAATGAAGATGAGCCAGCAATATACCGTTGTTTGTACGGAATTTTATGAAGCTTTGGTATCCAATACAAACAAGTCCTCCAATTTTGTGTTCAATGTAATGTTTATTGAAGCCATGAAGGACTTATGATTTGCTTAAATCTCATCCTTGTCAAATGATATTTCTTTGTATGTGGGATAACCTGAGTGCTCCTGTTTACCCAATTCTTTTACAAGACATTCGTAGTAATACGAATTACATACAAAGACAATAGTATTTGAAGCTTTGTCCGCAGGAACAACAACATACTTATCATGAAGAGTTGATAGACATTTCATGGCTTCTTTGTCTCTGAAAACGGACTTAGGTCGATCGTTCACACAGTTTTTCAACTTGTTAATGCGACGTTTTATCAGAGACCTGATAGTTTTAACCCATTCTGACAAAGTGTCCAACTTCTTCTCGCTTAGCCCATGCGCTGGCGTAGTCCTCAATGGAATCCATAATTATTTTGAAGTTATGGTTCCAATTGATGTGTTGGGGTTCTCTAAACTTGAGAAATGAGAAATCACATTTCCGAGATTTTCATGTTGAATTATGTTTAGTTCCCGAGTTATAACATGACCAGAGGAGCTGTAATTATAAGGCGAGTGGGAACAGTCACATGTCGGAGGGTTTTTTAGATATTGTTCTTAGTCAAGGTCCTGCAATGCTTGTTTATAGTTAAATATTTTAGGTGCAATGGTTTTGGTGTAACTGTAGGATACAATAGAAACAGACTGATTTTGAAAATAAATAGGAATTTTAGATGTTACCTCCTTGTGATGTAGAACGTTGCAGATATTGATTGCATCAATTTCTCTATTGGCAAAATCAACAGGAAGGAATCTCCTCTTTTCCTCATGTAAAGGTTCCGATCTTACTGGTTTGAAAAGACGGAAAAGAGCTACATCACAAATGATACTGACTAGTCTTTATATTGCAGAAAATGTATTGGTGCCTCCTTTGTCAAGTGCATAATCTCTCAAACGTTTTAGAAAATTAACTGACAGTGAAAAGAGAATAGTTCTTATGTAATGTAACCCTAGTGGATGATGAAGATGTGAAAATAGGTCATCAAAGCTCTCAGAGGGTGATCTAGATTTAGAAGACTTTTTTACATTAGGCCGATGGTAATGTTTTTGCCCATGACTACGTTGTTTTCGTAAGGTAGTATTAAATAAACTCATTACATTAACATCACAGGCAGGCAGCTTACCGGTACGTCAATTTCAATTCGAGATGCTTCAAAAGCTGAATTACATACATTTTTCGATGTATCTGAGAAAGCATTTGCAGCAGTGGTCACTTTAATCAGTTCTGATGATATTGTCCGCAAAGTCCGTGTGTACATTATCAGTGAAGGAAACACGGTTGTTCATATCCGTCCAGTCACACAACTAGTTCTTTTAGTCTCAGAGTAAAACACTTATTATTGACTTGTGTTATATGATTGATACTCATGACAATAATGAACAGTTTGGCATTATTGATGACTTTTGATATTGTTTTGTAGAAATGTTATTTTCTGAAAATCATATGTTCAGATATATAATGATATTTGGTACAGGTAGTCCAAGTTGTATCAATACAAGTTATATTTTTTTATTCAGCAGATGATTAGTAAATCTGTTGTTTGTTATGTTTTTATTAAGAGCGATATCAATGTATATCAGACGGGGAGTGTTCTCAGGAATTCCAGATTTATCTTCCGTATATGACTATTTTTTTGTAAAATCTCATCACTTCCTGCATTGTTTTGAAAGCATTTTGACCAATATTTATTGTTATTTTCTCATTGTCTCGTAACGTGGTCAGTTTTTTTATATTAATAATATTGTCAAACATATTTTGTTCTACCCCAGTAAATGATTTGCATTTGATGTTCCTATTATAAAGTTAAATTTTTGAGTTGTGATATGTGTATTTGAAACTCTCGGCGAATTTTAAAACTATGGAACGCCATTCGTGACAATTATGTATTCGTCACTACTTGTAGTATGTATGGCACGCCATTGGGTCAATTTTGATTAATATTTCATTTTTGTCATTTTCATTGTGTTTTTGAGCAAAGAAATATTTTATGAATACTTTTATGATGTTTTGATCATATTGTAAAGGTTGTTTCTTTTTTTCTCTTTTCAGTTTTTACCTTATACTAGAATAATGCACTACGCACCCATTTGATGTCTTGTCGGTGCCTTATATGAATACAGTTGTGCAAATAAAATTCTTGTTGGTTTTCTGGTTGTTTATCCTAGAAACAACACAACCACCACTGCTGGTGATCCGATGGATAAGTCTGTTGTAGAGTTCTCAATGGTTTAGGCATACTAATCAAAATTATTTCTGTGACTGTATCTTACATAATTTGTATGATCCTTTAATATAGATAATTTAAATGATCAGTAAAAATAACATCTTCATACCTTATATATCATGTACTGTAGTACGACACTAGATTAAACCTTGCATGGAAAGGTTACACCCGACCACCGACAGTTTCATTTTTATGAAGCCCATGTTTAGTGCGGTCTAGCGCGTCGGTTACAGTGCAGGCGATTTGGTGTCACGATATCGCAGTAGCACGGGTTCAAATCCCAGCGAGGGAAGAACAAAAAAATTGCGAAAGCAAATTCACAGATCTAACATTGTTGGGTTGATGTTGAGACAAGTTGTATATACAGTATGTACACAACCATGTATCACCATCACTGCTGATGATGCGATGGATAAATCTGTTGTAGAGTTGTCAATGGTTCAGACGTACTTATAAATATAATTATTTGACATTTTCATGCATTATTTCCATTATATTGCATTTACTGTAGTACGACGCTAGATTAAAACTGACGTAGAAGGTTAACACCCGGCCACCGAAAGCTCCATTTTAATAAAGCCAAGATGATCATGTGGTCTAGCGCGTCGGTTACAGTGCAAGCGATTTAGTGTCAAGATATCTCATTAGCATGGGTTCGAATCCCGGCGAGGGAGGAACAAAAAATTTAGAAAATTATTCAGTCGTCTTGGTGTAGTGGATTGTGTCGTGACTTGATAAGATCTTGAAGGATTCCATGTGAACAGGATACAAATCATCCCCTGGTTATATGTTTCACCTTTGGAGTAGTTGTCCGTTTCAGATCGATTTCAAACGGTATTTAATTGACATAATACACAATGTACTTTAAAAAGATACACAACATCCAATCATTGATTATGGTCAGCTGATCTTACATGGATATTTGGTCAATACAAAAGCAGTTAACACATATTTTTTCAATTTTCCATTATGTGATGCAAAATTGTCAATATATAAAGCAAGACAATATAAAAATGTACGAAGAAAAAGATATAGGTACAAAAAGATTATTTATATTTACAATAAACAAATATGTTGAATATGAACACACATATTATAAAATGACCAACAAATTACACCTTTTTATTAAATATTTTGTGGAAAAGAATCCAATGCTGCTGTACATGTATGAATCGGGTAGCTACAAACTTTTAATTCAAAACGTCTATCAGAAGACGTGAAGGTATGAAGTATTTAAGAGTTATTCCTCTTGTATCAATATGTGTATTCTAGTGCCTATGATAGATAATATGTTGTTTTTTTTAAATTGATAACTATGTTGAACTCTCATATACAATGAACTTTATTTCGAGTTCTGTATATAAAGTAAACATACAATCCAGATGGAAGTATGTTAAGATTTACTAGCACATAACTCAGTAAATTAACAAAAATGTTTTAAATACTAGTGAATTCAGAGATTTGCCGATTCACATTTTATTGTATATATTGTGAATAAAAATTTTATTGAATGAAACAAAAAAAGAAAAAAAAAGCGCGTCGGTTACAGTGCAGGCGATGATTGATGTCACGATATCTCAGTAGCATGGGCTCAAATCCCGGCGAGGCAAGAACAAAAATTTGCGAAAGCAAATTTACAGATTTAACATTGTTGGGTTGACGTTTAGACGAGTTGTATATACAGAATGTACAGAGTCATGTATATATAAAAAGAAGATGTGGTATGAATGCCAATGAAACAACTATCCACAAGATACCAAAATGACACAGACAACTGGTAATCCGATGGATAAATCTGTTGTAGAGTTGTCACTGGCTCAGACCTACTTAAAAATATAATTATTTCTGTGACTGTATCTTACATAATTTGTAGGATCCTTTACAATAGATAACATAGCTGACCTGTAAAAATAACATCTTCATGCCTTATATATCATGTACTGTTGTACGACGGTAGATTAAAACTGACGTGGAAAATTATTACCCGGCCACCGAAAGTTTCATTTTTATGAAGGCCAGGTGGTCATGTAGATGTGTTCTTGATTGTCGGTTACAGTGCAGGCAATTAGTGTCACGATATCTCAGTAGCATGGGGTCGAATCCCGGCGAAGGAAGAACAAACAATTTGCGAAAGCAAATTTACTGATCTTAAATTGTTGGGTTGAAGTTTAGACGAGTTGTATATACAGATTGTACACAGCCATGTATCACCATAACTGCTGCATGGTGATCTGATGGATAAATCTGTTGTAGAGTTGTCACTGGTTCAGACGTACTTATCAATATAATTATTTCTGTGACTGTATCTTACATAATTTGTAGAATCCTTTACTTTAGATAATTTAGGTGATCTGTAAAAAAAACATCTTCATGCCTTATACATCATTTACTGCAGTACGACGCCATATTAAAACTGACGTGGAAATGTATCACCCGTTCACCGAAAGCTTCATTTTTATGAATCCTCGGTGGTCGTGTGGTGTAGCTCGTCTGTTACAGTGCAGGCGAATTGGTGTCACGATATATCAGTAGCATGGGTTCAAATCCCGGCGAGGGAAGAATCAGAAATTTGAGAAAGCAAATTTACAGATCTTATATTGTTTGGTTGATGTGTAAACGAGTTGTATATACAGAATGTACACAGCCATCTATCACCATCTCTGCTGGTGATCGGATGAATAGATCTGTTGTAGAATTGTCACTGGAAGTTCTTATAAATATATTTTTTTCTGTGACTGTATCTTACATAGTTTGTAGGATCCTTTTCTATTAATAATTTAGCTGATCTGTAAAAATAACATCTTCATGACTTATATATCATGTACTGTAGTACGACGCTAGATTAAAACTGACGTTGAAAGGTAAAACCCGGTCACCAAAATATTCATTTTTATAAAGCCCAGGTGGTCGTGTGGATGGCGCGTCGGTTGCAGTGTAGGCGATTTGGTGTCACGATATCTCAGTAGTATGGGTTCGAATTTCGACGATGGAAGAACAAATAATTTGCAAATTTTTAAAGCAAATTTATAGATCTAGTATTGTTGGATTGATGTTTAGACGAGTTGTATATACAGAATGTACATCGCCATGTATTACTATCAATGCTGGTAATCCGATATATAAATCTGTTGTAGAGTTGTCACTGGTTCAGACGTACTAATAAATATAATTATTTCTGTGACTGTATCTTACATAATTTGTAGGACCTTTTACTATAGACTATTTAACATATCTGTAAAAATAACATCTTCATGCCTTGTATATAATGTACTGTATTACGACGCTATATTAAAACTGACATGGAAAGGTAACACGCAGCCACCGAAAGCTTAATTTTTATGAAGCCCAGGTGCTCGTTTGGTCACGCTGGATTGATACATTGCAGGCGATGTGGTGTCACGATATCTCAGTAATATGGGTTCGAATCCTGGCGAGGGAAGAACAAAAAAATTGCGAACGCAAATTTACAGATCTAATATTGTTGGGTTGATGTTAAGACGAGTTGTATATACAGAATGTACACACAGCCATGTATCACCATTACTGCTGGTGATCCAATGGATACATCTGTTGTAGAGTTGTGACTGGTTCAGACGTACTTATAAATGATTTGTTTTTATAATTTAAAAACCAGTAATTACTTAATTACTTAGCTAAAATTCGTCTGCTAGTTTGATGGATAGCCTTAAGGTATAAAATGTAAATACATTTGTAAGTGAGTGAAACCTGCTCACACTGTTATGTTATATCCTTATTAGGTCTTTCCACCTTCCGCCTAATTCTTTTCTTGCGTAGTATTGATGTATCAAAAGATGTCGCTTAGATATTTGGAATATGATATCGTAAAGCGTATGCACTTTTAAAACTAACCAATGCGTAACCAAATACTTTACGTTGTAAGAGTTATCTCCCCAAACACTGTTTTTCTTGTGGCCACTACTCCTTCGCAACCATAAAAGATTACGACACATTTATTTTACCAAATTGCTCCTTACATCCTCAGGATGTTCTGTTTTATTTTGACCGAAGCCCTATAGAGACTCCATATGAGAGTTAGTTCCCCTTTAGTATTTGAAATTTTGAAATGTATTTTAAACTGGAAAACCATTAGTGATAGAGACGTAGGGTCTTTTGTTTTGAGATCATTGGTCCAAAAAAATGAAAATGAGGTAAAGGTCAAAGGTCAAGGTCATATTCTAAATTTTGATTTTGGCCTATTTTCACTAATTTTCATTAACCTTATAAGATACCGACAAATTATTTTTACTAAATTGTTAGTTGCGACATGTCGTAACTTATATATTTTGGTTAAAAGGGTGTGTAGACATAAAATGGGAGTTTTTGCCCCTCCTATATTAAGAATTAACGTAAAGTGATATAACTCATTAACTATACATATTACAGACCTAGGGTCTTTTTATTTGGGGTCCCTGGTTTATGACCTTGAAATATAGGTCAAGGTCATCAGTAAATTTGACGTTCTAGATTTTGACCTTTGCTCAAAATTCATATTTATACATCATTAAGCCATAGGAACTGACATTTTCAACTGAATTTTAATATTTTCATATCAAAATAGATCCTTATTGGTGGAAAGACCTTCAATTGTTCTCTGAACAATTGGTTTTTAATTATTTGATTGAGATTGTTCGAGTTAGAGGTATCATTTTTCAATAGAATACAATAGAACCCGCCTTATTCCTGCTCCTTAAGAATCTCCTGCTTTTGTTATCAAGAGAAATGCTAGTCTTAAAACAGTAACTTACAAACAGTTTCAATCTAAACTTAAGCGTGTCATTTCATTGACTGGGCGAGATCCTCGCCTTTACTGTACTCATTCTTTTAGACGGGGAGATGCGTCATTTGCCTTTCAGGCTAGAGTCCCTCATTTACTGATACAGCTACATGGTGACTGAGCAAGTGATGCATATCAGCTAAATTTGAATTTTACTATGCAGGAGAAAATATATGTTGCAGAGTCAAAGGCCAAACTTTTTTCAGATATAGCCAACACTACAAACAACTTAGTGTCTGAATTAACCAGTTTTTTGTGCTCGACCAGTAAAATCGAGCATACATTTTACTCGACTAGTCCCGACATTGTCTCGACTGTACTTAACTGTACTTAAGTGTACTTGAATAGGTCTGGACTTTACTTAATTAGTCTGATTCAGTACTTCATGAACTTTGTGTATTCTTAAATGATCTTGACCAAGATTCGACCTGTCTCGACCTGTCTTGACTAGTCTTGACCTTCACATTTATTCTGATTGGTGCCAATCAGCCCATCTAACTAAAATAAATATTGATCTAACAAAATTTAAACTTATTAGGTAGTCTAATTTATTGCTGTGAAATGAAAGAATTTAATTTTACAATAGGTAAAAATAAAAATTATTATATAAATTCAGAAAGGCATCTTTAATTTTTTTTATAACTTTTTCAAATCAAATTGGATTTTCATCAAACTACGCAGTTATCTTAGATATATATATTAAGCTTACTGAACCCCCTGCCATTTAGTTTTTTGTTGTATTGCTATAAAATTTAAGAATTAAAGTAACCTAGGTCAAAAATGCTAGGTTTTGCAATTCGGAAAAAAAGAGATAGTGCACTTTATTATTTTTTAATAACTTTTTCAAATCAACCTAGATCTTTTAATCAAACTATGCAGCTATCTTAGATATATATTAAGCTTACTGAATTCAAGGTCATTTTTTTTGGTTTTTGTTGTTTTGCTGTCAAATTTAAGATTAAATTAAAAAAAAGCTAGAATTTGCAGTTGACACCAAATAGAGATAGTATACTTTATTTTTTCTAATAACTTTTTCAAATCAAATTATATTTCATCAAACTATGCAGCTATTTAAGAAATATATATTAAACTTACTGAATCTCATGTCATTTTTTTGTTGTTGTTGTATTGCTGTCAACTTTAAGAATTGAATAAATCAAGGTAAAAAAAAGCTAGAATTTGCAGTTCGAACAAAATAGAGATAGTACACTTTATTTGTTTTAATAACTTTTCAAATCAATTAGGATTTTCATCAAACTATAAATATCTATCTTATATATATATATTAAACTCTCTGAATCTTACGTCATTTTGTTTTGTGTTGTATTGTATTGCTGTCAATTTTAAGAATTAAATTAATCTAGGTGAAAAAAAAACTAGAATTTGCAGTTCGAACAAAATAGAGATAGTACACTTTAATTTGTTTAATAACTTTTTCAAATCAACTTGGACTTCATCAAATTATGCAGCTATCTTAGATATATATTAAACTTACTGAATATCATGTAATTTTTTTTTAATTGCTGTAAAATTTAAGAATGGAATTAATCTACCGGTAGGTTAAAAAAGCTTGAATTTGCAGTTTGAACAAAATAAAGATAGTACACTTTAATGTTTTTAATAACTTTTTCAAATCAACTTGGATTTCATCAAACTATGCATCTATCTTAGATATATATTAAACTTTCTGAAACTAATGTCATTAAGTTTTTTGTTGTATTATGTTAAAATCTAAGAATTAAAGTATTCTAAGTAAAAAAAAAGCTTGGATTTGCAATTCGGACAAAATAGAGATAGTACACTTCAATTTTTTTAATAACTTTTTCAAATCAACTTTGATTTTCATCAAACTATGCAGCTATCTTAGATATATATAAAGCTTACTGTATCTCTTGTTATTTTTTTGTTGTTGTATTGCTGTCAAATTTAAAAATTAAATTAATATAGATCAAACAAGCTAGAATTTGCAGTTTCGAACAAATTAGAGATAGTACACTTTAATTTTTTTAATACCTTTTTCAAATCAACTTTGATTTTCATCAAACTATGCAGCTATCTTAGATATATATTAAGGTTACTGAATCCCAGGTCATTTTGTTTCTTGTTGAATTGCTGTCAAATTTAAGAATTAAATTAATCTAAGTAAAAAAGCTAGAATTTGCAGTTTCAACAAAATTGAGATAGTACACTTTAATTTTTTTAATAACTTTTTCAAATCAACCTGGATTTTCTTCAAACTATACAGATATCTTAACTATATATTAAGCTTACTGAATCTCAGGTTGATAGGAAGTTTGGTGTACTAATGGGTACAGTCCTAACCTCGACAAAAGTTAACTTAGAGCAGACTGGTTGATTGCTTTCTAACTTAAATTGACAATTTTTAAGCAGACAAACAAGTTAACTTCGTTATTGGTGGGCCAGACCTACGGTCTGCCTTTTTAGGAATGCTGCAGTGCAGACCTATCGACATGTTTTCTCCAGACCAGACCTGTGGACAAGTCTGTTTTTGACCAGTTCTAATGACAGGTCTACCTGAGACCAGACCTGTGGACAAGTCTTTTTTTACCAGTCCTGTGAACAGGTCTGCTCCTGACCAGACCTGTGAACAGGTGTGGTTCAAACCAGACCTGTGCTCAAGTCTGCTATTGACCAGACCTGAGGACAGCTCTGCTCATGACAGATCATCTTGTTGAAGAGTGTTAATGTCAGACTTGAGCTTTGATTAAACTATGTCAACAACATTTGCATTGTTTTCCCCAAGATAGCAACTTTCTTTACTCGCTAGACTCTACTATTGAACATATCAAACAAAATTCCCTTTTTATTTGATATATTCGTATATACATAAATCAATGGCTATACAATCACATAGAGTTATCATAAAGGAAATTAATGAGAGTTAGTTCTATTTTTATTAGAAGGCGGATAGAAAGGTTATCCAACGCATCGAAAGAATGTTCTTATAATCACGGGATATCATATCCAATTTTCGACGTTGCTTCGTTCCCGGTTTTTACCTGTCTCTTCTTAAATTTTACTTTATGCATTTATACATGCATGGATATTTGATTGTTATTCATTGTTTGCATTGGACTTACCATTCCATTTTCCGCAGAATATTCTAACGAAAATTGTGTCCGGATACATACGGTGTGGTAAAACTCGTTTAATTCGTCAAATTTGTCGACAGATTTGTCTTTGCCGTGTAGTTGGTGTATGGGACGTCCAAAAATTATACACAATATGCATGTTAACTTCGTTGAAATAGTTGCCACTTGACGTTTAACTACAAACAAAATCAATCAACGCATCATAGATTAACAGTATACTATTCCGAGAAGAGAACCTCATATCCTTTTTTTTATTAAAAAGTACAAATTAATGAATTCAGACATGTGAATGATGCGGCCTTATAGTTTTGTTTTACACGTCATCCTGAACTACTGTCTCTAGTGACTGTTCAATATTATGAATACAGAGATGAAATGCTGACACTCTCAATTTATGCGGATTTTTTTTTGTTGCATTAACTGCTTTCCAATTTTATTGCTTACATTTGCGGTCCTACTGAAATGTGCACAGGAGCGCCAGGGGAAGAAATAAAGGCACCAGTTACGTATCAATATTTTGAATAAAACATGTAAAAAGAGGACATTCTGTCACCCTAAATTTATGCGAACAACAATTTGTTGTTACATGTATTGTATTGCAATATTGCAGTCTGTTGTATTATACATTTTATTTTGACATATAAAATATGACTGATTAATTACTATGAGGGTATATAGATTTAAAATTAAAGTGCACATATGGTCAGTTTTGGTCGATGCTGTCAAACAGTTATGTTGCACAAGTCAGCATAGGTATCAAAACTACTGAAATTTTGTTACGTATCAGTATTTTGAATAAAAGGAGGACATGCTGGCACCCTAAATTTATTCGAACACAAATTTGTTGTTATTGTATTGCAATATTGCTGTCCATTGTATTATATATTGAATCCTGACATAAAAATATGGCCGATTTATTATGCGGGTATATAGATTGATAAATTAAAGTGCACATATCGTCAGTTTTGGTTGATGCGGTCAAATAATTTTGATGTACAAGCCAGCATGAGGTATCAATACTACTAAAATTCTGTGATGTACATATATATCAATATTTCAAATGAAAGGAAGACAAGCTGGCACCCTCAATTTATGCAAATAAAAATTTGTTGTTATTGTATTTCAATATTGCTGTCAAATGGATTATACATTGAATCCTGACATAATAATGGCTGATTTACCATACGGTTATATAGATTTACAGATTAAAGTGCACATATGGTCAGTTTTGGTTGATGCGGTCAAAGAATTTCCGACTTTTTGTATTTCTTTTGTTCTTATAACGTGACTCTGTACTTTAAAAGATCCCGTCAGTATGATATTGTTCTATTATATGTCATTATGATATATTTCTATTATGGATGACAATATACGTTGAACCACAAACGTAAAAATCATTCAATCACGTAGTGGAATAAACTATTCGTAGATTCTTATATATTCTATATATAACTTTTGGACTAGTTTACATCTCTGTCTGTTTCTGAAATTTGTTCTTACATACTTTTGATTTTAAACCTGTATGCTAACATGTAATTTTTAAAATTGAATGTATGCACATTTAACGACAAATTTATGTGACGTATAAAATTTTCTGACGTCAGACACTCAAATCACTGAATGTGTTCGTAGATAGTAGATGTTTTTGTGTTTTGTTAAATTGTTCCTTTTAAAATTGTTATACGATGATGACTGATCTACCCATTTTTTGACTATGTTATTTATTGTGTTTGTTTATTGAACGCATCAATGTACATATAACGGAATTTGATGAGACTGTCATTAAAGTGAAAGGGTTAGCGCTATAGAACCAGGTTTAATCCACCATTTTCTACATTTGAAAATGCCTGTACCAAGTCAGGAATATGACAGTTCTTGTCCTTTCGTTTTTGATACGTTTTGTTATTTGATTTTGCCATGTGATTATGGACTTTCCGAATTGATTTTCCTCTAAGTTCAGTATTTTTGTGATTTTACTTTTTGTTGTACAAGTCAGCATGAGGTATCAAAACTACTGAAATTTTGTAACGTATCAATATTTTGAATAAAGGAGGACATGCTGAAACCCTAAATTTATGCGAAAAAAAATTTGTTGTTATTGTATTTCAGTATTGTTGTCCATTGTAATATACATTGAATCCTGACATAAAAAAATATGACTGTTATACTATACGGGTATATAGATTTACAAAATAAAGTGCTCATATGATCAGTTTTGGTTGAAACGGTCAAATGAATTTGTTGTACAAGTCAACATAAGGTATCAAAACTACTGAAATTTTGTTATGTATCAATCTTTTGAATGAAAGGAGGACATTCTGGCATCCTTAACTTATGCGAACAAAAATTTGTTGCTATTTTATTGCAATATTGCTGTTCATTGTATTATACATTGAATCCTGACAGAAAAGATATGGTTGATTTACTATGCTGGTATACAGATTTACAAATTAAAGTGCACATATGGTCAGTTTTGGTGCATGTGGTCAAATAATTGTGTTGTACAAGTCAGCATGAGGTATCAGAACTGCTGAAATTTTGTTACGTATCAATATTTTGAATAAAAGGAGGATATGCTGGCACCCTTAATCTATGCGAACAAAAATTTGTTGTTATTGTATTGAAATAGTGCTGTCCATTGTACATGTTGTCAACAAATATTGCTGATTTACTATGCGGGTATATAGATTTACAAATTAAAGGGAACATTTGGTCAGTTTTGGTCGATGCGGTAAAATAATTTTGTTCTACAAGTCAGCATAAGGTATCAAAACTACTGAAATTTTATGACATTTCAATATAAAAGGAGGACATGCTGGGACTCTTATAAATTGTGCAAGTAAATATTTTGTAGTCATGTTTAAATGATGCTTTTACTTTGTATAAAAAATTCTATACTGAAATTATAATATTGCTGATTGTATATATATAGATCAAGGACGAATATACGGCCTTGCATAGATACAGTTTACATAATAAAGTGCAAATATGGTTGAATTTGATAGGTATTGGAATATATATTGAGTGCCCGTTTTCATTTTAACCAAGATCGTTTTTTATTTTATAAATTGGCAGATCACAGCTAAATTTGTCTAACAAGCAACATTTTATGCGTACTTTATTTATAAATATTTGTATTTAAACCTGTTTATATAACGGAAGTATTAATTCTACTTTATTTTCGATGTTTATACTACGAATCAAAGATATTAAAAAATAGTTTTAAAAATCGATGTAAAGCGGTCCTGGTTACAAGTTAACTTAGTGTTGAGCAGACCAGTCAAAAGTTAACTTGGAAACAGGTCTGGTTTCGATCGGATTTGTCAAAGCCAAAGTTTACATATGTTAATTTTGTGGCAGGACTGGTTCGAAGTTAACTAATATCAATAACGGACCTGTTTCCAAGTTAACTTTTTGTCAGACAAAAACAAACAGTCCTAGGACCAAGTCCGCTTTTCAAGTTAACTAAATTTTGATTCTAGGACTGGTCAGAGCAGTCCTAAATCCGGTCACAGGTTAACTTTGACCAGTCCAAATGACTGGTTATCAAGTTAATTTGCTGAACAGGTTAGGACTGCACCCATCTGTATTGCTGTCAAATTTAAGAATTTATTTAATCTAGGCCAAAAAAGCTAGGATTTACAGTTTGAACCAATACAGATAGTACACTTTCATTTTTTTATGACTTTTTCAAATCAACTTAGATTTTCATCAAACTCTACATCTATCTTTGCAATATATTGATCTTACTGAATCATAGCTTGTTATCTAGTTTGGTGTTTTTCTGTCAAATTTCAGAATTTAATTAATGTAGGTCAAAAAGATACGATATTAGAAATATATCTTTTCTCATAATTTTGGAAAAAAGTATATATAAAATAGTTAAATAATTCCTTTAATGTTTTATTTCTTTTTGATATATATCTATAATACTAAAATAACGAGGTCCAATTTGTCAGCCGTCATCGGGTGAAAACACCAAATCAAAGAATTCAACTTTATAAATAGCAAATACAGGACAATGGTGTAGATTAAAAATTACACCACTCCAGACCCTTTTGTTTTTCGCATGATTAATATTGCTAATAATTAACAAGTTACGGGTCGAATCCGATACCGATACCAATAATATATTCACCTGTTACCTACTACCTTATCTGTACGTTCTGCATCTGACAGGCGCACCACTAAACGGATTTTGCTATTTACACGGGTCATAATCACAGGGTTGACAGTACTAAATTCAATCATTTTCAAGTTGTTCCCTATTGTAGTATTTTAATCAGCAAGACTTTCGAAGATAACAATACGAATACTAAAAAGCTTGACTTAAATTAAGGCGTATATGTACAGTTTTCAATTGTTAGCGGACATAAAACGGCAAATCAAAGAATTTATCTTTATTTATAACTTTATAGGAAAATGCTGTTGATTAAAAAAAACTCCATTCCAGGACCTTCTGTTTTCCAAATAATTAATATTTTCAATAATTGATAAGTTCGACGGGTTCAAACATAAAGATTTGAAAGCAGAGAAAACTGTGTATCTTTATAATCGGCATTATATTTATCAGATGACAAAACCAATACTAAAATAAGGCTTACACATAGTTATATACTGTCCATCAGTCACGGACCCGCAATATCACGAGTGTGTTCTAGTATTATATAAGTATATCAAAAAGGATGAAACATTAAAGAAATTATTTAAATAGTTTTTCTGACTTCTGGTGATTTATCAAGCAATAACTTTTGCTTGGGGCAAACTCAAGATCATATCTACCAGAGAGTTTAAAATTCTAAATAACATTTATTCAAAGTTGCAACATCCTGTTAAATTTAAATCGCAAGGCTTGTTTAATTCACTAGATAAGTAATACACGAGTTTAAGAAAAGTATGGCTTTCTTTTAACCTGTACTGATGTAATTAAACCATGTATAGTGTCATTAAATTTGACAAAAAAATATTTTAAAATTTGTTTAAAATACATTTTTATAGTAACTTTGGAACACATTTCTTCTTTTTTTTAAGGTTATCAAGGATTGTTATGAAAGTTCATTATATTAAATTTTTGTTTTAACAAAACAAAGGTGTCTTTTTTAAGATTTCATAACTTTTTCAAATCAGCTTGGATCGTAATGAAAATTTTCAGCAATCTTTATTATATATTTCTCATACAAAAACCAAAGTTTTTGTGTATAGTGGTGTTTTGCTGTGAAATTTAATGACCTAGTTTTATAGGTAAAGACCGATGTTTATACTACAAAACAAAGATATTAAAAAATATTTAAAAAAAATCGATGTAGAGCGGTCCTGGTTGCAAGTTAACTTAGTGTTGAGCAGACCAGTCAAACGTTAACTTGGGAACAGGTCTGGTTTCGATCGGATTTGTCAAAGCAAAAGTTAACTGATGTTAACTTTGTGGCAGGACTGGTTTCGAAGTTAACTTATGTTAACTTTATGGCAGGACTGGTTTCGAAGTTAACTTATGTTAACTTTACGGCAGGACTGGTTCGAAGTTAACTTATATCAATAGCGGACCTGTTTCGAAGTTAACTTTTTGGCAGACATAAAAACAGTCCTAGGACCAAGTCCGCTTTTCAAGTTAACTAAATTTTGGTCCTAGGACTGGTCAGAGCAGTCCTAAATCCGGTCTGAGGTTAACTTTGACCACTCCAAATGACTGGTTATCAAGTTAACTTGCTGTACAGGTTAGGACTGCACACATCTGTATCTGAATTTATCTAATAATTTTTAGTTTTACCTATTGAGAAATTAAATTCTTTCATTTCATAGCAATAAATTAAAATACCTAATAAGCTTGAACTTTATAAGATCAATATTTAATTTATTTAAATGGGCTGATTTAAACCAGTCAAAAATAAATTTGAAGGTCAAGACTAGTCGAGACAGGTCGAGACTGGTTGAGACTGAGTCGAGACAGGTCGAGACTGGTTGAGACTGAGTCGAGACAGGTCGAGACTAGTCAAGACAGGTCGAGACAGGTCGAGCCTTGGTCAAGACCATTTCAGACTATACAAAGATCATCAAATACTGAATCAGACTAATTACGTAAAGTAAAGACCTTGAGTACTTTTAAGTACAGTCGAGACAATGTCGAGGTTAGTCGAGTAACATGTGTGCTCGTTTTTACTGGTCGAGCACAAAAACTGGTCAATTCAGACTCTGAGCAGTTTGTAATGCAACAAACATGTACTGGTGTTATCCGATTCAATCTATAAACATTTATCTGGCATTTCTAACATGGACCTTCAAGCTTACAGTGGTGCTCGCATTTCCACTATTAAGTACAGCTCTTCATAAGAACCAGGCAGAGTACCATATACATGTGATACATGGGGGTTTCCAGATTTTATCTATAATTGGTCTAGTAGAAGCAATAAATGAATACTGCTCAAAAAATTATTTTGAGTGGGCAAATATGAGTGGTTGCCATGGTAACGGACACTCTATTTTTTGGTTGTTAAGCGTGGTAAAATCTTTCAAAAATCAGCTAAATCACCACAATTCAGGTAAATAAGCATCACATCTTTTGTAAGAACCTAATGTTTATATCTCTTGCAAACAAAAATTACATTGATCTTATAAAACTGTTTATTGGCAAATTTTAATGACTTCGTTTCGTAGTGGACATTTTGTGAGGGACACACCTTCTAAAATTAAAAATCCTATGTTGAAAGCTGTTTATTAAAATATGTTGGCTCTGAACATATTTTTGAATTATTAAGGAACTTATGTAAAGTAAAAATAATATTTATTTCTTCAGTTTTTACGATATTTTAGAGTATGAATGTTGAACAGGCGGTCTAGGGACATGCCATTTTGGTTGTTTTGGACCATTCAGGAGTCAATATCTCATCAATCCCTCTAAAAATTAACTTTTTTTTTTCTTAAAAATGTTAAATCTAATTCAATGTACTGCCTGCACAAAAAATTACTTGCAAAGATCAAACATATTTTTGTTTAAAGTGGATGGGACAGGAAAATACGTTTTTATTGAAAAATGCCCATATATATATACAGAACACTAAGGATAGTTCTAAACAGAAAGTCTCTAAACAAATGACAAAAACACATCAAACGAATGGATAAAAACTGGCATATATTACTGACTTGGTACAGGCATTTTCTTATGTACACTCCTCCCGTAATATGCCACAGTGTATATATTCAAATTTGTTGAGTTTTCTCAAGGAGCAAAGACAGTACTGAGAGTTGAACAGATTAAATCATGCAGTTATATTCTCATTAGAAAAATGAAAATTATTAACATAATTATAAGTATTTTTTAACACAAAATCATGTTATATATCTTATGATTGGACGTTGGCATGGGTGATATTTGTTACCATGACAACTGTTGTAATAATATTTAACCGTTGTAGTATAGATTAAGAGTATATATATGCTTCT
Source organism: Mytilus edulis (assembly GCA_019925275.1). NCBI lineage: Eukaryota > Metazoa > Mollusca > Bivalvia > Mytilida > Mytilidae > Mytilus > Mytilus edulis. The sequence continues at coordinate 56,787,313 of CM034360.1, read as the reverse complement.
ATGTATTTTCATAAAGTTTTGGAAACAATTGGGAACATTGAAATCCCTATACTGAAGAATTAAAAAAATAATATATCTGTTTCCAAGGGATACGTTAATATGGTGATAAAGTTTAAGAGAGCCCCAAGCAATATTCTATTTATTTTGATAAATTTGATAATTTCACAACACTCCATGATTCAGAAAAAAGGAAAATGTGTGTTTTTTGTATATGTTTTGTATATATATTTAACAAAAAATCTAAAAGTCGGGTAGAACTGCAATCTGGAGAAAGTAGGCCTCTCAGTTTCAAATTAATTAACTAGTTAATATCGATAGGGGGTTAATAAAGGAATCAAAAAAGTAAAAAAAAAATATGCAGGTCAATGTGCTTGTTTTCGAGATATTAGTCATTGTAATTTTGGCAGGAAAATATTCTCTTTTGACTTGTCATAGCTTAATTTATCATTGACAAGTTTAAATTCTCAAAAACTATCATAGAATAATTTTAAATTAGAAATTTTATAAGACTTTTACAGGTGGCTTATCATTATACATGTAAAAGATTAAAATAAGAAAAAATAGAGTTCAAAGCTATTTCTTGTAAGGCATTCAAATGAATAAAACCTGAGGTGTCCGAAAATCTGACAAAAATCCCAAAACATGACAAATGAACTACAATGTACCTCAACTAAGCTCTAAACCAAAAATTAAAGTATATCGATGTAATATAAGAAATTTCTGAAGAAAAATTATTCTATTGATAATCAGGCTCTCCGACCAAACGTTATCTTTTCAAGAATCTACATGTATGATATTTTAACTACCCCCCTTTTTTTTCTAAACTTCCAACCCCAATATAACAGTATATATTACATTTGTTGAACCTTATGAAAAGAACAGAAAAAAATGTGAGTGAAGCAAAGCAAATGCATTCATATTCCGATTTGAAAATAAACACCCTCTATTTATGTATTTTTTACATAAATGTCTATTTATGCAGTTTTAGAGTGGATGCTGCTATGGATACTATGTGTTTCCATGTTAACAATTGAAGTCAACAACACTTGACGATAGTAATTAAAAGTTTGCGGTAGCTTTTACGTATTTTCATATCGGTTATAAAACAATTCAGGACATTTAAGCTCTTAAACTGCAAAATTATGCAAATAAAAACTGCGTTTCCAAGGAAAAAATCGGTTGCTATATGGTGATAAAACTAAAGAAAATCCCACGCATTTTTCTATTTAATTTGGTAAAGAAGTATCCAAACTTCATAGCTACAGTGCTAACTATTATGTACACATTTGCACTTTTCTGAAAAACACCAGAGAAAATTTGATAATTTCGCAAAAATCCAAATGTCAGAAAAGTTCAAAATATGCATATTTTCGCAAAAATTTTCCAAAAAATTACAAATTTGGTAGGCATGCAATTTTCACTTAAATGAAGCTTAAACCAAGTTGTATCAATGTTGCATATGAACATTAATGAAAAATGCATGATTCTATTGATTCTGATTGTGGTGATTTAGCTGATTTTTGAAAGATTTTACCACGCTTAACAAAAAAAAAATAGAGTGTCCGTTACCATGGCAACCACTCATATTTTCCCACTCAAAATATTTTTTTGAGTAGTATTCAATTACTGCTTCTACTAGGTCAATTATAGATAAAATCTGAAACCTTCATGTATGGCACTCTGCCTGGTTCTGAAAAAGAGCTGTACTTAAGAAGAAAATGGATCAAGGTGAAATTAACTTGAGTAACTATTCTTACTGTCTTATTCATGTTGGAACTAACGATGTAAGAGACTTTTCTGTAGATCTTATCATTGCTGATTTTAGAGACTTTTTTGTAAAATTTAAGTCTTAGTCTCCGCATATCAAGCTTTATATATCTTCTATGTTACCAAGATCTGTAGATTTTCATTTAACTGGTTTTAAATGTGCTAATATTAATAAGCAATTACTTTCTGTATGTTCTAAATAAAATATGATTTTTATAAAATCATATAAAAGGTTTCTTGTAAGAGGGTGTCCTGTTAGATCTCTTTTTGCCTTTAAGGACGGAGGGTTGCATCTTAATGAAGCTGGTCTATACGAGCTTCGCAGATGCTTTCAATATGTTATCAGTCATATATAATCTGTATTATCTACTTTTTTGTTTTATGATAATCATCTTAATTATTGTTTGTATATATGCTTTGTATATTGTTAGGAGGTTATCGATGTTAATCTTATAAGGGAACAATTTATCCCTTAGGATTTTGATCTTACAAAGGAGTGTACTATTCTTTTGGGAGAATAAGCTTATTTGAAGTTAGTGCACTTACAGAGGAGTCTGTCATATTCTCTGAGTGTGTCGTATAAAGGGAGATTCTTATTCCTTTTATATTGAACTAGAGAACTAGAACTTACAAGGAAGTGTCTAATTCCTTGGGTTTCAATTCTTCTATTTGCGTGTGTGTATAATTTGTTTTTGTTAATCTTTTTGGCGGGTTGTTTGGCGGTTATTTCTTTTCGGCCCGCTTTATTTAGATTATTCGTATGTGCATCTTTTGTATTGCATTATATGAATATGTTGTGCGTAAATTATACTGGTTTATGTATGCAAGCTGCCAAAATTAAACTATTACTGGTTTATAATGTGGTCATTTAAAAAAAATTCCTGTTAACAAAACTTTGAATTTTTAGAAAAACGTTTGGTATTTTGGATCCTCAATGCTCTTCAACTTTTGACTTGTTTGGCTTAATAAATATTTTGATATGAGCGTCACTGATGAGTCTTCTGTAAACGAAAAGCGCGTCTGGCGTACTAAATTATAATCCTGGTACCTTTGATAACTAATTAAATCTTCTTTATTTGAAAGCCCCCGTAATTGGTTTGTTTTTATGATTTAAAAACCATTAATTATTTGGCTGAAGTTCGTTTGCTAATTTGACTGGCTAGCCTTAAGGTATAAAATGTAAATAAATTTCAAAGTGAGTGAAACCTGCTCGCAGTTGTGAAGTTTTCGCTTTTTGTTATTTCTTTTATGCCCGCTTTATTTAGATTATCCGTATGTGTATCTTTTGTATTGTATTATATGAATATTTTGTGTGTAAGTTATACCTATTTATGTATGCAGGCTGCCAAAATTAAACTATTAATGGTTTATATCTTTTTTATTTGAAAGCCTCCGTAACTATAATTATTTCTGTGACTGTATCTTACATAATTTGTAGGATCTTTTACTAAAGATAAATTAGCTGATCTGTAAAACTAACATTGTAAAGTCTTATATATCATGTAGTACGACGCTAGATTGTAAATGACGTGGAAAGGTAACACCCAGCCACCGATAGCTTCATTTTTATGAAGCCCAGGTGGTCATGTTGTCTAGCGCGTCGGTTACAGTGCAGGCGATTTAGTGTCCGATTGGTGATCCGATGGATAAATCTGTTTTCACTATTTCAGACGTACCAGCAGTGATGGTGATACATGGCTGTGTACATTATGTATATACAACTCGTCTAAACATCAACCCAACAATGCTAGATCTGTAAATTTGCTTTCGCAAATTTTTTGTTCTTCCCTCGCCCGAATTCGAACCCATGCTACTGAGATATCGTGACACCAAATCGCCTGCACTGTATCAATCCCACGAGACCAAACGAGCACCTAGGCTTCATAGGAATTAAGCTTTCGGTGGCCGAGTGTTACTTTTCCACGTCAGTTTTAATCTAGCGTTATACAACAGTACATGATATTTAAGGCATGGATATGTTATTTTTACAGATCAGCTAAATTATCTATAGTAAAGTATCCTACAATTTATTGTAAGATACAGTCACAGAAAATACTTATATCCATAAGTACGTCTGATCCAGTAACAACTCTTCAACAGATTTATCCATTGGATCACCAGCAGTGATAGTGATACATAGCCGTGTTCTTTATGAATATACAACTCATCTAAACATCAACCCAACAATGTAAGCTCTGTTAATTTGCGTTCGGAAATATTTTGGTTCTTTCATCGACGGGATTCGAACCCATGCTACTGATATATCTTGACACCAAATTGCCTGCACTGTAACCGATGCGCTAGACCACACGATCATCTTGGCTTCATAAAAATGAAGCTTTCGGTGGCCTAGTGTTACCTTTCCACGTCAGTTTTAATCTAGCGTCGTACTACAGTACATGATGTATAAGGCATGGCGATGTTATTTTTACAGATCAGCTAAATTATCTATAGTAAAGTAAACGTGTTGCTTTCCATTTTTTACATCAATTGGTCGATACCTCTGCTAATGGACTACCAGTCCCCGAGGGTATCATCAGCTCAGAAGTTAGTGCTTCAGTACTGACATGATTTAACAAACTTGTCTAAAATTGTTTGTTTATACATTTTTAAATTATAATGAAACTAAGGTTTCAATTCCATCAGGCAAAGTTGGCTTTAGGTGAGTTTGGCTATTTATTTAATGTATTTCTGACATATTGCTCTTTAACGATATCGATACTTACACTTCTACGGATTTCAAATGTTTGGCTTTGAGCATTCCTGATGAAGGTAAATCCAGAAAAGCGCTGTGTACGCAATAAATTATTAAACGTGTTGTTCTCCATATTTTTTTTATATAAAATGTGTTCCTATTTCCTTTATAATATACTATGTTGGCTACCTTTTAGAAATGATATATTTTGAACATGTCGTGTACATTAGTATTTGTAGTTTTTGTAATTTAAATAAATCAAAACACATGTTAATTGAATGAGAAATGAATTTTGTGAAAACATTGATATCCGCTGTTATTCATTTTTCAATCTTATGTAAGGGATATAAGCCGATAACAGTCCATTCTGTAGAATATTGGACAGGTCTGAGGCCGCAGTCCGAAGACCTGTTCAATATTTTACAGAATGAACTGTTATATAGAGGCTTATATCTTACTTAAAACATTGTTTAACATGTACGAAAAAGGTAAAACAAAAGAAAAAGCAAGCAACGATTTATTTTCAACAAATATGAAAATTGTTTAGTGAATACACTTTCTTTACATTAAAATAAGTTCTACATACCCTTTGAACAGTAGTTCAACTTAAAAAAAATAAACAAAAAGAAAGTACAGCTGAAGGTTAACAAATTGTATTGCTACATGAAGAATAAGACAAAGCGTATGTGAATAATGACTTTTGCGTGCGCAAATTAAACTAATATTTTCCTCTCATAATTTCCGTGAACACCTTTACATGAGTTTTGTGTTTCAAAATGGATAAAGTAATGAAAGTATATTCTTCATGCAAAAACGAAGAAAAAAGATGTCGTGATTAGTGATTGTGTTGTTTTAAACTTTGGATTAAAATCTAATGTGTATTCAGGATCTATTTAGATATATTATTTCAGTCAGATTACAAAGAGGATATAGTCAAAGCAGCTAATAATGGCTATTTTTATATATATTATTTTTCAAAATGTAGTCCTCTCCAATCAGGTTTTTTGTTTCATCTCGGTTTTTATACAGGGTTAATGAGAAAAAAAACAGCATATGAAGACATGTTCTTGTTGCACCATATCGAGTCAGTGTAGTCGATTTTATTTCAATAATATAATTGATATGAACAAATGAAGAGATAACAACATGCGATCAGTTTTATTCTTTTGTTGGAATTTTCAAGAGACTGTTATTTTTTTTATCCAAACGGTACCACCTGAATACCCCCTTATCCTTTTCTGGTTTTTCGTTTCTATCAGCAAGGTCGTGTCGGTTTTTTTTTTTTTTTATTTGTATTTTTTAAATGTTACGGAAACGTAATTTTTTTTTCTCGATTTCTCTTTAATAATAAATCTTTTATTAAACGATCACTGCGAACAAAATGCGAATCGGACACACGATTGCTTTGTTTGACAGATAAAATGCGTTAATGTCTTCCTTTTATTCTGCTTCCCATATTTATCGCCGTTCATAAGCGAAATAATGTATTATTTTCATATTTTAGCAATGATATCAGACTTAAAAAAGAACACCATGTAAATCAACGCCGAAATCTGAAAAGTATAAAAAAAGCTATTCTAGTCCCCTATACATACAGTCCGCCAAAAGTTGAGCACCATCTATTTTTATTGCATCGATTTTTTTTTTCAAATTTAAAGATTCAATATTTCCTCGAAAAAAAGAAAACAAATCATATCGCAATTTTGCTTATGTATACCATAAACAAACCACATAATATATAATTTTGTTCGTTTATGGAGGTAATATGCATGTAGGTTTTTCGTTCATAGAAAAAGTGTAAATTACACAATTCAGAAACGGAATTCAAGTTTCACTGTGATTTTATTTTTTTACAACAATTGATCACCCAGTATCATTAAAATTTTCTACGCATAATCTTATGTATGTTCGGCAAATTTAATGTCACATTTTAGTTAATAGCATGTGTAACAACCTCTTTTTCGGTACAGTTTTATAACACGACATATCATTCTCGGTACAAGCCTTCAAAACTTAAGTTGAGGAAATTTGTTGCATTAGACAACAAATGCCATTTTTAAATCGACAAAATATTGTGACGGTGGATCTCTGCGATTGAGATTTCTGTCAATGGCATTTCAAACATGTTTGATAGGGTTTATGTATGGAGACATGGAAGGCCAAAAATAATGTAAATGGCTTGTTGCTCTTTGGACTCGGTTAAAATATTTGCCCTGTGTGGTCTAGCGTTGTCGTCCATGTATAATGGTCTTAGCAATGTTGACGCAAGTGGGGAATTATTAAAATGAGGGACTACAATGGTTTAAGGTTAAAAATCTCTGTATGTCTGTTCTTTTGTGTTATAGCAGAATATGCATTAACAGTTTATAACGGTATAAAAAACAACCCCGTACTTGAACACCACCAGCACTGAATGCAGTCCTTGTGCAAACATTGTCTTGGTCATAGTCCAGTTTGTTTCCCCGCTAAATTCGTATTATGGCGTCTACTGGCAGTAAACGAAACTGACTCCCATCTGACCAATGAGTGTATGTCAGCTTCTTATGTTCAACCATAGATAGTCATTATCCCATTAAAACCTGACGGTAGAGTGCCTGTCTGTAAGTACAGGTATCTCTATACACCACGACTTGCTCTTCGGTTGCTTCTTTGAAGTTGACAAACCAATGTACCAACACTAACACGACCACCTGGAAGAACAGTCTATTTGTAAACGCGCAGATGACCTTTGGAAGAGGTTGCTTGACTGCTTTATCGGATTTTAATCATTTTGGTCGAAATGAATTTTCTTAATGTCTGTTACAGGTAATTGATAACACCAAACTTTAATATTGTTTTTGCAATAGTTAAAAAAAGTATTGCCAGTTATATTATGGTGGTGCTTAACTTTTGGCGAACTATATATCTATAATACTAAAATTACGAGGTCCAATTTGTCAGCCGTCATCACGTAAAAACGATGAATCAAAGAATTCAACTTTATATATAACTAATATAGTACTATGCTGTTGATTAAAAATTACACCACTCCAGGCCCATTTGTTTTCCACGTAATTAATATTGCCGATAATTAAGAAGTTCCGGGTCGAGTCCGACACCGATACCAATAGTATATGTAACATATAGCTTCTGGTCATATCGCATGTGTAAGTTGAACATTCTGAAAAAACTATTTTAAGACGAACTCAGTTGAACTGAAAAGTAATGATTACCAACACACGCACCCGCTTTAGTTCGTTCACTTATCTAAAGCCACAATGGAGGGAACCCAAGTCGAGACTTCAGTGCAAAACGTTCACCCACAGGAATCGGAAGTTATATCAATAAAAGTCGACTATCAATAGAACTTCTCGCTTCTCTACGTTGTGAAAAAAACTATTTTAAGTCGAACTACAAGGGTACACTAAATTGACAGTAACAAAATAAAAAGGTGGGCGATGTGGGTACACTGACACTGCTAGGGTAACTGCCTTGACAGTTACAAAATAAAAAGGGGTGGGCGATGTGGTTACACTGCCACTGGGCGTTGATGGTATACAGTAACAAAATTAGAAGGGGTCGGCGATGTGTGTACACTGCCACTTGGCGATTTTGGATATCCTGACATTAGGGTTGCACTGATAACCAACACACGCTACCGTTTAAGCTGAATGGAAAATCCTAGGGGATTACAAATCTATACTAAATTTATCTGTAATAAATTTATAATATCAAAATAAGGAGATGTTGTATCATAGCATAGCAATGAGACACAGTTCAAAAAGAACTTGGACCTTATTCACAAAGCATCCGTAAACTAACAGACCCGTTAACGACTATGTCCGTTCCGTAAACGTTATGCTAACGGGTGCACTATTAACAAACCTGTCGTCGATTAATGCAGGTCCAATCATAAATTTGGCAACCTTGACCTACGTTTTATGCTTGAATGATTTGGTTTAGGTCTATATCTCGGATACTATCCACATGTCAAACATATTTCATCAGTGAATACATCTCAAAGAGTAATACAGTCCTAATGAACAACTGGATCACCTTGACCTTCATTTACGCTTCTACGAGTCAATGTCATTTTATGGTTACTTAATATCAAGGATGCTGTACATCATATAGCAATACTACCTCATTTTGGAGAGTAATGAACACTCACACAACAATTGTTCACTTCAACTTTTATTTGTTCCATGTTTCACCACTTTTGGTAAAGTTTCAGTTTAGGTTCTCATTACTGATCAGTATAATATAGCAAAACGAATATTGGCCTAATTAACGTACAAAAAATGAACGAAAACCACATATGTATATATTATAACACAGCAACAAACGACAACCACTGAATTGCAGGCTCATGACTTGAGGACAAGCACATATAAACATAATGTGGCGGGGTTAAACTTGTTAGCAGGATTATGCATTGAAGTGAAACTTCTAAAACAAATTTAATGTACACTGTTCTCTTTGAAGTGTTTGTAGTTGTGCACCACGGTTTTATTTTTTTTTCATTTGGTTGTCTACGGCAGTGGTGATTTATGACATCTGCAATTCCGCACTAACCATTCTATCTTATACAACAGACTTTTTTTTACATCTAAACTGTTTGTGCACTATCACATTTTATCCGTAGGGTAGGTTGCAGGGTTATTAGATAACTTTTTTTTTTGTCATACACAGTATGGAACAATCTGATCAAATAAAAATAGTAATAGTTCAGAGCAAGTTCCTGATTTACAGATTTGATATTCCGGGATTGACAAGACATTTCAAATTGCACATTGTATAATCATTAAAACACCCTGTAGAATACACACTTAATTTTTTCAGAACAATCCATTTCACTACATCCAAAATATTCATTCAAATTAACACAATCAATTGGCAATAACAGTGCACAATCACGGGTTATTACTAGTATATATATATATTAGTGTTGTCAACGGTCAAACGGTTAATCGGTCGAACGACCGAATACCAAAAACGCTAACCGGTTAACCGGACCTTTTTTTTTAATTTTAATAAAATTGATATGAATGTGTACGGAAATCATTAGTAAATAATGTGAAATGATTGTATGAATAAAGAGTTACTTGATTAGACAGATCAATTGTTCAGTTTATTGATTAATCTTGTTAACCTTGAAAACATTTAAATTTCATTACCTAATTAGCACATAGACAACTTGTCTGTCAGGTCCGGGCAAGTATAAGTTAAAAATAATTAGCATAAGTTTGTTTTGTTCATTTTTAAGCTGAATAAATTTTACGATTTAGTTTATTTCTTCACATTGACTTTATATTGTGTTTGCGTACATGTAAATATGCCACCTCCGTCATCTAAGGCTTGGTCTTTTATCAAACTTAATGCGGACTTCAAAATAGTGAAATGCATACTATGTGAAATGGAATTAGTCTATACTGGTGGTACAAGTTATATGCTGAATCATCTGAAGTTAAAACATCCCAATGACTTTTTCTGAAACGCTTGAGAAATTTAAGCAGTCATCGGTTTTAGGCTTTCGGACGAGGATAAACTTTTGAAAAAAGAAATTCATAAAAGCAATCAGAAAAAAAAAAGACTAACAACAAGCACTATCAACTAATTGGATGTGTTACTAAGAGAGACAACCCAAAAACAAGATAAAATGGCTGTGATATAAGTAATGGTAGTGTAAAAAATCAATTTGAAAGTGATTTATTTCCTCATGGAACTGTTTTGATGAGTGACAAAATTAGTGTTTTGGAAGGAGACTTTAATAATTTGTTTTTATAATTGTCATTTTTTCTTTGGTTGTATTTTTGTTTACATAATGAAAAAAATTGGGGTAATTAATATTTTTTTTTTATTTCAGTGTCAGTGAGTGAACTGTCATTTACCTGTAAGAATCCGTTATGCTACCTTTTGCTGTCTAATATTTTAAAGAAAGAGGAGGGTTATTCTTAAAAATATTGGACAACTAAAGGTAACATAAATGGTTTCTTACAGTTAAAAGATAATCACTCAAATAAAGAACGGGTAAAACAATAGACTGACGTCACAACAATGTTTTAAATTAGAGTTCTAAAATTTAAGATATGACGTCTAATTTAATCTTTTTAGCCATACTTTCTAAGTATACTTCAAAGTATCAAAATTCAAGATAGAAATGCATACTATCTGCTGGTTGATTAAACATGTCAAATTCACGGTCTACTTTTATTTTCTAAAGGATATGGCGTAACGATTGCCGTTGAAAACATGTGCATTTTTATCTTTTAAATAGATAAATATAAATTTGAACATTGAGTTTATTGGGACTACAGAAATTAAATCAAGTATGTGTTTTTCATTTTAATAAACGCGGAGAAATATTTGAATTTCTTGTATAATTAGAATGTTGATATACTAGCTTCTCTGATATGTGTGCCCAAGCACATGTGATCTCTTTGTTTGCATCAAATTAATGCAAAGCTTAATCGTGTTATTTTACTATTGATTGACTTTTCTGATCTAAGTACCTTTGCAATAAATTTATTAAAGCATATTTTAGTTTTTGAATTTGGAGAATATTGCTTATTCTTTAGTTTTCCATGTTGTGTCATGTGTGCTATTGTTTGTCTGTTTGTCTTTTTCATTTTTAGCCATGGCGTTATCCGTTTATCTTCGATTTATGAGTTTGACTGACCCTATGGTATCTTTCGTCTCTCTTTTGTTAGGTATAATATTTTGATAAATGTTTTTATTCTGGTAAATTATACTATACACATACAAAACTTACTTTTATCCTTTTTATATAAGAAAATTATTTCCATGAAACTTTGAATAAAGTGCAATAGCAAATTATACATGGTATTCACTTATTTTACTGGAGATGTAATTGAAAATGTATAAATATGTTTTGAGTGAAGAGACCAAGCCAACACATTTTAACTTTAATGGACCACCCTTACAACATACTTAACTATGAATTTTCGTTTAGAAAAATGTTTAAACTTTTGATTTGGTTTGTTAGTCTTTAACAAAATCGAAAGGGGTATTGACATTTTGAACATGCTATCTGAATTGTGAGATAGGCAAACCATTACTCACTTAACGAAAGAATAAACATAAGCAGTTCATGATCACTTTCATGTCAATTTGAAAAAAAATTAATATAATCATAATGTGGAGGGACATTCTGGTGGGCAACAATATTTGTTTTTATTTGGACTGATCTTATGAGTCATATTCAACAGTTTAATATACTAAATGATAAAAAAAAACATTTAAAACATAGAAATTACAAAGAGCACGAATATACTTTATTCTCATAAATGTATGTGTCGTAATTACACAGACAATTCATCTGTATAATAAGAATTATAATATTGATGTATTCAACAAAATATATAAGATGATATAATTGTAATAAGGATTTTACTAAAAGTGAGAAAAGTACTGCAGATATACAGGATATATATCAATACGTTTTATTATAGAAAATGTTACCCCTTTGATTACACTGTCTGTTTTGATTTTGAAATAAGCCTCAATAGTATTATTTGGTTGAACTCAAGAGCATAATCATCGGAAAATGGTGATCCACGTAGGAGGTTAATGCTTAATATAGTTTTCTTACTTGTATCTAACTACTAATGTGATTAAAAAAAACGTAAACGCATAAGATATGTTCCAATATGTAGTTAATTCAAACATGAACCTCTATGAATCATTTATAATTTCATAACATCTTAAAACGAAGAAAAATATAAGTGTATATGTATGATAGTTAGTAAAGCTGATTGGAATATATATATATATCAGAATGCTAATTAAAAATTTCATTCTGTAATAAGTTTTTTATATGTTGAAACCTTTCAACTATATATCTTTTCGGTTTCTTTTTACATAAAGTTCGTGCATAATCTTGCTCGATTTTTATCTGCGTCTTTTCAGCAAAAGTTTTACTCAATTTTCTCTCTCCTCGTCCTGTAACTGAAATGTCGAAAGTAATTAACTTTGTTTTTGATACATTATCAATTTATTTAACATGTATTATAATCATATACTTTACACAATGCAGCAATTATTGAAAGAATTGTAGCATTGTGGTATTCGTTCAATAATAAATGATATAATATACTAGCTTTATTTTTTTCTAATTTAGAGTTGTATATATATAGTGTATTAAAAGTTATTGACTCTAACAAAGGCTATTTGTTTGGCCGAACTTCCATAAAGGTATCTTCGTATATAACCATCTTGTATTAGTATTGTTGTGCAATATCTTTAGTCTTATATATATATATCATGCATTCCTTTACGATAGATATTAAGCTAATATGTAGTCACTATCATCATCATGCCTAGTATATAATGTACTATTTCAGAACGAACTGTAGATTCCATTGACAAGGACAGGTAATACTAGGACACCGAATATTGAACATTTAGTTCAGTATAGGTGACGGAGTGGTCTAGAATGGTGGACACAGCGCAGGCGGTGTCGTCCCGATTTCCAAATAGCATGATTTCGAATCCATACGACGTAGGAACAACTACCCCTTCCGCAAATGAAAATATGTACTTAATTAAATATTTAGCTGTATCATTCACATCTTATACATAATTATTTATCTATAGACATTGATAACGTCTAACTGTAATTAATGACTCATTATTTCTGATCGAAAGAAGAAATATTTGCATTTTCAAGCAACTCGAACATATTTTACAATTTGTACCTGAAATTAAGCATATATTATGAAAAACAAGCAATCTTGATGTACAAAACTTTCTAAAATCAGATGTCGGTTCTTAATTTCAATAACAAGAAAGTAAAAATGTCTTTCTTTTAAATTACCCCATACAAGGCTTTAAGTATCTTTACTGTCAAACAACTTTATTTTCAGTGACATTAAAAAGGGCACTTATTTCAAATGCTAACATTGTATCGCTTTAAGTGATACACAAATATTCTTAGCATGACATTCTTCTTCACTTATGTAATTTATTTAATGAGAAGAGATAATGTAATACATATTATGCGTGAAAAGTTGTTTATTTACATTTTTATGTGTTATTGCGACCAAGTTGATAAACAAAAAGTTTATTAAGGAGTAAAGGTGTCTTCGTAGAACTCCGCGTTTATTGCATGTTAATAATGTGGTGTCGTTTTATATACTAATTTTAAATATATACGTATCAATCCAATACATGCATAAAGTTAATTTAATGATCGATCGGTGATTATTGTCACGTTAATTTTATCAAAGCTTATTGGATGTATCTGACGGATAATATAGGCCATCGATCAGTCCTCCATTAGTCAAACGTCAGACATCGATCATTCAGTGAGCAGTCAAGTTTAAATTAGTAATGTATCAAATTTACCTATCGTACACATTTTAGTCAATACAAATGGACATCTCGCATTGCTGTAGTTGTGGAGAACACCTTGATTGAAGTGTTCAACCCCTAAAAAATATTGAGTTATACTTTGTTTTCTGTTAATCTACTAAATTTCACAAATATTGTATTTCATGCAAAGCTTTTTCAAAACGATTTCGGGGTGATTTCCCTAATTTTCTTATTTTGTTAAATGTTTTATCATAAGGGTAGATAACCCAAGTTTTATATATTCCCGACAAATTGAATTTTCAGCATTTTCGCACTTGCAAAAGTCGAAATCTTGTCCTATTATATCATGTTAATGATAAAAACAGGATTTGACGTTTTGCTAAATGTGTTGTTCTCGGATATGAGAAGAAGAGGTATGGGTACCAATGAGACAACTCTCTATCCAGGTCACAATTTGTTAAAGTAAACCCTTATAGATCAGAGTACGGCATTTAACATGGAGCCTAAGGTTTCACCTAGCATTACCCCATAATAGGCCCAAAAATTAATAGAATAAGTGTTTAACCATTCAAACAGGAAAACAAACGGAATAATCTATACCAACAAACGATAACTACACGACTGACAATCAGATTACTGACTTAGAACAGTTACACACAAATGCAGCGAGTTTAGGCATTTATATAAGATATATTTATATAGATATAGGAAGATCAGGTGTGAGCGCGCATGAGACAACTCTCTCCATCCAAATAACAATTTAAAAAAGTAAACCATTATTATTGTACGGCCTTCAACACGGAGCCTTGACTCACACCGAACAACAAGCTATAAAGGGCCCCAAAGTTACTAGTGTAAAACCATTCAAACGGGAAAACCAACGGTCTAATATATATAAAAAAAACGAGAAACATATATAAATTACATAAACAAACGACAACTAGTGTGCATCAGATTCCTGACATAGGACAGGTGCAAACATTTGCATCAGAAACGTTTTAATGGTACTAAAACCTTCTCCCTTTTTCTGAAACAATAGCATAACATCACAACATAGAAAAACACAGGATAAAATATCAATTGGCAGGCTTAACTCAATCAAAAAACGTAAATTAATACAATGTGAACGAATTAATTTGATCTGCGATATCTGAATGCAAATGCACAGCTAATATAATATTAGCGACAAACATTCAAGGACAAAAAGAAAACAAACAAGTCCAAACAAAGCCATGACAAGACTTTGTTTTTGTGTGTAAAAGTCATTACATTAACTGCTTGATAAACGAATTAGGTATTGACAATTAACTTGGAAACTCAATATATATCCTCACGACACTTACCAAAGAGAAAATTCTGGATAATCAAAGGTCTGTTCTATGTTCCTTTGAAATTTCAACCAAAGATGAAGAACTGGATCTTCCATCACTGTATTGGATACCTAAACTACATAAGTGTCCTTACAAACAACGGTATATTGCTGGGTCTTTCAAGTGCTCCACGAAACCTCTTTCCACACTATTAACATCTATTTTATCAGCAATCAAAGACGGGCTTCAAAGTTATTGTGAAACTGCCTATTCTAGAGGTGGCGTGAATCAGATGTGGATACTTAAAAAATCCATATAATCTAACTCTCTTTAATCTTGTAATAGTACTAAAACATTTGACTTTTCTACTCTTTACACCAGTATTCCACATTCCAAACTTAAAGACAAACTGAAAGAGTTGGTATTGCTTTGCTTCATACAAAAAAAGAATGGCCAACGTAGATACAAGTATCTTGTCTTAGGGAGGGATAAATCCTACTTTGTGAAGGATCACTCTGATTCAAACAAAAAATTCTCTGAAACTGATATTATCAAGATGCTTGATTTCTTGATTGACAACATATTTGTTACGTTCGGAGGACGTGTGTTTCAACAGACTGTCGGCATTCCAATGGGAACAAACTGTGCCCTTTTACATGTCGACTTGTTTCTTTATTATTATGAGGCTGACTTCATGCAGGAACTTCTTAGTAAGAAAGATAAGAAGTAAGCAATATCCTTAAACTCTACTTTCTGCTATATAGATGATGTTCTTTCACTAAATAAATCAAAATTTTGTGACTATGTGGAACGCATCTATCCCATCGAACTAGAGATAAAGGATACTACAAATACAGTTAAGTCGGCTTCGTATCTTGACTTACATCTAGAAATTGACAACGAGGGTCGGTTGAAAACAAAACTTTACGACAAAAGCGATGATTTCAGCTTTCCAATTGTGAACTTTCTATTTCTAAGTAGCAACATTCCAGCAGCATCTGCATACGGGGTATATATCTCCCAATTGATACGATACTCCCGTGCTTGCATTTCCTATCATGATTTTCTTGATAGAGGGTTGCTGCTCACAAGGAAGCTATTAAACCAAGAGTTCCAAATGGTGAGGTTGAAATCATCCCTTCGTACATTTCATGGACGCCAATACGACGGGTGGAGCAGAATCTGCTTACCCTTCCGGAGCACCTGAGATCTCCGCTAGTTTTTAGTGGGATTCGTGTTGTTTATTCTTTAGTTTTCTATGTTGTGTCATGTGTACTATTGTTTGTCTGTTTGTCTTTTTGATTTTTAGCCATGGCGTTGTCACTTTGTTTTGGATTTTTGAGTTTGACTGTCGCTTTGGTATCTTTCGTCCCTCTTTTAATGAAATATTAGGGACAAACATTCAAGGCCAAAAAGCAAACAAACAAGTCCAAACAAAGCCATGGCAAGACACCACTGCGAAATACTTAACCCTTCGAAAATTATAATTAAAAAAAAACGGTTTTAATAAGACAGGTAAATTTTGAGGTTTATATCTACATGAGTTATATGTTCCTTGAAATGCTTCACATTAATAGTGTGTATAATATACAATTTGATAAAATAAGCTTCACCAAGTGTGTGTTTGGGTACTTTATTTTAGCCAGAGGAATGGAGAGAGTTCAGATGTCTAAAAAAATGTTAAACCCCCCGGCATTGTTGTATATGTCCCAAGTTAGGAGCCTTTGATCATTATTAGTCTTGTATGTTTATTTTTAAGTTCGGTTCATGTAGATGTTTTTAAGTTTAGTTTGACGTCTATTTTCTATGAACTCGTACACATTTTTGTTAAAGAACCAGCTGAAGCCTGCCTCTGGCTGAATGATTTTACGATGTGTTGAAAACTTAATAGGCGGCTTGGGCTGATTTGTCCTCTTTGGTCAGTTTGTTTCCTCTTTGACAAAATTCTCGTTTCCATTATTCATTTTAGTCATTGCACTAGTTTTTTAAGGGCATACGATACAGTTTTGATCCCAAATTGAACTTTGCTAAAAATTTGCATAAAAGCTATATTTTGCCTGAATAAATCAAATATGTAATAAAAATGATACTTTCATGACCTACTTTTTGAGTTAAGGTTAACATTTTATATATTTGCTCAAATTCGAATTCGTGGACGTAATTTTCCTTTCAACAGGAATACATTACTTTTTATTTAAAAAAAAAAAAATAAGCTGTTTGTTGTTAAATCATTTTTAGATTCTGTTTTATATATATGGCCTTTAAATTTGAGCATTTTGTTTTCTCAAAAAACTCATATTGATCAGTATCCATGAATGTAGAAAAAAAACATCCTATGTATTCAAACCAAATGGCATTTTAAAAAGAGGGGTCCATGAACTCGTTTTCAAGTTAAAAAAATGAATGATAAAAATCAGTCGACAACTGAATCTTTTCCTGATCTGCAATGCTGATAAGTCATAGTTTAACGTCGCGAAAAGAACAATTTACGTTAGCAATGTCATTACCTCCCCTGTAGCTGTATCGTTTGCCCTTATACATATTTCTCCTTTTAATTATTGATGTTTTCTGATAAGTTTTACCAGCAACCTTACCCTGTAGCTTACTCGGGTGATTTACTTTCTCTGGATAAAGGCTGCTAGGTAGCCTTAATTTGTCATCTGTAAATAAATCTTTTTATTATTATTCATTCTTTATTCATTTCAACAAATATCTTATTAAACTATAGTATACAATTCAGTCAGTATTAAGGGAATCTAGCATTGCGGTAGTTGTTCAGTATACCTTAATTGATGTGTTTCTTTCAATCCCGTATGTTCTTTATTATTAAGTTATATTTTGTTTTATGTAAATCAACTTATTTACGCAAATATTTCATTTCGCATAAAGCTTTTCTTAATTGACTTCGCGGTGATTTTCCAGATTTTCTAATTGTATTGTATGTATTAATGTGAGGGTGGACTAAACATGCTAAAGTTTAACATATTCGCGACAATTTGAATTCGCATTATGTTTTTACTTGCAAAAGTCGAAATCATGGCCTATTTCAAAATATAACAGAATTATGGCAGTGCAGAATTTGCATTCGTTATTTCAATGTATTCCTTTTTTAAGCAAAACTTAAATCCAGATACAAGGTAGTTATACTTTGGTGCAAATGTTTTAAGGATAAAGCTTTTTTGTCAATGTTTGTATCATCCAAAGAGACTGGTAATATCACTATTCGATAAACGTTTGATATAGTGTGCGTATATGAATAAATCAATATGATGGTTTTATCATAAAACTCAATTATAGACATATTAGTCTTGGTGTTACTTTTATAATTATAATATTGAAAGTCATATTGACTTCAAACGACCTGCAAAAAGGCAGGAATAGGGCAGTTCTTTTCGGTTTTTTCCGTAGGTTTTTAAAGTCTATTTTTTACTTTGTCATATATTACCATGATTACTGTCTTCGCACTTTTATAATTTACCTTAGAGTTTAGTATTTATAATAGCTCCGTCTAAACATATCAATTAAAAATCTGAAAATCCGTAGTTTACCCAAAAATGAAAAATAGTAAAACAAAAAAACACGACCTCCAAGGAAGATTGAAAACGAAAAGCCACTTATAAAATGGCTAAGTCAAAAGTTCAAACATATCAAGCGAACGGAAAAAACAAAAAATCAAATATATCTTACACAAATCAGCACCTTCGTTTATATTACATTGTGTAAAACATACATGATAGGTTGTGTAATGATCAATATATGTTGAATGTGTATTAATGTGGGTTAAATGCAATTATACACCGGTAAAAAGAAATTGCACATGTAGGGCATATGTTGATCTGTTTTACCTTAAAGCCGACCTAGGAACAATGTTTTCTTACCTGTAAAGCTATCGACATCTTCAGGACTCTCCGTTGATGAGGATTCTGTGCTGCTTGAAGATATTGTATTCGTTGTTGAACTGCCACTTCGGAATACTGGACTTATTGTACTTTTGGACATTGCTTACTTGTCGTTAGTTGTATTTAATATACTATTAAGCTGTAAATCAAAAGTGACATAACATATATTATGACTACAAATTTACAGCACCAAGTATGCATTTCAGCAAGTAATAGTGATTTACTCGGATACACGGTCATGATACTCGAGTACTCGTGAGTACTCGGATCAGTGTTAATAGATCATCAATGCTCTTCAACTTTGTTCTTGTTTTGATTTATACATATTTTGATATGAGCGTCACTGATGAGTCTTGTGTAGACGAAATGCCCGTCTAGCGTACTAAATTATAATGCTGGTGCCTTTGATAACTATATTAACCGTCGGTTGAAAAGTTAAGATTTCAGGTGGAACGCAGTGTTTTTGTTATTACCTTTTACAAACATATTAACTAAAGACAAACGTACTACATACATAGCGTGATCCTTTGGTTTTTTTTGTTTTGTTTCAATTGAACAATGAACGACCGTTCGCCGTTTCTACAAATGACCTATCATAAAATAGAGTTATTGCATGAATATTAGGGAATATTGTCCCGAGTAGAATTTTATATTGCACGAGCTTGCGAGTGCAATATATGTTCTACGAGGGATATTATACAACAATATTCATGTAATAACCCTTTTATCATGTTTATTGTCTAGCAATATAATATTTGAAAGTAAAAATTTGTTTAAACTAAGATTTTGTCGTCGATGACGTCATGAATTTTGAAGATTTATTGCACTAGTGCAATATTGGTATTTATTGCACGCTAAGTTTTGGTAACTTTCTGTGAGAAATATTATATTGCTATACAATAATAGCAATTATTGTTTGTATATGTGTTCAGGAAACGAATAAAATCACAAATATTTGCATATAAAGTCCGACAAAGTAGACAATATTTGTATCTTCTGTTCCTGAATAGTTGGTATTTGTTATAATACGACTTGTCCAGTAATTTGTCAAAAACAATATTGGACTTCAAATTACTTGAACTTTCCCGTATTGATCAGTCTTTTTCTGTGTTTATTTTTTACCATCGTGTGTCCGATTTTTTCCCCTTTTTTTTAAGCCATGACGTTGTCAGTTTATTTTATACTTTTGGGTTTGAATGGCCAATCTCTTAATTGTAAATTAAATAATTATAGTTAAGTTTCAAATACAGAGTATTTAAATTAATCTGAATGAACATCTCATACCAATCACGTTTACATAGAAGTCTTGATCAACAAACAAAGGTAAGTTTTTACGGTTTGTGATGAGTTAATCATTAATTCATGAAGTGTTGATCCTTGTACAAACACCGTTAAACATGTCTCTTATCAGTTGCGTAGGGTTCACAAAAGTTCACTTTAATTTAATTTTGTTCTTGTTTAGAAATAGGATCTGGTCGACAATTTCGGATGAAAGACTGTTTGCCTTTTTTATTTTTTGTTACAAGTAGTGCACATGAAAACATCACCTCAGAAGGAAAGGACATTGATGGTACTACATGTACTATAAACAAATAGTAACTTCAGGTTAAACATATCTATGTTTTTAATTGATTTTATTGAGTATAAAGGAAAGGGATATTTCAACGGAACTAAAATGAGTGGAAATGTGAAGAAAAATATCTCAAGATGTATAACAGGCAAACGAGTATCCGAGTTCTAAAATTGTACTGGAGTACTCGGCCTTCCGAACGAGTACCTGAGTACTCGAGTACTCGTTTCCATCCCTAATTATAACCATTTTTTATCAACTAAATTAATTTGTTTTGTGACTATTTGTCTTTCGTTAAAACGATGCAGTATACAATACTGTTATTTGTGAAAATAGAAGAATTTGATACACAATTAAAAGTTGTTGTTTGCAAAGATGCATACATTTTGTAACGGATAATTAATTTAATTAGCATTTGGAAATGTGTTACCTAATATAAAGATTATATCTTTCAATTTGAATTTAAAGTTAAGTCTTTTCTCTTTGTCGTATTTTTGAAAATGAAAAAAATAAACTAAATGGGATATTAACTCGTTGGAAGACAACACGACTAAATAAAAAAGTGACATTTCTTCTCAAGTACTTTAATAAGCTTTAATTTATTTATTTGTACTTGGCCAATATGGTGTGGCTTCTCTCTTTTGAAATTTAATCAATAAAAAAAACCAGTCCCATTTAACGGCGTCTAAATGCTTTTTTCGTAAAAGTAATAAAACTTCAAATTGTTATATCTCCTCGATATCTCAAAACTATCTGCCATTATCAAAAGGTTTGTTATTCTGATAAACATGTTTTCGGCTGGTATTTTGTTGTAAATAAATGTCCGATCAAAAGAATTTTAAAACATGTGGTTGGGTTCAGAAATTTTATTTATGTCGTAGCTATCGTATATTTCTATCTTGATCTTTGGAATACTGAATTGTTAACAGTGAAGGCATTGAAATCCATGTTACCTGTACTACACATATCCTAAACTCATGTACTTGAAAACAAATATGCATTATGCATTACGAAGGTCTGAACGTTTTTTTAAGAAAATAATCCATTTCATACTTACCAAAACAATGACTGAATGAACGTAGAGAAGTGGTCATACAGCAATTCATAATTAGTTGTAAGTGCAGACAGAACAGAAAAGTGTTTTTGTTATGATTTCCCACGCTAATTTTTATTCTAAAGAACTATAGTGGCTAATGAACTCAAAATTTGTGAGATATTTTATTCGTGAAGAACACCCAATATCAACTTACCCCAATATTTATCGGATATTTCCTCTGTTCTTTTTTCTTATATCAAAACAATATATGCAATATAAAGGAAAATCTTATGCATTTAAATGTATACTTATGTATCACGTGATAGTTTTATGGTTACAGAAAACACATTGATTGAGAAATTGTTCCGTATGTTTGATCTGATCACAGCATCATACATATTTACAATTTAAATCTCTGGTTATATCAGTGTTTCAATTAAACTATTTTTCCATCAAAGATTTGACAACTATTGTTCAACACAAAAATAAAACCTAATATACCTGTGACGATCTCATTTGAGATAGGATTCCTTTGTATTACTATTTGTAAGATTCAATTGATTAAAAATAAATCGGGCTTTATCAATTATACATCACGGGGTTCAAAATCGGATCGAGGAATAACAAAAATATTTGTATGAAATGCTTTTGATTTATTTAATATCCCAGGTCAATAATTAAACGGTATTTTAATGGAAATACAAACATGGCCCGATTCGGTATATATTTACTAACAAATAATCTATATCTCATTTACTTATAGTGGCTGTTATCAATTGTAAATTAAAGACGTTTTGGTTTTGGAATTCGTCTACCTTGGAGAATAGAAGAGGAAGGAAGGGCTAAAAGGTAAACTCGCGATTTTGACCATTCTTCAATTTATTATATAATGACATATGTGTTTGCTCTAGCGAACGCTCTGACGTATTTTTAAAAGTTACGCTTTAAAATTGTAATCATTTGCTCCAAGTTGATACACTTTGCATCTCGTCGTGTATATGAAAGACAAAAATACCACTTTGATCATTTTCCAACATTCTTATAGCAAAACACATATTACTCACTTCTATTCGGTAAATGTTCACCCAAGCGCAATAGACATTTCATTATCTACTACATGGTATGTTCATTGATAGATATAAAACATTATGCAGTTAACAAATATATCTTAAAAAACAACTATGTTTGAATATTTTGTAGTTTGAGTTTTCACACAAAAAGTATTCATGTAACACCGTATATTTTCCAAATCATGCGCATACTATTTTCTCAAACTTATGTAAATTCCAAAATATTCATTTGTGCATCCGATCCGTTTTAAATGCTTTACTTCCATCATGAACGGTTAAAATCATTTATTTGAAAACCTATGTTGTATTAACCTGTGTATATGAAGAGTTTTACAAAAAACTGAATGGGTCTATCGATACCTATGCTGCGTCAATCTTTAAAGACTCAAATGTTGCAAAACACTTGTCCTGCCTCCATGATGAGTATGCTGTTGTCCTCGCAGATAAAGACTCAAACAATATCGTTTTTGTGTGTTAAACTCATTACATAAACTGCTTGATAAATGAAATAGGTATTGACAATATAGTCCAAAACTCAACATATATTCTCACGACACTTACCAAAGAGAAAATCCTGCATAATCATAGGTCTATTCTTTTTTCCCTTGGAATTTCAACCAAAGATGAGGAACTGGATATTCCATCACTGTATTAGATACATAAACTATATGAGTGTCATTACAAACAACGGTTTGTTTCTGGGTCTTCCAAGTGCTCCGCGAAACCTCTTTTTAAATTATTAACATCTATTTCACCAGCAAAAACAGGCTTCAAAGTTATTGTGAAACTGCTCATTCTAGAGGTGGCGTGAATCAGATGTGGTTAGTAGTGGTCGGTTGAAAACAAAAGTCTACCACAAACGAGATGATTTCCAATTGTGAACTTTCCTTTCTATGTAGCAACATTCCAGCAACGTCTTTATACGGATTATATATTTCTCAATTGTAACGATATTCCCGCGCTTGTATTGCCTATCATGATTTCCCTGATACAGGGTTGTTGCTAATAAGGAAGCTATTTAACCTAGAGTTGCAAATGGTGAATTTGAAATCCTTCCTTCGTTAATTTTACGGACGCCATCATGAGTTGGTTGACCGTTACGGAATAACCGTTTTACAGATGATATCGGATATGTTACTTACGTCGTTACAACAATCCTCTTCCTCTTTCATGAATTTGACCTACCGAATTAGACTATTTACCTGAGTTGTAATAACATGAGCAACACGACGAGCACCACATGTGAAACAGAATCTGCTTACCCTTCTGGAGCACATGACATCACCTCCAGTATTGTGTAGGGTTCGTTTTGATCAGTCTTAGTTTTCTATATTGTTTATTGTGTACTAATATTTGTCTGTTTGTCTTTTTCACTTTTATTTAAGACGTTGTCAGTTTATTTTCGAATTATGAGTTTGAGTGTCCCTTTGGTATCTTTCGACCCTCTTTCAATTTGTCGTAAAATATGTTCAATTTGTGATATTCATCTTAATAATCAATTTCTTTGTCTGTTGAAACCTTTAAGATTTTTTCTCTGTACTGTTTTGTTTGCATAAAGGGACGGTACACCACTACTAACCGTGTATGAAATAAACCCCGTCTCCCTACTACCTAATATGGAATATAAAGGGACGCAACTCCACTTGTAACCGTGAATGAAATAAGACCCGCTTTCCTACTAACCTTATATGAAATATACACGGTCTCCACGCGGACGCTTTTAATCAATCACATTCCAAGAAATGTATAGCAAGTAAGATAAGAGCCTTTGTTAAACTTGAGGATTTAACTTGATTTTATAGCTAACAAACATTTACAGCATATATGGCAGTCGCATATTATGTACTATAGTTGAGAATATATTTTGGAAACGCTTCCTGTTAAAAAAGATAAAGATAAACTCTTTCAATAAATCATATTTTGTACCAACAATAACTGGAGTCAATGCTTTTTAAATAGACAAGAGCTATGTTTGATCAAACTATTTGGTCTTTAAACTAGCATTCAGCAGTGCAGTAAACACAAATATAATGGCTCTCGATGCTGTGTTTTCTTTGTCATTTTTGATACGTTATAAGTGCAGCTCTTGCACGAGCATTTGTCTGATGTTGTTTTGAGCTCTCATAAACATATTTTAATCCACATTTTTTTTTCTCAATAACGGGAGGTCACGTAACATATTGCTATTTTCGATTCTTTTTTCATTACTATGACACCATCAATGGAGTTGTCATAAAGTTGCTGTGCGTTTTAATCTTATTCTGTTACCCGATTAACAATGTCGGTAGCCATATTGTTTTTCTTTGTTTCTTTTTCTTTGATTTTAAACGTATCTATTCGGTAAGATGTGAAAAGTATTGATCAACAGAAATAGCCTATTGAAAAGGGGTAAGTACATATGCATTACGCTTGCATCTAATAATTAGTAAGGTAGTATGGGTGTCTTTCACCGTCTTGAATTGTAATTAACAGAGAACCTTAGATCCAAATTTTCGATCAAAATTAGCAAAATAAGATTTAGAATGCAGATAAGTGATTTTTTTTTTGTAAAAAAAGAATTTTAAAATTCATTATGATTTTTGAAGTTTCTATTCATTTATTTGAATTGGCATTTGAAGGGAAGGTATCTCTGATATACATGTAGTGCATTTTCTGAAGGAATCTACATGAAATTTATCTTTTTTTGTATTTTAGCCGGTAATATGTACGGTGACCCTATCTTGTCTTTTGCTATTCTCAAAGCACTCTCTTAAAGTTATCTTTTTGTAATTATTGTATACAATTGTATCCTTTAGTTTAGCTTCTAATAAAATAATGATGTTTTCCCTGTATAATGCGGGGTTCTTACATTGCCGATTATTACTCCCGTTTGAGATCAGACAGCGATAACACGCGAAAAGTCAAAAAGTCGGATTACTATCCGCAATTATGTGGAATGTCCTATCAATGCCTGAACGCAGTCTTTTCAGTTCGTTACAGATTCCTACGGGTCGGGAATGGTCCGGATAGTTTGGCGAAGCACCGAGACAGTTAGGTGCGTCCCGTACCAATCGGTGAAACTCAGCCGATTTTGTCTAGTTGAATTACAAGCGTGACTATGTCGTGACAGATTCTGATGTATCGGATCAAAATCCTAACAATGTTCAGTGTTTCAGGACAGTGACTAGTGGAACGGGAATGATCTGAAGAAAATGTCATAGCTGGTTTTCTGCCGATTGAGTCCAGATTGTATCAAGATCTTGTCGATTGCGAACCGTCTTGGCCGAAACCGTTCCTGAAAAGTCCCGTTATTAACACGAAACTCATCAATGATACCCACGTCAGAATGCCTAGAATCACAGCATACAATACGACTGAGACCCGATAAAGCCGTTTGCAATACGATAGAGCGGACCGTTATAGTAATATGTTTCCTACAGTACATGATTATCCTGAGTAGCCAACATTTTTCGAACGGATAACTTCCGTCAGCGTCGGTTCACTGTCTGATCACTATCTTATCTCTGTCGGATTATATTCAGTAGAATCAGGACACAGTCGTGACAGACTTGGCCGAATTTTACAATGCGAAAGATAAAAATCGGATTAGAAGCGGATTGAAAACGGGATTATTGGGACATATTCTTTTGGAAACGGTTGAAAATTGACGCTTCCTGAACAATGTCTGATTGTTGTCGTGATTAAATGGGGTTTTTTTTTTTGCAAATTTTAATTTAAGTTCAAATTTCCATCAACGATTCACAGGATCTTGATTAGACTTTTGACAAATTTTAATCGGGAATGGTCCTGTCAAGAACGGCAGTAAAAATCGTGAATGTATGACCCTAGCGTAATCCATAACAAATATGTTATTTTGTCACATCCTGTCGCTTGAAAACATGGACAGTAATCCATTATTTTATTATGTTTTTGAACATATCACACAGTATAAACTAAGTTTTGGCAAAGTATATGCAAATTCTATCATTGTTGATGTTTACTTCTATACCACCTTAACACATTGTACAGATGGGATATACAAGACGTCTATGAAAGCTTAGTTTTGAATTCTGCAATGCTTTGTGCAAGGACGCAACTTTAACATTTCTAAAGCATCTTAGTAGGAGATATTATGGAAATAATTGTGCAAATCGTGATACAAGCATGCAATTTGGTATCAAATGTAAATTACAGTTCCTATAGTGCGATAAAACAATACGTAATGTTAAAAAAAGTTACTTCCGGTTCCAAAATAGAGGCAAACGTTGAAAATGGCTACATTTCGTAAATCCTTTGAAAGCTGTTTCATATGTGAAATACAATCTAAGTTTTGATAAAACGTTGATTACTGTTCCTTAAGTACGATAAAACAATATATACATGACGAAAAGTTTACTGACGGTGACAAAATAGCGGCAAAAAAGATGAAAACTTCATATTTTATTTTCATTTCCTTCTAATCTACAAGAGATATCACTTACTTTTGTTAAGTTCAAATACCTAGTTTGAAGGCCAAAACGGTGGCGTTAACAGTTTAAAGTTCCTGCAACGGTTTCCAACTGTCATTCTTTTTTTCTTTTATCCAAACCCAGTGTTCATGACTTGGTACGTGAACCTGTTAGTTCACAAATTCGGTTGAGCCAACCTTGATATGCTTCTTTTTTATGTGCTTCGGAAGAGAACCTCTGGTATACAGAATAGCACATAGCACTCATAAGGGCGCTGCTTTCTGAATAAAGATTCAAATCGTGCATTGTTAACAGCAAATGTTGATGTTGCCGTATGCAAGCAAATGCTTCTATGATATCTATGTCAATGTCTTCATTCAAAATTAAAGCGAGCAAAAATATTCGTTACCTCTGGAAATACTGTCTATGTCTGCCAAACTGAACTTTCCCACCAAATACTGACACAGTGTCAGATTTACAGAATGCATGGAAGGAAAGAAAAGCAGCTGCACGAGGACATACACATTTGATATGTCATTAATAGGAAGTCATTGAAAGTCTTATTCCTTCAACAACCTATCCACAATTTGTCCTTACCTAATACTGCAAGAGCTGCAATCCCTGATACTTCTAAATATGTGTCAGTACTACTTAAATTTACTTTTATCAACCATTTTAAGCATCAATCTTATCATGGACAAACATACATGTATCTGCTTGTTCGTGGTTATTACGGGATAGCTGGGAAGTATCCGGATTGAAATCGCAAAGAATATCTCATCTTCAGTAAAATAAGCATTTGTATTTGTCTCTAAAAAAAGCACTTCCGTCGCGGTGTTTCCGTTTTTTTAAACGTCTTTTGCTAGGGTTTTTAAAATCACTCTCTTTTTAAATTAGATTTTCATCAAAACGTGAAATTTGCTGTTTAAGACAATCTCTGGTAAATTTCTTTTGTTGCTTGTTTTTGTAATTTTGCCTTTTTATTCTTTCTATATCGGATAATATTTTCTTGATTAAATCCACGTCTTCGCTAGTAATAGACACTGGTGGTTTAGAAAGCATTTCATTTATTCCGGAGTTGAATTGTGTGTATGAATAGATAAAAAAGGAGAGTAAAAGTTGGACAAGCCGTAAAGAACAATTGAATAAAGTTTCGTCCCAACGTTTTATAAATCTAAAGGACTTTACACCCGGTGATTTGTTAAACTTCGTAGTTTGTTAAAATAAGTTCTTTGTTCCATTATCATGATTATCTTATCAGGAAATGGGTATGAAAGGGGAACACAAAAACATGTGTGTAATGCGTGTTGCCTGCGAGAATAACATATAATGTCTACAAAAAGCAACAATCAACATTCAATCTATTTAGGCATGTATCAGTTTGTGAAAATAAACTGATACAGTTACTGAATTAAAATTATATAAATGTCTAAGAATATAACTTAAAACACGCTTATTAATAATATAAAAAGTTCTATTAGATTTTCAAAAGAAATACGCATTATTTCGCTAAACAAATAAGCTTCATCAGGCGTGTGCATGTCTGAAGGTGAAATCGGATGCATGTCAAAACATGTTTTTGTACAGATGGGTGCACTCCTAACCTGTACAGCAAGTTAACTTGATAACCAGTCATTTGGACTGGTCAAAGTTAACCTGTGACCGAATATAGGACTGCTCTGACCAGTCCTAGGACCAAAATCTAGTTAACTTGAAAAGCGGACTTGGACCTAGGACTGTTTTTATGTCTGCCAAAAAGTTAACTTAGAAACAGGTCCGCTATTGATATAAGTTAACTTCGAACCAGTCCTGTCATAAGTTAACATAAGTTAACTTCGGAACCAGTCCTGTCATAAAGTTAACATAAGTTAACTTGGAAACCGGTCCTGCCACAAAGTTAACTTCTGCTTGAACAAATCCGATCAAAACCAGACCTGTTCCCAAGTTAACTTTTGACTGGTCTGGTCAACACTAAGTTAACTTGTAACCAGGACCGCTCTTCGTTGATTTAAAAAAATATTTTTAATATCTTTGTTTCGTAGTATAAACATCGAAAATAAAGTAATTTGAAAATTAATACTTCCGTTTTATGAACAGGATTAAACACAAATAATTGAAAATAAGTACGCACAGAACGTAACACAAATTTATCTGTGATCTGACAATCTATCTATTATAAAAACGATCTCGGTTACAATGATAACAGGCACTGAATATATATATAGGTATTCCGAGATCAAATTCAATCATATTATGTATATTTTTGAAAAGAAGTATATTTGATGTTAGGTGGATACGTCCTTGTTAGTTATACATCCTTGAACTATGCAGCCACAATCAGCAATAGTTTAATTCATTTAAATAATGACTACAAATTTTTGTTCGCCTAAATTAAGGGTGCCAGCATGTCTTCTTTTTACTCAAAATACTGATACGTAACAAAATATCAGTAGTTTTGATGCCTCCAGTTGACTTGTACAACAAAATTATTTGACCGCATCCACCAAAACTGACCATATATGCACTTTAATTTGTAAATCTATATACCCGCATAGTAAATCAGCCATATTTTTTATGTCAGGATTCAATGTATAATACAATCATGACAATGGACAGCAATATTGCAATATAATAACAACAAATTTTTGTTCGCATAAATTTAGGATACCAGCATGTCCTCATTTTATTCAAAATATTGATACGTAACAAAATTTCAGTAGTTTTGATACCTCCAGTTGACTTGTACAACAAAATTATTTGACCGCATCCACCAAAACTGACCATATGTGCACTTTAATTTGTAAATCTATATACCCGCATAGTTAATCAGCCATATTTTTTATGTCAGG
This sequence comes from Mytilus edulis, assembly GCA_019925275.1. Lineage (NCBI taxonomy): Eukaryota > Metazoa > Mollusca > Bivalvia > Mytilida > Mytilidae > Mytilus > Mytilus edulis. The sequence continues at coordinate 56,757,378 of CM034360.1, read as the reverse complement.
ATTCAATGTATAATACAATCATGACAATGGACAGCAAAATTGCAATATAATAACAAAAAATTTTGGTTCGCATAAATTTAGGATACCAGTATGTCCTCATTTTATTCAAAATATTGATACGTAACAAAATTTCAGTAGTTTTGATACCTCCAGCTGACTTGTACAACAAAATTATTTGACCACATTACCAAAGCTGACCATATGTGAACTTTAAATTGTAAATCTATATACCAGCATAGAAAATCAGCCTTATTTTTAATGTCAGGATTCAATGTATAATACAATCATGACAATGGACAGCAAAATTGCAATATAATAACAACAAATTTTGGTTCGCATAAATTTAGGATACCAGCATGTCCTCATTTTATTCAAAATATTAATACGTAACAAAATTTCAGTAGTTTTGATACCTCCAGCTGACTTGTACAACAAAATTATTTGACCACATTACCAAAACTGACCATATGTGAACTTTAAATTGTAAATCTATATACCAGCATAGTAAATCAGCCTTATTTTTAATGTCAGGATTCAATGTATAATACAATTATGACAATGGACAGCAATATTGCAATATAATAACAACAAATTTTTGTTCACCTAAATTAAGGGTGCCAGCATGTCCTCTTTTTACTTAAAATACTGATACGTAACAAAATGTCAGTAGTTTTAATGCCTCCAGTTGACTTTTACAACAAAATTATTTGACCACATTACCAAAACTGACCATACGTGCACTTTAATTTGTAAATCTATATACCCGCATAGTAAATCAGCCATATTTTTTATGTCAGGATTCAATGTATAATACAATCATGACGATGGACAGCAATATTGCAATATAATAACAACAAATTTTTGTTCACCTAAATTAAGGGTGCCAGCATGTCCTCTTTTTACTTAAAATACTGATACGTAACAAAATTTCAGTAGTTTTAATGCCTCCAGTTGACTTTTACAACAAAATTATTTGACCGCATCCACCAAAACTTACCATATATGCACTTTAATTTGTAAATCTATATACCCGCATAGTAAATCAGCCATATTTTTTATGTCAGGATTCAATGTATAATACAATCATGACAATGGACAGCAATATTGCAATATAATAACAACAAATTATTGTTCGCATAAATTTAGGATACCAGCATGTCCTCATTTTATTCAAAATATTGATCATAACAAAATTTCAGTAGTTTTGATACCTCCAGTTGACTTGTACAACAAAATTATTTGACCGCATCCACCAAAACTGACCATTTGTGCACTTTAATTTGTAAATCTATATACCCGCATAGTTAATCAGCCATATTTTTTATGCCAGAATCAATGTATAATACAATCATGACAATGGACAGCAATATTGCAATATAATAACAAAAAATTTTGGTTCGCATAAATTTAGGATACCAGCATGTCCTCATTTTATTCAAAATATTAATACGTAACAAAATTTCAGTAGTTTTGATACCTCCAGCTGACTTGTACAACAAAATTATTTGACCACATTACCAAAACTGACCATATGTGAACTTTAAATTGTAAATCTATATACCAGCATAGTAAATCAGCCTTATTTTTAATGTCAGGATTCAATGTATAATACAATCATGACAATGGACAGCAATATTGCAATATAATAACAACAAATTTTTGTTCACCTAAATTAAGGGTGCCAGCATGTCCTCTTTTTACTTAAAATACTGATACGTAACAAAATGTCAGTAGTTTTAATGCCTCCAGTTGACTTTTACAACAACATTATTTGACCGCATCCACCAAAACTTACCATATATGCACTTTAATTTGTAAATCTATATACCCGCATAGTAAATCAGCCATATTTTTTATGTCAGGATTCAATGTATAATACAATCATGACAATGGACAGCAATATTGCAATATAATAACAACAAATTTTTGTTCACCTAAATTAAGGGTGCCAGCATGTCCTCTTTTTACTTAAAATACTGATACGTAACAAAATTTCAGTAGTTTTAATGCCTCCAGTTGACTTTTACAACAAAATTATTTGACCGCATCCACCAAAACTTACCATATATGCACTTTAATTTGTAAATCTATATACCCGCATAGTAAATCAGCCATATTTTTTATGTCAGGATTCAATGTATAATACAATCATGACAATGGACAGCAATATTGCAATATAATAACAACAAATTATTGTTCGCATAAATTTAGGATACCAGCATGTCCTCATTTTATTCAAAATATTGATCATAACAAAATTTCAGTAGTTTTGATACCTCCAGTTGACTTGTACAACAAAATTATTTGACCGCATCCACCAAAACTGACCATTTGTGCACTTTAATTTGTAAATCTATATACCCGCATAGTTAATCAGCCATATTTTTTATGCCAGAATCAATGTATAATACAATCATGACAATGGACAGCAATATTGCAATATAATAACAACAAATTTTTGTTCACATAAATTTAGGATACCAGCATGTCCTCATTTTATTCAAAATATTGATACGTAACAAAATTTCAGTAGTTTTGATACCTCCAGCTGACTTGTACAACAAAATTATTTGACCGCATTACCAAAACTGACCATATGTGCACTTTAATTTGTAAATCTATATACACCATGACGTACCCGCATAGTATTAATCAGCCATATTTTTTATGTCAGGAATCATTGTATAATATAATCATGACAATGGACAGCAATATTGCAATTTAATAACAACAAATTTTTGTTCGCATAAATTTAGGATACCAGCGTGTCCTCCTTTTATTCAAAATATTGATACGTCACAAAATTTCAGTAGTTTTAATACATCATGCTGACTTGGAAAACAAAACTATTTGACCAAAACTGATCATATGTGCACTTTTATTTGCAAATCTATATACCCGCATACCATTGTACCGAGTGCCTTAATGTCTTCTCCTGGCGCTCCTGTTCACATTTTAGTAGGACCGTAAATGTACACGTAATCAATAATATTGGAAAACCATTAATGCAAAAAATATTCTGAATAAATTGAGAATGTCAGAATTTCATCTCTTTATTTATAATAACAGTCACATCATATATAGGAGTTCATGATGGTGTACGTGTAAAACAAAACTATTATGCCACATCATCAAAGTACCAACACTGACATGTCTGAATTCATTTGTACTATTTACAATGATTTAATAAAAAAAAAGTATACGAGGTTCTCTTCTTGGAATCTATTATGTCGGTTGATTGATTTTGTTTATAGTTAAACGTCAAGAGGCAACTATTTCATTAAAGTGCGCATTGAGTATAATTTTAGGACGTCCCATATAAATATCGGCAATGACAAATCTCTCGATAAATCTGACGAATTTGACGAGATTGTTGATAGTTTTACCACATCGTATGCTTACGGACACTGTACAATTTCTGTTAGAATATTCTGCGAGAAATAGAATAGTAAATCCAATGCAAACAAGTTGAATATCAATGAAATATCCATGCAAGTATAAATTTATGCATAAAGTAAAATTTAGGAAGGGACAGGTAAACAACGGGGAACGAAGTAACGTAGACAATGTTGCCGATATCCCGTGATATAAGAATATTGTTCCGATGCGTTGGATAACCTTTCTATCCGCCTTCTAATAAAAAAAACCTCTGTGTGATCGTATAGCCATTTTTTATTTATATAAAAATACATGTATATCAAATAAAAGAGAGCATTTGTATAATATCTAGTAGAGTCTAGCGAGTAAATAATAAATAATATCTGTGGAAAAACAATGCGAATGTTGTTTACATATTTTAATGAAAGCTCAAGTCTGATATGAAAACTCTTATAACGATAATCTGTCATAAGCAGACCTGTCCTCAGGTCTGGTCAATATCAGACTTGTCCACAGGTCTGGTCAAAAGCAGACCTGTCCTCAGGTCTGGTCAGGAGCAGACCTGTCCACAGGTCTGGTCTGAGGCAGACCTGTCCTTAGGACTGGTCAAAAGCAGACTTGTCCACAGGTCTGGTCTGGGGCAGACCTGTCCTCAGGACTGGTCAAAAGCAGACTTGTCCACAGGTCTGGTCTGGAGCAGACTTGTCGATAGGTCTGCAGCAGTCCTAAAAAAGCAGACCGTAGGTCTGGTCCACCAGCGACGAAGTTAACTTGCTTGACTGCTTAAAAATTCTCAAGTTAACTTAGAAAGCAGTCAACAAGTTAACTCTAAGTTAACTTTTGTCAAGGTTAGGACCGCACCCGTCTGTAGGTCTGGTCTGGAACAGACTTGTCGATAGGTCTGCAGCAGTCATAAAAAAGCAGACCGTAGGTCTGGTCCACCAACGACGAAGTTAACTTGCTTGACTGCTTAAAACTTCCCAAGTTAACTTAGAAAGCAGTCAACAAGTTAACTCTAAGTTAACTTTTGTCAAGGTTAGGACCGCACCCATCTGTAGCTTAGATTTCACAAAAAAATTTAGTAGACGTTTAACATATTTATTGATGTTGTATAAGACTAGATGTGTCAAAGCGACACGAATGGTCCCGTCTCAAAAAGTTGAAAAATCTTCAATTTCAATACCACACAAACACGATGGTAGTCTCACAAAAAACTAAAAATCTGGAGGCTTATAGAAAAAAAGTCTGTATAACTGTGATTTTCAACAATTTTTAAAGTTGTAAATCCTTAACTTTGGCAAATATTAGCGGAGCGGAATGACATTGCAAATTGATCTGTAACTTATCATGAGTAACTCACATACCAAAAATCAGCCCAATATCTGAAAGAGTTTAGAAAAAAGTCCGTATAACTGTGATTTTTAATAATTATCAAAGTCCAAAGCCCTTTTTTCGGCAAAAATTAGTGGAGGGGAACGAGACTTAAACTTGATCTGTAACTCATCATGGTAAACTCGCATACTAAAAATCAGCCCAATATCCGAAGGCGTGTTGAAAAAAACTCCGTATAATGGTTTGTTGCGGATTGACGGAATGACGGAATAACGATGTTTTGGAATTTCGGACAGGGTAAAACTATATTGCACCGACGACTTCGTTGCGGGGCCAAAATAATATTTATAGCTACAACTACATAAAGTAGGAGTAAAAGTTTAACCTATTTATTGATGTTCGATAAATTGTATTAATTTCTATAAAATAATTTGTAATATTTCAAAATTGATATTTAGATTTGTTTTTAAATATATTTTCGTCTCTCTCATTAAGTCAATCAGGTTCAAGAGTTCGTCACCGGTTCATTCAAAATCTTTCTCTTTTTTTCCTTCTTTGTGTATCCCAATTTTGGTTTTTCTCAATGATTTGAAATATGACGTTTTCAAAATCATGCCCTGCTCTTAAAAAAATGTCTTGAGATTGGGCAGTTTCTCTTTTTTTGCATAAAATGACCGATGGTTAGAAAGTCAGATGTTATATCATGTTTCTGGTTCACCAACATATTGCAACTTGCAAGTTCAACACGTTAAAACATAAATACAATTTTGCGTTTTGCAGTTTGATGTTATAAATATGTTGTATGTTTTCAGTTTTAATCTAGCGTACTACAGTACATGATGTATAAGTTATGGAGATGTTATTTTTACAGATCAGCTAAATTATATATAGTAAAGGATCCAACAAACTAATGTAAGATACAGTCACAGAAAATAATTATATTTATAAGTACGTCTGAGCAAGTGACCATTCTTTAACAGATTTATCCACCGGATCACAAGCAGTGATGGTGATACATCGTTGTGTACTTTTGCATATACAACTCGTCGAAACATCAACCCAACAATATTAGATCTGTAAATATGCTTTCGCAAATTTTCTGTTCTCCCCTAGCCGGGATTTGAACCCATGCTACTGGGATATCGTGACACCCAATCGCCTGCTACCACCTTGGCTTCATGAAAATGAAGCTTTCGGTGGCTGAGTGTTACTTTCCACGTCAGTTTTAATCTAGCTTCGTAATACAGTACATGATATATAAGGCATGGAGATGTTATTTTTACAGATCAGCTAAATTATCTATAGTAAAGGATCCTACAAATAATGTAAGATACAGTCACAGAAAATAATTATATTAATAAGAACGTCTGAGCCAGTTACAACTCTACAACAGATTTATCCATCGGATCACCAGCAGTGATGGTTACACATGGCTGTGTACATTATGTATATACAACTCGTCTAAACCTCAACCCAACATTGTTGGTCTGTAAATTTGCTTTCGCAAATATTTTGTTCTCCCTCGCCAGGATTCGAACCCATGCTACTGATATATCGTGACACCCAATCTCCTGCACTGTAGCCGTCCCGCTAGACCACACGACCACATGGGCTTCCTAAAAATGAAGCTTTCAGTTGCCGGGTGTTACCTTTCCAAGTCACTAAAATATATATACATATTATTATAGAGTCTATAAGAATCTACCAACCAGTAAACTTAATAGGTATTGCATCATCAAAATTGACAATACTACACAAACAGGAAAAATTATTTGAGTCTAAAAGATTGTGTAACAATACCGATAAATAGATGGAAAACAAAACACTAAAAAGTGTTGAATATCATCCCTGACAAAGATGGAAAAACTGAACAGATGATATAAATTATACAATATTTGCAAATATTTCGGCTCAACAAATGGCCTTCTTCGCTGCAAAAGTTTGAACAATACTGATATATAATGTATAAGGTGTAAACATAGATCAGTAATAATACAGTCAAGTTTTGGTCGATTGATTTTAATCCAAAAATCCTGAATATAATAATATAAACACTAGACTGTAAATTTTATTATTTCTTTCTATTGATTCCGTCTGGATGGAGGACACCCAGTGTTTTTATCTAAAACTTCTCCCGATTCTCTCTATTATATATACGTTTTGAAGATAGTGCCTGTCTAAACCTATATATAAACTGTTTGGTTATAATAACTCAAGCGAACGGGACGTGTCATTATCCATGTTTAATAACACTTAACTCATTTGGAACAATCATACGCCGCATAATACTTTGTTTTGTTACCATTGTTTCATTATAACAAAGGTATCAACATGATCTATAGGTATTATTATTTGAACGTGATGATTCAGTATATGGGTTGATAAAGATTTGTACAGCTCATTACGATAAATAATTTATGAGGACTATAGAACGTGATAGAACATTTATTTAAAATGATATAACCGTAAAATTAAAGTTAGAATTTGTTTTGTTTAACGAGATCCAATAATTTTGTGATTAATATATATTCAATAAAAGGTTATTGTCCTGGAACTTCTTCAATAAACACTTAATGACAGAAAATTGATGATTGATATGCTAGTAGTTTGTCAATTTTCGTCAACATGGTCAAGCTTTCTCGTGCTTTTATAACCTATTTTCGACCATTAATATTGCCGCATTTACGACCAAAACATACTTTATGACTCTGAAATTGGCAATTAAGTCTTGATTGTTCATATGCATTTTTTTAAATTCTAAAGATCAATCTGTTTGGTCAAAACCTATGCAATGAAATTCGTCATTTTGTTTAATAACATGTCATTTAACTACTTTGCATAGGTCGTGCCGTATTTTTTTGCGATACCATCTTCATCCTTGCATCATTTGTTATGGGTTTGTCAAAAGCTTATAGCTTTCAATCAAATGAAATTTTTGGTTGCAATCTTTCATAAATCTTATTCATTTGATGTCATTTTCTGAATACAGAAGAGGGCATATTTACATTTTGCATACATATATTTTTTCTTTGGGATACTCATTGGTATTTCATGGGTTCAATCAAGAGTGGAATGTTTGTTTTTGGTTATTTTTATGGTGTTTTTACATTGATTGTAGCGAACTGTAACTGTCGAATTGAGTATTTAATTTTATATTTAACTAAAATTAACATTTGGAGATAAATGTAAGGGGACCATGGCTATACCCTTGAGAAAGAAGTCGAACACAATAATAATAATAAGGAATTTAGAGTTTGTCTTCATGCTAATTCTTCTGGAGCAACTGTCTCATTCCCGAATTGGAGAGAGATTCCGTCTTTAGTTTTCTTTGTTGTGTTTTGTTTTCTGTTGTTTGTCTCTTTTTCTGTTTTGCCTTGACATTGTCAGTTTGTTTTCGATTATTATTAGAAAGAATTATGCTAAGCCTTGTAATATGCTATCATGGTTAAAGAAATCAAGTTAAGATAAAATATGAAAATAAAGTAAAATAATAATAAAAACCCAACCGGAGTGAAATTTAATACGGAAAGTCCATATGAAATGGCAAAAATCAAAAGTTCAAACACATCTAATGAATGGGAAACAACTTTTATAATTCTAACTTAGTACGGAAAGTTAGTGCTTCATTTTCCTTTTTGAAAACAAGTTTGGTTCTTGGGAATCGTCTTCTTACTACAAAACAAACAATATATTCCTTACGTACTCCGACATCAAACTAGGGTAATCCCAGTTATCCCCCCATCAAAGTTTAAAGATAAAATTGAATATGTAAATATCATTTCTGTTTTTACAAACAGTTTTAATTACACGATTAACCACACAATTGTCTTTTTAGATGGAAAGCATTAATTTTTTTGATATTTTATCAATAACCTAAACAGATGATGTTCGACTATAAAACGATCCTGATCATAGAAGATACTCGATTAACGTGCGATAACACACTGTGGTTATTTTAAAAATGGTTGTCGTTTGTTGAGAAAAAAAGACGGACGAAAGATACCAGAGGGATAGTCAAACTCCTAAATCGAAAATAAACTGACAAAGCCATGGCTAAAAATGAAAAGGCCTAGTAGACAAACAATAGTACACATGACACAACATTAGTACACTAAAGATTAAACAACACAAACCCCACCAAAAACAAGGGGTAATCTCAGGTGCTCATGGAGGGTAGGCAGATCCTGATCCACATGTGACATCCGTTGTGTTGCCTATGAGATAACAAATCCGGTAAATAGTTTAATTCGGTAGGTCATTTATGAAAGGGTAGGGGATTGAAGTTACGACATAAGGAACATATCTTACATATTATTCACATATTTGTGAAACAGTTCTTCTAAAACGGTCAGCATGGTCAACTTGCGTCCGTAAAATTTACACCATTTGGAACTATTGATTTAATAGCTTCCCTGTGAGCAACAACCCTCTATCAAGAAAATCATGATAGGAAATGCAACCACGGGAATATCGTAGCAATGTGGAGATATATACACCGTATGCAGGTGCTGCTGGAATGTTGTTACTTAAAAATGGAAAGTTCACAATTGGAAAGCTGAAATCATTTCTTTTGTCGTAAAGTTTTGTTTTCAATCGACCCTCATCATGCTCATTATCAATTTCTAAATGTAAGTCAAGATATGATGTCGTTCATAAGTATTTTGCATTTCTCGTTTTGAATAAACATCATACCGTTGATTTTAAGTTTGAATGGCTTTACACTAGTAATTTTTGGGGCCCTTTATAGCTTACTGTTCGGTGTAAGAAAGGCTCTGACTGAAGACAATACGTTGACAGATAATGGTTTTTTTAAATAAATTTTGCATTGCACGGAATGTTGTCTCCTTGGCACTAATATCACGTCTTATGTTCATTAATCAAATATAAATATGTGTCATGATCAATCTTATAGTATTGAATATTTGAGTAACTTACAAAAAGGATCACATGATACCTTAAGACTACCCTTGTTCTCGCTTTAAATCAATACACATATACCTTTTCATGTGCATAATTTCGTAAATAAATGTTAATCATTTAGATATTGCAAAAATATGTAGTACATGTACATATAAATTTGAAATGTAAAACCTTTCGAGTTTAATTGAATTGTGGATAAACATAACATGTTTGTAATTAAGTGAGACATATGAATAAGTGGATGTTATGAGTTCTTCGGATTTAGTTTTGATTATAGCTATAAAAAAAAACATCTCTTTAACGATAACAGACCACATAATTCAAAAGAGTTATAATACTCATTTGGGAATTGGAAAAAATGTTTGAATACAGTTATCTTATCAATGAATTTCAATATTTAGATATTCCTATTTTCAATGACTGACTACTCGTTGGATTAAAGGTAGGCCAGTAGTAGGATATAAACTTTTGATACCAAAATGCATAATCATTACACGTGTTTCTGTAATAACCGTTATCAGATTTAATTAGCTTTAAATCAATCTTTTTGGCAGACAGACATATGATATCTTTAGAATAGAGTTAAAAGAATCAATCAACATATTTAAACCGAATGTATATAAAGATAAATATGTTTATATCATTTGGTGAATAATAACATCATTAACATGAGTCTCCTTTGTTATTAAAGCATTATATAGACACAAATTTTGTGACTTAATCACTAACATGCATTATGGCTTATAACTTTTCAAACAGATGCATTATTATCGCTTAAATCTTTGCATTACTCGTCTTTGTTTTTCGACATGCATTATCCAGTAATCTTTTCTTAAAGATTTGGCAAATAGCCTCTTGATCATTTCAATAATAGGGTTGATCAGTTAGATGACCCATGTACAAACTTGTTAATGAACGTCACGACAATAGTGTTTTCAGCTATTATGATCAGAACTTAAACCAACATATTCATGATATTGTCTTAGTTGGTATAAAGTAACGGGTGTCAAATCATAAAAATATTTAAACTTGGCCATTTGTAGGATACCTTGTATAAAGGTTCAAGTGGACATTTTTTCTCATTTGACGTATGTTGTTCATCGTCCTATACCGCCTTCAATATAGTCGTTGTCCATCGTATTCGTCAGTAATATTTACAAAAAAATCAACTTTGAAACAACAAGTCAATTTTTGTCACAAACTTTTCCACAATCATAATTATTACCATGAACTGAATCTATTTTAAAAGAGTAAAATCTATTTTATTCCTTTTTATAACCTTTTTTAATGTTTACAATAAATTGAATGCAGATTTCATAAGAAACACACATTTTTTACAATATTCCATGTTTTTATTCTAATAATTGATAAAATTTACATTCATGTTCGGGAAATTTCCCAAAATATATGAAAGTTTTAAAATATTTGTAGTAAATTTGTATGTGACAGCTATTTAATAAACGGACTACTGGCGCTGAAAAACAGACAATTACAAATTGTAGAAAGAATATAGAATATTTATTACTAATAATACAGCAAGTATATGTACAAAATATGTATGTGTGGATATTTAATAGGCCGCAGATAAAATGTTTAACCAGTTCCAGGGAGACAAACAAACCGATAGCCAAAGGATTGAAAAGAGCATATCGGTGACTCTATGATAACATAAGTGTCAAAACATCCCTCCTACGTGCAAGAGTGGACTGGACGGAGAACCCCCCTTTGTTTACACAGACCTCTGAAAACAACAGTCTCTCCGAATTTTTAAATGCAAACAACCTGAATTACGTGTACTGCGGAGATGACACCTCCCTTCTGATACCAGAAGTGGAGGGGATTCCTCTTGATGACAAGAGTGAACCCTAGGAAATTATTTGATACCCTCCACTAAAGACCCGGTAGGGTAGAGATATGTGCCAGAGGGGACAGTTCCAAGTCCATTTATTGTCTCCCTGAACCGCCAAATGAATGGGGGTCTTAAAAATCCCCATTCACCGCCAAACATTCTCTGCGCTCAATAATCTGGTGGGAAAACCTTAGCAACTCCGAGTACGAAAGTTTCAATGGCAGCCTGAATGTTATTTAGGAAAATGCCAATATCGACTTGTGACAGCTGGCAGCCGTCATGTCTAAATAAATTGTGTTCAGAGGCTTTGATAGCTGGATACCTCGAAATATATTGGCCTTCGGTCTTTATAAATGATCTTACGGCACAATTGACTCTTTTTCTAGCTATTTCCACTAACTTTGGCCTTAATGTTCCATGCCAATAGGGCCTTGGTAAAATGTCTGACCAAATAATCCTGATGTCGGGTGCAAAAACCTTTATTCTCAAAATTGAACATTTGATGTTCTCTATTAGCTCTTTTGATTTCATAAAAACTAAATCATTGGCACCTAGACATGCTAGATGTATGAATATATAATTAGGGGCTGGCCACTTTTTAATTTCACTTTCAAAAGATGAATCCAGATCTTTCCATTTCATTCCTGGTTTAGTTATCCATTTAACTTGTACTCCAAGCCTATCCAAATTAAGGTTTATCCCACCAGATCATCTAGCAGCTGTTATGCCAGCCCAATGGGGAATAGAAAATCCCATTATCCAAACGGTTGACTGCAGCTCATGACCTACACATCGAAAACTATTTAAGGAGTTTGTTATAATGCTTTTTACTTCTGTTCTATATGTACATATAAAGAAATTGAAAATTTTGAAATTATTTTCACCAAGGAATCCTGATGTAACGCTCAAATGCACCTGACGACCAGCTTCCCCATTAATACCGTCATTAATACCACGTTTGCTCGCTTCTGTGGCGGCTCCAATTCTAAATGAATGCGATTTCAAAAGGTTAGGGTTTGGAATGTTACAAAAATTAACTGACTTTCTTAGCATAGCTGACAGTTGATAACGGGTAAGCGGTGACCCGTCAAAATGCATAAATAAATGATAACAGCCTGAAACCGCAGGACGTGCAGCTAAATATTTCTTCAAGGTTAACACAGGGCAAATGCTCGCGTTATCTCTGTATTTATTTATTACAATGAACGTTGAATAACCTCTCTGATCCGTTTTACTTTTTTTAATGTTAATTTTTAATTGACAATATGACACGACCACATCCGACAATTGCAGTGCCTCGGTACTAGAATCAGATTTATTTTTTGTCGTAAATTCACTTACACGTAACATAGCAAAAAATGCCAAAATAAATGAAGATTTAAATAATAAAGATTCATAAGTAGATGAACAAATACTAGGGAGAGCGTCTGTAATCTGTCGTAATAGTGGTAATGTTACCGGGGCCCTATTGTCTCTCTGTGGGTGATTTCTGTGTAAACCTTCAAGCATTTTTGATACCACAAAATTCTTAGTAGTATCCTCTAAATTACGTTCCTTGTGAGAAAAAGAAATGCCACTTATATATAATCGAACTGTAGCTGGAGAAAAATGCTTCAAGGATAAATAAGCGATGAATTGTACTAACTGTTCTACAGGAACTGGCCATACTTTATCCAGTGTATTTAGAAGTTGGAATGAATCAAAAACAGATCTCGCTCTTGAATAACTTTTCCATGTATTTCCGGCTAACGAATCGGAAAAAAGTCTAGCTGATTCCTCTGTTATAGAATCCATACTTGGTTCGGAATTGGAGTTGGTGTCAGAGATGCATTTGGTGCTAGGATCCGGAAACGGGACCACTGGCAACGAGAAATAGCATCAGCTATAATATTAACCTTACCTGGGACGTGATCTGCTTTAATTAATATGTTATGATGTAATGTTTCTAAAACTAAACGTCTAACTAATATCATGACATCTGATGATTTCGATGATTTCTTATTAATAATGTACACTGCTCCTTCGTTGTCAATATGAAACAACACCTTTTTATTTCTAAGTTCAGACCCCCACAGAATGATCGCTACCATGACTGGAAATAGTTCTAAAAAATGTAATGTTAGACAATAAACCGCGCTTATGCCACGTTCTCGGCCATAACCCGTGAGCCCATCTACCCTTAAAATATATGCCGAAACCAAGTGTGGACCCCCCGGCACCAATCTAATTAAAAACCGATCTCTCATCGCTCCTGTTTCTGATATGTCGCGTGGGAGATCTAACGAAACCCTCTTTGAGGTCACATGTGAGTGACCTCGTAGGTGTGTCTTTTTCGACCAATGAAATTGAGCTTCCACGATCTTGGAAGTTTAACGTAAGGCAAAGGGATGTAACTCATTTTATTTACGACGAAATCGTCAGTCAAAATAATTCATAAACTTTTTTGATTGGCTTATTAATAGGTCGTCAACTCATTTGCATATCTTTACAAATTCATAACTTTTAGTTCACTCACATGTGACCTCAAAGCCGGTTTCGTTAGATCTCCCACGCGACATATCAGAAACAGGAGCGATGAGAGATCGGTTTTTAATTAGATTGCCCCGGCACTGTCTGTGTAAAATTCGAGCGCCTCGTTGGAGGTCCATAATCTATCTGGCATAAGAGTAAGACCGTTAAAATTTTTCAAAAATGATTTCCACATCAAAAAATCAGCTTTTATGTTCGAAGTTATTCTTATTCTGTAATGTGGTTTATTCAAACCAATCGTTGAATCAATCAATCTTCTGCAAAAAGCTCTCCCCGGCGCGACAACACGACATGCAAAGTTTAATGAACCCAAAAGGGGTTGCATTTCTCTTAGCGTGACCTTCTTGCATTTTAAAACAAAGGAAATTTTTTGAAGCAATTCATCAAGCTTATCTGAAGTTAAGCGGAGAGTCATGTCGGAAGTGTCAATTTCTACACCCAAGAATGTAAGCCGAGTCGTGGGAGAGATTGTTTTCTCTTCCGCTAAAGGAATTCCCAGATCATTGCAAATAACCTTGAAAGTATGAAGCAGATCATCACATTGACAAGTTCCGCCCCTTCCCAAAAATAGAAAGTCGTCAAGATAGTGTACAATGGCGCCCTCAGATTGTCTTACAGAAACCGCCCAGTGTAGAAATGACGCAAACTTGTCAAATAAAGCACAGCTAATTGAGGCTCCAAAAGGGAGGGTTTTATCAAAATAAAATTCTTGATTAATTTTGAAACCAAGGAGATCAAAATCAATCGGCGAGATAGGGGGTAATCTAAATGCTGAGCGGACATCGGACTTGCTGGCTAATGTTTTATTTCCGTATAATTTTATAACATCGACAGCGTCATCAATATTTGAGTAGACAACTGAACATTTCTTTAGATCAATAAAATCATTGACGGATAAATTTTCGGGATAAGATAAGTGGTGAATAACTCTAAACTGACCATCCTTTCCCTTTGGAACTAATCCCAATGGCGAGATTCGTAAAGTAGAAATACGCCTCAACTTAAAGGGACCAGCAACACGCCTTGCATCTATTTCTTTTTTAATTTTTTGAAGAAGTATATCTGGTCTCTCAATAGCACTTTTTAAGTTTTTGGAATCTGTATGTAAACGAGGTCCTGAGTAATGTAAAGAAAACCCAAATTTGAAACCGGACAATAAATACGAGGCATTTTCTAAAAGGGGATAATCATGTAAATATATTTCTAAATTTTCAACCTTAACTGGGGAAAAAACAAGTGAAAATGTGTCTCTCTGTTTTGCCATTTTAATGTCTCTTACAAAAATAAGCTGGGTGTTGACCTCCGCATGCTGAGCATCCATGTTTGAATCTGCAGGGGTTAAAACTACCCCGTTTCCCTTTTGTGTTGTATGCATTAGGTTCTAGGTGGCTGAACATTTTGTTGGCCTGATGACCGACGAAAGGAATGAAGAGGCTCACTTTGAAAACTGAAACCTACTTTACTTTCATTACTTTGACCTTGATCTCTCATAGCTGTTGTTATATAAAATGACCATAAGTCTTGGTTTATGACAGCCCAAGATGACTGAGGTCTTTGTGCTTTGCGGAGTCTGAATTGTTCATCGTATGTTCCCCAACCGTGTGATTTATTTGCTGCAAAACGAATATCTCTCATGTACTTTAGCAATTCTTGAGCCAAAGAACTCTGTTTCTCTAGCAAAATACTCATATAAATCATGAAAGCGTTTGTCCATGTGTGTATATTTGGTATAGCGCGATATGGTAAAGATTCAATCCGCATGTGACCCCCTTTTACAACTAAATCACCTTCATGGTCAGGAAAATTTGCCAGTTCTCTAGGAGATTTAATCAACAAATTTAGGTCGATAAATTCATGTTTCCAAATATTATCTTTTAGTTTAATGGGTACATAACACCCGATTTGAACAAACAAACTTTCCTCAAGACAGGGAAGGCTTTGTGAAAACTGAATGTTTTCGTTAAATATGTTAGATTCTGTACCAGTTGACGTTTGGGAGGTCCCGGGGTCACTACTGAAATCTATAACCGACTCACCAGATGATCTTGGATTAACTACACTAGCTATAGGTTGTTCCTTCTCCTTACATGCCTTAGGGTCGGCCATTCTTCGTCGTTTGACCCCCTGCCCTCTAGCTGGAGTCTCTTTCTTTGAATTCCCTCTTGGCATGGTAGATTAGAAAAACTGGTCAGCAAATGAAAAACTAGGATGGCACTAAATCTAGAAACTGGCAGCAAACAAACAGCTAGGATGGTTCGTAATTAAGACAATGAACGTCACACTTTTATATACGGCTAATGTTTCTTCGTTATAAAAACTCTTAAGTCAACAAAATGTTTGTTTGCGATGATACTCCGGAAATAAAAACTACACAGGTGGAAATTGCATAAAAACTAAGAATATAGACTAAGTAAAAATGATGTTTTGTTATAACAAAATGTTTGTATAAAGCTAAACAGATGCTATGTGAGAAAGTTATAACGTGCTTTACACTCTTAAGAACAATATGCACGTGATAGTAATCATTCTTAACAAGAGGCGTTCTCAAATTGTAAGACAGTGTAAGCTGACACCTTTGATTTATAATACAAACACGTGTACATAATCCAAAGACAACATACGCCAGTAGCCTAATTAAATTCAATTATCTGATAAACAATAATTGCTATTATTCGGGAAATTTCCCTCAATCATTTTCAACATTATTATTTATAACATATATGTTGGCAGAGCATTTTAACAAACAGATCTGAAACATATTTCGGGAAATATCCCGACAGAAATAAACTAAGTACAAAATGTATAACAAAGATGTCTTCAAATATTTGGGGATTTATCCCGAATAATCAAATGTATATGCTAGACTTCATGCTAATAATTTCATTTCATATTTCGGGAAAAATCCCGAAAATATAAATCTAATATCAGGCACACACTTGTTAATACATAGAAAAATTCCGAAATAAAAACCACAAACAAAAATTATGTATTTTGATTTCTAAAGCATATTGGGAAAAATTCTGATAAAACAAAATCTTTAAGATTTTACAACACAGAATTTTGATACATTTAAAAAAGTTTTTACATAAATTTGTTTCCATCATTTGTTAAAATTTTGATTAATTAAAGATACGTTTCTAACTAAAAAAAATATGTATTTTGTTTATAACCATACTTTTCATTACTTTTCCGAAAAAAAATAATATTATCTTAGAAATATTAAGGTTGCTCTCTACTGCATCCCCTTTGTCATGCTTCAGTAATTCCCTAAATATTATTTCAACCATATTTGTCACACAAAATGGGGGCCTAGGACTCCTCTAAGTCCTATTTATAAGTGGTCGATTTTAAACTGGCCTAAGCATAAACTTAAACATGTAAACTGCAAAAGATTGTAAGTTATAAAACCATGATTTAGGGTTTAGGATTATTGAAATCCCCAAGCACATATATTGTCCAAAAGCTTATTCAAACGCATATAAAGTATCCCTGACCTATTTTTTTAATTTTTTATTTTATTTTAAACATATTTTATTCATTAAGATATGAAAAGGATTGAGCAACAGGCACAGCCTATAAGAGCTCTCTCCATATTACATGTACAAGGTATAATTCAATTACAACAACTGTATTTAAAATAATGCAATATAGTGGAACATGCATGCTACTTGTGAGCACACACGAACAAATATATGTTAACAGTGTTACTTATTAAATGCAAAGTATATTTAAATATAAAGGCAATTAATCATCAGTTATTTAAAGTACCTTGAAACATGCAAATATCCATTATAAGTCATTAGAAATATATTTATGGCTTGAAAGAGACACCAAGCTTGCTTAGTGGAATAAATGAATTAATGTTGGAGTGTAGAAAAAAATAAAAAAATAAAAAAATAAAACTAGATGAAACAAAAATTAAGTAAGTTTCAAACAAAACGATGAGTGTGACTGATATATTTCTGAACAGATTTTAAAATAGCAATATTCATATCATATGAAAACTATTTATCCCCAAAATAAGTAATTCAATATTTATGTCAACATTATCAACAATGGAGTTGATGGAATCAGGAAGGATCTGTCTCACATCATTATACTTAGGGCAAATAAAAAAGAAATGTTGGTTATCCTCAACAGGACGGTTACAGTTTGTGCAAAAAGTATTCTCGGATAAGAACTGATTAAACAAATGAGAATTAAGGTTGCTAGCATTATTTCTGAGTTGACAATGACTTAGTTATAATAAGTTTCCTTATCCCATAGTTAAAAGGTTTACATATATCATCAGTCCTATAAAACTTATCCAGTCCACTTCTAAATATACCCAAACTTGGGGATTTTTTTAAACTCAAAGGAAGACTATTCTAAAGTCTTATAGTGGAAGGAATGAAACTATTAAAATAAGAGCTAGTTCTAGCAAGAGGCGGGTGCAAAGTGTTATTTTCATTCCTCAAAGTATAAGGGGTTTGTCTGGGAAGATATGGCTGGACTAACTCATATAAGTATGCAGGTGTCATCCCATTTACTATTTTGTAGAATAGTATAAGCTTATGTCTATTACGTCTATTCTCCAGAGTTTCTTAACCTAATTCAATATAAAGTTTTTGTCTGGAGGAATTACGTCATAATCCTGTAATAATTCTAGCAGCTTCTATCTGAATATTTTCAAGAAGCTCAGTCTTATGCTGGGAGCAATTGCCCCAAATAACATCACCATATTCTAATATAGGTCTAATAAAAGCATAATAGATACGTATAAGTGAACTCCTATCTAATAAGTGTTTGACTTGACGAAGCACAGAAAGACGAGAGCATGCTTTTTTATAAATAATATCAATATGCGTGTGCCATGAAGCTGATGACTGAAATGTTATCCCAAGATGACAGTGAATATTTATTTTCTCAACCTCTTCGCCATTTATCAAAAAAAAAACAGGTGGATGCTCCCTTTCCCTTCTAGTAAATACAATATTTTTAGTTTGTTTTCCTAGAATTAAATTGAACAGCCCCCAATTTATGATAACATCCAAGTCATCAGTCAAAGAAGCAGCCGCTACAGCATGATCATCATCTACTATGACAAATAAAGAGGTGTCATCTGCAAAAAGTCTAATATCATTAGCAATGTCATTTACTATATCATTTATATAAATAAGAAACAGAAAGGGTCCCAAAACTGATCCCGGGAGACACCTGCATGTATACTTCTTAGAGTTGACGAAAAGCCTTCTGAAACTACCTTTTGTTGACGATCCGATAGATAACTTTCTATCCAAGATAAGAGCTGGTCATTTAAGCAAGATTGTTTAAGTTTAAAAGTCCTTTATGCCAAACTTTATCGAAAGCTCTAGATACATCACAAAATACAAACCTTACATCCCTACCACTATCCATATTACTGATAATTTTATGATATATTTCGATTAACTGATTAACAGTAGAATCTTCTGGTTGGAATCCAGATTGAAACTTTGACAAAAGGTTATTACTCCTCATGTAATTATACAAATGTTTAAATAAAACTTTTTCCATAATCTTACAAACAATGCTAGTAACAGATATTGGACGATAGTTTAGAGCTGAATGTGGACTACCTTTCCCTTTAAAAATAGGATTAACATGTGCAATTTTTCATAACAGTAGAACCTGTTTAACTGATAGAGACATATTAAATAACTTAGTTAATGGTTTAGAAATAAAGCTAGCAACCTCTTTTAAAATTCTAGGACTGATACCATCAGGTCCAGCTGGTTTATTAACATTCAAATTTTTTAACTGGTCTAAAATTTCTTTCTCAGTGACTAATTTGTTTAAATGACATGGAAGAGGCTCATTATTATCAGGAATTTCTGGTTCTATATCAATATTAGCTTTATCAGCAAAATGATTGTTCAGGATCTCTGATTTGTCCAATGGATGAAATAAAAATCTGGCCATCATGTTCCAAAAAAGGGGGGAATCTCTGTTTTTAGTAAAATTTGATACAGACTTGGCAATGCGCCACCATTTACCAGGAGGAATATTTTTGTCAATAAGTTGTGATGTCAGTTTGCACTTATAATCATCTTTTGCCTTTCTAACTAAACTGATAATTTCATTACGAATTTCTTTAAAAAATTTCCAGTGATCTGGATTATTTGAAGTTTTCGCTTTGTGGTGAATTCTATTACGATGTCTTATCTTGTGTCTTATCAAGTTGTTCATAAATGGTTTATCATTTGCTCTAACTGTAATAGTTTTAGTAGTTATATATATATTGACAGTACTTTCGAATGTTTTGACAAAGTTCATATAAACATCATTTATATTATTTGAATTAAAAACAACATGATCCCAGTCAGTATCATTCAACTGTTTTTTTAAGACATTCATAATCTGCACGTTTAAAATCTCGAATTTGTCTTTTAAACGAGTGTTGTTTAAAAGTTTTAAATGAAATTTCGACTGAAACAGAAGAATGAGAACTGCATATCGGTGTAAGTACAGTTACTGATTTAATTAAGTTTTTGCGATTAGTCTCACATAAATCAATACAAGTTCCAGTTTGGGTTGTAAATTAAAGTTGGTAGACTCCCAAACAACATTTTCCCAGTTTAATCGGTTAAGTAACTTTTTAAAAGAGTTACTAGAGTTTGACATCATATCACAATTGAAATCACCACAAAGGAAAATTGGCAAATTACAATCAAGTGCTTTATGTACTGATTCACTAAATAAGTCCCATATATTAGAATTTGAGTTTGGAGGACGGTATAAAACACCAACTAAATTTTTTTCATTACTACAATTCCTCACTTCAACCCAAAGTAATTCAAGATTGCTTACAGATATGTCATTCCGTATAATAAAATGTAAGTTATGTTTTATATAAATGGTCACACCTCCACCATGTCTATTTCTATCTAACCTAATAGGTTTATGAAACCCATTTAATTTAATTTGGTCATCAGTAATTGACTTGTCAAGATGAGATTCTGATATACAAATAATGTCATACTCGTGAAGTTCATTGTTAATGAGATCTAACTTGGGAAGTAAACTACACACATTATTGTGTACTTTTTTCAAATTATTTTTGTTACTCTGATCTGGACCTGGAATTTGCTCAATTCCAGCAACCAGTAATAAAAACTGTATTATACTACTGAGGATAAAAACATTTTTTATGATTATAGGGAGGTTTATATTATGAATAATAGTATAGTTTACAAATTTACAGGTTAATGTTAAAAACATTGATTAGTCAAAACTATCAAAACTTATAATGAATATAGTGAAACATAAGCACTTGATGTACACTTTGGACATATCTTTAAAACCGAAAGCTGACGTATACATTAATTAACAGGACACTCAAACATAGACGAGATAAAGTACAAAACAAAACATACATGTACAGAACATATAAACAAAAAGGAAACATTGATAAATAACAGATGTTGATGATATCAGATATCACTCATCTTGTGATACTGTAATACTATTGAAAAAATTAGAAAGGTCTGTGTTCATGCAATAATCTGTGTTTTTGAATTAAAAAGATGTATGGCAGTAATTATAATGTGAAATGTAGAAAACAAAACAAAAGCGAAATATATAAATAAGCAAAAGTAGGATAACACTTGGCCTGAATTTCAGACAAAAATTGAATTAAGCGCAGTAAAATTGACTAGACTAATCTATAGAATATGCTTGACAGAAGTTTATAAGCTTGACTTAATTTTCAATTTACGAGTGCAGACAGAAGTGAGAAACACAATTTGTCAAATGATTAGGATTATCTATGTTTTAGATTATGATAATATTGTATATTGAGGAATATTGATGTATGTGACATCCTTCACTATTGCAACCATTATCCAGTTGCTTGAGTGTAAATCTCATGTGTAAAACAAAGTTAACTCTGAAAGTAAATAATTAAATTTGTATGTTAACAGCTACCCGGAAATATGAGTATTTTCAAAATTAAACCAAATACGTAGGAAACGTATATTTTCCGGAAAATAGTTACAAATTGAAAATAGTTGATTGGTATGAGAGACAAAGAGACAAATATCATCCCAAGGTTCGAGTTTGTGTTGTAGACAACAAAATAATTATAGATGAACAGGAATTATATAAAAATACATATGGTACTTGACAATATCAAACAAATATGAAAAGCATGTTCAAGTGATTTTATACACACATTTTATTTTTTCAGTTTTTTGTTTATGCCGTCAAATATTTCAAAACGATGTCTAGTTCCTTCCTCGTCTGATCCATATACATGACCATTAAAATACCATGAACTGATAATATTGTTATGTTGGTACAATCTATTTAGGAGACCCTGGTTGAGTTTTGTTATATCATCACCAATTGCACAATTTTTTTTTGTCACAGAAAACATTGAAGAAACTATCTTTAAATCCAAATTATCTCCCTTTAGTGCCATTTTTTGGTATTAAAATTGAAATATCTTTTTTTAACTCATCGGTGACCTATATTTTTTTATTGTTGTCGAATAAGTTGTACATAATCTAAATAATTGTAAAATTTAAGCGATTTCTGTAATTAAGTTCCTTTTTTTATTTCGATATTACCGCTTTTTCTCCAATTAGTTCAACAAACAAAAAAAGGACATTAACAAAAATGTATGCTTCTGTCGATGACATATTGTGAGCGTAAATGAACGGTGACCCCATTTTTTTATTTCATTTATCTATTAAGTATAAGATAAAGTTCATTTATAGAAAAATATAGCGAAATCCTATATTGAATAAAAAAAAATTGAATTAGACCCGCGAGGCCACTTAATGATGACAAATCTTTTATAAATGTCCGGATTCCAAAAACTTAACTTCGTACTTTATTTGGCTTTTTTGACTTTTTTGGATTCGAGCGTCACTGATGAGTCTTTTGTAGACGAAACGCGCGTCTGGCGTATTTATAAAATGTAGTCCTGGTATCTATAATGAGTTTATTTATCTACTGACGCTCAATTTAAATCAAGAATATATCGTATATTTAAGTGGAAAATTTTAAAATCTGTTACAATAGTCATAGTGCGTATAGTCAGTCTCTCGATGTTTACCGAAATACTAAACAAGGCTTCATATTTCTTTTGCCTTTTTCGATTGCGTTAAGACAAAATGTACAGTTTCCGACTCAAAAATCATTCACAAGTTAACAAAACGCGATATTTCCCAAGTATATAATACACGTGATGATTTTTATCTCAGAGGTAACAAACATCAGTTATATCATTAAACATGTTTTTGGTCAGCTCCTTTGCTTTTCAAAACATCAATTGTTTCTCCGTGGTCAGTTTTATTAGCATAAGAGAGCGGCGTTTTGTCATTTGGTTTGCTCAAATTTACACATGATTGTTTTTCAGTTAACTATCGAACGATTTCAATTTTACCCATAAAACAAGCCATGTGAAGTGGAGAAGAACCAGCAACAATATCAAATAAGTAATTTAGTAACATGTCTTTCTTTATACTTTTAATATGTTCCTTTGTTTTGTAGGACCCAAAAGACCTCACAATGTTCACCCATGATTTCTTAACTCTGTGCAAAGCCTTTGGCGTTCCTTCAAGTTCTTTCTGTATAACTTCTTTACTGTATATGCACTTGTCCACAGAAGCGTCGTTATGCAATAGAATTTTTGTGATATCTTTTAATCCCATACACTAGTAGCACGATTTCAGTCTGAAACGGTCATGTTGGTCTGATCGTATCTTAATTGACTGGATTTACCGCTAGAGCAAAACGTCAAGACTTGTCAGATCGTTATGTCTCCGTTCGGATCGATAGTCTCATTAGTTAAATTAGTCCGTTAAGGCATGTCAAGATATTTAAGACTGTATCTTCTAGCGAGCTGTTTAGATCCGTTAAGACCGTGTCAGACCAAAACAGACCATGGATACAAACTGACGTCAAGATGTTGTCAGACCGTGTCCAGTCGTGTTCAGATTTTAATAATTTGGACACAAAACGAGTTAAACTTTCCCATTATTTATCAGGGGTTGCTCCCCTTTCAAGAATAAAATAAATCTGTGAAAGAAGACGATTTTTTCAACTGAAAGTCTACCACGTCCCCTTAATCATGTTATTTAAATAAAACAAATATTCGATTTGAATTCTAACTTCTTCCTATTTAATTATTTAACATTGTTTTATAATTATATAAATAAAAAAAGTAGCTCATACTGTCAAGTAAGTCATACTGCTGCACAAATCGCCGCGAATTGACTAAAAAAAAATCAACAGATTGCCGAAATAATATTTATTTATTGAATATAAGCACCTGAACCTTTATATTTAATGGTTTACAAGTGAATGCAATACGTTTTATAAGCAATTACAGACTGCCGTACGTGGTGAGGAATTTGTCATTCATTTTTACACCCTTATTTAATAATAACGGATGTCGGCCGTGAACACTTGAAAACGTGATCTTAATATGTTAAATTAAATTTAAGATGTAACTATTTTTAAATATTGTAAATGAATGCATTATCATTTATCTTTTTATGTTACCTATATAAATTGCATTTGAGTAAATTTGAGGCAGGGAAAAAAATATATATATAACTCTGTCTTTTATCGTTTTCCGTTTATTGTCATGACATTGTCCGTTTATGTTTGCCAGACTCATGCGTTTGACTTTCCAACTTTATTTTTTAATGTGTCTATAATTCGAGAGCCTTTTGTAAAAAAAAAATTACATACCAGAAGCCTTCGTTAAAAAATAATTGAATATTATAGCAGAAAAAGGCTTATAAATTCATTCAAATTTATATTTGAAATAGGATAAATAATCAAGAAAATGTTTATACGTCAGACACTACCTAAAGTACATTTAAAGACCAGGTTACATATATATTACATGCATACAGCATAATAAAGCTGGTTTAATTTGGATGACTATCCATTAGGGACATTTTTCGACGATAATTAATCAAATCTGACAAGTTTTATTAAAAACGGAAAATAATTCTTCGCCCGTAATTTCCCGGATTATTCTCTAATCGTCTGCATCTAAGCTAAAACAATTTCGAAAGACAATAAATAAAAGACAATAAAAGATATAATTGTTCTCTGGTGTCTATTCATGTTTTATATTATGTAATATATGTTGTTAATTTTGCCATAGCATGTCTATGCTTCTGCAATAAAGATTCATTCATTCATTCAATAAATAATAAAAGACAAAAGAATACACATTGATTTTCCTTTAAAGTTAAAGCCAGGGAGTTCTACAACAAGGTTCAAGAATGCTCAAGCGTTGCAAAAATGGATATATATATTTATTTCAAGATGATCTTAATGCGTAGTTATTTTACGATTGAACACTCGGAAAATAGTTCTGATAAATATTTGTAAGTGGTAAATTATTCATACACTTATTTCTTAAATTCCTACCCGATGTATCCGGACCTGTTGATTATTATTATAAAAGTATGGATCTTAGTTCTTCATTGGTCAACATTAAAAAGTTATTTTGTACCCTGTGTTGTTAACGTTTGATTTTGTCTGGTTATTTGTGGCCCTTCCCTTTACTGAATTTATCTCCAAGTTCGGTATTTTGTTATACTTTTAAAAACATTATGACTTAAAAAAAGAGGGACGAAAGATACCAAGTTCGGTATTTTGTTATACTTTTTCAAAAATTATGACTTAAAAAAAGAGGGACGAAAGATACCAAAGGGACAGTAAAAAAAAATCCTTTCTCTTTTTTATTGTTACGACACAAAAAAACAGGCTTCAATGCCTTTTGCTGTTACATATTAAGAAAACATTTTTGCAGATCGGATTTGATTCAATATTTTCCCCTTCAAAACAGTAAAATTTTAAAATTTTAAATAGCTCGACAAGCCTCGCGTTCTAAAACTCTGTCTCGGGTGGAGAAATTGCAAATAATGTTGATGTAGTGATATAATCTAAGTTTCTCTTATTATTAACCGATTTATAATTTCCCGGATTATTCTCTAATCATCAAGTTGTGGTCGGTTTGATATGCAGACAAACTTAATCCTTCTGGTTATGATCTTCAATAAATATATCAATGATGTTTCTCCTGTAGATTTGTGTATCTTGTAATATCTTGTTTAATGCAATAGAATAGAGCAAACATTCTAGCAAAGTTATAATCTACTGTAAATCTGAAAAATATCAGAGCATTCTCCTGACGGAAGTTTTTATAGAAGTTGTTTGGTTTTGAAGGTGTTAAATTGAAAGCATTTATGAACGAATAGAAAGTTTAATAGAATTAATGATAAACAGTTTTAATTAAAACAGTTTTTTCTCTGTTTTGTGCTGGCATTAGGGAGTGACTTTTGTTAAATCTTTATTAAATAAGATTTTCAAGTGTATGTGTACAACAAAGATGTTAATTTTAATGTGCTTAAATCTACTATTTGACAAAATATCACCATAGGAGCATCAATCCTAAACAATGTTAACACTATTTTACTAAGAAAAAAATACAAATTTCGACAGGCACATTATCAACTCATTCAACGAAATTCAAATCGCCACATTTGTTTGAGATTTAGCATCTGTGTAATCATGTACGTTCGTTATAGATTCGCTGATAATTAAGTCATTCTCATTGTTGGCAAGTACAATCAAAGAACTCAAGTTACTTTGGCTGTTTGCGCTATTACCTAAATATTTTACATCACTTTTCACAACCCAGTCTAGTTCGTTTGCTTTCTGTGTATTACAGCAATCATCTATAACGCCTTTGCATTTGTCTTCAAATTTTTTGGAGTTTTCAAAGTTGTTTTCAAAACCTGCCAAGCTTTCGTTTATTTCAGCTTTTGCAGTTACTGACAATGGATCATTAAAAACAACGATCGTAACATTGTTTTCTTGGTTAAAAGAAGTATCAGTTATTGTGGTTTCCGGGTTTATCGTATTGGAGTCCAAGATCTTGTCACTCACTAAAGGTAAACCGTTAACTTTAGTGTGCAAATTGTTCTCTATTCTTTCTGTGTCTTCTCCTTTTAGATCCCTCTTTGATGTTAAGAGGGACGACAATGAACTCCCTTGACATTTGTGAATTGTTACTGGTACCTCATAACTATGAGATGGTTGATTCCAGTCTTCGTTCAGAGGCTGGTATGGATTTAAATATCCATCAGTTATCATTTGCGTACTAGAATCAGACGAATCGTCCGTGTCCCTTTTCAGAGTATGCGTTACATCATATTGATGTGTCGTTTCCTTCCAGTCTTCGTCAATTGAATGATAAGGATGAAGATAGCTCGTTGCGTCCTCATCTTTATCGAATTCATCTGAGTTTTGGTTTTGGTCTGACTCATGGAGCGACAAATAGCTTCGGGTGACAATCTCTTTCAGATCCACGAAAACTACTGCTGTCACCTTCTGAATGAACGGGAGATAGGTAGCTTGTATTGTCATTATTTTCGAATGTTTCATTTGCATTAGCTATTTTTTTAGCCTGCCCAGTTCTCAATTAACATTTTCTACTAGCATGGTTTCGTCGATCTCAGCGTATAAACTAGAAGCCGAATCGACATGAGAACGTGTTTGCCTCAGAGAATTGCTCTGATCTTTATTAGGAATCCCCGGCTTTGTTGCTTTGCCTTGACTCTTCTTTCTATATTTCCGAACAAAACTAGTAAGACCTATTGTCAATAAAACGCATCCAATTACCACGGAATAAATAACTATTTCCCGCTGTAAAAGCCCTGAAAGTATACAAATGGGTCATTATCATCTTATTTAATCACAACTTAGCTCTTAATCAGCTCTCTAAAAACAGTGTATGTTTAGGTAACTAGTTCACATTTTGGAATTGGTTACTAATAATGTATATTAAGGTTCGATAAACGTTGTTAACGATACATGAGATATTGGATGATCAAGAAATTCTGTCTGCTTAACTAACCATGATCGATTTAATAATGAATCTTAAAAATAAAGTTTTACTACAAGTATCACACAACCTGAACATTATCAGCGATAAAAAACAACAAGGTCAAGGTCAGCTAAACTCTGGTAAAAAGACATGTGCACAAGACATGTTTTGTTGTACCAAATATAGTTCACCTATAGCTGAAAATATCTAAAAAAACGACTACACAAAAAACACTGATAATTGACTAATAAACCATGATAATTACAGAAACAGAAACCTTACAACTGTTCCATACATTAAACAAAGTTAACCAAATGCTTATGATGTGTCGGTTAGTGTATACAAGG
This sequence comes from Mytilus edulis, assembly GCA_019925275.1. Classification (NCBI taxonomy): domain Eukaryota; kingdom Metazoa; phylum Mollusca; class Bivalvia; order Mytilida; family Mytilidae; genus Mytilus; species Mytilus edulis. Next base: position 56,729,144 of record CM034360.1, on the reverse strand, counting down.
TATATACTATGAAACTTAGAGCGAGGGGCTTGCCCCGAGCTTTTAGTTTCATAGTAATAATATACCTTTCTATACACTTCCCAATTTAGCACATATTTACAACTTGAGTAATCCTGTAATTAGTCTATTGACAAGTTTTGGCTGACTAGATGTAGGTCATTTCTATGATGAGTTTATTTACTACCACTGGGTCGATGCCACTGCTGGTGGAGATTTATTTCCCCGAGGGTATCACCAGCCCAGTAGTCAGCACTTTTTGTGCTGACATGAGTTATCATTGATATGGTTATATTTATAAATTAACTGTTTACAAAATTTATTTTTTGAAATACTAAGGCTTTTCTACCTCAGGCATAGATTACCCTAGCTGGATTTGGCAAAACTTTTAGAAATTTTGGTCCTCAATGCTCTTCAACTTCGTACTGTATTTGGCCTTTTTAACTTTTTTGGATTTGAGCGTCACTGATGAGTCTTTTGAAGACGAAACGCGCGTCTGGCGTATATACAAAATTTAGTCCTGGTATCTATGATGAGTTTATTTACTACCACTGGGTCGATGCCACTGCTGGTGGAGATTTATTTCCCCGAGGGTATCACCAGCCCAGTTGTCAGCACTTCTGTGTTGACTTGAATTATCATTGATATGATTATATTTATAAATTAACTGTTTACAAAATTTAGAGTTTTTGAAATACTAAGGTTTTCTACCTCAGGCATAGATTACTTTAGCTAGATTTGGCAAAACTTTTAGATTTTTTTTGGTTTGAGCGTCACTGATGAGTCGTTTGTAGACGAAACGCGCGTCTGGCGTATATACAAAATTTAGTCCTGGTATCTATGATGAGTTTATTTACATAGTTTTGTAAATCTACTCACTAATATCATTGTAAAACATGGGATTTCAAAAGTCCCTTAACTTTAGAATGAAAAGATGGTAGCTGCTGGTGTAAGTATGTTTATTGATATAAAACGGTGTTTTACTATACATGTACTTATTTACATGACAAGATGACAAAATAAATTGACCAAAAGCAGAAAATACTTGAATTGCAGCTTCACATTCATGAAAACATTTTTCAATTTCACATAAAAACTAAAACTATATTGAAATGCTTTTGAATGAGTGTAAAGCTTGGATCCCCTCCCATATTTATGGTTGAAACACCTTTATAAAATGGCTGAATCTGCCCTGGTATGTACTCATAGGTAGTCCAGTGGATAGTTTACATGCATAACATATTTGTCACTGGACATTAGGAAACAAATAATCGACAAATTCATGACAAAATATATCAAATTGCTTTTTTTAATAATTTCCCTTCACAAGATTCATGGTTGACTTTTTGTGTACAAAGTAATTGAATGGAAGATAAAGGATTACAAATTTTAGATGGAGTTATACTATAATCAAGGTATAAAGAACCATAGTTGTTACTCTTTATTTTAATGAAAGAAACTTTGAATTGTCAGAAACATATTAGTTCCAAAGATTGATAAGAAGGATGTTAAAAATCTATTTGAAAACTAATTACAAACTATTTAGTTAAATGTGGAACACAGAATTTTTTTTAAAATACCCATTAGCAATTTTTGTTTTGATATCTTAATTAGGATACAATCAAATCTTACCCTTGTGGTCATTCATGCATAGTTACGTAGTACACAGAAAAGTATGTACTATGAAAACAAGAAGGCAAAATCAAGCAATTTGATTGGACGAGAAGTTGTAAGTATGTGCTAAATTTGAATAAAGAACAAAACTACAGAAACTTAACGATAAACCAATTAACAATGCAAATGAGATCATAGATACATGAAACATGTCATAATAACATATATACTTTACAATCGTTCTACACACTACAAGTAATTAACCTAAAGATTGGTATTTGAGAAATGGTCAAAATCATGAAACTTTAATCTTAATCATTGATACATTAAAGGAGGTTGAGGTCAGATGAACCGTGTCTGACCATTGTCTGACAGACATGAAGACGTTACAAGGAACCCATATACGACATAAAGTTATAATATGAGCTGAATCTTGAAAATGAGGTCAAGGAAAATTGACACACGACAGACTTACTTAAATAAAATGTCTGCTTAAATAAAGGCAACAGGAGTATACCGCTATTCGAAATTCATAAATCGATTGAGAAAAAACAAATCCGGGTTACAAACTAAATCTGAGGGAAACACATCAAAGAGGAGAACACCGACACAACAGAAACTCTAAAATGCAACATACACAGAAACGAACTATAATATAACAATGACCATTTTCCTGAAAAGGTATGAAGCATAACAACAACAGCCGTCACTGTAGCTCCAAAACTCGGACAAATTAACATAAAAACTGTCACAATTTATCAAGATATGATTTTAAAACGTTTGTGTTGAGATTGTGATATCAAACGTAAAGTTTTTGTATAAGTGCCCAACTGTCAAATATATATCGAACAATTGTAGTTAATAATCTGTCTTCAATTTGAAGTCAATCCAGGCGTTGCCTTGAACATGTTGTACAAGATCATACGAATTAATTTTTTGTACATGTTCTGTATTTAGAAGTACAATAAATGTATGTTAATCTGGTTGATCTATGAAATGTACCAGTCCTATAAATTGCAACTGCAATCATTGTCGTAATTAAGATCAACATATATATATCACTTGACTTGTGTCATCAATAGTGTATTGTAGTTTGTTATTTCAAGGAATATTGTTTTTGAGTTGACATGCTATATATCTTATTGAAAAAAACTTAAACAATGTATAAAGGTAATTGAAAATACTAACCAGTGCTTTCTGTAGGAGGAGTTTTGTTTTGAATCATAGTAAACACATTGCTGAAGGACACTGAAGTAATTGTTGTCAAATTTGTCAGCACGGCTGTCAATAAAAACATGAACATATAGATTATGATAATAAGATACGCACAAACACAGCTTCAAGATATAAAATAAATAGCTTTTCTGCAACACCAAATTTTACGCTGAAATATTTTCCTGTGAAATATAAATTTATAATTTTTTTGTGACACTGGTTTGCGTTTTAACGAATCTTTGTACTATTATTTCATGTATTTATCTGTTTGTTTTTTTCCTTTGTTAGCCATGGTGTTGTGAGTTTATTTTCGATCTATGAATTTGACTGGCCCTCTGGTATATTTCTTCCCTCTTTTAAAATCAAGGTATATACCATCTAAAGAGTTAAGGGGTTACACGAAATACATTTCCTTAATAACTATCAAAATGAAAATAAATATTTTGTAAGATGTCACGTGTTATTGGCCATTATGCAGGTTTAATGGTCAAATTTGTAGTTATATGATACTGAAGTACATCAATAAATACACGTTATAACTAAATACCGGTGCTCCATATCCACTCTGGTGTACTCGTCTGTATTGATTCTGTAGTAATTGTTTCATTTAAACAACCGTGAACATGATCACATCTAGAAATATAAATAAGATAACGTATTGCCTGAATTTGTGACTCAGTTTATCCTCAACAATGTACTTATCATATCTCGATATCTTGTGTATAACTTTGAAAACGAAGGGTGCCACACGAGGAACAAGATCAATTCACCCTTCTGGAGTGTTTTAAGCCATGGCGTTGTCAGTTCATTTTCGTTTAATGAGTTTCAATTTTTGCTCAGGTATCTTGCATCTCATTGAAACATTATTGATACAGAAGTAGATATAATTGTTTTTTTATTTCATATATGTCTAAATCAAATCATGTTGTTTAGTTACCAATCCAAACAACGAGAACAAAGATATGTTGATGATATTTTGTAACTCAATATCCAGATAAATACTTGCATCTTATGTAAATGTATACTGCAAACTTGCATTTAAGCATAACTTAAGAGAGGTTTAGCGCTATAAAACCACGTTAAATCCATCATTTTCTACATACGAAAATGCCTGTACCAAGTCAGAAATATGAAAGTTGTTTTCTGTTCGTTTGATGTTTGAGCTTTCGAATTTGCCATTTGATTAGGACTTTATCTAGAAATTTACAATGATGGTCGGTTAAAAACAAAAATGTACTACCAAAGAGATGATTTCAGCTTCCCAGTTGTGACGTTTTCATTTTAAACCAATAGTTCCAAATGGTGAAGTTGAAATCATAACTTGGTAAATTTTACGGGCGCCATCACGAGTTGGTTGACCGTTATGGGATATCCGTCATACATATGGTATTGGATACATTCTCTGTGTCGTATCTACAATCCAGTTCCTTTTTCACGAATTTGACCTACCGAATTAGACTATTTAACGGCTTTGTAATAACATAAAGAACACGACAGGTGCTACATGTGACGCAGGATCTGCTTACCATTCCAGAGCACCTGAAATACCCCCAGTTTTTGATGGGTTCGTGTTGTTCTTGTACCCTTATTTTTGACATTCTATTCATGCAAATAATGAAATTTGAGGCAACTGTCGCACAAGTAAGAGGTTAAGTTATCTAAAACCAGGTCCAATCCACCATTTTTTTCATATGAAAATGCATGTACTGAGTCAGAAATATGACAGTTGTTGTCTATTTATTGGATGTGTTTTATCATTTGATTTTGCCATTTGATATGAGACTTTCCGTTTTGAATTTCTTTGAAGTTCAGTATTTTTGTGATTCTGCTTTTCATATATATTCTATCAACCTGGAATGGAAATGGAGTTACTTTCTATTTTGATTTTGCTACAGATGGAAGCAAGAAATATAAAACAGTTAAATAGATTAGCCTCAGAATTATGTAAGTTTCAAAAACATTTGTATTCTATGCATATGAGATCATTACAAATTAAAAGGAGATCAATGAAGACTAGAGATGTTAAAGAGTACTCGAGTTTCGCTCGGTACTACCGAGTATGGCATACTAAAATAGTACTCGATTAATCGGTTTCCTGTTAAAATGATGTTTCATTCTAAAGCTTAAACCAAAATATTGTTTTAGATCGCCTCCAAGGAAATAAAGTATTTAAAAACAAAATACGAGTCGAATATAGTTTAATTGCACCTCTTCCAATCAAAGATAGTGTATGAACAAGAGCACTTTCCCCAGCTATCCTTAGTCGTTTCTCCACCCTTGTATCGTCAGGGAACATATTTACATCAGCAAGATTGTTAGTTTCGTAGCTAAGTTGAGCAATCGTACAAGAACTATTTGACAAGTAAATATTTTTAAATTAGAAAAAAATTCGTTGCACCATGTGTCGGCCCTCAGAGAAAATGATTGAAGTCATCAGTATGTTTTAATCATCACCCCTCTGTTTATCATTAAATGTGTTTATTTATAATTTGGTTTCAGTAATCATTTTTCTATAGATACTAATTATAGAAAAATGATTACTCAAACAAAACTTTATAATTGTAAATTTGATTAGATTATTGCCAGTTTACATAAATAGTCTACATTTAGTAATAGAGATATTAATTATGGTATACAATTCCTTGGACTATTATCTAGTCCTAGGTTACAATTTTGATACAACGGCCCTAAAATCACAAAATGGTACAATTTTGAGTTTCAATTTTGTAAATGTTTTACCGAGCGAGTACTCGAGTATTGCTCGGTAAATCAGACGAGTACTCGATTAGTAAATGTTAACCGAGTTGATATCCCTAATTAAGACTAATCTGTAAAGAATTTTTTGAGCTACTGACAACACAGAGAAACTTTAATACATACAAAATTTTAGCGGCGTTAGGCTTTAAAATCCCTTTAAAAATCATATTGGATTTTCAGGTACAGTCAAATTTAAACTATGCATCCCCTTAGCAAGAAATTGTTGTCCCTTTTTCATCAGCTGTTAAGGGAATTCATACATCTACATCCTCATTGTAAGTGTTAACCAAGCGGTGACTAGGTGCCCTTTTTTGTTCACCTCGTCAACCCTGCTACATGTGGAAAATATTCTGTTGAAAGATTAAACTTTTGAAAAGGTATAGTCGTTTTATAATTAGAATATTTATTTCTGATATGAACTAATGATTATATCATGATGAAGAGAGTATTGAACGACCTTGACTGGTTATACAGCCCTCGCACAGTCGATAATAATATCTTATTTTTTAATGTAATCATACCTTTGGTAAAATTCACAATTGCAAAGATCGAGACATTGTTTTCCGTACCAATTGTCTTCACATGGTATACAAAAACTCCCACTATTTCGATTGATGTAACCAGTTTGACAAACTATTAAATGATAAATTACGTCTATGACTTTTAAGAAGTAGACACATGTTTAAGGTAATTTACAGAATTCAGGTCTTAAGCAATTATTGATACAGCATTCAATAAATCTGCTTCATGTTTCATATATTTTACTTACACCCATCTTCGTTCGTTAGTATTTAGTCTTTATGAACAAACCCGTTGTCTTAGTGGGAGTCCTACTAGATTTTTTTTTAAATGTTTAATAAACTACTATTATACAGTTACGTTTGCATATACGTTTGCTATATTATACAGTGAAGTAAATTAAAGCTATGAGACACGTATCAACTATTTAAGTTGGTGTCTCTCCGATACAACCGACATCGTCACACATAAACTGCGAGATATACGTCAACCAGGGGGAGCAACCATAGAATATCAAGATGGAAGTCGGATTGGCTTCAAGAATAACCTTACAAAATTTTGATCTCCCTAATAAGTTTTGTATGGAGAAAACGATTTTGTGGACACCAATGTTGCATATTTTATACATGTATAGGAACAAGATATAAATGAAGTAGCCCTAACGAAAACTTAATGTTTGCATATAATAACTTCTTTTCCGTTACTTCATGGTTGATTTGTATCTTATTTTGTCTTTGAGAGAAAGTCTACGGTACATTATCCTTCGTAACGTTTTTCCAGGTTTTTATTTAGCTGACAATAAGGTCATCACTACTTACCTACACAACTGTCATTAATCAGTTCGTAGTTGTAACAACAACAAGTCAGATTACTGGAACAAAAAAAAATTTTAAAATGATTTATCGGGATAGCTACTTAATTATGTTTGTTAAAATCAGGCACCAGTTACTTAAGTACATAACTAGTTAGAATGAATGTACACATTACTACGGTAGTAGACAAATTAATCCTGTAACAATTAATCTTTCTTCTAAAAGGTTTATGTATAATATTGTAAGTTGAGAAATAATTGCGTGCATTTATTTTTGCGAATTTTGTAAAAACGATCTAAAATGTAAGATAGTTATTACGATTTCAGGGACGTCAAATCTGCATACAACTATATATATATATAGCAACTAAGAAATACGAGATCTACCCAGTTGAATTATTTAATATAAATCAAAACCTCGCAACAATTTCTGAATTTACAGTTCTTATTTCTACATCGATCAAGACTGATTATGACTTCATTGAATTTAATTAACTAGTCTGGGAACAGTATTTAACTTGAAACGTTTTTTCTTGTACACCAACAAATGTTCAAAATACTACACCATTTTACCCATAGGATTATAGATATTTTCACTTTGACCTGAACTTTGTTAGATTCCGTGTGGACTGTACCTTAACGAGCATATGCACTTTATAGTGTTTATTTTTATGGAGCACTGAGTCTATATCACTGATGATGGACATTGTGGACTATCGGATAAAGATGTTATCATAAGCTCAATATTATATTTAGTACTGATTTGATTTTAAATACCACCTTTTGTCTTTTTATATGCAAGATTATAAATTTATAGATATTAAAAAACCAAGGTTTCAAAATCAGCAGGCAAAGTTGACTTAAGACGGATTCGACTTTTTTAAAGGCATTTTTTTGTCAAATAACTCTTCAAACGTTTCGTCTACTTATACATACACACGCATGAAATCTATAAGTGTTTATTTTTGAAAAAAAATGAGTGAGGAAACCAATTTCAACATACTTTGCCATTACTTCAATCAGAAATACTCGAGAGAAGTTCTATATGAGTCTGATTAATTAACGAATGTAGATAGGGAAATGAAGGTAAAAAGTGCTGAAATGAACCTAGTAAAATTCCAACTAATTAAGTTGGAATGAAAAATGTATCATATTGGTACACAAATGGTTGGCTCAGAGTATTTCCTTGTCGTTTTAATAAAATAATCAATGATTTACTAATTAAAATATATAAGACATACCCATTACATTTTGTACACACGCCTTCATCTGTCTCATTAAGGCTATTTACAATATTACAAAAATCCCATATTATTAAAATAAGATACACCAATTTGAACATTTTAATAAGATTAATCAGGAAATATTTAGAAAGTAACTAGCGTCAGTCATAAAATTGTTTATGGATTTGAAGGGATACAGGATATGCAATGAGGAAGAATTTGTCGAATGTAAGTACAAAATTTGTCAATAAATTGTATATGTATTTATAATTGTAAAAAATAAAGTGTGGTATGATTGCCACAAGAACCCAAATGCCACAGATATTGCCAACTATAAGTCACCGTACGGCCATCAACAATGAGAAAAGCCCGAACCGTATATTAAGGTATTAATGGCCCCGAAATGACATTGTAAAACAATTCAAACGAGAAAACTAACAGTCTACTTCATGTAAAAAGGATGAACGAAAATCAAATATGTAACACATAAACAAGCGACAACCACTGTAGACTTGGGACAGGCCCATACATACAGAATGTGTCGGGAATAAACATGTTAGCGGGATCCCAACACTCCTCTAACCTGGAATAGTGGTGTAACGGTGAAACATAAGAACGAACTATAAAAATCAGTTGAAAAAGGCTTAACTCATGATCATCAGATGGATAAAAATACAAATATTACAAATACAAGTTGACGTGGCCGGGTCCTTGTACATCCCAACAACAAAAAAACACTAAGTACAGATATGAAACTACGCAGAGTTACTTAAAGCTAAGTCAAAGCCACTAACAGCTAATAAAAAAATCATGCATCTAAGACTAAATAATCAATTGGTATGTTTTAGCTTTCCTTACTATTTTGAACATCAAATAAGCTAATGTTGTCATTTTTGAAAGTATAACAACTGATTAGGACCCACGGACGACCTTCATGATATAAACGTAATAATATAAGGACTGTACAAAACATTTAACAAACAACGCATATTAGCAACAGCAACAAACAAAAACCATTAAACTACAGGCTCCTGATTTTAGACAGACACCATTATAATGTGGTGGGGTTAAACATGTTAGTGGGCGCCAAACACGGCCCTTCCTTTGGACAGTGATGCAATAGTACTAAAAAGGACTAATCAGAAGAGTAATAACAGAAAGACATCTAACAAAACTAACAAAAAGAGTCTATAAAAATACTAAACTGCTGATTGTATATATACCGGATCTTCTAAACTACGCGTTGATAAACACACAAAACATTAAAGTATTAAGATTTTTTTTAAATTTGTCATTTCGGTTGTTTTTATAACTGATAACTCAAGATATTCGAGCCTTTGTTTTTTTTGGCATTTTTCAGACAAGTGTTATTAACAATGTGAAGCTTACCAGTGTAAATGTGACGAGTATGATTATATATAATTGGGGAGTTAGCACCGGTGCAAGCTGAATGTTTAGACTTGAAGGCGTCAATATTGATTTTCCAACACGTGTGATTTAAATGTTGTAGTTACAATTGGTTTAATAAAGGTATAAGTAATGATAGGAACAATCTGATCTTTAACATAGAGAGGTATTTTCGAGTGAACTAAACTAGCTTAAGATGAAAGATTTTTCTTATCGACACCTGTGTAATGGCAAATGAAGGTTTCAGAAGGGGCATCGCTTTTTACCTTTTCATATTTTCATAATGCTAATTGGTTTGAAAAGTTTGTGACTGGCAATGTCCGAGAAGATAGAAAGTAGGTGAGGTATAATGACGTTGACCATGACTGCGTCAACATCGAGAAGTTGAAAATGTTCATAAAGTTTTCCGACCTACATGAGGAACTTTTTTTTATATTTACAACCATACGGTGTCGAGGTTCCCAATTTATAGATCCAGTCCTTTTCTGGTTGTTATGGGTGGATTGTTGATCCTGTGGTATATATTTTTGATTATGCGAATTAGCATAGAAAGTTAAGGATTAACAGGGTGATTAAATTCTTGTAATAACTTTCTTTTGCATTGTATTTTATGTCTGATTTATGCCGTACATATGTTTGAATAAAACACAATGTCAAAGGAAGCATACAAAATGAACTATGCATTGAGGCAGTACTTTTCCAATGCTCAAATCGATTAAAAGACAATTTCAGGTTACGAACACAACTCAGGAAATGACATGAAATCAAAAGAAATGAGATGCATCGTAACAAGTAGGTATAATTCTTCACCTTATTATGTGGCTGCTTGCGGCATTACTATTTATATTATAGTGTGGAATTTCACACGTTAAATTGTCTGTTGTTTTCAATTTTTTAAAGGACAGGCACAGTATACCAGAGTAATGCAAATACACCTCAGCAATGACAAAACTTCATATCACATATGACATATAAAAAGTTCGTAAGACTATCACCTAGAAAGAACACTCGAATTCGATCACATTTTATTGGGATTTAGCATCTGTGTAATCTTGTACGTATATATTAGTTCCATTAAGGATTGAGGCATTAACATTTACATTTTGAACCTCCAATGAATTACAGTTAATCGGGACATTTTCATTTTTACGCAAATCACTTACACCCACCTGGTCAAGTGCATGCTCTTTTCGAGAAACACTTTTGTTGGAATGTTCAATGTTATTTTTAGAGCTGACAGCGGTTTCTGTCGTTTCGATTTTTGAAGGCATTAATGATGAACCCTTATTGTTATTTACTGCGTTAGCTATTTGTTTGGGATTTACAGAAGTCTGAGTATTTCCATTATTTAACGACTGATTTTGGTGTAAAACATTCACTGTGTTTTGTAAATTATTATCTATTCTGTTTTCCTTGGTGTCACCGTTAAGATCCTCTTTAGGTAGGAGGGAGGACATTGAATGTCCTTGACATTGATGAATTGTCACCGGTACCTCATAACTATGAGACGTTTGTTTCCAGTCTTCGTCCAGAGGTTGATATGGATTCAGGTAACCATCAGTTATCATTTGTGTACTAGAATCAGATGAATCATCAACTTCTATGCTCGGAGCATGCGTTACATCATATTGATGTGTCTTCTCTTTCCAGTCTTCGTCAATAGAATTGTAGGGATGAAGGTAACCATCAGTTATCATTTGCGTACTAGAATCAGATGAATCATCCACTTCTATACTTGGAGCATGCGTTACATCATATTGATGTGTCTTCTCTTTCCAGTCCTCATCAATAGAATGGTAGGGATGAAGATAACCAGAAGCAACGTAATCTTTATCGAACTCATCTGACTTTTGGTTTTGATCTGATTCATGGAGGGTTAAGTCGCTTTTGTTAACATGTTTTTCAGAACCATGAAAACTAATACTATCCCCTTCTGAATGAATTGGGTATATATAGCCTGTTTTGTTAATATCATTTAATTTTGACGGATCATTAGCTGAATGTTTAATCTGTGGAGTTCTTATACCAGCATTTTCTACCAGCTTAGTCTCGTCTATTTCATCGTATAAACTAGAAGGCGATTCAACATAAGACTGCATTTGTCTCAGTGAATTGCTTTGTTTAACATTACGAGATCCATGCTTTGTTACTTTGCCTTTTCTCTTCTTTCTGTATTTCCGGACTAGACTAGTAAGGCCAAGTGCTAGTAAAATGCCAGCAATGACTGAGGAATAAATGACTATTTCTCGCTGTAAGAGCCCTGAAAGTACAAAAAAATGTTGTAGCTATCATCTCGATCAAATCACAAACGTCTTCATTTCAAGCAATTGGAAAACATTGCCTGTTTAGATAAATAAAATAGAGCATCATCAAATTCGATCTGTTGTACAAATTGCGAGCAGGTAAAATAAGACAATTTAAAAGATTTATCGCACTATGTACATGGAACAGGTACAACAATAATTAGGATCAGAAACTTATATAACTAAATTACATGTTCATCAGCAGTCACTACGCAAATAAGAAAATGAATGATTGCCTATGAGATAACTCTAAAAAAAGAATTAAAGATGTAGATGTCAGCAACCCAGATCATCATACGTGTTTATCAATGGGTAAAACTCATACCGTATAAAAAATTAGTAAACAGTTATGGAAAAACATTTTTAAGAGCAGATCTAAAAAAAAGTTATTCGCGAAGAAAATTCTTGATGACTCTACTTTAAGGTGCATGAATTATTGAATGTATTATGTATTTGGTATTTCTCAGGAAATCTGCTGAAACAATATTTTTGCATGCCTCATTTTTACAATGATTGAGCAATAGTGTCGTATTTAATTCCAATTTGAAAAGAAAGATTTGTCATATAATTCTGTATGAGAAAATACATAAAAAAATTATTTTCAAATACTAACCAGTGCTTTCTTTTTGAGGAGTAATGTTTATGATCCTCGTATAAACATTGCTGAAGGGCATATACGTTGTCAAATTTTCCTTCACTGAAAATCATAAACAGTAATATGAATATGCAGAGACTATACACTGGTAGTAAGATATAATCACAACATCTAAAGATCAATAAATACCTTCTGTGCAACATCAAATTTGACGTTGAAATATTTTTCTATATTAAGTAAAATTTTTGGTGTTTCAAGACAACTAGAAACAAAAACATATTAGCAAAACCTATATTGTTTACTCCTTTATTATGCTGTCAACAGGTTTTCCTTATAGTACCTGTTTAATATTCAAAGACATTTTCAATTGATGTATTTAACATCAACGATGAAATGGTGCAACATATGAAATACATTCATTCATAATTAGGAAATGCAATCTTTAAATCCGTTATTTTCTAAAGATATGAAGTCGCCTTCTTTTGCCATGTGTTTACCACACAAGATAGACATTTTAAGTCTTTGAGACATTGTAATAAATGAATAAATTACCAGTGTTCCACACTAATTCTGTCACAGTAACAATCTCTGTTACGGTCGTTTGGATTGGTTCTGTTGTTATTGTTTTATTTACACAACCATCAACATTGTCACATCTAAAAATATAAATTATAATGCAAATTATTTTATATAAAATAAGTTATAATGCAAATTTCTAGTATCAATGGTTCTAATCTATTGACAATCAGCCATTAGCCGAAATACGATTTTGGATTTTGATAACAACAACAAAAGTCAATACAAGATAATTGTTGAATGTATTTATATCTCAGAAAACGGTGGATAGTATATATTGTCAACTCTTTCCGGTCGTATTTTTTTGTGTACTTACATGAAATTCATATAAAAGTTTCTTTAACACAAAAAAAAAATACATTCTTTTACAAATCCGTAATTTAACTGTCAGATCTAGCGATGGTGTCCGCCACTCATTAACCCAAATTTGAGCAAGTGTTTGCATCTTACATATCACAGTGAACATGAAGCATTATATCGACACCAAGAAGATTGACACCTTGATATTTTCATTTAAAGAGACACGAATTGACAACACCAAACTTGAATGTATGATAAACTTGACAATGACATAATTTCCCAAAGCTCTTGACATTAGCATTAATGTTCATCTACTTCATACACATATACATCAGTTTATGCATTTTGTTTGACCAAGTCACGTGATACGCACTCTAGTAACATGAGCGTGCTCTTCGTAAAAACTGTACAAATTTGATATGACCTTGATGACGGTCACATCACAAAGGTTTAACGTAATAGATGTGACTGAATCTCTTAACTCGAAATCATGTTTTGTATTATAAAATTTAGAAGCCAGAATAGTTGTTATTTCTGTAAAAATTAACGATTGTGTCCTTTCCCCTTATTTGATATTTTGACTTTTATTGATTCACGCATGTCAAGACAGGATTACCAACATAATGCATCTTGTATCGCTCTTATTTGAGACTATTTGATTTTGTTTTACTTTAGTACCTTGATTTTTATGTTATAAATGAATTTATGATACGACACTTTGAACCCACTGGATAAACTACGATTACCTTTTGTGTATGTTAACCTCACACAAAATTGCGAATGTTTCTTGTATTTTTGAAACGATAACACATGGAACAGAAATGTCATTCATTATGTTCTGTCGAATGATGCTGTTATAGCTAGTCTCAATAGGGAATTAATAATGATTTAAGAGGAAATGATAGCTTCGAATGGATCATCCTTGTAACCATCTAAGAAAAATGGTTAGGCTCTTTTTATTTGAATTGACATTTTACCCTGAAAAAGTTTCTTTTAATTTGTTTGTCAGCTTTCGATTTTTTTTAAATCAATCCACTTTCAATACGTTTATATGACATACACAAGTACAGTTATGAAATATATTTCATTTAAAAAATAAATTGAAATACTAAAAAAGAAAACCATATTGTTTGATGACACCGACAACATAGATAAATGGTGAGTAAAAAAATATTCTATACCATAGGGCATTAAAGGGCTCCGCCAAACATCATAGTAAAGCCTTTTCAGAAGCAGTGAAAATCAAATTCTCAAAGTGCTCGTAATATAATGTACTTCCCAATTCAAACCAAGTGTGGTTGAGTACAATTTCATTATGATATTAAACAAGGGAAGACGATATGAACGTATCTTTGTTTCCTAGTAGAAGGCTGCTACATGTTAATCAACCAAAATATGCTGTTCAATGATTATATGTATTAAAACATGGCCTTAAATTGAGCTAAAACAGATGTTTACAAAAGATATCTATGATTTAAAAGAATACTACCTTTGGAATACACTACAACTACAAGAATCAAGACATTGGATTCCGTACATGCTTGTGTTACATGGTACACAAGAAATCCCATTCGGTCTGATGAATCCACGCTGACATGCTGTCGAATGACAAAAAAACATGAATAACTTCTGTTACTTTTTACAAAATGGAATACAGATGTGTTAGGCAATTTTCAGAATCAATTTTCCTGTATTAATGATACTTGCTATGGTATCTTTTGATGTATTAGTAATCAAAGAATACAATACAAAAAACCACAACTTATTGGTTAGTGGTCATATATTGGCAATCATATTACAGCTCCATACTTTTATAAACAAAACAGTTTGTATCTTTTATATGTGCAGCTTTCGGATATTCCTCTCTTATTCTTATGTTGACATTTTGAAAATTTCATAAACAGACCTTACTACTTTTTGCAAAAAAAAATGAATTCATTGCAGTGAGCAGACGTAACAATTTACATCAATATAGTTGATTTATACCAAATGCATGATTGGTTGGTTTTTATAACGTACTTACATGAACATTACATATTAGAAAAATAAACAAAAATCACGTGCATAAAATATCAGTGCGTAACTAGTCTCACTAATTGTAGGAAAAGTGAATATGGAAACAAATGGCGAAAACAAAGACGAAAAACTACTTCAGAATCAAAATCTGTTATAAAGTATTTGAACAAAACTGATAATTGAATCTCATTTTTATTAGTAATGCTTTGTGTAAACAAACACTTACCCACACACGTGTCATTAATTAGTTCGTAGTTAAAACAACATATCAGATTTCTGAAACAGATAATTTAAATAATACATGCATGCAATTAAAATGCGTTTAAAATTATATATTAAGTATTTTCATCTTTAGAAACCATTGGAATACGGCTCCGTGATGAATAATTGTCTCTTTGGCATTCATCATCTACTTATATCTCTAAACAAAAAATAGGAAATGAAAAGGGCGGAATATAATAAAATGAAAATTTGGTTTATTCTAGAAGAGGTGACGTTTATTTATAAACCATTGATAATGAAAATAATAGCAAATCTTGTTGCAGAATAAAAAGAAGTAAGCATTTCTGCTTCAGTGTAATAATTATTCATATGCTCGAAATCGTACATTAAGAACTGAAAAATTCAACATAAAATTATTGTTATGTTTGGCAAGAGGATATGGTTGGTTAAGAAGAAAGAAGAAAATTCATCGATGGGTAGCTGATTCGGAGCCATTAAGTCTATATCGAGACTATGATCTGAGGTGAAACAGTCTGCTAACATTTATTTGAGAGAAATTGTTTTATAATTAATAGCTAGTACCAATAAAAATTCTGGCACATGTAGAATAAATTTTACAAAATTCAAGATTGATTAAGAAATAACCCAAATAGCATACAGTTTGAAATAAAAACAGATCCGCTCTCTTTCTAACATGGTTGCAGTTATGAAATAAATTATGATCCATGCATCGATTTAAAAACTATGACTTACTCAGAAAGATCTGTGCAAACACCCTCTTCCGTCGTATTAAGACCTTTTGCCACATTACAAAAATTGCATAAAACTAAAACAAATATCACAACGTTAAACATTTTTGAAATAATACAGATATTTCCATTGTATTGATCAGGAAATATTGAACAGGTTTGATTTGTGTCTGTTGAGTAATGGTGGATGGAACGGAAAGAATACAGGATGCATAGAGGGAGAATTTGTCAAATGAAACATGGAAAGTATAAGTGGAACTATCTAATGTTCTTGTTTTATTATTTTGTAAATTAATTACGGGCAGTTTCGAAACCATTCGTTATTGTCATACACCAAAAAAGCTGCTGTTTTGGAAAAATAAGGTTACAGGTCCATAGTGCATCTTAATTAAATTTGTGTTTAATTTTCAATTTGCTGAGTAATATGGTGTTTTAGTGATAAATCAATGAATTTTTACATCACGTTCTATTTTTTGGGAACTGTCCCTGTTCTAGAGTTTTTGGCTTTAAAACACAAACATGTATAATCAATAAAAATTCATTTACAAAATATTGACAGATCAAAGTAACGAAATAATAACAATCCATCATAAGGATATTCACACTTGAACCGTATTTTCCGTTTATCTATTCGATGGCGACGACCGAAGTAGACCTACTTCATACGTACAACAACATGTTCGATACAACTGACATTTTTAATAGGGTATTGTTTACAACTGTTTTTTAACGATATCAAAATAACTTCAGATACAGTATCAAGGTGTACATGTGCATTGTATTGAATTTTGAACTTATTCTTTTTGTTCATGTTTTCATGTATTTACATAACTATTTAATTATAGCTTACGAAAGAAAATAAAAAAACAACAACAATGTAATGTTATAAATATGAAAGGAGATCACATTCCATCAATGATATTAAACAATTGTCACAAGACAAATAGGATTAGACTCAGGTAAACCCATGTCCATTTTTCTAAATTAGGCTCAATAAAGTAATCTACGGTTTTGTATAGAGATTGTTGGGTCAAGCTTTTCTCCTAACATCACTTTACATTATTTTTTATTGATTCCTTCACTTCTTCTTGATATCTTCCTCATGAATGAATGCATATATTTTGTCCATGGAGAACATGTAATATAAAATATGATGCCACCCTAGACATGAAAGAAATGATTTGAATTTTCTTTAAACTCTTACTGTCCATATATACTTATTATATTGCTGTACGTTAAATTTAGTTTCTAACATTGCTTTTGAATATATCACTTTATAGCATAATAACGATGGCAATTTGTTAAAATAAATATATTACTATTCACATTACAGGTTGAAAACTTTCATTATGTTTCATGTCAGTTAATTGCTAGTAGTCTGTTGTTATTTATGTATTATTGTCATTTTGTTTATTTTCTTTGGTTACATCTTCTGACATCAGACTCGGATTTCTCTTGAACTGAATTTTAATGTGCGTATTGTTATGCGTTTACTTTACTATATTGGTTAGAGGTATAGGGGGAGGGTTGAGATCTCACAAACATGTTTAACCCCGCCGCATTTTTGCGCCTGTCCCAAGTCAGGAGCCTCTGGCCTTTGTTAGTCTTGTATTATTTTAATTTTAGTTTCTTGTGTACAATTTGGAAATTAGTATGGCGTTCATTATCACTGGACTAGTATATATTTGTTTAGGGGCCAGCTGAAGGACGCCTCCGGGTGCGGGAATTTCTCGCTACATTGAAGACCTGTTGGTGACCCTCTGCTGTTGTTTTTTATTTGGTCGGGTTGTTGTCTCTTTGACACATTCCCCATTTCCATTCTCAATTTTATTCAATATTCTGTACAATTTTTCACATTTTTGGATTTTCGATGATTATATATAGTATCTATTTGAACATCTTGGAAGTAATAAGTATTTATGCTTAATGTATTGGTGAAACGCAGCTGTGTCTCTATGAGAGGAAACAGTATGACAATATCTTGAAATCAGTAGGTGAACAAAACAAAATATCTAATAATGGCTATGAATATTAAATATTTCCCAAAAAAGTGGCGTGGTTTGTAAGTGAGTGAAATCTAAATGTTCGTTCGGTATTTTTCGTATTTTTTTACCGGAAAAGTGTATATTATATATTATGTATATGGTATGTACTATCAACTACACAAACATTTTGGCGCCTTATATACATTTCATTTGAATTTTGGTGAATAGTTGTCTCATTAGCGATCATATACCCCATCTCCTTATTTTTATTTTGTCAATATAATATCAACTACAAATTATTTTGTCGACGTTATTGTCAAATTTCCTATCAGCTACAACTTTTTTATTGCATCTTTGATTTTTTTTGTTCAATTGTGTAGTATATCTGTGGTGCTACTATTTTTATGTTCATACAGTTTTATCTTCTCGATCCGATTGTTTGTCAAATTTACATAACGTATTCAAATGTTAAGATTTGATATGATTACAAATGAGACAACACGCAATGTCTGTTTGGGTTGCTCAACCAGTTTTGTAAATGAAACGGAAGTATGAACAAACGCAGTACAAGTGGGAGGCTTATCTATCTATAAAACCAGTGATACAAATCAGTTGATAAAGACCTACGTTTAATTAGATCAGTTTTTGACGACCTTTTGACAATTTGTCGTACGGTAAAGTTTCTATTTCCGTTAATTTTATTTTAATTTAGCCAAACCAGTCTACTATGATGCTGTTTTTAGTGGCGTTTGAGCTTTTTCATGAAGTTCAATATAGCCTATGTAAGGGCTGGTTTTATTTGGTCTGATATTTCCATGCCATAACTTACTACTCTTCAGGAAATCGGTTTTTGAAAGTGGTCCATGCGGGGTTTTTTTCATAGTTTATAGTGACGTTCTTGGTATTTTTGATATTTCTGTAGTTCATATCATCTAAAGTCTAAATGTATATCATTTTTGGTCATTAAAACCTTGTTTCAATTTGAAAATTTAACAATTTCAGACTTCGAACATATACGGAGCGATTGTTTGCTAATTCGGTTACGTTCAAAATTTAAATAAAGTTCAACATAGTTTATGTATGAGATAATATGCTAAAAGCTAAATACCAGTCCACTATTGTGTGATGCTTATTCACTTAATAGATCTTTATTACAGGAGTAACACTTTGTTTTCTCATTAAATAATAGTCTCAATATCCATTGGGTATGTTCTGCCTCTCTTCAAATTGTATTGATAAATGCATTCATCGAATCAACTATCTTAGATGTTTAAGTAACGCTGTACCTTGTTTTTTATTCAAAACAGGAATTCCCCAACTAATACCTTTTTTGCCGGATTGTTGTTAATAAATCCCGTCAGGTCATTTAATTTACCATAAATCCATAGAATTAATTTTTTGTTAAGGGATTCAATTCAATGCCGCAAGAAGTTTTTTGAATATTGCTTGATCGGAACTTAAATTTTGACCTACATTGCCTATTTAATTAAATGAAAACAAAACTACTCTTATAAATAGTTTGGTTCTACATGCTTTCGGGAATATGTCCTTTTATTTTTGCATTCAATCTTGGAGAAAATGATTTTTATAAGTTGTTATAGTTTTGCAATAATTTTTACTAACTGCGGGTACAATAAACGGATCGTAATCTGCGTATTTAATCAATCTTACTGACATGGAAATATTTCTGTGAAAACTTTTCATTAGAGTATAAACCTTTAGGTAAATATGTATGGTAAAGGCGCAAGCGTGAAACTGCTTGCAGATTGAAACATCGAGCAAACTTCCACTCATCCTATCATTGTATAATGTTTTTACTTCAAGGACGATAACATCATCAGCATTTTATTGCGATTTAGCATCTGTATAATCATTAACATTTGTGTTACATTCGCTTTAATTTGTCGAAGAATCATAATTTCAACTCTTTACAATGAAGTGCTTTTACTTTTTAAATTGTTTGGTATAATCCAACGATTATTATTTGTACTCTCTGAAATGTCATGTATTTTCTTATTCGATGATATCGAGATAGCATCGGTAACATCAAATGCACCAAGTTGTTTATGTTTGCTTGAAGTCATGATACCTACAATATAATCATTGTGAATAGGTTGCTTCAATTTAATTTTGTCGGGACTGTTTTGCATTGAAATCGATTGATGACAAATTTCAGACAACTCAGTCTTGTACGTAGATGACCGAGAAGGATAAATATCATGTTCACCCTCCACCGTTTGACGCTCGTCTTTGTAAATATTTTTAATTCCTTTGGGTTCCTTATTGGATGAGAAAGGTATCAATAAACTTTGCTGGCATTGGTGAACCGTCACAGGAGCTTCGTAACTGTGTGACAGTTGTTTCCAATCATCTTTCAGAGGTTGGTATGGATTCAAGTATCCATCGCTTATCATTTGCGTACTAGAATCAGACGAATCGTCCGTGTCCTTGTTTGAGACATGTGCTACATCATACTGGTGAGTTTTCTCTTTCCAGTCTTCATCAACTGTATGGTAAGGATGTAGATAACTTGTAGTGTCGTCATCTCGTTGTGACTGATCAGAATGGGTGTTTTGATCCGATTCATGAAAAGATAAATAACTGTTGTTAACGCTTTTGACGGAAATAGACGTACTGCTGCTTTTGTCCTCTGAATGAATAACATGCAGATAGCTAGTATTGTCAGTATTTTTGTGTGTCTCATCATTAAAACTACTATTATTAATATGCACCATATTTATATTTAAATTTTCTACGATCATATTTTCGTCAATTTCGTCGTAAACACTATGGTTGGAATTGTTCAAAGAATGTCTGCTGTTTGAATGCATGTTCTCTACGGTATTAGAAATAGCTAATTTGTGTACGGTCTTCTGTTTGTATTTAAAAACCAAATAAGACAGTCCCAATATCACTAAAATGCAGGCAGCTACTACTGAATATATAACTATTTCCCTGTCTAATATCCCTGAAAGCATAACAAGCATTAATGATACAGTGTTGACATTTCAATAATCGACAAACAACAAAATATTTTACAATAACAATGACTGCATCATACACGTATTTCTGTAATAAATATCTCCTCAGAAAACATCAGAAAATGTTTAATATTTAACACCTTTTCGTACGTTGAGGAACTGTTGCAACTGAAATTAAAAGGACAAAGAAAAAGCAAATCGCGGAGAAGAAATCAGAGCTTCACATAAGGTAGATACAATGTATATTCCTTGAATTAAGAAAAAATAATACCGGGTTTTATAACCAGTAGGTCTATGCTGCTGATATTGGAGTTTCCTACTCCTACGGTATCATCATAATTAACCACTTTTGTGTTGACATGAATTTTCATTGATATGTTCATCTATATATATATATATATAAACCAACTACGACTTTTTCCACCCAGGAGCAGATTGTCTTAGTTTTATTAAAATCTAAAACCCTACGTACGTTGACGAACTGTTGCAACAGAAAAGGGACCAAGGAAAAGCTAAACGCTAAGAAGAAATCAGAGCTTTACATAAGGTAGATGTATTCCTTCAATTAAAAATTTTATACCGGGCTTTATAACAACTAGGTCAATGCTTGCTGATATTGGAGTTTTCTACTTCTACGTTATCAGCATAATTAAGCACATTTATGTTGACATGAATTTTCATTGATATGTTCATATATATATATAAACCAACTACGACTTTTTCCCCCAGGAGCAGATTGTCTTAGTTTTATTTGACAAAACATTCAAAATTTCATGTCCAATATGCTGCTCAACTTCGTTCCTCATTTAGCCCTTGAAATTTTTATTTATTCGAACGTCTTTTGTAGACATATACACGCTTGACGTATAAAATAAAGCCTCTTATCTTTCACGTGTTTTCTTCTTTTTAAATATTAAGATTAAATAAGTTATATTCGCATTTTCAGGCCAGTACCGAAGTTTCGGATACTTTGCTTGTGGAACCAAAAAAGTCGCAATATAGTTTACAATGAAACTGAAAACAGTTAATAATTAAAACGATGAAGTACAAATATATCGTATAATATGTTTTGCGTGCGATGAAGACATAATTGAGTCAAATAACATAGTTTGAAAAAGAGACAAATAATATAAAAATTCTTTCCATTTCAAATGAAATAGTTATCAAAGGTACCATGATTATAATTTAGTACGCCAGACGCGCGTTTCGTCTACATAAGACTCATCAGTGACGCTCATATCAAAATATTTATAAAGCCAAACAAGTACAAACTTGAAGAGCATTGAGGATCCAAAATTCCTAAAAGTTGTGCCAAATAAAGCTAATGTAATCTATGAAAGGTAATGGAAAGCTAGGCAATAAAAAACGAGATCCTATAAAGTCAAATACGTTTAATATATCATCTTTTAATTGTCTTTAAAGTTAGAAACGTCAACATATTGTTGAAAAGAACATGGTTGGCAACATATATAATCTATATACATAACAGTAATAAAACTACAAGTTTATAACAGTTTCATTATTATCAAAAGTATCGAAAGATCATCTGAATTAGTACCTTTTTCATAAATCTTACCTGACAATAACCAGCATGTTTACATAACAGGAGAAATAAATATGCACATAACGGTCCATATGAAGACATTGAAATTTTTAGACTAAAGATGTTGTGCTTGTAAGAATTTAAGCTATAGCATTTGTATCCAATCTAGCCATAGTTCTAGTTTGAATATATATTAAAGATATTTCTTTTCTAGCAATTCTTGTTTTCATTATATGTATACACGGTGTGCTATTGCAAAAAAAAAAAAGAAATGTACAAAATGATGCTCTTCTAGATACAAACCATAGTTATTGTTTTTCGTCGTAGTTGGGTTTGTAATTTGTTGTTCCTCAACAGTTTTAAGTAGTGTGGCTCTTGTTTGTGTTACATTTTCTGCAATTACAACAAAAACATTTATATCATGTTCAAATTACAATCGATCTCTTCGATAGTCGATATATATTTATTTTTAAGCTCCTGAGGTTGTCCTTATATACTGTGTGAATCATATATGTATCCAGGTTTCCATTAACAAATACTGGTTTGTGTTACATATACATATACATGATATATCTTTATGCCCCACCTACGATAGTAGAGGTGAATTATGGTTTTGTTTCTGTGCGTCCGTCTGTTCTTTCGTCCGTTCGTTCGTCCATCTGTCCCGCTTCAGGTTAAAGTTTTTGGGCAAGGTAGATTTTGATGAAGCTGCTTTCCATTCAACTTGCAACTTAGTACACTGGTTGCTTATGATATGATCTTTCTAATTTTAATGCCAAATTAGAATTTTTACCCAATTTCAGGGTCCATTGAACACGGAAAATGATAGTGTGATTGGGGCATCCCTGTACTTTGAACACATTCTTGTTCGGTATATATCAGGATAACTCGATCCCATACACATTTTTTTGACACAAAAAGCTTTCTTTTTACGGCTTAACGCGCCAAATGTTTTTGTAAAATAAGTAATTCTAATATTTGTAATTTTATCTGATCAACTGTATGATTGAAATAAGTATCAAATATTAACGAGTTTCTTGACGGGCAACACGACGGGACCAACATAATGAGCAGGATCTGCTCACCCATCTGCGATTATCCCCAGTTTTTGATGGGTTCGTGTTGCTGAGTCTTTAGTTTTCTATGTTGTTTTTTTTTAGGAAATATTGTTTTGTACTATTGTTTTTCTGTTTGTTTTTTTTTCTTTTCTATTCATGGCGTAGTCAGTTTATTATCGACTTATGCGTTTAAATTTCCGTTTGGTCTCTATTAAACCAGATTGAAACTTTCACTCAAATATTTAGAAATTTCTTGTACGGTTCTCCGCAACTACATGTGCTACATGAACTAGGATCCATGTTGATAATTTTTGAGAAATGAACTTATTAATAAGTTATTACATTTAACACATTGTTAAATTGGTGGAACATCTTATAAATTATACCATTGTCTACTTTACCTGTGCTCCAAATGGTCTTGAATGTTGATTCTAGTTGCATATTGGTGTAAGCATTAACACATCCAAGAGCATGATGACATCTTGGAAATAAAATCATTTTTAAGACTATAACTATAAATGTTTCCCATCTTCTTAAGTCAAGCCAGAAATCAATTAAATAGTAGTTGGACAACACAACTAATAAATCAGCACTTGGTATACAATAATTAGAACGTCAAGGCCTTATCTTCATCAATGTTGTATATGAAAAGTTTGGTCTCAATGCTCTTCAAACTCGTACTGTATTTTATTAGCCATTAAAATGGACACATACTGTTATATTTTTGACTTGGTACAGGCATTTTCCGACAAAAATGTGGTATTAAACCTCATTCTATTGCTAGCTATCCTCCAACTTCTTACCAAAATTAGTAGCCAATCAGCCATAAAAGGTTAATACATCAATTATGTGTATCCAGTAGCCAAAACTGTGTAAACATACTTTTCAGACGTTAAAAAAAAGTTGTTTTATAGTAAATTTGACTAAGATACCAACAACTAGTGTTTGTAGTTAGTTCCAATATACTTATTCGTCATCATTACAAATATATCATCATATACAATACATGATTTATTATATGATTCGGAAACAAGCTGTACATAACTTATATTAATCTGTTTCCTTGAAATACCAACTCCAACAAATGTTTACATAAATATAGCATGCAATGTAACAGTGATATGGAACAAGAATTGTAGTTGATAATAGATTTGACAAAGACTGCAACAAAAACGTTTTGAAATTGAAAGTACATGGAGTATAAAGTGCACACTGGACCAATAAGGTTCAAATTAAGTAAAAAATAAATACAGGCTTAGGTAGAACAAATTGAAAATAACACTTTAACACCAGAGCATCTAAAATCACCTCCAGCTTTTGATGGGGATCGTGTTGTATCTTGTGTACTTGTGTTTGTCAGTTTGTCTTTTTATTTTTTCACCATGGTGTTGTCAGTTCATTTTCGAATTATGACTTTGACTATCATTCTGGTATCTTTTATCCCTCTTTTAAATGCATATTTCGTCCTTACTGCATCTCTGAACCCACCATCATTAGGAATGCATAAATACCGAGTCACTTGACCGAAAGATACAGTACAAAGTAAAATAAAAGAAAAAATGTAAAATAAGTATAACATAACTCAACTTAAGCACGTAGAATCTTTAACACAAGACCATATTGTACAATTTTCGATAAAAGACACAGAACATTTAACTATTGATATTAGGTCTTGTTTCTATCTGATGAACTCTATGAGAAAAAAGTGCAAAAAATTATTGTTTTATTATCCACAGTATAATGCATATAACACGATACAATAATATTATGGGATATTCCAAAGCTATAAGCAGTTAACATGGTTAAGGTCAAGTGGTTGTTTCAAATTTAAGGATGCAACCAGTATTTTTGAACTGCAGGTTGATAAGCGTCCATGGCAAAACAAAAACATAAAATGATCAAAGGACAAACACCAGTATACCAAACACAACATAGAAAACTTAGCACTGAGCAACCAAACCCCATCAAAAAACTTGATTTCAGATTTTCCGGATAAGTAGTATTGTTTTCACAGTTAGCAACTCTTGTATTTTTCGTGTCATGTTAATTACTGACTTCTAAAAAATTTATTGCTAAAACAAAAGACAAATAAGAAGTTAAAATACATAATGATATATTTTATATACCTTTGATCATAATTACAACTACACTTCAAAAGGCATTGATCGCCGTATGTATCCATCCTACAAGGAACACATACATCGTCTTCCATTAAGTATCCAATAGAGCATGCTGTCAAACGATAACAGTTAAATAATAAGTTATAATAGAAAAGTTTCGTTTCGTTTACTTATCAATGTTGAATGAAGCAGACTATTTTTTTGTGTAAACTTACCAAAAACGTTTATCAACAGAATAATTGTACTCAAAAATTAAAGTTTAATATCGTCGCCTTTAGTTCCCTTTTTAGCAAACGCATTGGTAGTAGAAAAGAAAAACCACAAACATGACCAAATGGAATACAATGTAGTCTTTCAGTATATTATATATCTATTTATGTATTTTCATATTATCAAATAATTCATTCTTGCTAAAAGATAATTCTTAACTACATAAACATATTAATGATAAGTTGATTCTAACCTTTCAATTATATGTACAATATTTATATAATTTCTGCCTAGACCACTAAGGTAAAGAGGCCAGAAAGGTAAATATCATACCTTTGAACTGTTTAACGTTATATAACTGATTTTTATTTCGATAGAAGGAAATTCAGATATTTTCTTTTATGTCAAACTGCTTACTTCTGTCGAATCAATATTCATTATCTTAAATTGAAAATACTAACATGATACATACCAACACAGATACCATTATGTAGCCTATAGTTAAAGCAACATGACAGAGTTCTGAAAAAAAATATGACGTTTGTTAAATTAATGTAGCACACATATGTTATAAATATATGTATATCTATTTCAAAGAATATTGATCAAATATATCCTTATATCTAGAATGGACGTTAGTGTATTGATCTTGTGTCTACTATATTTTAATATAGACAGAAATCTGACCGTAACTATTTCCCAATGTTGATAAAATATCCACCGGTTGTAAAGATATTGATCCAACTACTATCACTTGTTTAAAAGATGCGAAAGATACCGAAGGAATAGTAAAATATATAAGTCGAAAACAGTCTACCAACGCTATGCCATTAAAAAAACAGAAACAATAAAAACAAATAGACAGAAAGCACAGCTACATACTTCAACCACTGAATTACAGGCTCCATGCTTGTGACATGCACGTACAAAACTTTGTACAGTTGGTTCGGCGGCTTAGGAGCACAAATGATTGAATAACTATTTTCATATAAACAAAACCAATTGCGTTAATATTGTTTGTTGATTAGAACACGAATAACAATATCAAAGGTCGAAAATGTTCATTATACATTACTGATAAAACTTCAAAGAAGGGCAAAATTCAGCAAAGTTTATATAATAAAAGTATGGTTCAATTTATACCACATTAATAACTAAATATCTTATCACATACCCGCTAGGATCGACACAGACACCCTCATCATGAAGTTGTATGGTCACTATTGTGCTACACATGTTATACAATATAATACCGAAAATCATACATTTTATCATTTTGAATTTACACTATGTCCAATCAGGAAATAATTGATATTATGTTTAAATTGAATTTAAAAAAACCGGAAAAAGTTCAGGATATCCTTGGATTCGATGAGGAAGTTTTGTATGAAGAATCAAAACATAACATTGTTTAGTACGTACTTGTTTTTGTTTAAAATTTAGTTCCATTCTTCCAAATACAAGAATAATGTAAACAAATAAAAGTTTTTTTATATAACATGAAATCTTATAGTTAATGTTCCTTTCTTTTCAAATATTATCTTATCGTGTATCAAAAAGTTTATACAATATCATTTTCTTTAAGATTATAAAATTAGCTAGTTGATAAATATTGATTTCTTCAGTGAAATTAAACAGATCTTTTTTACACGGAGTGTAATACGAAAAAAAGATACAAAATCTGCGTTAATTTTAATTGGCCTATCCATCATCAGGAGACGATATTTCAACATGTCTTAAGGGTATACGTTAAATCGTTGACAACTTGTAAAGGTTAATGCGATGGACAAGTCGTCCATGGCAACGGACATATGCGATTTATTCAATTACATACAAACCAAACACACTTTTCATTTGGGAATTTCCGTTTAACAAAATATTAATACATTCTGAAACGTACAAAAAGTATCAAAATATCCGATGTCTAAGTTTGACTCCGGAAAAGGACATAAGACGTCGTACTGGAATGTACACAGAGGTAGATCAATGATTCTCTAGTTTCTGTTTATTTAACACAATAAGAGTTTTGATCATAAGAGAAATAGGTTGAACATCTCGTTAAAAGTTAATATTTCTTGAGTTTATTAAGTTTAAAAGTAAATAAAAAAAAAATCGACGGCGGGTAGTTTATTACTGAAGTGAAATCAATTAACACGAGTTGATATTAAGCGATTTCCAATTTTCATTCGTTATGATACCCATAATTATCATATGGACGTTCATCAACCAACAATCAATCAATCATAATTATCACATTCTTCTTGAAACGTCATTTAGCTGGAATGCACTGGCAAATTATTGGCCTCGACAATTTGACAACACGCATAATAATCAATATTGTTCTGTAGGTGCTCAAACATTATCGGTCTGAATCAGAAAGTGATATATAAATTGTTTTGTTTATATCTGATTTTGATTTTATTTTCTTAAACAGGTCGAGAACTCTAGATTTCCTGACGACAGAATATATTTGCAAAGTAATTTCCCAAACACAAGGCCAATACGGTCTTGACAAACTGACCAATCGACTCAATGAAGTACAATGCATTGTGGGCTACTACGAGTTTACTACTACTTGAAAACACGAATAAGTGGGAAAACTGTCAACTAATATAGTGTCTGGGACTCTCAATATTAATGTTTTTGTTCTGCGAATATGTTTATTGTAAAATATATAACATAATATTCAATTTGCGTGCTCAGATTAAAAACAAAATTGTTCACGGGATTCACTATTCGACTTTCCTTTTCCAAATGTAAAAGTAGTTGAACAGGGTTTTTCCATTGATATGCATTGTCCTTGTGCAATTATTTCACGGCGTGAAACAGTGAAATTTTAGATGAATTGACCACTGTCTAGTATGAACAATATTTGAGCTCTTTTAAACCTGTAAAATGTCATTCCAAACACATTTCTGACCCAAAAAACATGAAAACTAGCACTTATATCTGTACTGGATGTGTAAACATTTTCATCAGGAACTGAACTACAAGTAAGAGCACCACAATACTCAGTATGCTAAAAATAAGTGTTATTTAAGCGGGACGTAAATAGCTTAACATACTTTGTATAGTCTTATCGATTGATAATGTCCGTCTGTTGCTAATTTTATCCAAAAATATACCTCAGAGGTATTTTTATCGTTCGGCTGCTGTCCTATTGATGTATGCGCAGTATCTCCAATTATTTAAATCCTCTGGATCATAGTGGGTTTCATAGTACCTTTTAGTTTTTTTTCTAAAGCGTGCCTTGTATATAGACATACGAAGATGAGGTATGAGTGCCAATGGAGACATCTTTCCATCCAAGACACAATCTTGTAAAATAAGCAATTTAAGGTTCAATGCTGAAAAATAAGCTATAAAAGGACAAAACATAACATGCGTAAAACAATAAAAAAAAACAACCACAAAAAACAAACAACGGCTTTATTTAATATACAAAAGAAGAAGAAATGTATCCAATAAATAAAATATAATAGCTTTATTTCCAACGCTGCAATTTTCTCAAAATATATCAATGCTACCACATTGTATACAATCTAAGGAGATGTGGTATGATTGCCCATTAAAGCTCAAATGAAGTGGATGTAAGTAGTGATAGACATCTGTAATGCCTTCAACAATGAGAAATACCCATACCGTATAATCGGCCATAGTTGGCCCCGATTGATAAATATTCCTTGTTGTTTAAGACAAAGAAATTAACATATTCTTTTCCTCGATCTAAATTACTTTTCAATCATAAAAGAAGGTACAATATCATAAAATAAATTTTGTGAAATCTTAGAAAGTTTAGTAATCTCATCAGATCTTCAACAAACTCTAAGTCTTCGCCTTTTTACGAACACAAAATTCATAAATTCATAGGATCCTAATTTTTCTAACTACCTATAGCTACCAGCTATACAAAAGTTGCTGAACCCATAAATATTAGCACCGGCTATTATCGACGGCTAACTTTACACTAGTAAGTTTGTCTGATGGGTAATTGTATTTTTCACTGTTTTTTCGCTGCTGTCTGGTGGACGAATACCTGAAATCTCCATGCCATCATCAAACATATTGATGGCTGTATTATTGATTATTCAAACACTTGTTTCTTCGCATAGAAACAACTTTTCGTTTATCTAAGCATGGAACAAATACTTTATATCACGAACTATAAATGTGAATACAAAAACTGAAAAACTAAGCGATATTGTTAATCCCTCATTGCATGAAAAAAGGTGTTGTATTTCAGTAAATAACACGCTTGTTTGGTTGATTGTAAACACGTAGTAGTCCATCATGCATTGTTACTCATTTAGTGGATTGGTAAAAAAAACCCAGGTAAAAATAAATTGCGTCACACGTAAATAAACAATTACACATGCGAGGACATAAGTAAGCTAATTCATGCATTTCCATATAAGGTAGTAGTCCAAACCTGTTAAAGGTAATATGAAATAAATGAAAAAAAAATATTAAGTGAAGAATTCAACAAATTTTAAAGTTTCAGTTATATATTTGAGAAGAAAAATTGCGGATAAGAGAATACTGTACATTCGATTGTTCGCTAGTTTAGAGTAGATACTAATCGATTTTCTACATAAGAGAATGCTTATACCAAGTCAGAAATATGACAGCTGTTATACGTTTGTGTGTTTAATTTTGCCATTTGATTAGGGACTTTCCGTTTTGTATTTTCCTCGGAATTCAGTATGTTTGTGGGTTTTCATTTTATTTCAAAATCAAAGGAATATTAACGCAAAATAAAAAAAATAATATTGACACTTTCTGATGAAACATACAGTTGCCTATACTTGGTTAGATCAATTCATTATAAAACAGCGTTGATTTTGTAGCTTCTTTCATTCCAAACAGGATTAGGTTAGAAAAAACACGTTCAAAAAATGTTTACTCTTTTAAGTGATTCATTTGTGGACGCCGAGATGTAAAGTGTTATATATTTTTGACATAAAATCTGTAGCAAATGGAAGTTAATAAAGGGAGGATGTTGTGCAATATGAGAATTGAATATGGCTTAGATTTTTCTCTTCAGTTCGATATTGAATTTTGTCTCGATTACTTTAGCTGGTCAACATTTGCGTTTTTGTGTTATTAGTTATATTTTTGGTATAGTAAGTGTCTATTTTAAACAGAGTTATCAAAGGTAAAAAAATAGATGTGAAAGATAATTAGTGCATCTATTAATCGTGTATTCTTATTATCAATGTGTCAACGTTCTATCCGAATAAACAAATGAATGAAAATAATTATTATTTTCTCATCAACAAATTATAACTCTACATGGAATTAATGAAAGATAATACAATTTTTTAAATTGATCAAGTATCTACATACTAAGGATCAATGACAGATACAACCATATTTCCAGGCACCAATTTGTGCAAATAATTTTTATTTAGAGTACATGGTAATATCTATAAAAAAACAATAGCTACTGCATTCCAGCGCCAGTATATTTTCATTTTGATATCAAGCACCTAATTCAATGTTTTCTATTGTGTTGTGAATGTTTCTAAGAATTATTTTTTTGTCTATTTGTGGTTTTCGATTTTGCTATGGAATTCTTATTTTGCTTTTAACCTTTTTTTAATTTGATAAGGCGATCTTTAAACACCCGAATGCGATATATCTTGGAGGTTGGACCTTTCTAATTTTACAGTTAAATCGTATTTATTAGAACGTGACTGTTTAGTTTTCTTTCAACTGCTGGTTTGCAGTTTATCAATTATAATAATTGTTGTATTTATATCGTATTCGACTTTATTTTCATTAATATTAATAATATGTTGCTATCCACAGTGAATGTAAACTTCCAATTACGAAGTGTATGTTGTAGAAATTTGTAACCTCCAAACATGGCACTTTGTGTTTAATTTTAAAAGGTGCGAATCGCGTATGACTAAAACGGGAAAGGCAAAAGAAGAATTTGGACGATTTTATCATAATTGTCAAGTATCTATTTCTTAACAGCAAACCTGCCATTGTGCTATCCTATCGTTTTTATTTATTTCATTAGGAACATTACGCTCGTGTCTGTTCACACTATATAGTCACTACTTACCTGACACAAAAACTGCTTCAAAAGAGTTATGAGAAAAAATGACTCAGTAATCCAAACTGTATGTCTGAATTCACAAGCGATATATTTCTGTAGTTTACAAATTCAGGTAGAATAATTGTCGTCGACTCGATGTTTTACTTATTGTGGGATTGTCCCGATTTTGGCCATTTGACTCTGTGTGTTTTCGTAAAGCTGGTGATGCATGCAAGAGAGGCTCCAATTGTTTACGACCATAGCCATAGCCACGAAAATTTTGGATTGCAATCGTTTTTCGTAACATTGCTTTGTCTTCTTAATCGGGTTCACCGCATAGAATGCATCGTACGTCTGTGTGCGTAAATCACATTACACACTGCTTGATAAATAAGATATTGTTAATTCACATGGAAACTGAAAATATGTCCTATTACACTTTCATATACCCTATTACACTTTCCTTAGTAAAATCCAGGATAATGGAATTTTATTTTATCTTCCTTTGGAGGTTCAACGAAGGATGAAGTAATGTATCTTCCTCCACTGTATGGGATACCTAATTTTCATAAGTGTCCTTACAGATAAATGTGTATTGTTGTGTCGTCCAAGTGTTCCACAAAACCATGAAAGTGGGGCATCATTTTATTTTGAAACTACCTACTGTAGAGGCGAAGAGAATCAGATGTGAATACTAAAATAATCCTACGATTTGCTAAAGTACATATGTTTTTATACACTTTCGTCATGCAAATTTTTTTAAACATTTGACTTTTCTACACTTTATATACACTTTATATAAGTCGTCACCATCTCTAATAAAAAGACAGATTGAAAAAGAGTGCACAAAACCTAGCATTAATTACTAACTTCATTTTCCGCCTTATAGATGATGCCCTCTGTCTCAATTGTTTAGGTTAAACTCAAACTGTAACTGATATGTTATTAATCAAGATATAAAACATTTTAAGAAAGCCAAATTACTAGCAAGGGCTGATTTGTTTGAATCAGAGTTTTATTTTTGTGTTTACAAACTATGTTTTATCTATCTTTTTTAAACGAAAAGAGTGGTATCGCCTTAGTCATTTAAATATATCAAAGTTAGACTCCTTCTTTATCTGTCTCTAAGTTTGGAATTGGGGAATTCTGGTTTGAAAGGTAAAACATTTAAGGGACCGTTCAATATTTATCAGATGGATGGGCCGGTGCATTCTTAATATTGTTTTATTGAAAAAGTTATTGCCCATCCTTTTAAATTGTGAAAAAAAG
The DNA here is from genome assembly GCA_019925275.1 of Mytilus edulis. Classification (NCBI taxonomy): domain Eukaryota; kingdom Metazoa; phylum Mollusca; class Bivalvia; order Mytilida; family Mytilidae; genus Mytilus; species Mytilus edulis. The sequence continues at coordinate 56,695,628 of CM034360.1, read as the reverse complement.
TCCTTGCCCATCTAAAAAAATCTATAAAAAAAATCCTTGCCCCTCTAAAACTCTTAAGACAATCAAAAGTGATTTAGGTTCTTTTTCTATTTTAAAGTTTTTAAATTTTTATGTCTTGAAATCAAAGAATAGACTTAAACTTTATACAAAATTTAAAATGTGCTAGTTAATTATATATGTATATATCTATGTGTGTATCAGAACCATACATTTTATTGATTTTTAAAACCAGTATGAATATACATGTACAGATTTCATTTTATATGTACAGCCTCAAATACAATATTGATTTAAAATAAAGGAAATAATTCAAATTAAGGGACAATAACTCTTGGACTAGTAAACATATTATCATATACTGAATTATTAATTATTGTCCTAAAAACAGAACATGTTTATAGTTCAAATATCAATGTCCCTTTATCTATTCTAGTTTTCAAAAAAAGAAATTTATTATGGTCTTTTTAAGCAAATATAGACAGACATGTTTTTGACTTTGATGCAGCCTTTTTCGCCTATTAATTAATTCCCTAAATTTGACAGCTTAACACCATACTATAAAAAAACCTGGCATTCTTTAAGATGAATATATAAATGAGATAGCTGTACAGTTATATGAAAATCTAAGTTGATTTGAAAAAGTTATAAAAAAAAATGAAAGGTGACCATCTGAACTTAGTCGATCTTAAAATTGTAGCTTTTTTTCAACCTATTAACTTAATCCTTTAAATGACAGCAAAAAAACAAAGTACTAAACGGCCTGGCATTCAGTAAGATCAATATACAAATGATATAGCAGTAGAGTTGAAAAAGTTATGAAAAAAATTAAACATGACTATCTTGAAATAACAAAAAACTGAAAATTTAAGCTTTTTCTTAAACCTTTTTATTAAATCCATAAGAATGACAGTATCACACCAAACTACCAAACAACTTGGCATTCTGTAAGATCAATATATAAATGAAATAGCTGTTAAGTTTTATGAAAATCCATGTTGATTTAAAAAAGTTATAAAAAAAAATTTAAAGATGATTATCTGGATTTAGCCTAAACTGAAAATTTGAGCTTTAATTAACATTTTTATTATTGAATCCATAAGAATGACAACAATACACCAAACTACCAATCAATCTGGCATTCTATAAGATCAATATATAAATAAAAATAGCTGTAGAGTTTTATGAAAATCCATGTTGATTTAAAAAAGTTATAAAAAAAATTAAAGATGACTATCTAGATTCAGCCTAAACTTAAAATTTGAGTTTTTTTCTTACCCATTAATTTAATCTATAAATTTAACAGCAATACATATAACTACCAAACAACCTGGCTTTCTATAAGATCAATATATAAATGAGATAGCTGTAGAGTTTTTGGAAAATCCAAGTTGATTTGAAAAAGTTAGAAAAAATTCAAAGTTTACTATCTGAATTTAGCCTTATCTAAAAATTTGAGCTTCTTTTCTTACCTATTAATTAAATCCATATTATACAGCCATACACCAAACTATTAAACAATTTGGTATTCTATAAGGTCAAAATAATCTAAAAGATAGTCTGAACAGAAAATTCTAGCTTTTTATTCCTTAATTAAATCCTTAAAATTGACAGAAATGAGCCAAGCTACCAGTTTGTTGAGACATGTTTTGAGTGCCTGCAAAAGAAATATCCTACAAACCAATAAAATTGATAACAAAATTTTTCCTATAAAATATGTTCTGGCCCATCCACTAAATATTTTAAAAAAAGTTCTTGCCCATCCAAATATTTCCACAAAAAAAGTGCTTGCCCCGCCCCATTTTGCACCGGCCCATCCATCTGATAAATATTGAACGGTCCCTAAGTGTGCTTATGCTCTTGCAAAATTAGTTATACTCATATTGTATGAAGTCCTTAAATCTTTTGAATTTTTCAGTTTACACAACTAATACACACCATCTCTTGAGTATATAGTTTCGCAATGAATATAAAGCCCAACTGAGTTAGTTTTAATATGATATATGTTAATACCATGGAAAGAGTAGTGTTTGTTACCAAACGCTTAGTAAGTTGAAGTCTAAACATAGAAAGATCTATACTAATTTCAGATTTACACGATGGTGAGTGTTGTTGGGTATATATAACATTGTATAAATAAGAAGTTTTGATATGAGTGCTGATGAAACGACTCTCCATCCATATGTTTATTGTCTAAGCTAATTATCAATAAATATTTTATTATATAACAGTTTATGTTATGTGATTTAACATACACACAATGGGTAATACGGCTTCATCACATGTATATAAAGAAAGACATTTGTTTCATTGAAAGTACAGCGTCAACAATTTATCTATTTATTGAGATTTAGCATCAGTGTAATCATGTAAGTTTGTATTTTGATCAGCATGAATTGAGGAAACAGTTTGTATCGTAACTTTTTTCAATAAATTGTAATTATGTAGATTATCCTCATTTTTATCAAAATCTTTAATATCACTTTCAACAACCGGAACTAATGCATTTTCTTTTTGTGTACTAGGAGGATTACTTGTAGAGATATTTTTCGTATTTTTCAATTTTGAAATCCCGAGGTGGTTTCCTATGCTCGCTGAAATTTCCTTCATTTCATCATTCAAAGATATACCATCTGCCATTTCCTGTTTATTACAGGTCGATATAACTGCTTCTCTGATATGACCAACTTTATTGTGCTTAATACTCATTTTTTGATACTCATCATTGCCCTTTTCTTTAAACTCCTCATCTGATAGAGAGGTTACTGTTGAATTTCGTTGGCAATTATGAACCGTCACCGGTACTTCATAACTATGAGATGTTTGCTTCCAGTCGTCATTCAGAGGCTGGTATGGATGCAAGTATCCATCGCTGATCATTTGCGTACTAGAATCAGATGAATCGTCCGTATCCTTGTTTGAGACATGTGGTACCTCATACTGGTGAGTTTTCTCTTTCCATTCTTCATCAATCGTATGATAAGGATGAAGATAACTTGTTGTATCATTTTTGTCTGACTCATCAGAATTGTGGTTCTGATCTGATTCATGGATGGATAAGTAGCTATTATTTAAACTTTTTGCAGATACCGACGAGCTTCTTTTGTCATCTTCTAGATGAATAGGATACAGATAGCTTGTGTTGTCATTGTGTAGGGATATTTCATTCTGTAACACATTGATATTAGCATTTTCAACTAACATGGTTTCGTCAATTTCATCGTAAATGCTTAAATTGGTGTCAACTAAAGAATCGCGTCCATTTGAATGTGTTACCTGCACAGTAATATGCCTTGGTTCATTTTTAGTTTTCGTTCTGTATTTCTGGACTAAATAACTTAGACCTAGAATTACTATTATGCAAGCAACAACAATGGAATAAATAACTATTTCTCTGTCTAGAAGCCCTGAAAGCATTAAAGACATCAATTGAAAATTACGTTTTCGGAATACAAAATAATTGTTATTATTGAATTTGATCTAAATGAATTATCGACACTAATAACACTGATATTGTCATTAACAGAAATGCGTCATATCGGTAAAAAGTAAAATCACAAAAACACTGAAAGTTCAAATCGATAAGTCCCTAATCAAATGGCTAAATCAAAACTCAAATACATCAAACGAATGGATAACAATTGTCATATTCCTGACATAGTACAGGCATTTTCATATGTAGAAAATGGTGGATTGAACCTGGTAAATTGGCTTTGAAGCACTACATACAACTTATGTTCTATGAAAGATATGAAGAAATTAAGAAGGAAATGATGAATGTTGACAAATTTGTTTGTTTTACTAAAAGATAGAATCAAAACATGGAAACATATGTCTACATTTTAATTTTATTTTCTACTCAATCGTTGTCGAGGATATACTCTTTTTTTATTTCCAGTGATGTTTAAAAGACGATAAAAATGAAATGATTCGTATTTCGTTGTGTGATCTACTTTATAAACATTATTTCAAGGATTTTTTTATTATTATTATTATATATTTAAGTAGATATATAGATAAAAGAAAATGTGACAGAAAACAAACAAATGAAGGAAATAAATTCAGTAGAACAGTTTTTCTGCTTTTACCAAATGATAATTAAAAAAAACGAAACTACAGAATCGACTTTCAACCATCAACTATCATATAAAAATGTTTTTGAAGGAATTGATAGTTGTTTGTGTTCCGTAAATTGACAGATATTTTCGTTCAGAAAGAGATTAAGATATAATTTTGGCTTTCATCAAACCACCTATGGACCAATAAAGAGTTGTTACGGGGTACTTAACATTTAGTGAACGTTGCATGCTCTTTAGATTAACTTAATGTATCAGATTTAACGCCCGCATTCTGAATGTTCCTGCAAAAAAATATAGCCACTGATAAAATTTAGTGTTAAAACAACCAAATATTAGCGAATTGCTTCTTTTACTCCCCTACCCTCTATAAACAGAAAACGATTGAAAACTAGCCATACTAAAAATGTATACGCATTAATTGAAGAAGGCAAAACATTTAGAATTTAGAAAACAGTTTTAATGAAAGTTTTAAATTCTTTGATTTTTTTAGTAATGGATTTCTACAATTATTTGCAATTATTTTTGTAATAGAAGGATGAGGAATAGGATCTTATTAACGGCTGTTATTTTTTTCACCACATGTCATATCTCAGATACAAATTTAAAAATGCATTAAGAAATATACAAACTAGTTCCAAGTTGAACTATATATTTTAAGAAATACACCAACCATCGCTACTTTTTCTCGTTGGAGTTGGCTTTGTGATTTCTGATTCTTCAGACAAGTTTTGTTTTGTTGTTGTTTGTGTTAAATTCTCTACAAAAATAAAACATTTATATAAGTATATAAGTATAAGTAATAAACAGATTTTTCTGTGGCTTCACAAGGTAATTACTTTCGCAATTACGGATACAAAATGCGCAAACAGTAGCATGTGTTGTCACTTTTTGTAAATATTCCTTTCTCTAACATATACACATGCGCATTTCCAACAGGATGGTTTCATCAATTTCATCGTAAACGTTTAGATTGGGATCTAATAAAGAATGAAGCTCATTTGAATGTGTTCTCATTAATACAAATAAAGTTCGAAAAAATCAGATTGAATATCATGTATTGGATTTGGACTTGATTTTGATGTATCCACACTGATAAGATCGATGTCGTCACCAAAAGAAAAGGTTCGTGCATTTCTTATGTATGTGCAAACATCATATCAGTAATTTTGTTTGGAAAATTATTTACAACTTACTTTTTATAAAGGATGTTCAGCAATGAACAAGAAATAAATCTAATTTGACTGATAATTTTTTTTTTAATTTAAAAACCTTAAATAGTATGCATAATCCGTTGATAACATTTAGGATGTCGAATTAATTTCTAGGATATTACCTCATATTTCAAGTGTTGTTAAAAAACGATACTATTAAAAATGAATATAAGTCTTATTGCATTGTATCGTTTGATTTAAGATACAATTTCTAGGCTTTTTGGTTTACGGATGTCACAAAATTTTTTTTTATCACAATCAAGTCGAATAACAAATCATATGTCTTTGAGAGACCAGTTTTCTACTTTGATAAAGTGTACAAACAACACAAGCTACGATATCGTCGATTTCTCATCATACCAATTTATCTGATGCGTTCGGTGCATTCGTGCTAACTTTTAAGTAATATAATTTCACCCTAGTAAACAGAACACAATATAGATTAATACAATTTAGAATGCCACTTGTAATAAAAGATTTATTATATATTGACAGATAAATATCAATTGACTTGCACCTATTTATCCCTCCCCGTTTTGTATTTGGAATGAAATGCGTTTTACTATCTTTAGTTTACACCAGATTCAACGTACGCATCTTACCAGACGTGGATGCGAATTTATACACCTCATTTTAAAAAAACTGATATGAAGTTAACTAAATATGCGCAAATCTCTATACACCAGTCATCTTAGGTATATCCAAATCGAAATCGTACATTCTTAAATTCAAGTATAGGATTATTATATGTAACATTTAATATAAAACCAACTTTTAAGGGAGCACGCGGGTATGAATAATTTTTTTTCTAATATAGGATTTTGCTATTTTTTTCTATAAATAAACTTTATCCTATACTTAATAAAAAAATAAAAAAAAATATAGGATCACCGTTCATTTAAGCTCATATTCTGTTTTTCAAAGAAGCATGCATTTTTGTTTAGGTACTTTTTTCTGTTGAACTAATAGGAGAAAAAAGGTAAACGTCAGAAATTGCTTAAATTTTACAATAAAAAGTACAGTTATTTTAAAAAAAATTATAGGTAACCGATGATATTTTAATTTTAATGCAAACAAATGATATGTGTTCAACAAAGGGAGATAATTTGGAGCTTTTTCAATGATATTAACATTCTAAAAGTCATATGGGTCCAAAATGAACTGATTGGTTTGGTTGATTTTGTGTACCACATCATAAAGTAAACACTAAAAGTGTAATAAATAAAATTTGTAATGAAAAAATAGGTTTTTTTTTGTACCCCCGAGCTAAGATTCGAAAATTGCTTTTTTCACTCTCACCCTTCAAAGAACACACGACGATTGAAAACTAGAATTATGATCTCTATGCATTGATTGACTACATGTAAGTCATAAAGCCAATAAAAGATAAAATATCAAAAACAGTTTAAAGAACAATTTTCTATAAAAAGCATAATTTTATAATGAATATCTTAATTTATATTTGCAATAAGAACTGCGGATATTTATTTTTTGTTAACTTATTATTGGTGAATATAATTTCGTGATTTTTCTCACACTGTTCTACTTATCTATATAAACCAGTTCTTAGTTTAAATATGTATTTTAATACACCAACCATTGCTGCTTTTTTTCGTTGAAGTTGGATTGGTTATTTCCGATTCTTCAGACAAGTTTGTTGTTGTTTGTTTGAAATTCTCTACAAAATAAAACAATAATTTAAGTAATAAATACTTCTCATCTATGTTTCTGTCGCTTTCCAAGGTAAGGACTTATACTTATAGAAAATGTACAAAATGGTTTTAACTAATATTTTCAATCAGTTTAATTGATGTATGGAGCTGGCATGACAGTAACTGCTAGTAGTCCTTTGTTTTTGTAGGTATCATTGATATTTTGTTTAGTTTCTTTTGTTACTAATTCTAATATCAGACTCGGACTTCGTTTAAACTAAGTTTAACTGAGTGTTTCTTTATTTTACTAGTCTAGATGTATGAAGAGAAGGTTGAGATCTAACAAAACATGTTTAACCCCACACAATTGTTGCGTCTGTTCTAATTCAGGTTCGTCTGGTCTTTGTTTGTCTTGTATGTTTTTTATTTTAATTTTAGTTTATTTATATGTTTTGGAGTTTAGTTAGTATGATTTCCATTTTTGCTGAACTAATACACATTTTTATTTAAGGGCCAACTGAGGCCCACCTCCTGGTGCGGGATTATCTCGTTAGGGTGATGACCCATTGGTGGCCATTGGCTGCTATCTTCCCCTTGATCAAGTAGTTGTCTCGTTGACACAATTCTCATTTTCATTTTCAATGTAATGCATAGTCAACAAAATAATAAAAAATTTCTTACAGATACTTCATATTCTGTGGTGTTAAATATATCGGTCGTTTATTTTTTGTTATTTGTCATGTCGTTGTCTATTTTTTATAGAATGATAAGTTCGATTGTCCCCTTGGTATCATTTCCCTGCTTGTGTTCAGGTGCTCACATTTAGTTCTTGTGAAAATATTTAAGTTTCATAACTCTTACTTTACCAAATTTACTGCACCATATTTGCATTTCGACAATAAATGTATCGTCAGTTGAAAAGCTTGTTGAACCAATAATGACAAAAAGTATAGAAAAGCCGGACAATGAATCAGACATTAGCAAAAGGGAAATATATTTATTAAGGATGTATTCTTCTGACGTTTCAGTCTCGTTGAAAACTCGTTCTGGAATTATTTCTTAAATATGAGATACAAGTGGAAAATATCAATGAATTTAAAAAATGTTATAATCAAACTTAACTCTGTGAAAAAATTGGGAATTTCCAATGAGCAGTTTTTGAGTAATCAATTTTTCAAATTTTATTACCAATCAAGTCAGTCTTTTCAGCCCAAATTTTAGAAAATGGGCGAGGGATACAAAAACATGTTCATCCCACATCCTTTTTTCTTTTCAAATTTCTTAGATATGAATTTTTTTCAATCTTTTATAACAAAGATATGCGAAAACGGAAAAAAATCACAAATTTACAAAACTGACAACATGGTAAATTTGACACAAAAGAAGCTCCAAAATATGATAAAACTTTCTTATATTAACACCTACCTATAGTTTTTTTTAAGTCAAATTTATTCAGATTGGTCTCTTTCATCTTTAATGAAAGTATGACAAAAAGTTCAATTGTGGAAATGTGATTGTTTTCATGATTATAGCCCAAAAATAGGTAAAAATTTATAAAAAATGGGAAAATCATCAAAATTGGGTACTTTCAAATGGCCATAGAAAAGAAAGAAGTACACCACCATATGATTTTTTCTTCACCAATTATATTTTTACAGTCATATAAACACAAAAATCCGGTTTAGAAAAAAAGTATAATTCGAGAAATTTTTGTTCCTCAGAGGTGTACATCCTTAATTAGAAATAATATCGATTATGTTAATTTAAATCCCATAATATCCATGTATTCATGCCAGGATGGAAGTATTGACTTGATATTGAACATTCAATTTTTCAGCTTCGCTATTTATCAAAGGAAGGTTGCATATGTCCTTTGAAAAAAATAATTTATATTAATTAGTTTTCAGTTTTATTATTCAATTTGAATTTTATAAATTTCGAACTTGGAAAATTGTCATTATTTGTTTTATTATATATATATTGAGTGTGCTTCGAGCAAATCACTATGCGAAAAGATATATAAATGGTGAACTAGCATTTTAAAAGTCCGCTTCAGCGAGAAGGATTGTAATAGAATGGGTTCATGTTGATGTCCCATGAACATGATCCTGTGCGGATATGCTTTTTATATTTGCCACTGGACGATGAACGGGTATTTTGCGAAAGCATTTTGTATGTAAGACATGACATCTTTCTTATATTAAGCCGCACTTCAAATTCTCCAGTTGAAAAGGACATGTATGGTCAAGTCCCATGTTTGGCCTATGAAACCGAGATTCGTAAGGTATTATAGATAATGAACAATATAGCAAGGGAGAATTTAAACACCAGAAATCGAAGAGAAAAAGGCAAAATATATAATTTCCATGAAATATACAGATTAAAATATTGATAAAAATATGACTGTTACCCAAACCGTATACAGATTAAAAGTTACTTATTCAAACAACCCTCTACATAAGCAAATCAAAACAAACAGTTCTTTAAGAACAGCATATTAAAAGATGCAATCTTAATAATGTCATACAAGAATAGCTTGAAACATTTTTTGATCGGTGGTACAATATTTTTCTATCCTGTTACCATTTTCAAAAGAAATTTTGGGTTATTAAGAAAAGGTTTAGATAAAATGTTAAGCTAGTATTACGTAGCCAATTAGATGGTTTTCAAGAGAATAAACTTCTATATATATTCATTCTGTAATATAATAGAATATTTGCAAATTTTCCAGGTTGTACTGAAAAATGCCTCTACAAATTGGTTTTCAAAGGTTGTAAAAATTACCACCAGTAATGCAAGTCTAAGATAGCAAATTTATATTATTCGGCATTTTTTCACCCTTTCAAATAAACCAAACATCTAGTAAATCCCTCATAAGTTAGTTTACTTTTCTCTTTATTTCATTGGTAACATGAACGTACGTTTCTGATATATCACTATATACAAGTCTATCCTGTTACCTTTTTATCTATCCTGTTTCCGATATCAGTATTGCACCTGCAAATGCTTAATTGGGAAGATTAAGACGTTTTAACCTTAAGATGAGTTCAAACAACGAAATATTTCATTCGTTTTGCACCTATATGTTAGGATAAAAAAATTAACGACGTCTTCAAATGTCTATCCTGTTACTGTAACCATAGCAACCATAGTAACAGGAGAGACATAACAGGATAGACAAATTTCTTCGTTTTTGATTGCTGTTGTGAAATAACTACTCCCTTTGGTGAAGTGATTATGGTTTTCTATTGTGAATTTGGTTTCCAACACGTTATTGCACTTTTTACAAGTATACTGTTGGTGTAATTAATCAAAATGGTTGGTAACAGCATAGACATGAAAACAAGTACACTCTATTTTTTTTCACTAAATGTCTTGAAATTTCTTTTCTCTACACTGTCGCTCAAGAAACAAAGCGTTTCAAATGTAAAGATTACTTTGCACTTTTGAAATCAACACTGCCTGATTCAATTTTCATAGGGAGAATTATTTAACGGCTGATTTAAGTAGCGGTAACAGGATGGACACGAACCTCCCGTAGTACGCTGATTCAATTTAGTTTGTAAATATGTTACATACAATGATAAAGAAGCTACGATTTTCCGTTAGAGAAATAATTAACGTTCTTAAAAAGTCCCTTTTGCAGATATCAAGGCGATCAGAAAATCGGCAAAAAAAACATTTGAAATGTGTTTTTCTGACACTGTACGCACACAAATACCCCCAAAATAGGACTTAAATGCAGTTTAATCTGATCAAAAAAGATGTAAGGTGTGTTTATTATTAATGTTCTGAATCATAAATCCGACAAGCTTTCATTTAAACCATTACAACTGAAATGTCCATTAGAAATAAAAAATTTAGCATGGTGTACTGAAAATTCGACATTTTTTTAAAATGACCCAGATAGTGATTATCAATAGATTAGTGTTAACGATTAACAACTCTCTGCAATTTGTTTTTAACATTATCATGATTATATTACACAGTTCTTTGTCAGTAAAACCCTCAAATAATTGCTAAATATCACGATTTTTGGTACTCAGCACTTTATAATATTTGCAAGTACACACTACTATGTTTTACCTGTGTTGCAAGTTGTTGACTGCGACGACGTTGTTTCAGTTAATGTGGATTTATCAACACATCCATGAACATTGTCACACCTAAAGAAACAAATATGCGTCTTTGAAATAATGTTATGGAACGCTGACTCCTTTTTAATTCCCTTTAACTCCGCTTTAATATTAAATAATTTGACTCCTACGATTATTCAATTAATAATTATAGCTCCTTCAAGTGTATTTTGTCTTTTGTTATCCATCATAATCAATCGTGCAACTGAGTTAACGGAGATATTTTTCTTATATAATCAAGAACTTTTTTGTTATTGATCAGATTATTTAACTAGACATTAGACCGTTGGTTTTCCCGTTTGAATGGTTTTACACTAGTAATTTTTGGGCCCTTTATAGCTTGTTGTTCGGTGTGAGCCAAGGCTCCGTGTTGAAGGCCGTACTTTAACCTATAATGGTTTACTTTTTAAATTGTTACTTGGATGGAGAGTTGTCTCATTGGCACTCACACCACATCTTCCTATATCTATTAAACGGTGTTAGACGATGTAAAAAAAATGTGCAAAAGAAATATTAGATAATAGAGTATTCAGTTGGGTGTGTTTAAATTTCTAATTCTAATGTTGGTGTGACATATCAATTCGCAACAAATACCATTAGTCGGGTTACATCTTTAAAAAGAACGGCATTTCATTTCCGAAATACATGTTTGGGGTATATGTAGTACTACACAGACAAAACTAAACAAACGAAAACTCGAAATACATGCACACAATCACAATTTCCTGCTCCCCTACATCACGGAGGGTAAGGTTGTCCTGTGAGAAAACGGTCTGTGCCGATGATTTGGTCCTGACTGGTGCTGGTGATCATTGAAAATATATAAACAAAGACGCAAATGGGAATTTTTTACGTTTTCTCGCATAAAAAATGGACGGAATTTTTTTTTCATTTTGTGTCTTATGGGTTCATAGACAGATAATTCAAAATGTGACCCTCTAAACTGTTTCAATAAGATTAACACAACAGTGCTCATTTTTAGAAAATGTAGAACTGAAAAAATAAACCAAAATGCCCCTGGAGTCCGCTTTCTATACCAAAACCCACACGAGTGCATAGAACCAACAAGTCGTCAGGAAAATTTCGTTTGGCGAATTTGCACGTATTTTTCAATAAAAAAATGTTGTAATATTCCTAGCATGGTACTAAGAACGTATCAGATAAAAATTAAACGGTTGTGTTTGTTTTCCTTCATATGTTACAGCCATCTTTGACACAGGGACCTTTTCCCTTTTCAACGCAAATGAGATATTGTATTCCTCTTTTAACAAGTCATGCAAAGTATTCAATTTCAATAATTTCATTTTTAACCAAGCAACATTCTCAATGTGCCTGTCTCAAGTCAGTAGCCTGTAATTCAGAAATTGTGGTTAGTGGATGTATGTGAAGGTTTCTTTTCTTCAATTGTTTTGTTATTAATGCTGCCGGTAGTGTTCTTGATTAATTTATTTTACTTTAAATTGTTTTATCGTACTATTTAAGAGCTGACTTTACAGTATAGTGAATAAGCACTCAAGGTTGACCATTGGATTGCTGTCTCGTATGCAATCATGTCACGTCCCATTTTCATATTGTGATTGAAGGAAATGAGAGGAAACGTAGAACAGCATGGCCATGTTTATTACACAAAACATAACTCCCCATACAAATGAAAGAATGCCTAACTGATATATTTAAAAAAATGTTAAAATCACTATTCATAAGGAAACAGATAAAAACGGAACGTATGTATTTTGACTTTTGAATTAAGTTATTATACGGAATATATTTTACGTTAACTTCATTCACCATTTTTTTGTTTTAATTTATAAAGAAACATCGATAACCGATGCAGAAATAATTAAAAAATAAATTTAAAATTTATAGGAAATGAATATTTTTAAACAGGTTTAGTTCCAGTATTCTGTAAGACGTAGCAGAACTTTTTTGTGAGCAAGAAATCATTTTTGTCTGGATTTATGTGAAATTTTACATGAACAGTCTGAAGGTCCGACTTGGTTTTATTATAACCATGTTATGAAGTAGAAATAAGTATTAAAAGAAGGCAAAAATTAACTAATAGTGTTATTACAGTTTCGTAGGGTTAAAACACATGTACATCCCTAAGTTATACGGGGAAATACGTAAATATAATTTTCTCATTCAAAACTGCGTCATACATATATGTGTTAAAATAATCTTAGTTCTAAATCATATCTGTTTTTAAAAATCAGAGATACGTCAGTTTGTATCTTTCAATCTTTTAAAATATATAAGATCACGTAGTTTTGTCCTTGGATAAAATAATGTTAACAATTAAGCAGATGAAAAGCGTGGTTGTTGCTGTTATTCACCATTTCATTCATCTTTAACACACACTAAGACATTCAATACGAGGCAAAATATTACACCTCATTGCAAATTATATCAAGATTGCGTTTTAAATGTACAATGTATAAAATGTACAATGCATTAAATATACAAGTACCACCGATTAGAAAACAATGGATTGCTAAATACCTACAAAACAGCATTTTATATAGTTGAGGTGTTAATAGTTGGCTAATTTACATTCATTGCACATCACCTTATTTTTAAAAATTAAGTCTATAACTTGCATTAAAATCTAATAAGTATAATCATAGCTATGCTAAAATCATAGCATGCCATTACAAGTCAGGAATATGACAGTTTCTATCCATTCGTTTGATGTGTTTGAGCTTTTTATTTTGCCATTTGATTAGGGACTTTCCGTTTAGAATTTTACCCGGAGTTCAGTATATTTATGATTTTACTTTGATGGTTATGCTGGAACTTAGATGCATTGACGAAAGCTTCTGAGATGTTAGTTAACTGCGTGAATATTTTATTGCATTATGAAAGTTGATTCAGAGATGACTGCAGCTTCCCTTTTGCGAAATATCCATTCTGATGAAACAACATCCCAGCAGTGCCTGTACATGTCTCCAGTCCTTTCTGTCTCTAAGTTGATTTGATATTCTAGAGCTTTCATTTATTTCCTATCATGATTTTCGTGATGGAGGGTTGCTGTTGACAAGTAAGATTTTAAACTAAGAGTTCCAACTGGTGAAGTTGAAATCGTTCATTCAAAGATTTGCGGACGCCATCACGAGTTGGTTGACCGTTGGAATATCTGTTTTCCCAGATTACGACTGATAAGTTCCACAATTTTCGCAATCTCTACGTCCATTTTTCCTCGAATATGACCTACCAAAATAAATTCAACAACGGGTTGTTCTAACAGGACCACCACGATGGGAGCCACATATGTATCAGGATCTGTTTACCCTTCTGGAGCACATTAGATCCCCCGATTTCGTCATGGGGTTCGTGTATTTACTGGCGATATCATGACATTGTTTTGTTATAAATAAGGCCGTAAGTTTTCTCAATTGTATTATTTTATATTTTTTCATGTTGAAACCTTTTATAGCTGACTTTACGGTATGGGTTTTTGTTATTGTTGAAGCCAGAACAGTTGTCTATAATTGCGTAAATTTACTTCATATGAAATTTAGAGGACAGTTGTCTCATTGGAAATATTACCACAGCTCCTTTTTTATATAGGATTATAGTTACGTTAGTTAATTGATACAATGTGCATTGATATTTGGAACGTTGTACTTTTATATAAACTCCTAAAGTACGCACTAGAGGTGTGGCTCGTTGTTAGTCATTGTTGAATAATCAAATCTGCAGTGAGTTCGGTTTTTTATATGAATATCAAGAAATCAGACCCTATCAAAAATGAAGAACAAACTTAGTTTTTAAGCGCTCGATTTTTCAATATCTCAAGGCAAATTCAGAAAGGAAGAAGTGCATGAAAACTGACAAAATCAAAAAACGTGGGATTAAAGCTGGTTTGAAAATTAGATCAACACTTGATTGATTGATTTTTGGTTGCTTAATGTCCAATGACTAAAGCTCTGAATGTTAGTATCAAAATCAACGGTACATGTACCAATTTTGTTGCAACAGTAACTGATGTGTAAAACATATACTTTGATAATAAAAGAAGACCAAAAAAAAATGTACATGATAAACGTGAAGGAAAAAAACCGTACCTTTGATGAAATGCACAGATACATTTCCGTAAACATAATTTGCCATACTGATTTGTCTTACAAGGCATACATGAACCATCTTTAAATGTGAATCCAGTTCTGCATTCTAAACAAAACATCATTTGGATTATTGAAATGGCATGACATTTTTTTGGAAACAGGTCCCTAATTCTACACAAAATACTATTATAAAAAGCTATAGTTTACAACGTTTGGCCGCTAGTGCATACAATCACATTTAAATATAGAACTTTCAAAACAATTGATTTATAAGGGTAAACTATAAAGTTTTTATTATATGTAAACATTTCTTATCTAATCGTCAAGATACTAAATACCGTTAGGAGATATTATAAGTTCTTTAACCTCACTTAAAATCGTGGCTTGCTTCCACATGAATTGGTTTTTTTTTCTGTGAGAATACGCAGATTGAAATTACTTTACTTTGTTTGAAGACATGCACAGCTTGAAAAAAATGTCATTGGTTATGCCAGAAAAATATTACCTACTTTTCAAATTCAGTTTGTTAAACAAACATGAAGTGATACATACCAACACACTTTCCATGGAATAGCGTATGGCCAAAGCAACATGAAAGTGTTCTAAAAAAAAGCAACGCTTTTATGTTTATCATTGATATAAATTAAAAACGGTTACATTTATGATAAAAGAAGATTAAGAGTAATGAAATATTAATGAAAAGATGCTAAGCGAATCCATATATATTTGTATATATTATATATTATTAAAACCTGCACAAAATGTAAACATGTGGATGCATCATTAACTTGCATTAAGTCAAATGCAACCAAAAAAAAACAACTAAGAGTAACGGACATATGTTGTGTGATGGGGTCGTTATACATATACTAGTCAACAAAAGAAACGATACAAGACTTTTTGTCAAATTAAAGATAAAGTTTTCCGTTTATAAAACCAATATTGAAGGTAGTAATACTAAATCATTATGGAAATATAAAACCGTTTAAACAATTTTTTTTTTTTGCTTTCGTGACGTTTTTTGGCGATTTTTTTTTAACAAAATTTACATAAAAAGACAATTTGAAACACAGAAGTTCAAACTAATGATGCCAACCTCTCATTTAAAGGTAGAGACAATGTTTGCCATCAATTTGTTTTTAAAAATCATACAGTTTCTTCGTTTATTTGTTAAGCAAAGTTCGGCCCCACGAGAAATCGTAAAAATGTATACATTATCAACTGATTTACCATAGACAGTATGTGTAAAGTGATATTTAAAAAGCGGTCACAATCTTAAAACTAATCCGAAAGGTTCCAAATTTACAGTGTGTTGTTTTCATATCTAAAGCATTGATTTGAGACAAAAATATTTTTTTTTTTGCATTTTGTGAGATTTCAAAAAAATTTGAAAAAACAATATATCAACCCATTAGTTACAACATGAAACACAACTTGATTAGCATATTGAATATTTTTAAACACATTTGAAATTTTATTTAGTACTGAGAAAATTACGTGTCGATTTTCTATTCCACTTTCCGCAAAACTAATTTGCACCCTTTAATCGTTTACACGGAATTTAGATACTTTCCAACAAGTTTTGATTTTCATTATCACATGTGCATACAATGCAAATGAAAGCTTTTTAAAATAGTGTATCTCATTCTGTTTTATATTTAATACTTTTTGATAAATTTTATTTTAAAGTCGTGTATCGTTTCTTTTGTTGACTAGTATATAAAACCGATACTTATGCGCGCGATTGTGCAAAGCTATCTACAAGAGAATACTTATATGTTATACCAAATATACGTTTACTATATCAGATATCAATGTTAGAATAACGAATTATATAAAAACAAACGTAAGTAGGCATATTGATAACTTGAAGATTTCTAGTATTACTTCATTTCGTTTATGTGTATGAGTTATACCGCATTATATTACTTTATATATAATATACAGATAAATCTGTACTAATATTTCAAAATGGTTTGTGTTCATTAGTTTTATACTACAATACATCTGAAACGAAATGAGGCCATACTTTTTTAATTATATGATGGTTTAAATATAGTTAAAGAACGTTTTTGTTGAATAAAGCAGTACAATTATTATAAGCATGTAGTGTCCGCAGTAATGGGGAAACGTATTTATTCTTCTGCCTCCTAAACATTGCAGTCTATTAATTTATTATTAAGCACAATTGCCAAAGCTGGGTATGACAACATCGATGTAAGAATCATTTACAGTTCATTCTCATTATTTCGTTATTATTTCGCATTTTTTAAAAGTGTTTTAATTGAGAGAGAAAAACTCTTCTACATCATCAAATAAAATGAAGTTCTAAAGTTGAGTAAAATCACAAAAAAGCTTCGCTGGAAGTAAAAATCAAAGATACAATAAATGCCTACAGATGCAAATTGGAAACATGTATTGGTGCGATTATTTATAGCTCAATACCCCATAGTTGAAAGCATCCAGTAAGGAACTTGCTACAAAATGCAGCGAAAGGCCGTAAACTGCATGGGAAAAAAGAACTAGAACATTTTAGTTTTTAATATTGATTTTGTAAGCCAAGGAAATGAGTAATCATTACCACTGGCTGTATTTAATCAGTAAGTAGTTCTGCCATAGTGCAACGCAAAACAAAACACGACGTATCAAAAATACATATAGATGTATCACCATTTTATAGGCCGATTTGTATCTTTGAATAAGAGTTCGGAACTTAACCTTTGCATTTCAAGGTGTAATCGTTGTTTTTTTCTGTGTCCATAACGTTTTGCCTTTCATTACAAGGTCTTTCAATATCTCTTACATTTTATATTAAATTGTCAAATATAAAAACAAAATTTTCAGATCTCTACCCTTAACCTACATATACTAAATTTCCACAAACATACCTTTTAAAACAACCAAGGTTTTTCTGAGTGTTAGACTGTGGACCAGACATCTTTATATCATACTTTGTTAAAGATATTGAAAGTAGTCAAAATTCCCAACTATTATCATTAAGCGTAGATGTAAATTAGTTTTTTTCCAGTACTATAGCTGTTTTTTTATATGTTTGTCGGACCTTTTCTTTACCGGAATATTTATAACAAATGTAGGGAAAATACCATTTTTGTTCTACTCAAAGTTCCATCTAGTTTTAGTATTATTATTATTATTATTATTATTATTATTATCTATTGCCTTTCTTTTGGTTCTGATAGTGTTTCTTTTTCATGTTTTTGAAAATTAAGATATCTTTATCTATAAATATGAAATGTATTATATCCAGATGCATTTATCTACTTATAAAAATGAATTCAACGTTTTTTTGTGATACATGTGTTTTTGTATTGAACACAAAAAGTATATTAACAACATGTTTTAATGGTATGGTTATTGTTAAAGTATTTAATAAGAGCTCACTTGAGAGATGAATTCAGCCAATTGCAAAATTTCAATTTCTAAGTAGCAACATTCCAGAAGCACCTGCATACGGTGTATATATCTCCCAATTGCTACGATATTCTCGTGCTTGCATTTACTATCATGATTTTCTTGATTATGGGTTGTTGCTTACAAGAAAGCTATTAAATCAAGAGTTCCAAATGGTGAGGTTGAAAGCATCTCTTCGTAAATTTTACGGACACCATCACGAGTTGGTTGACCGTTATGGAGAAAAGTTTCACAAATGATATCGGATATGTTCCTTACGTCGTAACTACAACCCCCTTCTCTTTTATGAAAGTGACCTACCGAATTAGACTAATTACCTGATTTGTAATAACATAAGCAACACGACGGGTACCAAATGTGGAGCAGGATCTGCTTATCCTACCGGAGCAACTGCGATCACCCCTGATCACCCCTAGTTATTGGTGGGGTTCGTGTTGTATCCTTATTTTTCTATGTTGTGTCATGTGTACTATTGTTTGTCTGTTTGTCCTTTTCATTAGTCATGGCGTTGTCAGTTTATTTTCGATTGATGAGTTTGACTGTCCCTCTGGTATCTTTCGTCCCTCTTTTATCATAATTTGTTTCGAAATTCTGTAAACTGATTTAAGAGACATCGGGACTATCGACTGCGCATAATTTCACGCATGAATTACCATGCACACAAAAAGTTTCTGTCGTAAATTCACTATTTTGTTTTTTTAATATTTTGATTGATTAAAATATTTATATTAATGTAATTTTGTCACTAACACATTATTATCTCTATTATGTGTATCTGTGGAAGGCTCAAAATGACATTTCACCCAATTTCATCATTTTCCCGCCCAAATTTTGTGTTTTAATGCAATTTTTTTTTCCTTATCGGTCACTTAAGGTGGTATGGGAGTCAAAAATAAAAATGATAGAATTTGTTCATACTTTGCCAAAACGTAGTATCTATTGATATATGTTGAAAAATAAAATAAAAATGATAGGTCACCGTGCATTTTCTCAAGCTACAGGACGTGACAAAATGACACATTTTGTATGGATTATACAGGAAAAAAACACCATTTTGTGATTAGAAACTAAACAAAATGATAGAATTGTTAAATACTTAAGGAAAATATAGCTTTCAAACAATGCTTTGAGAATATCAAAAGAAAAAAAAAGGTCACCGTACGTTTTTTCCGGCTAAAATACAAAACAGGCAAATTTCAGGTAGAATCCTTCAGAAAATGCACTGTTTTAGAGTTTTCTCCCCTTGAAATGCCAATTTTGAAAAATTTAAAAACAACCAAAACTAATCATTATTTGCAAAAATATTAATATTTGTAAGTTATATTCTTATAAATTGGTTCTTTCAAATGAAAATTCACATTAAATATCAGCATTCCTGCATCACATTTTGCTAACTTGATAGAAAATATGGACCTTTCGTTTTTGTTTCTGTTTTTTACAACCCAACACTATTATCCCTATTATTTCATTGAAAAGTTGTTCTTTTACATACTTTTTTAAAATAATACTTTGAGCTTAAATATTTGTTTTAGACCAACTTGATTCATTCTCTGTAAAGTTTAAAATAACAAAGCAAAAAACCAGCACTTCTGACAGAAAATTCGAATAGACCCGAGCCACCTTATCATGCTTATTACGTAAATGAATACATTTCTACATGTAGTCTTTATAGTCTTTTATTTTAAATCTGTAGCTGAGAGACTAAAGATTTATTATATTTATTATTTTGCATAGAGCACGATAGTATATAAACTGCATTTAACTTCACCGCACGTCACCTTTGCTGGAATTAATTTCATCCCAAATGGTCAGGCGTTTTCTTATTTCTATACCTAACAGTAAATGTCGCTTTTTTCGGCGCCATTTTTTCTCAATCTATCTAAATCGGGAAAAGGTAGACTATTCTCAGTTAAAAGAACCAAGAACATGTTTAGATTGTATCGTGTAAAGTACATTTTAATTTAAAAGATAGAAGAAAGATACCACAGGGACAGCCGCACTCATCGATCGAAAATAAACAGACAACGTCATGGCTAAAAATTAAAAAAAAAAAATAGACAAATAATAGTACAGAAGACACAACATAGAAAGCACAAGACAGATCAACACGAATCCAACCAAAAACTAGGGTTGATCTCAAGTGCTCAGGAAGGGTGAGCAAATCCTGCTCCTCATATGGCACTCATCGTGTTGCGTATGTTATTAAAAATCCGGTAATTAGTCCTATTCGTTATGTCACATTCATGACAAGGGAAAGATATTGTAGTTACGACCTAAGGAACATATCCGATATCATCTGTGAAACGGTTATTCCGTAACGGTCAACCAAATCGTGATGGCGTCCGTAAAATTTACGAAGGGATGATTTCAATCTCACCATTTGGAACTCTTGGTTTAATAGCTTTCTTGTGAGCAGCAATCCTCTATCAAGGAAATCATGATAGGAAATACATGCCCGGTAATATCGTATCATTTGGGATATAAATTCCGTATATAAAAATGAAGATGTGGTATGATTGCCGTATGCAGGCGCTGCTTGAATATTGCTACAAAGTAACGGAAAGTTCAAAATTGGGAAGCTGAAATCAACTCTTTTGTCGTAAAGTTTTATTTTCAACCTACCCTCATTGTCAATTTCTAGATGTAAGTCAAGATATGAAGCAGGCTTAACTATAGTATCCTTTATCTCCAATTCGAAGGGATAGATTCGTTCAACATAGTCATCAAATTTTGTATCATGTAATGAGAGAACATCATCTCTATTGCGGAACATTAAGTTAAAGGATATTGCTAACTTCTTTTTTTATTTCGAAGAAGTTCCTGTATGAAACAGCCTCATAATAATAAAGAAACAAGTCGGCAGGAAGCGACACACAATTGGTTCCGATTGGGATTCCGGCAGTCTATTGAAAAATACGGCCTTCAAACGTAACAAATATGTTGTCAATCAAGAAATCTAGCATTTTGATAAATCAGTTTCAGAAATTTTATTGTTTGAATCGAAGTGATTCTTTACAAAGTAGGATTTATAACTCCCAAAGACAAGACAAGATTCTTGTATCTACGTTCGCCATTCTTTTTGATAAAACAAAGTGATACCAACTCTTTCAATTTGTTTTTTAGTTTGGAATTGGGAATACTTGTGTAAAGTGTAGAAAAGTCAAATATTTTAATATTAAGTATACACATCTGATTCACGCCACCTCTAGAATAGGCACTTTCACAGCCCAGCTTTGATTGATGATAAAATAGATTTTGTGACAATTCTGGACTGATTATTGTTATCATTTAATGTGTTATCAATTGTATTTAAACATATTTTTATTTTAATATTGCTTGGTCAACTGGATGGTCAACTTCTCGGGTGTGCACCAACACTGATAAATGCATTAACTTTCATACTCGTGATTTAACTGTTTAAACCATTTGTACTGTGCAAGCGATAGGGGCCAGTTTTATATGTTTTTATATTGGTAATGGTTATCTATGAAATACTATCGTATAGTGATTATTTTGACATATCTTGTCGTGAGATTCAACTTGTTTACATCTGCCATGACACCGTTCTGTACTTTCACTTTGCGATCTCATAGTATTATTTGTTAAGTTTACACTTTGTCAATGCAGATAAATTGAGTATTTATTATGTTTGAGCCTTCCTTTTCATTAACATTGTCTTCATTTATGATAGAGCAGGGTTTTCATTGATCTTCATTATATCTAATGCATAAGGTTATGTAAATTACACCTAAGTTCATATGCCGTATAGAGATAGGAATTTACTGTCCGTTTAAAAATAGCATTATGTAGAAATGTCCTTTTAGTTTTATACGCTTTTAAATATAATTCGGACAAGTGGGACATAGTAAGGACTACTTAATAATGTTTCTTTAATTAAGAATATTGAAATATGTTTGTCTTTCTAAACGTTACTAGCCAAAAGACGTAAGAGACGTTGCTTTTGGTTGAAAGATTTGATGTTTACTCTTACGTCATTGTTTGTGCCAAAATACATAAATAGGAGCCTGTTGATAACACGGCATTCTAAATCAATCCTTTGAACCATCAACCACATTTTATATTGACCACCCAATTTTTGATTTTATCTGTTGAATGATGAAGGTGCATTTGATTTTTATACTGTTTCGGTACTTATACATCTTCGGATCTCAAATGTTTGGCGTTGAGATTCCTGATGAAGGTAAATCCAGAAAAGCGCTTCGGACGCAAGAAATTATTAAACGTGTTGTTTTCAATTTTTTACATCACTGGGTCGATACCTCTACTGGTGGACTATTAGTCCCCGAAAGTATCATAAGCTCAGTAGTCAGTACTTCAGTACTGACATGATTTAACAAACTTTACTAAAATTGTCCGTTTACAAATTTTGAAATTATTAAGAAACTAAGGTTTCAACTCCATAGGGCAAAGTTGGCTTTAAATGAATTTGGCTATTTATTTTAGGTGTTTTTGACATATAGCTCTTCAACTGTTTCGGTACTTATACATCTTCTGATTTAAAATGTTTGGCTTTGAGCGTTCCTGATGAAGAAAAAGAACTTCGGAAGCAAGAAACTATTAAACGTGTTGTTTTCATTTTTTTATATTGAAAGAAGAACTCAAAATACTACTCAAAAACACAGTAATTGTTATGTTTATTACAAATCTCTTTCCTCACAATGCCGTTGATTCAACTCCTCCTAAATGATGGTTAAACAGTTAATATCAACCCTAGGTTTGTTATAATATTAATAATTAAGAAAGAGGTTTCCTGAAGAACTTGGAAGACCCAGCGCTTTACCGTTGTTTGTAAGGAGACTTATGTAGTTTAGGTATTAAATACAGTGATGGAAAATCCAGTTCGTCATCTTTGGTTGAAATTCCAAAGGAACATAGAACAGACCTATGATTATCCAGGATTTCCTCTTTGGTAAGTGTCGTGAGGGTATATGTTGAATTTACAAGTGAATTTTCAACACCTAATTCATTTATCAAGCAGTTTATGTAATGATATTTACACACAAAAACGATGTTGTGTGGGGCTGTATCTGCGGGGATAATAACATATTTGTCACGGAGGTAGGCAAAGTGTTAAGCAAGATTTGAGTCTTTAAAAATCGACGTCGCTTGGGTATTTATAGACCCATTTAGTTTCTTAATTCGGATTTGTATCAACGACTTCACAGCCATAATTCATTCGGAAAGAGTATCTACGTCTTCTTTCTAGCGTTTAGCCCATAGCCTGGCTTAATCTTCGACTCAATCGATCTGTATTTTGAATTTGTATTTCAAATTGATGGATTTTGGCTCACGATATTTCGGAATTTTGGATAAAAAAATTCGCAGGAAAGTTTTACTGGCAATGTTTAGGTCTCCAGTAAAAAAGTGGCCAGCCGGATTATACGAGAATGGAGAATTAGCACAGGTGAAAGCAGGATGTTCACACTTGAAGTCGTCATTGTTGAGATCCAGCAAAACGTGTTTGTAATTGAAAATTTTATTTGCAATTGGTTTGGTATAGGTAAAAGAAATTATTGGTACAAACTTATCTTTAAAATAAGGAGGTATTTTCGACTGAACTAATTTATGATGAAGAAACTAAGTTGACGCCATCGATACCTTTGTTGGCAAATGTAAGTTTAAGAAAATATCTTTTCTCTTTTTTTTCTTTTCCAATGCAAACTGGTTTGAATAGTCTGTGACTTGCAATATCCGAAATGATAGCTGTAAGTTTGTATTGGTTTGAATGAGGGTTCGTAACAGTGGTTTCCAAATATAAAGTGAACAGAGAATGAAGTTTCGAAAGGGTACTGCATAAAGTTTCGTGCAAATGTGATGAATTACCAACGGCTTTTGTATAAATGGCAACAAGTCAATTATAGAGAAAATGGTACATTGTATGTAGAAACCAATAATTTTTCCTCAAACACGATGTTTTTATCATTGTGAAAATTGCAACGGTATAAGAGACGCTAACATCACAAAATGTTACTTTGAATTGGTATGGGTATGTCTTTGATTTGAAGTCAGGATACCATCACTCAAACATTTTGAACAACAACAAAAATATTTAGGGTTTCGTGGAACGGAGTTTTTTTTTACTGTGTTGCCATTTGATTTAAGCTCTAGCCGGTATATTTTTACTAAAGCTGTAAAACAATTAGTCAACCACTGGCCTTAATCTAGCATAAAGGTAGTCGTCTACTTAGATGACGGTTTTGGGGTTGAAGACAGTTATGAACGATGTGAAAATCACGCACAAATAATAAAAACCGACTTCTTTGCTTCTGGTTGTGTGCCAAATAAAGATAAATGTGTATGGTTACCTTCACAGAGTGTTGCATGGTTAGGTTTTTTATGGAATTTATTTTTTTGCAAATTGCAAATTCCTTAAAGAGATATTGAGAATATCGACGTACTAATATTGGATTTAGTAGCTTTTATGATTAAATTAAGTTACAGGAACGACAGTTGGCAAAAATCTGCGGTAATTTATTTGCTTTAAAACCAGCCCTTGGCAATGTTTCCTAGATCATGACAATATGCATTTTTTCAGGAATTGATAATTTTGATAAAAAGCTAACAAGAAGGGTGATTTATTAAGTAATAGATATTAATGACTGGGGTATTTCTTCAGAGTAATTTGATTTTTTAGAGACGACCTCTTGGGTCCTTATTCCTTCGATAGGGTTGTTTATATGGGCATTAATAAAGTAGATGAATTAAGTTCGTTGTATTTGAACCCTGGTTCCACAGCAGTCTACGCTTTCTCGTGCCACTGGGCACCAGAAACAATATCATATTAGTACCAGCCATGTGTTTAGTTTTTTAACGCACAAACCAGTTAGTTAGATGCAAGACAGAGGGAACACTGAAAGTTTTGAGTTGGTTGTCTAATCCTTACGGTCATTTATTTTCATGAAAATTCAATTACAGATCTTACGTATTAGACGTGCTCAAATTTAAAGAAGATGACAGAATGTTTAGTTTCTTTAAACAATCATTTGACAATTTAAACTGTTTTTTTTTAACGGAAAATTCAAGTGCCGAATTTCAGCTGTTCGTTTGAAAGCCACGGATTGATATTTGTGATTATATATTGTTATTTTTGCAGATTTCACTTATTGAAGGTTCTTGATATATGGACGTTAGCTTAAAGAATATTATTGATATAGATATTGTGTCACTTGTCGATGGTTTTGTGTCACTAGATACCACTGGAAATAGAAATGGTCACTGGACTAGATTTTTTCTGTTTGTGAATGATGAGCATTTATGCATATTTTAGTAAAGATAATTATTATCTATAATTATTATACAGAAAATATGTTCAACAGGATTACGGAAAAATGACACATAAGTAAAGCAAACAGAACTTAAGATTAGGTTCAGAAACAATGAAGTATTCAGTTATTCATTCTAAAGCGATAAATACAACTGTTAAATATGCAGTTGAAAGCGTTTTGTGGTGTGGACTGAAAAATATACAGAAATCAAATCTGTCCTTCCTGCAAACAAACTCTATGTCGGTTTATATATTAAAAAGATCTAAAATTAAAATAGAAATGGATAAAAGCAGTGAGGTTGTTGATATAAATCAGAATTAAAACACTGAATGGTCTATCAATGCCCATGCTACTTTAATCTTTAAAGACCAACATGTTACAAAACACTTATCCTACCTCCATGACAATTATGTTATTGTCCCCGCAGATAAAGCCCCAAACAACATCATTTTTGTGTGTAAAACTCATTACATTAACTGCTTGATAAACGAATTAGGTATTGACAATTCACTTGGAAACTCAACATATACCCTCATAACACTTACCAAAGAGGAAATCCTGGATAATCATAGGTCTATTCTATGTTCCTTTGAAATTTCAATCAAAGATGAAGAGCTGGAATTTCTATCACTGTATTGGATACCTAAACTACATAAGTGTCTTTACAAACAACAGTGTATTACTGGGTTTTGCAAGTGCTCCACGCAACTTCTTTTTAAATTATTAACATCTATGTTATCAGCAATCAAAGACGGGCTTCAAAATTATTGTGCAACTGCCTTTTCTACAGGTGGCGTGAATCAGATGTGGATACTTAAATATTCCAAAGATCTTTTAGAGTACATAAAATCTAACTCTCTTTCATCTTGCAATAGTATAAACACATTTCACTTTTCTATACAAGTATTTCGCATTCCAAACTAAAAGACGAATTGAAAGAGTTGCTTTGTTTCATAAAAACAAAATGGCAAACGTAGATACAAGTATCTTGTCTTGAGGGATGAATTCTTCTTTGTTACGGATCACTCTGATTACAAAAAATTTCTGAAACTGACATCACCAAGATGATTAATTTCTTGATTGACAACATATTTGTTACGTTTGGAGGACGTGTATTTCAACAGGTTGTCGTCATTCCAATAAAGATGATGTTCTTTCACTATATAATTCAAAATTTGGTGACTACATTGTATGTTGAATGCATCTATCCCATCGAACTATAGATACAGGATACAACTGGAACAGTTAAGTCGGCCTTATATCTTGACTTATATCTAGAAATTGACAATGAGAGTCGGATGAAAACAAAACTTTTCGACAAAAGAGATGATTTCAGATTTCCAATTGTGAACTTTCCATGTCTAAGTAGCAACATTCCAGCAGCACCTGCATACGGGGTATATATCTCCCAATTGATACGATATTCCCGTGCTTGCATTTCCTATCATGATTTTCTTGATAGAGGTTTGCTGCTCAAAAGGAAGCTATTAAACCAAGAGTTCCAAATGGTGAAATTGAAATAATCTCTTCGTGCATGTTTACGGACGCCATCACAAGTTGGTTGACCGTTACGGAATAACCGTTTCGCAAATGATATCGGATATGTTCCTTACGTCGTAACTACAATCCCCTTACCTTTCATGAATGTGACCTACCGAATGAGACTATTTACCGGATTTGTAATGACATTAGCAACACGACGGTTGCCACATGTGGATCAGGATCTGCTTACCCTTCCGAAGCACTTGATATCGCACCTAGTTTTTGCTGGGGTTCGGGTTGCTTATTCTTGAGTTTTCTGTTTTTATCGTGCGCACTATTGTTTGTCTGTTTGTCTTTTTCATATTAATTTAATTCATTTTCGATTTATGAGAATAATGAAAAATGTAAAGTTAAGGATTATGTTTTCAACTTTTTTTACCAAGTGAGATCTTGCTTAGTATTAATACTATGTGCGACTGAAATAATAATTTAAGGCACGTCCTGACGATACAAGTTCTAAATAACATACCCAACATCATCCGTACATACACCGTCATCCTCGTTATTTAAGGTCATTACTATAGTACCCATAGTATACAGTAGTGTACAGAGAAATAATAATTTAAACATTTTTAATCCACACTAAGTCCAGAATATCAGGAAATATTTAGTTTAACATTTAAGTTGAACACAATCGCAGGATGAAATACAGGATAAATCAGTGATTCAATGAGGAAGTTGTATTTATTGAAATGATCATTAACATTGTTCATCGCATTCGTTGTTTTAATAATTTAACTATCATCCTATTCAATATATAGGAAACATTATATACAAAAAATAAAGGTTAAATATCAAATCGAATTAGATGGTGTAAACAGCATAACTTCAAACAATCACATACTGATACTGCTGCTCTACCTAAAAATTAAAAAAAATGTTCAATTTGCCATTATTTTATGATTTAACTAATCCTATGGTAAATCTATGAGAAAAGTCTGGTAATTGTGATAACTTTACAAAATACCATTAGAGATTGGCAATACAAGGTACAAAAGACCATTTTTGTCAAGCATACGACTAATGAAGCAAGACAAGGGAAGAACTATCCAGTGGCGGCAGCGGTAGAAGTGGTGACAACATAAACAATTTGTTAAAAAAAAATATTCAGAACTTAAGATAAGGTTCAGAAAAATGAAGAATTCAGTTATTGATTCTAAAGCGAGAAATTCAACTGTTAAATATGCACACAGTTTAAAGCGTTTTGTAGTGTGGACTGAAAAATATACAAAAATAAAATCTGTCCTTCTTGCCAACAAACTTTATGTCGGTTTATATATTAAAAAGATCTAAAAATAAAATAGAAATGGATAAAGGCAGTGAGGTCGTTGATATAAATCAGAATTAAAACACTGAATGGGTCTATCAATGTCCATGCTACGTTAATCTTTAAAAACCCAAATGTTGCAAAACACTTATCCTACCTCCATGACAAATATGTTATTGTCCCCGCAGATAAAGCCCCAAACAACATCGTTTTTGTGTGTAGAACTCATTACATTAACTGCTTGATAAACGAATAAGGTATTCACAATTCACTTGGAAACTCAACATATACTCCCACGATACTTACCAAAGAGGAAATCTTGGATAATCATAGGTCTGTTCTATATACATTGAAATTTAACCAAAGACGAAGAGCTGGATTTTCTATCACTGTATTGGATACCTAAACTACATAAGTGTCCTTACAAACCGCGGTATATTGCTGGGTTTTGAAAGTGCTCCACGCAACTTCTTTTTAAATAATTAACATCTATGTTATCAGCAATCAAAGACGGGCTTCAAAATTATTGTGAAACTGCCTATTCTACAGGTGGCGTGAATCAGATGTGGATACTTAAAAATTCCAAAGATCTTTTAGAGTACATAAAATCTAACTCTCTTTCATTTTGCAATAGTATAAAAACATTTAACTTTTCTACACTTTACACAAGTATTCCACATTTCAAACTAAAAGACTAATTGAAAGAGTTGCTTTGTTTCATCAAAAAGAAAATGGCAAACGTAGATACAAGTATCTTGTCTTGAGGGATAAATCTTACATTGTAACGGATCACTCTGATTAAAACAAAAAAATCTCTGAAACTGACATTATCAAGATGCTTGATTTCTTGATTGACATCATATTTGTTTGTTTTGAGGACGTGCATTTCAACAGCCTGTCGTCATTCCAATAAAGCTAATGTTCTTTCACTAAATAATTCAAAATTTGGTGACTATGGTGAATGCATCTATCCTATCGAACTATAGATAAAGGGTACACCACATACAGTTAAGTCGGCCTCATATCTTGACTTAAATCTATAAATTGACAATGAGGGTCGGTTGAAAACAAAACTTAACGACAAAAGAGATGATTTCAGATTTCAAATTGTGACCTTTCCATTTCTAAGTAGCATAATTCCAGCAGCACCTGCATACGGGGTATATATCTCCCAATTGATACGATATTCCCGTGCTTGCATTTCCTATCATGATTTTCTTGATAGAGGGTTGCTGCTCACAAGGAAGCTATTAAACCAAGAGTTCCAAATGGTGAAATTGAAATCATCTCTTCGTGCATGTTTACTGGCGCCATCACAAATTGGTTGACCGTTACGGAATAACCGTTTCACAAATGATATCGGATATGTTCCTTACGTCGTAACTACAATCCCCTTACCTTTCATGAATGTGACCTACCGAATGAGACCTTTTACCGGATTTGTTACAACATTAGCAACACGACGGTTGCCACTTGTGGATCAGGATTTTATCCTTCCGAAGCACTTGAAATCGCACCTAGTTTTTGCTGGGTTCGGGTTGCTTATTCTTGAGTTTTCTGTTTTGTATCGTGTGCACTATTGCTTGTCTGTTTGTCTTTTTCATATTTATTTATTTTATTTCGATTTATTAGATTAATGAAAAATGTAACCTTAGGATTATGTTTTAAGCTTTTTTACCAAGTGATATCTTGCTTAGAATTGATACTTTGTGCGACTGAAATAATAATTCAAGGCATGTTCTGACAATACAAGTTCTTATTAACATACCCAACATCATCCGTACATACATCCTCATCCTAGTAATTTAAGGTCATTACTATAGTACCCATATTATACAGTAGTGTACATTGAAATAATAATTTAAACATTTTTAATCCACACTCAGTCCAGAATATCAGGAAATATTCAGTTTAACATTTAAGTTGAACAAAATCACAGGATAAAATACAGGATAAATCAGTGGTTCCATGAAGAAGTTATATTTATTGAAATGATCATTAACATTGTTCATCGCATTCGTTGTTTTAATAATTTAACTATCATCCTATTCAATATATAGGAAACATTATATACAAAAAATAAAGGTTAAATATCAAATCGAATTAGATGGTGTAAACAGCATAACTTCAAACAATCACATACTGGTACTGTTGCTCAATATAAAATAAAAAAAATTGTTCATTTTGCCATTTTTTTTATGATTTAACAACTCCTATGGTAAATCTATGAGAAAAGTCTGGTAATTGTGATACCTTAGGAAAATACCAGTTGAAATGGGCAATATAAGGTACAAAACACCATTTTTGTCAAGCATACGACTAATGAAGCAAGACAAGGGAATAACTATCCAGTGGCGGCAGCGGCAGAAGTGATGACAACATAAACAATTTGTTCAAAACTTTATACCTCATGGATCAGAATTTGACATATATGGATGCATTACACCTTGTATGGAGATTCCTTGAATTACGACGTTTCTATTTTTTGTTAAAAGTCACTTGTCCCCGACTTAATATTCATGGATCAGCAACTTTCTGTCATGTTAAATAACCAATTATTATGAGTAATTGGATAACTATGTTTGGTATATGCGATCATTACTAAGTCTTAGACTACTTATTTATCGAACTGGGTTCACCTGAAGTTGCCCGCGGTCTTTGAACAGTTATCAAGGTTTAATTATTTCATGATCCGTTTCTCAGATACTATAAATGGTTTGTGAACTACATATGGTGTATTGGATGATTGTAACGTGAATACACACGCCTTGAATGCCACTTACATGATTATTGTGGTTTATTGGTCTATGTTTTATTTTTTTGGCTATTTGGTCTTTTTTTCGGAAACTATAAGCAAAAGATCAGAACTATTTTGTGGGTGGTATGATTAAAAGGTGTACATGACCGTCTGGAATGTTACAAGTTATTTCATTTGTTTTTATGATTTATGGTATATTTAAGTCTTGTGATTTGCTATATTGCTCAAATACTATAAACAACAGGACAACTACGTGTGGTGTATGTAATTAATGTAAGGTGTACATATATGTCTGGCAGGTGTCATGTGATCATAATCTTATTTTCATAATCAATTGTCAATGTTAATTTGTCATGGCTATGTCTGTTTCTGAACAGTAAGCAATATGCCAGATATGTTTGGTGTATGAGAAAATCATATGCTGTATTCCATGTATTTGTTATCTGACTGACTTATTTGACCTTTATAGTTCATAGTTGGAGAACAACAATCTTACTATGTTAATGTTGATTTAACCTTATCTGAATATACAATTCAACAAAAATCATTACACACAATTAAATTTTAGGACATATAACTGATAGTGATTAAAGACAATTAAATTCCTGTAAAACATCTTATATGAACATTAAAATATGGGTC
The DNA here is from genome assembly GCA_019925275.1 of Mytilus edulis. Taxonomy (NCBI): domain Eukaryota; kingdom Metazoa; phylum Mollusca; class Bivalvia; order Mytilida; family Mytilidae; genus Mytilus; species Mytilus edulis. The sequence goes on along the minus strand of CM034360.1, from coordinate 56,663,562 downwards.
TTATCTTAAAAGTGTTTGATCAAGTTTAAGTACTATTCAAAGCCTTCGTCTCGTGTTTTTTTTAGTGCTTGTCAAAGTTACTTCCCAAAGATTCTGTAACTTTTGAAAATAAGAAACAATTTACAGAGTTATTTCTTCTAGCAGAACTCTTTTGATGTAAAAATGGTTTCATGCAGTTTAGCGTTGATACCCAGTACCTTATATATATGACAGATAGACCATTGGCTATGTACATTTGGATAGCTTAGGACATATAACTGATAGTGATTAAAGGTAATTGCAATAGCACCAGCAGGCAGGATGTTTTTTTTTCTTTTATGACATTTTTCATTGAATGTAAAGATAATGTATTATAAAGCACCCCCTTTGAATATTACTTAAACTTGATCAAACACTTTTAAGATGAGACCCAATTTTAATGTTCATATAAGATATTTTACAGGAATTTAATTGTTTGTAATTTTTTTGTTGATTTGTGTATTCCTATAAGGTTTAATCAACATTAACATAGTAAGATTGTTGTTCTCCAACTAATTGAAGAAGATACATAGAAAATAAGAAACATGTGTGCAGACGATGTTGAACGCATTTTGTCAATCTACCATAGTCAATTTATCTATAAAATTACTCAACCTGCAGCTAATTGCAATATCAGTGTTTTTAGTGCAAATTAGGGTATAAACTTGCACTAACACCAGTTCATAAGTATTCATTGATATATGACACTGACGCCAAGTTTGCATTTGCCCTACTAGATCATGTGTCGGAGTTGAACTATTCGTCTGTTACTTTGAGTTAGCTTGTGCCTCAATTGCATCACGTTTGGCAGCGAAAATATTAATGATAATTTCTTAATTTGGAGTTTTCCATTGCTGTTATAATCTTTTAGTCGATTTTGTTTTTTTCTAGTTGAAGTTTTGCCCTTAGTTCTGCAAACTATAATCTACATCTTGCTGTTTCTGGTTTCTTTGATTACAGATATGACCTTTGTCTACGAACAGTCTAAAAATATATTTGACTGACTTGAATGTTAATGTTAATATGCATATCAATAATGTGGTCATTTTACAGATTTCCTGTTTACAAAACTTTGAATTTTTCGAAAACTAAGGATTTTCCTATCCCAGGTATAGATTACCTTAGTCGTATTTGGCACAACGTTTGGTAAATTTTGGACCCTCAGTGCTCTTCAACTTTGAACTTATTTGGCTTTATAAATATTTTGATATGAACGTCACTGATGAGTCTTATGTAGACGAAACGCGCGTTTGTAAATTATAATCCTGGTACCTTTTATAACTATTGAATGGTGTTGCGATAATGCCTGGGATGATGTAACTTTTTTCCTTTTGTGTAGGTTCGTTTTGAATACATTTTGCTAAGCTATCATTAATTACACTGATAACACAGTACACGTTTTCAGATAAAGCATTTACCCCTTCTTTATATTCTGAAATTTCCTAAAAGCTCTCTCTACACTTTGACTAGTTAAGAAAAATTCTAGATATTGCTGGATTATTTTTGAAGTTTTTTCCAAATCATGTTTTGATTTCATTGGGTTTTCTGTTGTTACTTTTGAATCTACTTGAGTTTCAAACAAGTGAACTCGCTCATGTATGGTTAAGCTGATTGTTATTTTAAAATCTTGAGTGAAGCCATACACACCTGATTCATTCTGTTCTTTACCCCTTTCTGTCAACTGCCGTATACAAGGATTTTCTAACAGTTCCTTTTTCTGAGACCCATTTGTCGTCATGATTATTTTGATTCAATCGTCGCAGATTTTTACTGTAATTACTTTAATCTTTGATGACGAAAAACATAACACTCGGAAGAGGTTAAAAAAACTGAAAGAAACCAAATAACAATTTTAAAAGAAAATGAAAATTCATAACTAGTTAACAAACAAAATAAATGCTGTTCATGACATACTTGTAAGAAAAGAACAATAAGCATTTCTAGTTTTGAATGTTTGAAAAATTGTTCTTTCTGTGTTCCTTTTAAGGTAACACGATACCGAATGGCATATCTCCCGATTTCCAAACTTTTTGGCACACGTGTTCTTTGAATCGAGTTACATCGGAATATGTAATAAAAAATGGGGGTCACCATTTTTGTTTTCTTGGTATTTTCATAGGAAAACGTCAATTTTGGCGACAAATTTACCTAGGTATATAGGGGAAATGCCTTTTTTTCGGCTTACCTTTTTAGATTTTCCAATGGATGGCTATGTTCTTATATACGGAGAAAAACAAAAAACTAACATAATATCCAGAATTGCATACTGAATCCATACACGTATAGAAACTCATATGTCACCATCCTTGTTTTTGAGATAAATGGCTTCAAAGTTGATTTATACCCTTAGAATTGGACCGAAAACGTGTGACGTTATTGAATGCAGAATGTAACGTAACGGTATTACTACTCAGAGATATTGAAAACAAAATATGTGTCGGGATCTGAATGGTGTTTATTTTATTTTCATTTCCGCTGTCGGGTTTCGTAAATTTCCTAGTAATGCAATATTCAATTCTGCTGATATAATTTATTTCGTTCTGCACCTGGAAATTTCACTCACATGAATGAACATTAATCTCGTCTGATTTTCATATACTCGTCATATACTTGAAACTTGCTTGAACTGGTTGGTTCCACGTGAATCATGCATAAATCAGGAACACGTTGAATTCACGTTAATTTTTAAAATAAGATTATTCAAAAATTGAATTAAAATCATGAAAAATACCTTCGTATTTTTGTAAAGTTCATGTGAAAATAACATAACAAATTTCACGTGCATGGGATTCATTTGAATTACTGAGTTTTTAACTCCATCATTTAAGACAATGGTGGTGTCGCTGCTTCATCAATGCAGAAATAGAGTACTTTAAAAATTTGATTCTGAGTTAACAGTTTTATACTTGATCGTTTTTTGATGGTTTATTTTACGTTCAGTGGCAAATAGTTCATGCATGTTCGGAACGATACAATACAATTTTGAAAACAGTCGGACAAACCTTGCAAACTGTATGCAAAATTTCACAGGGTCATTTGTGGAAAAATATTTACGAACAAATCTTGAGATCATATATGCATTCTTTATAAGTAAAACAAACTGCACATGCGAAACATAAAAGTTTCAGCTTGAAATGCCACATGTAGGAGATGTAAGCCGGAGTCTGCGTGCCTTTTATATTTTATCAAAACGCCTAATCCAGCAACCTGTCATGAACAAAAAATAAAGAAAATCCAGACGATATACGCAATTTTAATATGAGTAGTAACACCAGGTACATAATTGAAACCTGAAGCAAAAATACTATAGTCCTAAATAATAAGCCGTATAAACCCTGTATACACCAAGTGCGGGATTGTTCGTAAACTTTGTCGATTTCTTTGAAAAAATTAGAGGCAATGATTTAAATTTTAACAACTGATGTTTCAAGTGACGGGTGTAAATTTTAGGATTGATTGTTGGTTGCTTAACGTCCAGTGGCAAATATGTCATGCATGTTCAGTACGAGAACATGTTTACATCAACAAAAATATTTATAGTTGCAAGTGGATACTTGGGACTGGCTTAAATCATACACTAACGGGACATGATTTTTATTTTTTTTTATTTTTGCCGAGTCAAGTTTCCATGTATTTCTTAGCCTACGGTAACTTTCTCAGGCCTTATCCTGATGTTGCTGTGTGTCCTGTGTATACTTGGTCTATGATATTACGACGCTAGCACTTTGTTTTTAAAATGTTTCCGAAACTATATCGGATTTACTCTGTACAGACTGTTTACACTTGGAATACCGGAAATGTTATTCGGCAAAATTACCAATTAAACCACTTTTCTACATTCCATACTAACAAACTATTTTCTGTATGAGTTTCAAAGTCTGGTTGTATTGTGCTTTTTTGCCTTATTCTATCCGTATTGAGGGAGAAGGACCTTTATCGGGACTCCGGGGTCAGGTGTTTTTAAACTCGAGATTTCGGGATTGACCCTTTCGGGATCTGGGAATTCGTTTTTTCGAATTTCGGGATGGCGGGATTTCCATTTTTTAAATTCGGGACCTCGGGATTTCATGTTTTTAAGTCCGGGATTTCGGGATCAGGACCCCTCCTATTCAGTATTCTCATCCAGATAAATTTCCTTTTTCTTTTTTGTCCGAGCGGTGTTTTTGACGACCATTTTAACACGAATTAGGGAGCTACCATTTGATTTTCATGGGGGGGGGGGGGGGCTAGGATGAAAAATGTTGTCCTGCATTTATTTTTAGTTGTAATCTCTGTCCTGCCTTTTTATTTTTCACTCTATTCGGTCCTGCTTTTTTTTTTTAGTTTATCCTGACTTTTTTTTACATAAATTGTCATCCTGACTTTTTTTTTTTGCAAGTGTCTCATCCTGCCTTTTTTTTTTTACTCAAAACTCCTGTCCTGCCTATTTTTTTCAAATTTCATCCTAGCCCCCCCCCCCCTCCCCACCCCCTAGAAATCAAATGGTAGCTCCCTTAATAGCTGTACAATTAAGTTTCTATAGACAAGATTTCTATTTTCAAAACAAGATTACATGGGGATACGGCGTTCATCATGAAAAAGTTTTTATTGCGAAAATAAACTAAGAGTAAAATAAAATGATAAAACTCAGTCTATTTTCCATAAGAACATAATTATATAGATAAATCGTGCAGATGATAAAATATTAAAGAAACAGAATATGAATTAAAAGTATAGTAATACATTGTTTAAGGTTAACAATGAGCAGAAGAATTACCAGAAAACGATAAAACAATCTATTCTATGTCGAAAAGTTAACCGTTACGTATTGCATCAAAACTCTCGGCACTCTGCATTTAGAAAAAGTACCGTTAAAAATGTAACATAGTTATGATTATCCAAAATATGTTTTCTTTATTATTATAATCACTTTGTGATTGCAGAATCTGCTGTATTGGCTTGTATGTATTCATGAACGTTATTCGATAACGTCAGGAACGATAACTCGTGGCGTAACGTCATTCGGTATCGTGTTACCTTAAATATGCATTTAAACATATTTATCAAAGTGAAAAAAATACTGATTTGTCGAGTATGTATTCTTACATCATTGTGACTAAAAAGTGCATTATATATTTTAATAACGACTAAAAAAAATAATGTACATTAGACAAACTAATTCTTAGACATAAATGTCACATATACGCTTCAAAGTAACATGAGAAATACGTATATGTTAAATTTAAAGTGGTGCGTTACAAACATCTCAAAATAGTCAACGTAGCGCTGTTCTATTTTTACTGTCAAATATAGGAACACACTATTCTACTGATTGTACCCTTTTGTAACGTAAAAACTTTGATAAAATATAACACATGTATGTTATATGTAATCCATCATTGCATGCTGAAAGTACATTGAACTGCCTGTTTTATCTTTAATTTGTCGTTTCCACAAATGTTTTCTTAAAAAAATAGTAATAAACAAATTTTTACCCGTTTGAATGGTTTTACACTATTAATTTTTGGGGCTTGCTGTTTGGTGTTAGCCAAGGGTCCATGTTGAATGCCTTACCTTGAAATATAATGGTTTTCCTTTTATTGATTGTAACTTGGATTGAGAGTTGTCTCATTGGCACTCATACCACATCTTCCCATATCTAAATAAGGCTACACAGCCAGGAAAAAAAACTTACTCTATTGGTGATCTAATTAGTTACCAAATGTATCGGGTTTATAATTTGTTACGGCAGACGCGCGTTTCATCTACATAAGACTCATCAGTGACGCTCAGAAAAAAAGGTTAGAAAGCCAAACTAGTATAAAGTTAAAGAGCATTTAAGACATAAAATTCTATAAAAGTTGTTCCAAATACGGCTATGGTAATCTATGCATTGGATAAGAAAATCCTTAGTATTTCGATTAAATTACACCTTTGCAAACAGTAAAACTGACCATATAATTGATATGCATGTCAACACCAAAGGGCTGACTATTAGGCTCCTGATACACCAGCAGTGGCATCAACCCAGTGGTATAAATAGTTATCAAAGGTACAATGCTTTTAATCTGCCTTGAAAATTTGTTTGAGAAAATAAATCACATGCCACTGACTTGTTCGTACTAAATTTTTTATCTACGAAGGTTTAAACGAGAGTAGTTATTTTTACATTCACTTTCTTAACACTGATTGAAGAGAGACAACTCTAACGTTTAAATGATTACTTTACAAGAAGACTTCAGGTTCATTATAACAAATGTTCAAACTTCAGACACTGCTCTGAACATGCTGAATGACATAAACCAAGAGCCAACAGCCAATTGTTTGTAAGACAGCTGATATGAAAAACCAAGTAACTTAATGATCTTTTTAGAATAAATTAAAACTCAGTAATTATAAGTCTTTTGAAACATTATGCTAAGAATGTCAAAAGGAACTACACATTTAGTTCTGAAAATCCAAAACTATAACTGCAGAATATGTTTTGATTGTATTCAATTTCAAAGACCTTTAATCATAGAATACTTGGAAGGGGTATATATATTTTTTTTCATTTCCCTTAATGATTGCTTGATTCCAATTAAACATATCACAACGTATCACATAAATATAAAGAGAGCATCATGAGATATAAATACAGCTTGAACTTGAAAGTCTTTTAAAAAGACATAATAGAGGTTATGATAATTGCTTCAAATGCTTTATACATGTTATAGGGTAGTTTTGTGTTTTCATCATAAATTTGTTGTTTTATTAGGTCTTTCCACTTTTCTGTGGAAAGACCTATTGTTTTTCTTCTGATTATTTTTTTTTTTCTTCCGCCTAATTTTGTTCTTGCGATAAACATTTGTTTCGCAATATGTCGCTTAGATATTTTGTATATGATATCGAACAGTTTATGCGCTTTTGAAATTTACCCTGCGTAAACGAATACTTTTCTTTGTAGGAGTTATCTCCCCAAACACTGTTTTCCTTGTTATCGCATCTCCTTCGCAACCGTTAAAGATTATGACAAATTTATTTTACCAAATTGCTCGTTATATCCTTCGCATGATTTGTCCTATTTTGACCGAAGCGATATGACCGCTCCATATGAGAGTTATTTCCCCTTATGCATCTGATATAAGTGATATGAATTTCTATCTTATAAACCATAAGTGATAGAGACCTAGGATCTTTTGATTTGAGGTCCTTGGTCCCAAAAAATGAAAATTAGGTCAAGGTCAAAGGTCAAGGTCATATTCTAATATTTGAATTTGGCTTATTTTCACTTATATCCAAAGACTGTATAAGATATCAACAAATTATTTTTACTAAATTGTTAGTTGCAACATGTCGTAAGATGTAAATTTTGATTGCAAGCGTACGTTGAATGTAAAAGGGAGTTTTCTCCCCTCTTGTATTTAAAAATACGCGTTTGGTGATATAACTCATTAACTAAATATAATTAAGGCCTATGGTCTTTTGATTTGAGGTCCTTGGTTTATGACCTTGAAATTGATCTCAAGGTCATAGCTTAATTTGACGTTCTAGATTTTGACCTTTGCTATTATTCTATATGTATACATGATAAAGATATACAACTTTTAGAAAAAGGTATCAAACCATTTAACCTTGAAAAAAACAACCGGAAGTGACTTTTTGTAAACCGGAAGTAGCTATTTTTTGTACTTTATTAATATAAAAGTATATAGAACCAGATATTTTTGGAATCAGTGTCAAGTAAATATTCAAATATAATCGGAAGTAACATTTTTCAAACCGGAAGTAACAAATTATCTCCTTTATTTTAAAAAAATGTATGGAAACAATATATTTTTGGAATCAGCTTACTAGAAGCTATCATTTGACGATTGAAATGACATTTTAAACTTAGTTTCACAACTTTTCATATCAAATTACATTGTTTTGATGGAAAGACCTTCAATTGTTCTCTGAACAATTGGTTTTTAATTATTTTTTTTTTTCTTCCGCCTAAATTTTTTTCTTGCGTAGTATTGATGTTTTAAAAGATGTCGCTGATATATTTGGAATATGATGTCGTATAGTTTATAGGCTTTGAAAATTTACAACTGCGTAACAAAATACTTTCCGTTGGAAGAGTTATCTCCCCAAACACTGTTTTTCTTGTGGCCACTACTCCTTCGCAACCGTAAAAGATTACGACAAATTTATTTTACCAAATTGCTCGTTACATCTTCAGGATTAGGCAATTCATTTGGACCGAAGCTTTCCAGGGACTCCATATGAGAGTTATTTCCCCTTATGTATTTGATATAAGTGATTTGCATTTCTAACTGGTAAACCATAAGTTATAGAGACCTAGGGTCTTTTGATTTGAGATCCTTGGTCCAAAAAAATTAAAATTAGGTCAAGTTCAAAGGTCAAGGTCATATTTTAAATTTTTATTTTGGCTTATTTTTACTAATTTTCAAAACCTTATAAGATATCGACAAAATATTTTTACTAAATTGATAGTTGTGACATGTTGTAACTTATAAATTTTGGTTGGAAGGGTGCGTAAACAATAAATGAGAGTTTTCGCCCATCTTATTTTTAAAATCATGCCTAAAATGATATAACTCATTTACCATACATATTACAGACCTAGGGTCTTTTTATTTGAGGTACATGGTTGGTGACCTTGAAATTGAGGTCAAGGTCAGAGGTTAATAGGACGTTCTAGATTTTGACCTTTGCTTTAAATTCATATTTATACATTATAGAGTCATAGGAACTGACATTTTAGACTGATGTTGTTTATCATCTTAACAACGTGTTTTATAGTTCTTTCATTTGTCTTTGTTCTATTATTAATATTACTTTTACTGTTAAATGGTTTCATGTGATATCCGTTTCACGTGGCTCGGTACTTATACATCTCGTCAATGTGTTTGTATTGGCTTTCATTTTTTTTGTGGTCTGTTTTGTATTTGCGACTTTTTGTATTTCTTTTGTTCTTATAACGTGACTCTGTACTTTAAAAGATCCCGTCAGTATGATATTGTTCTATTATATGTCATTATGATATATTTCTATTATGAATTACAATATACGTTGAACCACAAACGTCAAAATCATTCAATCGCGTAGTGGTATTAAATAATTTTTTTATTCTTATAAATTCTATATATAACTTTTGGACTAGTTTAAATCTCGGTCTATTTCTTAAATTTATTCTTACATACTTTTGATTTTTTAACCCTGTATGCTAACATTCCCATGAAAATTTTAAAATTGTTTGTACGCACATTGAACGACAAATTTATGTGACGTATAAAATTTTCTGACGTCAGACACTCAATAAATGTGTTCGTAGATAGTAGATGTTTTTGTGTTCTGTTAAATTGTTCCTTTTAAAATTGTTAAACGATGATGACTGATGTACCCATATTTTGACTATTATATTTATTGTGTCTGTTTATTTAACGCATCAATGTAAAAATATCGGAAATTGATGAGACTGTCATTACAAAAGTGAGAGGGTTAGCGCTATAGAACCAGGTTTAATCCACCATTTTCTACATTTGAAAATGCCTGTACCAAGTCAGGAATATGACAGTTCTTGTCCATTCGTTTTTGATGCGTTTTGTTATTTGATTTTGCCATGTGATTATGGACTTTCCCAATTGATCTTCCTCTAAGTTCAGTATTTTTGTGATTTTACTTTTTAGATTGATTTTTAATCTTTTGATAATAAAATAGATCTTTACTTGTGGAAAGACCTTCAATTGTTCTTTGAACAATTGGTTTTTAATTCTCTGAGGATTTTGTTTTAAGTTATTTGAGCAGTAAGTTACATGTTTTAAATAACAGTCCGTACATGTGTCGGAAAAATGGAATTGCTATAAATGCTATGCTACATGTATTATGATACTGTACACATCATAGTTATCTCTCAGTTTATCATACTTACAAAACTACATAACATGTGTGTTAAAGATAAATAGAAAATTGATATTTATAGATTATCGTTGAGATGACCAATGATAATCTGTTTATCGCTATTTTACCTATGACGACGTTGTCAATTTCATGTCAATTTCGTTAGCAACGCCACATGCCTGCTTAGTTTCTAGCGATAATTTTCCATCTCTAGCGAGCAGCATGATATGAAAAATATCAAAGGAAAAATATCAAAGGAAAAATGCACAAAATAGCGTTAATTAATAATATAACTAAACATTTAACAAGAATAGTTTGATTAACCTAGAAGGGGTAATGCTTCCGAGTCTACTTTTATTGTTATTAGATTACGGAAACTAACAAATTTCAATAGAAATCACATCATGTCTTACGTTCCTTTTTGTGTGTTATAACACCTTCGTGCCTTATTTTTGAACATTTAAAAACCATTTGGTTAAATCTATTTTTAAACCTCATAAAAGCTACCTGTACAGCACTTTAATGAAATCAATAATTTTAACCTGTCATACCTGGATATATTTCAGTATAATGGCGTCTGTTGGACAAATACAGGGCGTTATAAAGAATTATATTTTGGATTACATTCTAATCTGTGCCATTCGATAAGGTAAACAATATCAAATTCTTAGTATGTTCGTACTTAAAAACAAACCATTGAAATTGACGTTATTTCTTAGTATTTTTTCATGTTAAGGTTCATCATTACCTTTTTTGCAAAAATGGCCGTATTTACACTACACATTTCACTCTGAGTACAGAAAAATTCGTGCATCTGGAAAATTTTTAGAGCATTACTGCACATAAATAAATAACACGTAAAGACATTTTAAGTTTTATAATATTAAAACCTTAACTAGATTTCTCTATTCATTTTCTTTTGTTCCTGCAGATGGTGCCAAAATAAACTAAGTGAGGAAAGAGGTTTGAGAAACTCCTCTTATATAATACATGTTGGGAGTTGTATAGCTTTGAATGGACAATAGATGAACAAAACACATCTGCCAACATTATGTAATTTAAACTGTGTAACTGAGTGGCCCGTATCAAAAGAAACTCATCGTGTATAGTTAGTTGTTTTTGCTATCTTCTGCAAATTGGAAATACACATCGAAATCCAGGTAAGTTTTTAAATTTTGAAAACAAAGACTTTATATAACTTTTGAATATCTATGTTAGACCTTAAAATTTCCTCGTTGCAACAGTGTGTCTGTTCTCATGGAAGTTTTTTAGATGTAAAAAGGGCCATATTTTTCAATTCCTTAAAATGAACATGTTAAAGTAACGTATTACAGGTTGGATTCATCATAATCAATTGGCACATGTGTTTCGTACTGAATATAGATTATTTAAAATCAACAGTCATTTTTGTCGAATATTAAATTATGAATACCAATCACTGTTTCTGTATAAGTTTTATCAAAGAAATATCTTTAAACAAAACCATATGGCAAAATCAAAGGTACTTTATTCAAATGATTTGCACCACGTGACTTTGTCCCTTTTGATCAAATTACCTCCCTTAGCTTAAGATTGAAAATATAATTTATTTTAGATTTGCGGATAATCACGTCCTTTTCGGTCATGTATCTAAAACTAATGTATCTTTAAAAACTTCCTTTGGCGGATATTTACAAAAATGCTGTGTAATTCTAAGGGAAAATGCTTAAAATTTTACTTTTTACGAAATGGAAAGGTTGAAATTATCATGTTTTTTTAAAGAATTTGGCCGAAAACTTAAGATAGCAGGTAAGTTTAAAGTTATTTGACTTTAAAATTCAACCTGCAAGGTGTTTCCCTATATGCGAACAAATCATGAACAATATCTTCTTGCATATGTATTTCTGTTTTGAATCTTGCTATTTTACGATTTTCCGTCATTTTATATGATCTTATATAGCAATTATACTATGACTACGCTTCCGATTTTTAAACTAAAAAGGCCGAAAGATTTCAGAGTAGACAATGTCCATTTGTATACAGACAGATGCCTAAAAACATGTACAATTCACCTATATGCGAACAAATTGTTCATTCGAGATAGGCATTGGCATATTGGTATTTTTATTTAAGGGGCTTATATAATCCTATTGTAATGGCTGCCGTCATGAAAAGGCAAAATGGCCGCTATGCAAATTAGCATATTACCCCAAATTTTGCCATATGCCTGGTAAACAAAAGCAATTAGACGATGGGAAAGGGAAAACTAGGTAAGATATTGGACAAATAGACCACAATATCAAACAATTATCAAATATTAATCTATAATCTATTATTTAAGCGTTACAAAGACATAGGAAACATAGAACAAATGATTAAATAAATAATTGAGTTATTGATTGAGTCATCATTCGTGCAGCAATATTCACTGGTGTTAAACTGATCACCGGAATTGCAGTTACAGTGATCCAAACATCGAAGAACCCAAAACAGGTAAAATCGTCTTTTCGTTATTTCTCCGTGTACACGCGATGTTTTAAAGAACTGCTCAGCCGCTAGGTTGATATGTACGGAATTGTAGTTTGTGTGTGCAATTACTATCATATGTCACCTTGTTACCGAAATAATAGCCATTGAAAATTTATGGAAGTTCACAATAACTCCAAAAGAAGATACTCGTAACTTGTGGACAAATAAATTGAAATATGATTGTAACTGTTTAAATTTGTCTATGATCATAGTAATTGATTTTGTGAGAACCCTCTGCTAACGGAATATTTGATTAAAAAAAAGTTGTGTAAAGATAACAACAAACGCGTAAACAACTTTCGTGATTGAAATATTTTTTCAACATAAAAACACCATTTGCATATGTTTATAATTTATCTATTAGTATACATAATTAAGCAGAACAATCAGATATCAAGTCGACGACATGGGTGTATATTCAGTTGGATCTAAAAAAAAATGCACAGCCTCCGATTTAGTTTTTGTTTACCACTGACGGAGAACATATCAATCTTTTTGTTCCTTAACTTTCGTTTCTGCCCTTTTATTATGTGACTGAAGAAAAAAAACCATAAAAACAAGTGGGCAACATTTGCATCGAAAAGAGAAAATAGAGTTCACCGTTTTATGTTAGAGCGTGTTTAAGTTGAATATTTGGTCTTGAAAACGTAAAAAGTAAAAGTATTTGATTCATCATCTCGCTTCAGATTGTATTTTTTTTTCATATATCAAGTTTACAGGTGGACTTTATAACAAATAAAACTCCCAGTACTAAAAAATGAAATATAAGTGTCAAGTGAAATGCCTTTCTAATAAATAACAAAAACAGAGTAGGTGTTTTCGGATAGCAATTTTTTACTAAAAGTACTTGACGACAGATGTTCATGTTTTCAAGTTGGATTCTAAAAAATGCATATTTTTGAAAAAATTCAATTTTTGTGTGTGATATCCAGGGTTTATAATCTTCAACCACTGGAAATATTTAGTATGCCCTTCCACGGAATAAAGTAAACCTATAGCTTTGATATATAAAAACGATGTAATTTGTAACGAGATGATTTATCAAATACTTTGCTTTAGGCAGCAACCATTTGATTTTCTGAGGGGGGCTATGGGTTTTTTTTTCTGGACAAACTTTTTTTTTCGCCTATGGCGAAAAACAATCTATATTTTTCGCAACAAGTCGAAAACAATTTTTTTCTTAATTTTAGCATTACATATAGTGGCAGCTGAGGGTGAGGCAAACAATTTTTTTTTTCTGAGAATCAAAAACAAATTATTTTTTTCTCCAAAAACTGGAAACAAATTTTTTTTCCAAAAAAAAGCATAGCCCCCCCCCCCCCCCCCCCCCCCAGAAAATCAAATGGTTGCTGCCTTATATGTTTTCAGGACAAAAATGTATCTCAAAAACGCACTAACATAAAAAGGTGCATTCTATTTCTCTTATCGATGCAATTATTACCGAATTTGGAGGAATTTTTTCTTGAGTTACATAATGGAAGAGCAGAAACGAAAATTGAGAAATAAATAGATTGATATGTTCTCCATTTTTCTTTTTTAACACGGAGATTATGCATTTTTTAAGATCCAACTGAAAGAGGGACGCAAGTAACCAAAGGGACAGTCAAACTCATAAATCTAAAATAAACTGACAACGCCATGGCTAAAAATGAAAAAGACAAACAGACAAACAATAGTTCACATGACACAACATAGAAAACTAAAGAATAAACAACACGAACCCCACCAAAAAAATACCGGTGATCTCAGGTGCTCCGGCAGGGTAAGCAGACCCTGCTCCACATGTGGCACACGTCGTATTGCTTATGTGATAACAAATCCGGTAAATAGTCTAATTCATTAGGTCACAGTCATGAAAAGGAAGGGGAGTGTAGTTACGACGTAAGGAACATATTTTGTCGAATAGCTATCAAATTGTTCCGCTAATTATGTAATAGATTTATTGAAAACTTATGCAAATGGTGTTTGTACAATAAAACACTTCGTAATTTAACAGAAAATTGTCATTTCATTTGTTTCTATTAACTTTTAGAATTTTTGTTTCTAAAGTAAATATAACAGTAAGCATTTATCGCCTTCTCTACAAAGAGCTTCGATTCTTTTGTTTTTTTTTCAGCTGGGTTTCTGCCTGTTCTGCATTTTCGAAAACTCCACATGACAACCGATCAGACTTTTGTTTTAAGGTTATTGAATGCAAACAAGTACATTAACTGATGCTCATGAATAAGCTAGTAGATACATTTGTCTTTTAAAATACAACTGGCATAAATGGATCGTAATCTTTCTTAAAAGTTAAGTTTTCCATTGCTCTTTTTTAATGTTTTTTTTCCCGATTTTCTTCTGTTTCCTTTTTCTGTTTCTATTTTTCTTTCTGTTTTTCCTCATCCTCAACCAATGAAAGAATTTCATCCAGTAAAGTTTTTTTCTCTCCATACTCTTCATCAATCCCTGAACTGGAATAATAATATACATTTGTAATAAAATTAACAAGAACACTGACGTCACAGGCAAATTTTGCAAAAAAGAAATGTTTTTTCGAAATCATGATATTTCCAACCAGATTTATAAGTATTTCAAAATTTAGTTATAATATAAACATTTTTATGATTATTTATATTTAACATCTTATTTTTTTTTTATTTCACAGTTCATGCAGACTTGATAATACTAAATTAGTATAAACTAAAATTTTAGAATCAGACAATTGCAAAATCTTTTTGCAACATTTCAGATTGTACCAACTTAAATGTAAAAAAAACTACACACAAATGGTACTAAGTATGGCTGCATATGCTATACATTTTTGAATTGTAGACTTGTTTGCACTAAAAAAGTGCTTTAGATTTATAGTGATTTCTGAGGAATAAGGAGAGGGAAGCAGCAATCAGGCGGAACCTCTTTAACGAGTCAGCATTGCTTTTTTTATGATGATCTATCAGCAAATGTGTTCTCTCCCGAACGCGTCTTGCATCCACCTGCAGATTATATCTGATATCTTTTACCGCTGATGTATCTCGTTCCATGCAGACTTGTTCTGAAATGGATTTTTAGCCAGGACCTCTCTCAGTAGTACCAGGTCATCTTTTGTCTGGAATCTGACTTGTATTTTTCTACTGCCACTAGTGAAAGATGTCATATTTGCAGTTTCTTAAAAATAGTTGAGCACCCCCCTTTTTCACTGAAATAAAAAATATTTAAAGCACCAAAAGCGGGGCTCCTCCTTAATAGTTTAGATCTGCAAGTATTTCAAGATTCTTATGAATTTGCATGCCTCTCATTCAATCGTAAAAGACACAATTTGACAGCATCATTAATTCACGCACCTGCTCACGCCCCTCCTTTTTTTTACAAACTTAAAATCAGTGAATTTGCTTCTTGAAATGATTCTAAACTGCAGAACTATTCGTCGCCGAACATGTTCACTATAGGGTAACTATAAAATAATGTTAGAGGTTATTATAATGTAATTTTTGTATAATTGAAAAACCTTCAATATGCCGCCATATACGTTCCACATTCACGTTCCATCCTGATGTCATATAAACGTTTTAATTGCTCAAAATACTTTTAATACTTTGGGTACATTCTCTTGTTTCTGTACATATTCAATTTTATTCACGAATATATGTTTTTAAGAAAAATAATCCACAAGTTCTTACCTTCGGGTAGCCGCCACTTTACAAGTTGTCCCTGACTTGTACGTTTCACCGCCAGGCAAAATCGATGACTTAATACGCAGGAAATTCGGTGGTTTCCCTTGTCACAAGTACACGCACACGTACAAGTTCCGCTGCTTAACTTCTCTATTATGTCACGTTTGTCAACGTCTGGTTTAGCAAGGGTAGTTTGCAGGGGCACCTCAATCCGTCAGGTCAATTGTAAGAAAAAGGTTCCATATGCCTAAAAATTACAAGGAAGCTAAACAAAATCCCATACCGGGTTTTTAGTATCTCGTGTAGATTTTACAGGACCGCTATATCTACTTGACACCAGAACGTTAAACGCAATGTGTATTCATGTGCATTTACTTATGCCTGACCTAGATCCCTTCACTTGAATGTCATGACTCATTTGAAAGGTTCAACAATTATGTTAGCATTAAATCGCTTCCAAGAACATTTATTTCGAATAATGCGCTAACTTTTATTGCTGCAAGTAAATAAATCAACATTTTACAAAAACCTTAGTACTTATGAAACTAAGTGAAAATGATTCCAAAGACAGCAACCTGGTTCGGTGGATTTCGGAAACGTATGATTGATCTCACTAAAATATGTCATGAAAAATTACTGAGAAGATCTTGCATATACTTAGAAACTTGACAAAAAGTTATTTCTTAAATCTAGGCTTCGTTGAACGATATACAATTACAATCATGATAACATTATTAAGTTTTACAGACAAAACCCGTGTTCCCGTCTCATCTTTGCTACTTCTTTTTTATGTTTGTATCTTCAAAACGGAAAATTACTTGTCAACCTCACCCTTTTACTAATTGTTACCAATGCATGTCGGTTTTCTTTTTTTATATAAGCGTTTGGTAATCCAAAATGAAATAATTGATTGTTTTAGAAAAACGGACACGCGAATATTTGTATTAAATTCGGGATTATCATAAAATTATATCAAGTTAGAAACATGACAGTTGTTTTCCATTCTTTTGATTTGGTTGAGCTTTTGATTTTATATTTATAAGAAACTATCCGTTTTGAATTTAATTTTCCTTGGATTTTTTTTTGCTATTTAACGAAATAGTTCAAGTAAATGATATAGTTCAAGTTCATAAAAAACGCTGAAAATATCATAGAAATTAACTGTCGGTGATGTTTTGTTTGATGGAGAAGAAGTCAGCGCTGTTAATTTTAGAACGAAATATTTTGAATTTGTGATGAACATGCCAGGCGAAGAGTCAATCAAATTTCGTCGACCAAATGAAAGAAAGAGGCCAAATTAAAATTCGAAAATGGACATTATAAATTTGATTTCTTAATGAACACTTTTCTTTTACATATACATGGGCTTTAAAGTGATTAAAACTTATTGGGAAAGTATGCATGTTTTGCATTTCGTTATAAGTTTCCTACAACAGAAGCATTCGAGTTCCAAAGGGTGAAGTTGAAATCATCTCTTCGTACATTTTACGGACGCCATCACGAGTTGGTTGACTGTTATGGAATAACTGTTTCACAGATGATATCGGATATGTTCCTTATGTCGTTACTACAATACCCTTCCCTTTTCACTATTGTGACCTATCGAATTAGACTTTTTACCGGATTTGTAATTGCTTAAGCGATACGACGGGTGCCTCATGTTGAGCATGATCTGCATACCCATCCGGATCACCTGCGATGATCCCAAGTTTTTGATGGGGTTCGTGTTGCTTAGTCTTTAGTTTCCTATGTTTTGTCTTTTGTACTATTATTTGTCTGTTTGTCATATTCTTATCCATGGCGTTGTCAGTTTATTTTCAATCTATGAGTTTGGCTATCCCTCTGGTATTTTTAGTCCCTCTCTTAAAGTTTGGGGGAAAATTGGAGAAATTATCGAAAAGACATGCTTAAGCAAAACCAAAATTCTTTTGGAAGTAATTACAAAAATTGTTTGTTCAAAACACAATATTTTTTTTAGATTGAATCTTTTATTCTAGTTGCAAACAGCAAGAAATGTATTATGTGATTGTTTAAGTTAAGATGAGAAATAGCGAAAACAAACCATTTCAAACATCGTTAGTATTTAATATAACCATCGAATTTCAGAAGGTTTAAAAAATGATTTTGTTCCAGTTTTTCCCATTTCAAATAAAAATTGTCTAATATCTTAAGAATAACACTATCATATAATCTGAAAAAAAAACGGATTAAAAAATGATGTCGCATGCTTAAAGATCTCATCGCTTCCTTCATACTTTTTTTGTACTAGCAATGGATACCAGCCCATACATTTTAACAATATAACGTCTAATGTACAAATGTTATTTATGTAAGCATGTATGGACAATTGAATCAAAAGAAAAATAAAAGCATGAATTCCATGCATGTAAAAATCATAAGTATTTTTTCAGAATACACATTATCCAGATCTAGACAGATGGATAAAATGACATTACTCTCCTCTGTAATCTCTTGATTTTGCTATGTAGGTGTGATACTGAGCAGAAATAAGGGTCGTTAGTATCTAACACTAAACAAACAAACGAAATAAATATTATCTCAAGTTTTTAAGGGCTTTCATGCATACCACTTATGTTTGTGACTAGCTCGATCTAAAAATTAACTGATGAAATACAAGGTTTAAGTTTGTTTTTTAAAATTCACAGACAAATTTGTTGTTTAATTTTTATGACGACAAGTTGGTCAAACCGAAAAAGATAAAAAGCACTTCAATCATGTCAATAATTTAATCTGTCATACCTGTATAAATTTAAATGTTATGGAGTCTGTTCAACAAATATCTTACATGATAAAGGATTAAAATTCGGATTTTATGCAGGTTTGTGCTATTTGATAAGGTAAAAATTTGAAATATTGAGTGCTAGGTGCTTACAAAAACAAACAAAACAGTAAATATGTGTATGTCTTCGCATTTTATAGTTTCGGTTCTAAACATTCCAAGTAACAGTTTGGATTCTTTTAAAACAATGTATTTAATGTTCTCTTAGTATAAACGAACATGTGTAAATTTGTAGTTTTGAAGCATGCCAGCAACAAGATATCTAAACATGTATTGATGTTGTTTTATGTTTAGAATGTATCAACTACAGATAAAAGTATATTTTTGACAATTTAAAAGTAATCCAATAGTACATACTCTGATACAATGTGACCTATATATTGTCCCCTTTTGATCATATTAATCAATGCAATACAATAATTTATGCGAATATATCAATGATTTACCACCTTTGTTTACAATGCAAAATATGAAGTTTAAAATCCAGGAAAAGTTTTGACTTTCTGACCCCCCCCCCCCCCCCCCCAAAAAAAAAAAAACACAAACCGTCAGAAATTATCACATTAGACGATGTAACAAGGCCGTTGGATAGACAAAAATATACAACAATATTTTCGATTCATAAAAATACACTATAAGTATTATCACTAATAATCTATTGATGAGTTTATTTACAAGATTGTGTGAGGTACACGAAATTGACTTAAAACATTTGTAAAACGATCGTATTGACTTTTGATGTCCAAAAAATAGGCAGGTCTGATATATTTTGACATTTAATGACTGTCTCTTTGGTATCTTAGTTTGGGATTAATCCCAATAAATTTATCCCAATGAGACTGATTTTTTTTCTTCTAATATCATTCTTTTACCTTGTGTAGCCGTGCGTTAAAATGCATTTTGCCATCTCTCCGAAAAATGACTTGTTAAATGAAATAAAATGTTTTATTTGGAAACTTTCTTTTTTTTCTCCGCAATGGTCTATTTTTTTTTTCTACTGTCATGACTGTGTATTCAGAAAATTTTGTGAAAAAGTGGCAATTCTTACCTTTCATACTTTTACTTTTATTTATAAAACATAAGAGGATCGGTCCATATCATACTAAGTAATAGGGGTGAACTGGGTAGGGACAAAATGTCAGATATCTAAAGTTAATATTTATTGCAATAAGGAATAAAATTTTGTCAACCAAACGTTTTGCTATTATTTCGTAAACATGCCGTTTTGTATTGGTAAAGTTTATTTGGATCTTTCATTTGTTTATTTAAGGTAATACACATTTGGGCTTCATTAGTTTAAATAATTATGGACTTTATACAGAACATTCGCCCTTTTAAAATAATAAAAGTTTCACAAATAAAAATGTGAATACAAAGTTAAATCATTTCTTAAAACACTGCACCAAAAATCCTTGTGATTCGTATAGTATTATTGTCATAAAGTACGTTGAAATAAATAGTGGTAAAACACACATCGAATTCCCTCACAAAATGTTATCACACACTATAGTTCAGAATAAGTGATGCAAGCTATACTTTATTGTGGTTTTAACATGGGTAGGCTTTATATTCGTGATTATTTTTGCGCGAGCGATAGTGAGGGCTAAAATAAAATATAATGCCTTCTCATGTTAAAACTACAAAAAAGTATAGCTTGCATCAATTATTTCGATTCTGATTAGGTCAATTTAGGTTATTTCTATGTCGAATGTGTATAAGGGTAAATCGATTGTATAGTCTCTTCCATGAACCTCCCTTTTTCGTTTGTAAAGAATCAAACCGCTTGCACTGTGATTTTTCAGAGGGAGGAGTTTTGGAACAGCCAGCATGAACTGTTGTCGTATCTAAGTCAAATATGTCAATTTCGGTATGCAACCCTTTACAGTCATAATAAATGAATTGGTAACAACATGAGCATCATTTAAGAGTTTGGAATTGTTTTAAGTTTATTAAATAAATAAAAAAAAAAAATGCATAACAATTTGATAAAATTCATTATTATACAGTAGTCAATATACGCATGAGCCAAAAATAATTTGGGACGTAGAGCGTAAAGCGAAGGAAGCATGTCATATTAAAATAGTGAACAATTAATGATGGGGTTCGTGTTGCTAAGTCTTTATTTTATATGTTTTATCTTGTGTATTTTTATGTGTTTGTGTGTCTTTTTCATTTATAGCCATGGCATTGTCAGTTTATTTTTAATCTATGAGTTTGAAAGTCCATCTTGTGTCTTTTGTCCCTCTTTTATATTTAATATAAGCAAGGTTATTGACAACCTTATTATACAAATTATGATCTAGGATGTTGAAATTTACTTTGTATCTAAAAGTGTATCGTTGTAGATGGAACATGTGGAATGTATTAGTACCAGTAGAATCAATTTATGAATAATGAAGAACGTATGCATCCTTCTGTTGGTATTTCAGGTAAAAATAATTCAATTCTGAAATAACTTCATAGTTACACAATTGTAGTACGGTCTTTTTATCCTTTCTTGAAACTTAATATTGCCCAGATATTTATGAATATTGAAAAGAAAAGATACCTTATTTAATTAAATCATCTGAATGGTGTTCACTGACACTGCTTCCAATAAAAAAAAATACTGACGATTTCTGACATGAGATATGCGCATATGAATGGCTGGATTAGTCTATATTTTTTATAACTATATTCTCCTATTTTGTCTTTATCCTGATCATTATAATATCATAGCGTACACATATAATATAAATAATTAATACAACATAGGTACTACATTATGAATTAACGGAATACACACAAAGAAAAACATATGAATTTAAAGTATTTAAAAAAAGTTTAACTTGCTGATTACAATTCATGCAATCATACACTATGCATCGCTTGCTGAAAAAAATATTACATACAAAAATAGAAAGACTTTGAAAAAAAAAAAATACATAGAAAATAAAAAAATAAATATTTTAGTATTGCTTCAAATTTTTAATTAGCTATTTGAAATGTAGCTCTCAAAATACATGACCAAATAATTAAACAACAGGTTAATTGTATTATTTTCGAACACGTTTATTGGCAAGTTCAACAACTTGAAGGAATTGTTTTTTTAATATACTAGTAACCTAGATGAATAAAACCGCTGAAGTCTGCTATTTATTCTTCTTTTAATTTAATCATTTGTAATTGTTGACTATCTTGTTTTACTTTCAATTTTCAATGGATACCACTTGATGACACTCTTGTAAAGAAGGACGAGCATTCGTAAGGGGAAACTTTATATCGTAGCACCGATCCAATTAGTCAATCCTTTACTAACTGATTTCTACAGTTTATTCTTATATTGTGTTGTCACGCTTCTTCATTATGTTAGAGGGATCGTTAAACAAAACAACATCCCTTTCAAACCAATCTATAACTAAAACAAGTTTTATCTGAACAACTTTTAAACGATTAAACAATAAATGAATTATTACAGTAAGTTTTAGTTCTTCAGACTTGTCAGTTGTGGTAAATCCAGTACTATTCCAACAATTCGATTGCGTTCAATTAAGACCCGCTAAGTCTATCATGTCTATGTTCAAATTGTTCAGGGAGTTACGAGTTAGCTGTTCGAAACAGCAATATACTGAAAAGGTGCTGAACAGTAATTGTTTTTGATTTATTTAACAAATTGTCATAACGTGGTCTTTTCTTGAATGTTTTGATTTTGGGACTTATCTACAAAATTATCCCCATAAGCCATGTCTTCTCAATTGAGTTAATGTGCTATGATAATTTTTTGTATTCCTGTCTTTCGGGTTTGTACTATGTCTAGATGATTTTTTTTTTCTTTGTTGACATATATGTTTGTTTTTATAGTGGTTCAGATTATTATACATTGTTAACTGCTGTTGTTTTTTCCCTTTTTTTCCCTGTTATATCTGTTAGTTTTTTCACACATTGTTGCCAATTTAATGAAATTTTTTGCGATTGTCATACAAGTGGCATGTTGAACTAACTACAAAAACAGGTTTAACCCATCATTTTTTAATGTAAGAAAATCTCTGTACAAGTAAGGAATATGAAAGTTGTTATCCGTTCTTTTGCTGTGATTGAGCTTATAATTTTGCCATTCGATAAGGGATGTTCCTTTTGCATTTTCCCCGGCATTATTGAAACTGCAAAATATGCACAAAAAATCCGCCTGATTCAGAATATGGCTGTCCGAAGTCAGAAGCCTACATTTCAGTAGTTGTCTTTGTAAATGTCTGTCATATTTTAATTTTCGTTAATTGTTTTGTTGTAAATAAGGCCGGTAGTTTTGAATTGTTACGATTATTATTGTCGGCGCCAATTGTAGCTATATGGGTTTTTATCATTGTATGATTGCCTACATGTATAGGGTTTTACATCAACAGTGTTGGATAAATATCTCAATGCAATCATACCCCATTTCCATATTTGTATATAAAAATGTACATCTAAACAAGAATGTGTCCCCAGTACACGAATGCCCCACTCGCACTATCATTTACTATGTTGGAAATAAAATAAGAAAGATCATATTATAGGGAACATGTGTACTAAGTTTGAAGTCGATTGGACTTCAACTTCATCAAAAACTATCTTGACCAAAAACTTTAACCTAGAGCGGGACAGACGGACGGATAAACGAACGGACGAACGGACGCACAGACCAGAAAACATAATGCCCCTCTACTATCGCAGGTGGGGCATACACTTATAGAATGGTTGGGTACAATGTAGCGTAAAATAACATGTATATAATTAGTTACAATGACAAATCCATATATACCGTCAATAAAGATGGATGTGTGCAAGTTTATAGAACAACATGCATCAAAGTTGAGGCAACATTTTCTTAAAAGTTCTTGATTGTATACAACTGATACATATGAATTTTATATTCCATCTAGGTGTTGTCCTTCAACGACGCATACAACTTCTCCTGTCCATCCAATGCACAATGGGCTATTCGGGCCAAATCTACGTGTACTCCTCCAAAAGAGTATACTTGTTTATATAATGTGACATTTCAAGTAAATGTGTACACAGATAGATGTATTGAACCCCGAATTATATCTCCTGGTAAATATTTTTAAATCTTTAAATTCTTTGAAATGCAAAAAAAACTTGAAAATGTGTTTCTTCTTTGCTATTTGGTCGAGTAAATGATCTTACAGATAATTCCTTTATTGTTGAGATTATACAGTAAGATGAAAAAAGATATGCATGCATTCTCTTTCATAAAATACATTAATTATCAATAGAATGCAATAAAAGCAATTTATTGTATCCAAGAAATATAATATAACAAAAATAGTCAATATATGGTGTCTTGTTTTGTCTTTTTTAAATGTGTTTACCTGTATTCCCATGAAAACTTACACCTTATATGGTTGTATTTTTAGGTTATAAATACGTTTTTCAGCCGAACCCGAATAATGCAACATGCACGAAAACTCGGTATCAGCCATTCATTTTTGACACCATTGGGTACAGTGACTGCGCCATTCTAAAATCTCTTTGTAATAGTAAAGGTCAAACGACGTATAGAAATGGTAACTCAACGTCTGACAGGACCTGTAGTTGTAATACTGATCAAGGATATACTTTTGTCGTGAACTCCATGGACCAATGCTTCTGCAATCCATCAACTGAAGATTGTTCCTGCTATATCGGCATTAATCCAAAAAACAAAACAACTGGATTGAAAGGTAAAAGAGAATTATTGTTTTCAAAATTTATATTAAGCTCAATAAAATATCGGATTAATGCTATTTTAACTGCTTATAAGTTTCAAGCTTCCTCAAATGTTTTTTTTTATACTGAATGCTTAAAGTGCTCTTGATATTTGCATAGTATATTTATATATAACTGATATAATGTAGGTCAAAGGTGTCACACACCCTTTTGTTTTCCACATAATAAATGTTCCCAATTATTAACAAGTTCCGGGTTGACTCCGATATCGATTTCTCATGTTACATCTTATCTGTAACCTCATCTGTACGTTCTGCCGCTGTCAGGCGCACCACCGATGTACTTGGAATTTGCTATATACACGGTTCATCATGTTTATAACTACTGCCGATCTTTGTCAATATACAGGAATGTACACAGTCATATAAATTATTGACCAAAAAATACATCTACAAGTAGTTTCCGGTTGCCTTAAAAAAACCGGGACGGATTCAAACAGAAAGTTTTTGAAAGCATAGAAAACTGTGCATCTTACTGTATTACGGTATAATCAGCATGAATTTATCAGACCATACAATGAATACTAAAACTAAGGAGAAGGAATCGCGATGTCTCAATATCGTAAATGTATGCTACATGTAAGGCTTTGCTTTCACTGTGTAGTTTGTGTATGTTGTGTACGCTTGCCTTGTTTTAAACTTGTTCATTTTTATATTAATTAGACTGTTGGTTTCCTCCTCCCTTATTTTGGGAACCCTCTTAGCGATGTGGGCCAGGCTCCGTGTCGAAGGTCGTACTGTGACTTATAATTGATAAATGTTGATACATTGTGATTTGAATGGATAGGTGTCTTATTGGCACTCATAACAAATCCTCTTATATTGTTTTAAATATAAAAAAAGAAGATTTGGTATGATTGCCAATGAGACAACTATCCACAAAAGACCAAAATGACACAGACATTAACAACTATAGGTCACCCATGGCCTTCACCAATGAGCAAAGTTCTAAATGTTTGATTTGTAATAAAACGATATCAAAGCTAAAAAGAGCTTGCACTTTCTGTATACTAATACGTATAGCGGGTTATTTTTGCGGGTGTAAAATTTCGCAATTTTCATTGAATCATGGAATACGAAATATTTTTCCGGTTATATTTTTGGCGGATTTTAAACTTTTATATATATGTGCACTTTAAATTGGCGGAATTCAGTTTGGCGATTTTGTACTATCCGCGAAAATAAGCGAAAATGTTCACCCGGCAAACATTACCCGCTATACGGTATTTGTCTTCAATAAATCTTTTTTTTCATTTTAGACTTCATTATTATCTATTTATTACATAAAATATATGTTAACTTGTCAAAGTTACCGAAATTAGAACAATGTTAGAGCATTTAATGTGATATTAGTGATACTAGAAATCATATTCCATTTTCAATAAAGAATAATTAAATTAACAGAAACCAATTGTGATAGACAACACCTATGTGCATAACATGACAGTCATTGGATTGCATGGCTGGGGTCAGTCACATGACAATATCACAGAGTTGAACATTTTTTTTGAGTGTTTAGCTCTTCCTTAAACCTAGTTCAGCATTGTAACAACACAACACATTTGAGAAACTGCATTTCGAAATGATATGATCCAAGATATCATTTCTAAATAACACAAACAATCAAGAAGTCAAAATAAATTAGTTATGATTGATATTTTAAAAATATAGGATCTTAAAGACTATCATTTCAACATCTTTTCTCATTAACTTGTTATCTCTATGTTTTTACTTTTAATGTTATGGGGAAATGTTTACCTTAACCCTTTAACGTTCCTATCGGTCAATGTGACCGATAAGTTAAATTTGTGGAGGAGTAGTTTGCATTAAGTTTGGTATTGTTGTCAATTTATGACGTACATATGTGGTTGTGGGCTCAAATTAAAGATCAGAATACCACCAACTTGACTTGTGGTGTCTGAAACCAACAAATGCACTGCATTATGTAAATTTGTCATATATTGACAAGAATATTTTTGGGGAAAACAGTTTAATTTTTAATTTTAAATAGAATATTTTCACAAAATGTCACAAATTGTTGCTGTTTTTTTGTTTTAAAATGACAATTTTGATAACTGTGCCGTGATCATTTACAAGAATACTATCAAAACTGTAAGTAAAACACATACACATACACAAAAACTGTTTCATAGAGTATCAACACTGAAACAAAACTCAAATTACAAGGAATTTTCATGTTTTGTTTTGTCAGTGTTTATAGCAAAAGAGATGAGAACATCTAAAATATGTTAAAAATTGTTAGCCAAGTCGGAATAGCAATAACAAATCTTTGTTTCTTTAGTGTCTGGTTATGAGGATGTTGGATATCGTGTCGCTAAGATATAGAAATAGTGACATATCGACGAAAAAACGAACATATCTGAATAACTTTCTTACATATTTCCTCGAAAAAATAATAATTTTCAAAAACTAGCTTCTTAAGAAAGAGATTTTGGATTATGTTCTCCCAAAATCAATTTCTAGTCTTACAGAGAAGGTGGCTTAGATGCTAAAATTTCGTTTATTTTTCAATGGTTTCTGTGGCTCTGTGGTAAGATGCACAGTCTGACACCCGAATGATCGCGTGTTCAAATCTCACTGCCGGAGGGTGAAAAAATTAATTCCTATATTAAATGAAACTTAACTTAACTTTACTTTCAATTTCAATTAAGACAACTGAAATACATGATTACAAAAAAAAAGAGAAATTTACACCCCCCCCCCCTTTTCTCTCCCTCTCTTTGTTTTTGATACATTCTTAGCCTGGGAACTCAATAATACCAGATTTTTATTCAATATTTACTCAAAATTCTTTCCTAAAGGCTCATTCTGTAAGCAGTTGTGAAAAGTACATCTTTAACCTAAACTTGGGCCATTAATTTGACTTGACAAAAATTCTCAAAAAATCCACTATTTTCCGGTGTTTCAAGTATTGATATATTTATACCAATCAGACAGGTTTTGCATCTTTCTGTATAAAGTTTTCACCAATAACGTTTCCAAAAGTCTTCATGCATTAATTTAACACTAAAACTAGGTTCTATTTTTGTCACTAAATGTCTGTACAACCGCTTTTTCCGCTTGAATTGTACATTTTTTTCACTTTAATTCAGCATGTCACGTGACTTTTGAGAGATATCACGTGACCAACGTATGAATTATTATCCTTAAATAAAGTTTTCCTGAAACCTTGGTCAATTATCTATCAGATGAGTCTAACTCATCCTGTGAGTGCGCTTTTTATCGAAATGTGCAATTCATTGAAAACATATATCCTTTATTCGGGAAGAAAAGGTAAAAATCCCTGAATGTTAAAGGGTTAAGTACGATTCTTTTAAGTACTCGAATGATCACGTATTCAAATCTCACTGCCGGAGGGTAAAAAAATAAATTCCTATATTACCGTATAGTGGGTTATTTTCGCGGGGTGTACATTTTCGCTTATTTTCGCGGATAGAACAAAATCGCCAAAAAAAAACCCGCCAATTTAAAAGTGTAAATGCAAAGGTATTGTTGAAATGTTGAATCCGCCAAAATAGTAACCGTCAAAATTTTTCGTATACCTTATTCAATGAAAATCGCGAAATTTTACACCCGCGAAAATAACCCGCTTTACGGTAATTGAAACTGAAATTAACTTTACTTTCAATTTCAATTAAGACAACTGAAATACATGATTACAAAAAAAAAGAAAAATTTACACACACCCCCCTTTTTCTCCCCTCTCTCTGTTTTTGATACATTCTTAGCCTGGGAACTCAATAATACCAGATTTTATTCAATATTTACTCAAAATTCTTTCCTACAGGCTCATTCTGTAAGCAGTTGTGAAAAGTACATCTTTAACCTAAACTTGGGTCATTAATTTGACTTTGACAAAAAATCTCAAAAAATCCACTATTTTTCGGTGTTTCAAGTATTGATATTTATATTAATCAGACAGGTTTTGCATCTTTCTGTATAAAGTTTTCACTGATAACGTTTCCAAAAGTCTTCATGCATTAATTTAACACTAAAACTAGGTTCTATTTTTGTCACTAAATGTCTGTACAACCGCTTTTCCGCTTGAATTGTACATTTTTTTCACTTTAATTCAGCATGTCACGTGACTTTTGAGAGATATCACGTGACCAACGTATGAATTATTATCCTTAAATAAAGTTTTCCTGAAACCTTGGTCAATTATCTATCAGATGAGTCTAACTCATCCTTTGAGTGCGCTTTTTATCGAAATGTGCAATTCATTGAAAACAGATATCCTTTATTCGGGTAGAAAAGGTAAAAATCCCTGAAAATTAAAGGGTTAAGGGTGTACTAAGGTGAATTTAAAATTGATAATAGTCAGAATAGCATTAGTTACAAACAAAGTTAGCAACAAAATAAGCTAAACAAAATTAAAAGTTATGGATCTATTTTTCAAGATATTCGAATTCATTAATGGCGAAAAAAGGCTGAAAAGAATCTGCTCAAAGTTTGGTTAATGATTTAGATGAGCTATTGAAGTCTTATATTAAAAGAAAAAATACTGTTATGGTGCAAAATATTTTATCCTTAATCGTAAGAAACAAAATTAAGGAGTCCAAACATTTGACAAAGAATACTAAACCTCACATAATTTCATCCTTAAGTAATTTATCAAATCCTTAGTTTCAATAAGTTTCAAATATCTTACTTTCGCTAGTCAATGTTAACATGGTTAATGCGTCTCCTACTGTTGGGTCGTATTGCTTATGTTTGTACTATCATAATCAAATTATTTACTTTAGAGAGCTAATATTTCCATCAAGACAAATAGTAAATAAAACATAAAGGATATATTTTCTGTAAAAACACATTTTCCGCTTGACACACTATGTGTACGTCCGTTTCAGTCCAACATGTCTGGGCTCATATTAAGATTGTTTAATGCAAAAGAAGGATGAATTTTTGTGAAATGAACGTGTTCATCTAAATTATCGAACGTTTTTTTCGTGCTTTAAAAATTACTTTGTTTGATTTTGTTTTATTTCGACATATACAATCAATTTTCTCTCTAAAATGTCTTTTACATTGCAAAAAACAAGAATTGTCGTAGATTGTCTGTAAATATAAGTAGACATAGATTCAATGAGCCAATTTCCGTTGACATTTGTATTGGAATGTGTATAAAAATTGCTTTAATCTATATTTTTAAATAATTTAAGCAATTTAAGGCTATATTGAACGTTTTTAGAACAGGTTATTAGAATAAAATTATATTAAAAAAATTATAGTTGATAATATATCAAACTAACCGCCTCTAAAATAGATCACGATCAAAGAGCAGTTCTTACTTTCATTTACAACCTTAGAACATGCTTCAATAATTCTACTATAGAACATTTTTGGACAACTCTTCAATTTAATGTTTGAAAAGTTCTATAATAAAACCGCATTTAACAGAACATATTCTACTCTAAAATTGATTTTAACATTTCAATAAAGGCAACAGTAGTATACCGCTGTTCAAAACTCATAAATCCAAGGACAAAAAACAAAATCGGGGTAACAAACTAAAACTGAGGTAAACGCATTAAATATAACAGGAGAACAACGACACAACATTAAAATGTAACACACACAGACACGGACTAAGCATTTGACAAAATCCTATGAGAATAACAGATATAACATCAAAACCAAATACATTAATTTGGGATAGTTAAGTACCGTGACACGTCTTATAGCAATGTAAATTCACACTCAAAAATAAGAGAAAACAAACGACACTACGGAAACACAACGTTAAAATGTAACACACACAGAAACGAACTATAATATAACAATGGCCATATTCCTGACTTGGTACAGGAAATTTTTAAAGGAAAAAATGGTGGGTTGAACCTGGTTTTGTGGCATGCCAAACCTCCCTCTTTTATGGCCATGAGAAATATACCATTAAAATGACAACACTACAATACAGGACTACAATATAAATAAATAGGAGAACACAATTGACAAAGAAACACACGAATAATAGCTAACAAAAGGCAACAAGTTTAAAATTTTAATACGCCAGAAGTGCATTTTGTCCACACAAGAATTTCTAGTCACGTCCAGATACAAAAGTTTGAAAGCCGAAACAAGTACAAAATTGAACAGCATCGAGGACCAAAATTTCAAAAAAGTTGTGCCAAAAACGGCCAGGGTTTTCTGTTAGGTACCAGAACATCCCTATTATTTAGAATAATTCAGACTTTTGCAAACAGTAAATTTTATAAAATGACCATACAAAAGATATATTTTATAAAACTGAATCATTAACTTATCACAGGAAACAACCGAAATACATTACATAACACGACGAAATGCAGCACATCCGAATAAGTTTAAACCTCAACGCCAAGTGACGTCATATTTGAAATTGTAAAAAATGACAAAAAAATTACGTCACATTTGAATTTGTAAAACAGATCATCAAAAAATGAAAAATGACGTCACATTTGAATGAATAAGAAAAATAAGGATTGATTTAAGATTATATTTGAACTAAATACTGATATTACATTTAATACCCTATAACTGATTTTCACATGTCTACCTCCGATAGTTCTAACGTGTAAACTCTACTTGTAGTTCTACCTGGAACAGATACCGACAGATCTACCTTGGAACATATTTTATTAAGGTCGCTCATATACACATGTTTGTTTAGGGGCCAGCACCAGCCCGCCTCCGAGTACGCTATTTTCTGGCTGTGTTGAAGAACCATTGAGGCCTTTTGATGTTTTCTCCCTTCGGTTGGGGTGTTGTCCATTTCAATTCTCAATTGTATTAGATGAGTCAAGCTGTAACTGATTCGAACGGTTAGACTATTGAACGAATTCTGACAGTTGTCCCTTAGAACCGTTTTAGAGTATATATGTACTGGAATACTCTTTCGACGAGTTAATATAAAGTATTATTCATATTATTCTAGCTGGAGGGCGGCTAAAATAAACAGCTGCCTTGTATTCCATGTCGACTTATAGAGGTGACTTCTTATTTGTCATTATTAATGTGTTAGTTTACCAAACCTAATTGTCTCGTTTCAAATGTCCACCTGTCATTCAAATTAAAGCTGTCAACAGTTTAATCCCTATTTATGCTACATTACAAAAGACAGTTAAATGCTATTTACACAATTTATTCTTTTACAAAATTGCTGAATCTGTCTGACTATATGGACACAAATACAAATATATATATATATATACATTAAATAACGAATAGAGCAACCATAGACTATAACACACATTCAGAATAAAATCGTTAACCACAAAAAAAAATAATGATTAGAAATAATTCACTCTTTTTGTCTTTTAGATCCAAAATGCAATGGTGAACCAAACTTTACACCAAAACTTTCAAGAGGAGATCTGTAAGTCTGTTAATATCTCATATATTGTTTTGGTTATTGACCACTCTTCCTTTGTATGTGATATATGTATATATATATATGTCCGTTATCAAGTACATACAAAAACCTAAAGATTCATCTTAACTCATCAAAGATGCAAACCTGAATTTTTGTATGCAAGACGCGCGCCTCGTCTAAAAAGGTTTATACAGTGACAATCGAATAAAACAGGCAAAGAAAAAGAACTAGCGTTAAGTTGGTGGAGCGACGTCAAGTATTGAACACATATATTTTATACACGGTTTTTACAAGTCTTCGAGTAATTGTCTTTACCATTGCCTTACAGCATCAAGCATCAGTTATATAAAGTGGACAATTGATTGCTGTTCATTTATTATGGTTAAAACACGGTCAGTAAATTTTATAACGAGACTCGAGCTCCTTTCTCGACCCATATAAAATTAACTGACCGTATAAATACCGTATCGACTGACTGTGTAAAACATATGTGAATCAGATTCAATATGTACAGGAAAAGGCACAAATAATCCTTTAAATGTGTTTTAATAGGCTAAATCAATACCAGGCATTAAAGATTGATGACTTCGATAACTACAAATACAACATAGCTCTTCCATCAAGTAAGTGTTAATTTTTTACATCAACATACTAGGCCAAATAGATTCGATAAGGCCTTAATTTCAAATTTCAGATTTATTGATCAATATCAAAATGAATCATAGCTAATACAGTGACAAAGTTTTTTGTGGAAAATTTACGTACATGTACCAGCATTTTATTCTTTTTTATTTTCGTCGAAAAAAATGAATGAAAATCGGTAAATTTTCATTGATTATCGGACAGGAAACATTGAGCGAATACGTGGACAAAAATATCTTTAACAATAATGTTTGTAAAGAAATTTTACATGTCCAAATTACTAAAAATAATTTGTCGACCTTACGCATTATGTTTTCTGGTCCTCAATTTAGTTGAAATCCGGCCGATTTTGTCAAATTTCGTCAAAATTTCTTATCTTAATAAATTTGGAATTAAACAATCAACGCTTTAGAATAAAACGAAGACACAAAGAGTTACATTTTTTAACGTAATCATATGTCTTTGAGACAACTTAAAACAGTTTTTATCTTGTAATATTGAACTTTGTTATTCAAAATATGTAATTTTAAAAAAGCGCAGCCCAATTCATTCTATATGAAAACAAAACTTTGTTTTTTTTTGTTTTTTTTTCATTTTGTTTTGTTTTTGTTTGTTAGTTCTGTTTTTTTACACATTTGTTTCAATGGGAGTGGCAAAACAGCGTTTGATTCGAACAAAATTGTCATAATATTTTGTATCAAAGTCAAAACAAATGGTTTGTTCTGCGGTGGTGAATGGTCGGTACATTTCGAAAATTGATTTACTGATCTGGAGATCTTTGAGAGTTCTAAAGATGTCACGAATACGCAGACTAAAGATGCATACAAAAACGAAAAAAGCGTTTTGGAAATAAT
The DNA here is from genome assembly GCA_019925275.1 of Mytilus edulis. NCBI lineage: Eukaryota > Metazoa > Mollusca > Bivalvia > Mytilida > Mytilidae > Mytilus > Mytilus edulis. The sequence goes on along the minus strand of CM034360.1, from coordinate 56,630,104 downwards.
TGATTGAATGTTTGTTGGTTGCTTAACGTCCAGTGACATACATTATATACATTTGCGGGACAGACCAAATTCCAAATAGCCATTAGAAATTAAGAATATATTTGAAAGGAAGAACATTTTTCCAACAGGCCACTTACGAACCGCTCAAAAATTTATTGCAAGGGATATTAACGTTGGCATTCTGTTTACAAGATGCATCGAATTTAACTTCCTCTTTGATCGTACATGACTGCGTACTTGTACATCCCACACCGCCAAACGAAGGTCCCACATTGTCAAGATTTTTTTCCTACCAATCGGGACAGACACGAGTGATCATACAAAAATGTATTTCTATTCCAATGTCACTGTGTCTGTTTTTGAAAATGTAAACTGTCGAATTATACTATCTGTAAAAGAATACTTTGTCCAAGACACGTAGAAAATGAAAATTTGGTTCTACACATCGCAGGACTTTTCAAGACATAGTTGTGTACATAACTCGCGAAAATTATGTTTGCACACTATCAATTGAAATAATACATTGTACTCTCTAAATTTGATCTTTTTTAAACAGAGCTTTTTTTAGTTTTTGTCATATAAATAGGTAAATAACACAATTCATGATATTTTCATAATCATTTGTATTCGTAGATGCAACTGCCTTAGATGTTCAAAATACAATTCACGTTCTTAATATGTATTATTATGTTCGTTTAATCCACACATGGCTTCCATTAGCTATAGACAGTGTGTAGCCTTAATCTGATTTAAACTACATGTAAGCATTTATTTTATGTATTTGTTATCTTCAGTCCGTTTTTTTTTTTGTATGTCGTCATTTGCTGTTAATTGTTTCTGATGTTTGGTTGTTTTCATCTTAAAGTTGAAGTGTTTCCCTCGGTTTAAGTGTGTTACCCGGATTTGGTTTTGCTTAATCGAAAAGATTATTGAATAGTGGTATAACACTGTTGCCTTTGCTGATCAAAAGGAACGTGACATGGTGAAGTTTAAGTGATGGGTACACTTACACCCATCCGAGTTAAGTTCAATGTAAACAAATCATAGATAGAATATTTATTGCATGTTACATAATTATGAACTCTGTGTATCCATAAATGCCACGTCTCTGTAATGTCAGGTTAGCAAATAAAAGTATCAACATACATGTGTTTGTGTTCACATATCGTTTATTTCAAAATGCAATACTTCAGCTTTTTTTCTGTTGTTTAAATAGGTTGGATTTATTTGTTTGTAGAATTTAAAACCTCAAATATATGTAAAAAATAATCGTAATATTGAAATAACCATGTAAAAGTTAACTATTTTTAGTAAATTGTTTGTAAACAAAACGTTTAACAGGAACCCTTCCTTTTAAACCTTAAATGATTTGTTCCTTTTTCACCACCATCGGGTTGAATCCGCTACTGGTGCTCGTTCAATTCTTTAAAACACGAAAATGGGCCAGTAGTTCATCATGTCCATAGTTTATATCTGACATAACACACTATTGATATGGAATCGAACATATTTTCAGTTTGTTTAAATAACAACCTATCTTGCTTGTGATGTCAAAACTAAGATCAAATTAGTCCTATCCTGTTCAAAATCCACAAATGTATTAATAGATCTACAGAGCTTGGACCAATCAACTTGAAACAATGGTTAACGTGTACCAACATTAAAATGAAATATGATTTTGAATTTTGTATGCCGAAATGAGTATGTTAATTGTTATTGTTCGTTATCACAATATTTAAAAACCTCATCCAACCTGTGTGAGTTACTTAGTATCAAATAAAGGGAAATTTATCAACGCTTACTTTTTTTTGATTGAAATACAACTATTCTATACACATGGTAAGTATACATTTATCAGAAACGCTATGAACAAGCATTTGAAATAGCCTTATATTCAAAGCATAGATGGCTATAACAGGTACACCAACGAAAATCATTATATCTAGAAATATAATTTATTTGATTTTTTTTATGGTTAAGCCTTCATTACAATTACACTGTCTTGTTGGTTTTTTTTATTATTAAAGTTTGTTTTTTCTTGTCATGCAATTGAACAGTTCATTTAAAAAAGACCGATTTGCTTTTTTTTTAAATAATACTCATGGCTATATAAAAAGTCTTTAGAAAGTCAATTGTTATTTGGAAGGAGAGTTGTCTCATTGGCACTCACACCACATCTTCCTATATCTATTTAGAAGCTATTAATGAAAATCGATTTGATATTCTTGAATTTGGTGGAAACGGAAACTAGTCATTATTTAGTGTTGCCCTTGTTGGAATTTATGTAATTCCATCGGTTTCTGTTGTGAAACTTTACTTATGTCTTTGAATTTATCTATGTGATTTAAACAATTATAGTCTGTATTATTTTATACTGTTGTCTGATTTATCAATTATGTGTGTGTGCATTATGTATTAATTCAGTAACCGGTTTGAAGAAGAAAGTTATTATATTACCAAAATGGATACAAGAATCATTCACAAGTATATGTCTGTTGTCTTTCTTCAATAAGAGAAGTAATCTACATGTCTTAACAATTTCAATCATAAGGACACACACTCAGTATTCGATGCACTAAATTACAGTTGTTAGTATGTGTTCATTATTTAAAAAAATCCTATAATAAATAACGTTTTTTATGCGTGGTCTAAATGTAGCACCACATAGCGCATAATATTGGATTTAATTGTTACATTTCGTTTACAAATGAATTAAAACGTGGGATAGTCTTATGATTTTAATTGTGATTTCTTTTGTTGCTTTATCACTCATGACGTGATATACCTAAATCATTCATTCTACCAGATTTGTATTGATATAAGATTATTCCATTAAGATTATTCCATGACTATTTGTGCTCATGTCCCAAGTATATGCTGTGTCCCATAAACTATCAATAAACAATTTCAGCCTCATTTCCATCACTTATTTGAAGCTCGTTTTCACTAGTACAATATGAAATAGTACGCTAATATTCAGTAAAGTTCCGTGTGAAATATGTTTTGCTCTATAATGTACTTCAAATGAAAATAAAACGACATGGCGCAGAACGGATTGCTGGAATTTGTAAAACTTTATAAAAATAAGTTCTTTTTTTTCTCTTAAAATCTAGTATTTGGATAGATTCTGACAATATTTAAAAGGAATGTCAAATTCTTATACTTAACGTGACGGTACCCAAATTGCACCTATTTTGACAGTTTTTTCACCTACGTTTTTTTATGATCTAGAAATAAATGTCCTTAATGTGTTTATTTTGTAGCCCTATCCTTCTTTATTGTATAGGTACACCAATTTTATTTTCAATCCATATGGAGTCATAAAAAAATGAGTTTGAATCAACCTCCAAACTGTCCATGATTCTGTAATGAGGAGTACCCAAATATCATCCATGCTTAAATTTTCATCGTCAAAAGTCGAATAACTGAGCTTTTGTTTAATTTCTTCAAATATTTTGAACAATTAGATATTAGTCCATGCTTTACTCTTCATATTTTACGAAATGGATACTTATAATAAATTGTATTTGCCCGTTTTGAAGACGTCGCATGATGACGTTTTCGGACATTTTGCTTTTTCAGTAAACAGTCCATCTGTTGATAAATACTGTGAACGTTTTGTGTATATCTAAATATGTTTACCTATGTTGAAAGACGTACATAGTATCAAATCATAAAATTACAAATTGTTTAGTCTCTAGGAAGTCTTTGTAAGATTTCCGTTGCTATTTTTACTAAATAGCTGCAATTTGTGTACTCGGTGCAATTTGGGTACTCTTACGTTAGTTGGAATATTTCTTAGTATGGTGAAAAAAGATCTAGCTTCAAGTTTCAATCTTTAAAACAGCTATATGACAAGATGCAATTACTGTTAGAATTCAGTCAAGACCCGCTATTTATATGCTGGTTTCAAGATTTGTATGATCGCTTGCTGACGCAAATCTAATTATTTAATTTTTTTTAAATGACATATTAAGGTAGCTGGGGTGTTATCCTCCATCTTAGATTTTAAAATAGCAGAAAACAAACGATCTTGATCTTTAATGATGCGAACATTTTGAAAGTAGTATGTAGTTCACCTTTTTATGATTATATAGAAAATTATGTGTTTTATCATTGTTTATCATATTTGTTTTTCAAAAAAGAAAAGGTTTTTGTTTGATTCATTTGTCTTTCAACTTTGCCAGATAAGGGTATATAATTCAGTCAAAGTAACTTGTATGATATAATTTGTTGTGCATTTATCTATATAAGTATGAAGCAAGAAAACGGGTCCGGTGTCCCGATGTTTTCTTTTTCTTATCTAAAAGCATATTATTAGAGGCAGCTTCTAATATTTCATCATTTTATCACAAACTTGGGGTTTCAATACATAAACTATACAAAATCTGACAAGTTTGCACAACCTGTAGCGTGAAAAAAACCTAGTGCTCCAAACATTTTATTATATTTTTGAAAAAGAATGATATATCTACTTTTTTACCAATTTAAAAAAAAATCTAGAGATTTTGACATAGACCCCAAATCTAACGTAAGTGTACCTTGCATTGTAAACATTACTTTAAGATCAAGGTTTCAGTAAATTGGCGGCGTGCAGTAAGATAAATTTATGTTTTGCAAATCGAATAGTTAAAGGTATGTATGATTTACAATAAGAACTGTACCAGCAATGAAATCATTCTTTTAATATGAAACCGTTCCACAATAAAAATGCTTTTTTATTATGACATTTTGTATAATTATTGTAGATGCAAATCGAAACACAGCAGCTGTAATTATTTTGATGATCTTTTTTTTATACATCGGATTCTGTAAGTATATTGCAATGCATATAGTAAACACAATTCTGAGTAGACATGAGCTTTAATATTACGTTTCAAGGCATTAATAAGATGGGCATTTCAAATAACTATATTGACATAATTTTGTTGTTTGAACTTTAATGTAAAGGGCTGAGCGGTAAATACTCAATAAAGCTTGTGTCAGTGTCAGATTCTTTATATCCATTTTAAAATAATTACAAAGGTTACATGTATATATATATAAGGCATCATACAACATGTTGACTTCTTTGCTGGTGATACTATGAAAGATGAGACTTACCACTTCGTATCTTCTTCTTTTTCTTTATTTAAACCATATCCAGCAGTATCAGCCTTTTTGTTGACATATTTGCACGATTGCAATATATTATTACATTATTGTATATCATAACTGTCTTGCAATTGTATTTAATCGTTTGACTTTTTTACTCTTTACGTAATTATTCCCAATTCTGAAGTAAAAAGGCAAATTGAAAGAGTTGATCCTGCCTTGTTTCATATAAAAAAAATGCCCCTTTCCATAAATAGCCGTTTTTTATTGATCAATTTCAAACAACAATAATTGTAGATATTTTGACAAGATGTTCTCAATACAATATTGCCTATGCGAATGAAATTACTTGCCCCAACGTATGTTATAGTGTAATAAGACTTTCACATTAAATTTTGTAATTGTCATCTTGATAAAAAAAAAATGACGAGTTTTGTTTCCCTGTTGTCAATTTAAATGTAAGTTTTGTGGAGTGTTGAAGCCATATGAACGTGTTCATATGTGCTCTTCAAATTTAATTACTTTCAATGTTTAAAAATTTCATCTTATGTCAGCAAGGCTGCAGGTAGAATAAGCATTATGTTATATTACTAGATTCTTTTTCTTTACAGTGGTTGCAATAGAGATTTATATTCGGCGACGGATGGAAGTCCGCCGTAAGTAAATTATATAAGGTTTAATTTATTATCGTTTTGTTCATTATTCTGAAGAAATCACATCTTTTCCGTGTTTCGGTTTTGCAATGTCTATATTCATTGATATTGGAGGTATACAGTTATGAATTATACACATGGTTCATGTTTAATATCTTAATATCCTTAGAGGTTCTTGACAATTTCACTTAAACAACTCTTGAAAAAAAAAAAAACTGGCATTGCATTTACGACACAATGTACCAACGACATCTTTCTAGTAAACAATATATATGATTAAAAAAAAGTAACTTTAAAAACAATAATTACTGGTAGGACTATGGAAAGCGAAAAAACGTATAATATATGCAAAATGAATATGTGTTTGAAAGGGGTCACCTAATGAAAGACATAACCGTGTATAATCAAATTATAAAAGTTATATAATATGTATTACATATATTTGTTAAACATTAACTGATCAAATATAGAAATGTATTTGGTGATTGTCGTAGGTGACCTGTTGCAACGCCAGGACAGGACAAACAAAGAAATTACAAACCTGCTCGTGCAATTTTCATTGGTATTCAACGCAAAATAATTATCTAAGATACCTGGGACGATCTCATTTCACAAAGAATTTCTTTTGTTTACTTATTGCACCTTGAAATTATTTACCCGGTGTAAGTATTTAAGTTGAGGTTCAATTTACTAAAAGTTAATCGGGTATGAGTTACTAGATACGCCATTTTAAAATCAGGGGGTCCACAATAGGATCGGAAAAAACCCCAAGCGAACTGTCATAATTTACAATTTTAGAAAATCTTTGATTCAAAGTGCTTTTTGTTGCTTTAATATCTCCGGTCAATAATCGAACGGTATTTTAGTGGACACTCTAACCTGTCCCGAACCGGGAAATGTTGGCTGCAATAGGAATTTATTCACAAAAACATACCATATCTCAATTAATTATAGTGGCCGTTATTGGTTATAAATGCATGACGTTTTTTTTTTTTTTTTTTTTTTTGGGGGGGGGGGGGTTGGCATTCGTCTACCGTGGGAGAAAAAAAGGGAAGGAGGGCTAATAGCATAACTTACAACTTCGATCATGGTTCAACTGTATTCTATTACGGCAGATCTAGACGTTTTACCTCTAGCGAACGCTCTGCCTTATTGTAAAAATGCCACTCTACAATTGTAATACATTTGTAATTTGATTAAGGTTGATTCACTTTACATCTCGTCGTGAATAAATAAATGACATATTTGCCACTGGACATTAAGGGAGCAATAAATCAGCTTCATTTAGTGATGTATAATCATTTGTCTTCAGTTGATAATTGTCACAAATAGTTTTCCAATTTTTATATATTTCATTTTGATTTACATTTACGTCAATCTTAGCATTTTTTCCATCATTTTTCTATGCATTTAATTTTTTTTACCATTAAAAAACGTTATCGTAGTCCACATTAGGGTTTAATTTGTATGCTTTCCAGCTAAACTAAGAGGAGAGGGGATTAGAAAAGATAAAACAAAATCTTCATTGAGTGGTAATAACTCATAAATTAAAGTGTACAATGACAACAGCCTCTTCTAGGTGAAAACATTTGCTATTTCAAGTATATTCATATCTCAGATTGGTATAATACTTGCATAAAAGCAAAAATGGATAAACGAAAAAAATGTTGACAAATATAATTGAGAATGGAAATGGGGAATGTGTCAAAGAGACAATAACCCGACCAAACGGCAGAAAACAGCCGACGACCACAAATGGGTCTTCAACACAGCGGAAAATCCCGCACCCGGAAACGGGCTTCAGCTGGCCCCTAAACAAAATATGTACGAGTTCAATGAAAATTCACGTCACACTTAACTCCAAAATATACAAATGAACTAAAATTCAAATCATACAAAACTAACAAAGGCCAGAGGCTCCTGACTTGGTACAGGCGCACAAATGCGGAGAGTTAAACAAGTTTTGTGATATCTCAAACCCCCCTATACCTCTAGCGTATGTAGAATAAGCAAATACACAGTACTACGCACAGTAAAACTCAGTTTAGACGAAGCCTTAATCCGACAACAATTTATATAAAGATTCAACTTATTTCGGGCGTTTTATTTATTTTTCCAGATATTGTCTTGCTGGTCGATTTTGTTATATATTTATTTCGTCTACAATTGTCCTAGCAAAAGTATCAAAAAATGTGTAAATCAGACATGCGACTTTTTTTAAAAGATTTAGCTCACATTTCTTGTTGTTTACACATTTCAATCATTTAACTCGTTATTAGATCGTATTTCCCTCTCCTAAATTTATTCAAATGTTTTTAACGTATAAATAGCGTGAAATTCTCACTACACCAGGAATCTGATATACATGTCTATTTCGATCGGAAAAAGCTGCGTATTTATTTATCCGATAAGCCAAACGGACGCACCAATTCAGCAAGGGTAAACTGTGGGACGGGAGAGGTCCAGATATGTCAATATTTCTATACCCAAGTGAATCATTCGGTTTTGAACAAAAGGAGATAAAAATATACATTAACGCGAAAGCAACTCAACGACACAGACAAATCGAAACATTAAGAGTCAACATTCAGTCTTTTTTTAAAGAAAGATGTGTATACAGAATAATCAGCTCCAAACCGCTGTATGACCTATAACTAATAGGTATGCGGAGTTAATTCAATAATATTAACCGTCAAATATTATATATCCCAAAAGTAACTTTTGATTTAATATTATTTACCGTCAAAGATATCCCAACAATCACCAGTGTTTGGTTAAAAAATTGGACCCGCGCTATCTTAATTTTGATCGGTAAAAATTTAAGAAGGTGTAATTTAAACCAGTAGAAGAAAACACTTTGCTGTATAGTACATGTATAACGTTAAAATTGATAAAGAAAATGGATGACGACCAGCGGCAAATAAAATGAATATTCAGGACGATAACATGTAAATATACATCAATTAGTATTAACCATGCTATTTTCTAGGCTAACACGCTGAGTTGGTTTTTTTAAACGCGTCAGTTAGCAGGAAGAAAAGTCACTCTACCCTATTGTATTTAATATTTATTTGTTCTCGTCATGAACATGCATGAAATATTTGCCACTGGACGTAAAGCAAACAATAATTTATCAACTTCATAAATTGTTCCATGTACGTAGCATACAAAAACAGGATCTTATAAAATGCTATATAAATGTACAAATTTTACAATTTCCTTTTAAATTTTTATGTTTTTTTTATGATTTATAACTGACTGCTTATATAATAAGTTTTAAATATTAATTTACTATTATCTACTGTTTTAATACTATTTGAAACATATGATTATTTTTGTCAGACAAGGATAAAGCAAAAAAAAAAAGTAAACGTTTTTCATGTGTTTTTGCTTCATTTAGACGTGAAACGGGTACAACGGACGACTCAAAGTGTTTGTTTTCATATAATACATTGAAGTTTGCGAAAATATCTCACCTAAATACGTTTTGATTGGTCCCGTGAAACCTACTTGGTGCTATAGATGTTACATTTAGGGTTTTTAGTACGATTTTATTCATTGAAGTTTGCATGCAAATAGTTTTTACTTGCATATAACGTAGTGTAGGAACATTACAGAATTCAAAACAAATTGACATTTACCGGATGAATATTATGAAGGACCTCAGTGAAAATTGACGTCATACTAAACTTCAAAACATATAAATGAATAAAAAATAAAAATAATACAAGACAAACAACGGCCAGAGGCTCTTGGCTTTGGACAGGCGCAAACATGCCGCGGTGTCAAACATAGGTAGTAATTAACTATAAGATCTCAATCCTCCCCCTATACCTCTAGCCAATGCAGAAAAAAACTAACACACAGCAATACTCAATTATTTAATTTTGGTTATTATCGTTCCAAACGTCGTAACCACAATTATCCTTTTCCATGAAAGTGACCAACAAAATATGACTTTTTACCGGTTTTATACTTACATGAGCAACCCTACGGATGACTTGTGTACTTCATGATGTGCTTACCCTTTCGGAGGACTTAAAAATACCTCGGTTTTTTGATGGGGTTCGTGTTAATCGGTCTTTAGTTTCTATATTATGTTTAGTATACTTTTGATTGTCATTTTGTCTTCTGCTATTAGCTTTGTCAATTCATTTTCGACTGATGATTTTGAATGTCCTTTTGGTATTTGTGATTGTTGTAAAACTGCATTAGACAAAAGGAAAAAGTGAAACCAGCAAATTACAAATGCCACATTTTTAAAATTTTATCACCGAAATCGTACTTCCGTCAGGGGCTATTGTCCTTAAATTTAAATTCCACCGATTTTGCTGTTTTTTCAGTTCTTGTTAGTTCTTGTTTTGCCATTGTCATAAAAAAATGTAATAGAGACAGAGAAGCGTTTAATGACAAAAATAGTTAGCTTGATCTTCAAACATAAATTAAATCGTCAATCGCCTTCAATGATGGTTTCTACTTCTTGTACGTTTTTAAGACAATAGTAGATAGCGAGAAACTTTAAATATAACAAAAAGATCACCAAGACAATATATACAAATACGTTTAAGGTCAAAATCGTTAGTCCATTCTCTTATTGCACTTAACGACAGTTAGCATCCATTTATGCCAAAACAAATCATTCAGTTAAAATGAAACTTCAAACAGCAAATATTATCAAGCCGAGAAGATTTGCAGATAAGTGAACATGACTGCGATCATAATTTGTTTCCAGATTTGAAATTTTAACATTCTAATATAAGAATGTTCTTATCCCAGGCAGAAAACACTAGTTGGAACTTTTGGTCCTTAATGCTCTTCAAGTTTGTACTTTAATTTTTTTGGCTTTTGAACATTCTTCATCAGAGCGTCACTGGTTAGTCTTGTGCGGACGAAACGCGCGTCTGGCGTATTAAATCTTAAACCTGGAACCTTTTGTTAGCTATTATTCGTGTGTTTTTCTGTCTAATATGTTTTTCCATGTATTTGTATTGTAGTCCTATCATTGTAATGTTGTCATTTTAATGTTATATTGAACATTGCCATAAAAGCGAGAGGCTTGGCATGTCTCAAAACCAGGTTCAACCCACCATTTTTGTTTTTACTAAAAAGTCCTGTACCATGTAGGAAAAATGCCCATTGTTATATTAAAGTTAGTTTCTATGTGTGTTACATTTTAATGTTGTGTTTCTGTTTTGTGGAGAGTTGTCTCATTCGCACTCATACTACATATCTTCTTATATCTATTTATATTTATTGCTGCAAGATTACGGTTAAATAATGCTTTGATCCCGTCTCCTTTTCCCCTTATGTGAGGAACGAATTAGACTTATTTACGGGTTAGTACTAATACTATCTACAACTATCGGCGGCGTCCACAATTAATCACTCTGTGGTCAAAGTTTTCGAAATTTTAATAACTTTCTTAAACTATACTTTATTTCTACCAAACTTAGACAGAAGCTTGTTTATCATCATAAGAAAGTTTCCAGAAGTAGATTTTGTAAAAATAAAATTCAATTTTGTTCCGTATTTTACTTATAAATTGACTTAGTTTTTCTGCGAGGAAACATTACATTCACTCTGTGGTTAAAGTTTTTAAAATTTTAATAACTTTCATAAACTATCCTTGATTTGTACCGAACTTGGACAGAAGCTTGTTTATGATCATTAGATAGTATTAAGAAGAAAATTTTGTAAAAATAAATTTCCACTTTTCCGTATTTTACTTATAAATGGACTTAGTTTTTTTGCCAGAAACATAACATTCACTTTGTGGTTTAAGTTTTTAAAATTTTTATAATGTTCTTAAACCATCCTGGATTTCTACCAAACTTGGACAAAGATATTATTCAGAAGTAAATTTTGTAAAAAAAAATCCACTTTTTCCGTATTTTACTTATAAATGGACTTAGTTTTTCTTCCAGTTAACATAACATACAGTCAACAGTTAAAGTTTATAAAATATTTATTAGATTCGTAAACTATCCTGGATTTTTACCATACTTGGAAGCTTCTTTCAATCAAAAGACAGTATTGAGAGGAAATTTGTATTGATGTTTTTCCTCATTTTTGTTGAGTCTGCAATTAACAGCAAAAGGAGGCGAGACACTGAGTTCCGAGGAACCCTTACGAATTTTACCTCCGTTTATGCCACAGACAACTAAAAACCTAGCAACATTTATCCACATTTGGGAAACCGTTTCGTTACATATGTAAATAGTTCCGGGTAAAAGTCCCTCATTTCTACAATTAAAAAAACATATCATCAATGGCTAAAAATTTGATCAGCAGAACTGTTTACATATTTATTAGTTAAACAAACTCAATACTATTAACAAAGAAATTGTAAATCTCAAGTAATTTCAAGAATACGGTAAAACAAGTCAAACTACAATTAGATAAACTTAAATATCACGCACCCTCTTGAATATCATAAATATTGGTCTCAACTGTATATTGGTTATAAAATTATTACACGAGATAGCAACTATTTGTATACATGAATAAATATATATTTCTGTTTACTGAATGTTTTTTTATATTTTACATTGTAAATTTAGACCAGTTCAACGTCCTCTCTCAGGAATACGGAAAATTAATCAATGAACAGAAATTAGAAAAACGATACTTTGTTAAAATAATGATAGTCGGAAGAGAGCATGCTGGTAAAACAAGCCTTATGAGACGTCTTTTGAAGGAAAGGTTCAATGAAAACGAACAGAGCACGGATGGAGTAGATATTGTTACCAGGAGGTGTAAAATCAATATTAAAAATGGCCAATGGGAAATTGGAAAAGGTAAGCACAAATGTCGATAGTGATTTAATGTAAATTTGTAATGCATACTATTTTCTGCATAATTAACTGTTAGTCAGAATTTCGTTAACTAAACTGTCCAAATGAATCGTTTTGGAGTAAAAGATGGTGACCATTCTAATGAGTCTAACGCTTAAAATTGTGTAGATAATTTGAGAAACGGATGGTATTAATCTCCAAATTCGATTGATTGTTTAAACGATCACAGAGTTGGAGTATTTTTTAAGATTAACAATTAATACTATCTTCATGTTAATGAGATTATTAAATTTTGAGATGATTTAATGAAACGTCTTACAAATGTATATAGCATATTTACCTGAAGATATCGGGATATAGGTATTTATCCTGCAATTGGGTGTTCTGCTATACCATGTTTACAGATACAGCCCTACAGATATCGCCATGCTGTATCTGTATACTATACAGATATCGCTTAAAAGCTCCGCCACTGCCGGACTGAGTATTGTATGAACCTGCGTGACATCATAATGTGTATTGCACAATGTTGCAGTCGCATTCCAATGACGTATCAATTGCAAATTAACGATTACTTTTATACGTTCTGTTTGTTTTCAAACATTTCTTTAGAGTCTCACCTATTTTCTGAAAACATACACACATGAACAGCAGTCTTTTCTACGATGACAACTATCGATTTCAAAACTTGAATTTGTATGATTGTGTAACAAAAACAACCATGTCAATTTCAACATGCATGTTTAGTGAATGTAGATTCTGAAGCGTAGGAAAACTCGTACACTCCTGTTTCAAATTGGACAATGCTTTGTTATATGTTTTTACTGTTGTATTTAATTGTTATGTGAAAATAGATTATTTTTCACCTTGAGCGATGTGTTATTGTTGACCATTCGAGATTCCTTTTTTGCGAACCCATCTTCAGCTAAATGTGTGATTACTGTATCGTATTACTACACGGGCCTCAAGGGATTTCAAATCGGAAAAAAATGCAAAGCATATGTTTTTGTGTCTTTCAAAACACAAATAATATACAGAATTAATTGCAGGATAAAGACAATAAATTTTTAGTGTCTTTAAATATCAGCTGTATATGTACTCGGCTCGAAACAGGTGTAATAACTCGCTAAAAGCTCACATACACCTTGTTCCCCAGCCTCGTACAAATACAGCTGATATTTAAATACACTAAACAGTTATTGTCTATTTATTTGGATTTTGAAATGTATTTGTGATTTGTTTAAAACCGGTATTGATAGAAATAAACAAATAAATGTCGAAATGTTCAGGACTTAATTTAATCTGTATTTGGGTAAGATGCTGCAAGCATACGATTTATATTGTGTCTTACACTTTGAAAAGCAGATAATAATGAACTACTTAATAAAAGTATTGTGTAAAAAACGTTGATTATGAGCGATGAAAGTCAAGTGGCTCAAGCATTTATCTGAGTAAGTTTTAAAAAATTGGAAAAAAATAGTTTTATTCCGCTAGATAAGCGATCACCATCGATTTTAAATTTAGAGTATCAATTCTCTGCGATCAGCCATTTTGTCTTCTTTCCCCGATAACTGACAACGATATGTCTATAAACCACAAAGAAACAAAACTACAGTAACCGATGTAGTCGTAATTGCGTGTCGATATCTTGTCAATCGTACGGTTGTTTTATCGGACAGAATCAATTTGCGCCAATTGCAGTTTTGAAAAGGTATTAATTGCGCCACTCTCTTTTATTTTGATGGTATTAATTGCGCCATGTACCGTTGATTTTATTACTACCACTGGGTCGATGCCTCTGCTGGTGGACTATTAGTCCCCGAGGGTATCACCAGCCCAGTAGCCAGTACTTCGGTACTGGCATGAAAATACGGATTTTTTGTGTTATTAAAATTTGCTGTTACAAAATATTAGAAATTATTATAAATTAAGGAATGTATCTCCCTCATGCAAAGCTCTGATTCCTTTCACGAATTTGGCTATACTTTTTGGACCTTTTGAATTATAGCTCTTCATCTTTTATATATGCTTTGGATTTCAAATATTTTGGCCACGAGCATCACTGAAGAGACATGTATTGTCGAAATGCGCATCTGGTGCAACAAAATTGGGTACCGTTGATTTTATTATCGAACATGTAGATACTTTTTTAAAACCTAAATCCTCTGAGAAAACAGAACCGATTTCTATAAACATCTGTCTAAATCATTTCTGGAAATCTTGTGTTAAGTTTGCGTTTATTTTTTGCAAATCGACCAACATAGTTCCCAGGCATAAAAATATTACATCACCAGAAAAAGTAACAAAAAAGTAAAATCACAAAAATACTAAACTCCGAGGAAAATTCAAACGGAAAGTCCCCAATCAAATGGTAAAATCAAACGCTCAAACACATCATACGAATGGACAACAACTGGCATATTCTCGAATTGGTTTAGGCATTTTCGTATATAGAAAATGCTAGATTAAACTTGGTTGTATAGCTAGCTTAACCGCTCACTTGTATGACAGTCGCATAAAATTCCATCATAAATGACCGCTGTTTTAACAAAACAAACAGACATTACAGGCAAAAAATGTCAAAAATAGGGGTACAGCAGTCAACATTGTCTTATTATCTCAATCATTTGTTAATAACTATATAACAGTATATCTATTTATGTATAAAACTAGAAAATAATAGATAACAAATAATAATGATCGACAACACGCCAAAATGACTGAACCAATAACTGTTTTCGTAATTATTGCAATTAAGACGATGTTTATGTAACTAAACGCCTCTGGCAGAATAAGGAATAAAAACGTGCGTCATATGTTAGTTTTAACATATTCATTGTGTTTAAATATGCGGAAGGGGTGATGTTAATGAAACTGATAAAGTTGTCTCCGATAATAATTTGATAAGTAAGGGACATTGTTTTTCTTCGCGATATATTTGAGGTTTGACAAAAATGTTTTTTCTTCCTGGTCAGTTTTAAAAAATGAACTCTGGTTGCAGTATTTTATTGTCCTTGAATGACTATCAATTTCAAGTTAGAGCAAGTGTTACCATAATCTTTAAAATAATTACAGGTAAAGAAAATATCATTAGCAATAAAGCTACAAAAACGCTCCACAAAGATCTACAAATAACAATATGACTGTACAATTGACAATTATAAGAACGTGTTGAGGATTTTACTTCTTTATAGTCTTAATCGCTATTATCTTGAAACAGCCAAAAAAAAATAATTTCAATTCAATGTCAAAAAATTAAAAGTTTAAATCATTAGAACGACTGCCTTTTGAAGTCGTTCTACTTAAATTGGTATTTCCCCCCTTTATCTCTTTAAGTATGATAGTTTGACCAAAGCAAGGGAAACAATATGATCCTCAAGACAAGGCTTCTAAATTAGTCGCATGACCAAAATGCCAATTACCTGTTTATTTGAGTATATCCTATTAAATTATTATGTTCCCGATGTTTCAACTTGTAAATGTCTGCTTGAAATCAATTGTGAATAAAGAGAGTTTCTAGACAAGAATTTTAATGTTTTTTTGTCTAATATATATGTTCTTCGATTTATTTGTATTGTAGTCCTGTAATATTATGTTGTTATTTTAATGTTATATTTAACATTGCCGTTAAGGTGCGAGGTTTGGTAGCCTCAAAACCATGTTAACCCACCATTTGTTTCTTTAAAAATGTCCTCTTCTAAGTCAGGAAGATAGCCATTGTTATATTATAGTTCGTTTCTGTGTGTGTTACATTTTAACGTTGTGTTTCCGTTGTTTCGTTTATTTTCTCTTATATCTGAGTGTGAATTCACATTTCTATAAGACGTGTCACGCTACTTTTCTATCCCAAATTCATGTATATGGTTTTGATGTTATATTTGTTATTCTCATCGGATTTTGTCTAATGCTTAGTCCGTTTCTGTGTGTGTTACATTTTAATGTTGTGTCGTTGTTCTCCTCGTATATTTAATGCGTTTCTCTCAGTTTTAGTTTGTTACCCTGATTTTGTTTTTTTGTCCATAGATTTACGAGTTATGAACAGCGGTATACTACTGTTGCCATTATTTGATAAACAAAAATATTGAATAAAATTGAGAATGGAAATGGGGAATGTGTCAAAGAGACAACAACCCGACTAAATAAAAAAACAACAGCAGAAGGTCACCAACCAGGTCTTCAATGTAGCGAGAAATTCCCGCACCCGGAGGCGTCCTTCAGCTGGCTCCTAAACAAATATATACTAGTTTGTAAATCTATATAAAAACTAAGGTAATTATGTTTACTGTGACTTAACTGTTAGTGTTTCCATGGGGAGTTCATCATTTCACACCTAGTTTACTGAGTATATGATGTTTTAATTGACATAATGTCGGATTCGTATGAATATAGAAGGCTTTTCGAAAGAAAAAATATATGAAGGCTCAGTTTGGACATTTTTATAGCAATTCAAAATAACAACATTTCCCCTTTAGCATGTTCATGACTATAATATATCTATACAAATTGATAGACTGATTTTGTCACGACAACATTTAAGCGCGCAAATACCATATAAAATGTTTGTTCTGATTTCTGTCAATAAACTATTGATTATTAATTTTACTAAAGAAAACAAAGCTTTGATTTCAGTCGAAGAATCGTTTTGCTATGTCCTATCACATCCATTGTAAAGGTAAAAATGGGAGAAGGTTAAGATGTTAAACGATGAATAATATGAAGAATATAAGAATCAACAATATTTAGAAATAAATGAAGAGATTTAATGTTTGTTAAGAAAAAAACTATGTATTGTATTTCATGTTGTAGATGTAATTGATGATAAGTTAGACCGAATGAGAAGAGCACAAAACAGGATAACAGACATGTCAAGCGACGCCACTGTACCGACCACAAAAAACGGTAGAAAAGACATAAATATTAATAATTTTATTGTAATGGAGACTGAACATCTTAACAATGAGAATTTAGATACTATAACTTATACTGAAGATGGATCTGAAATGATACAACAACAATCTTTGGTGCATCACGAAAATACTGGTTCTTCTCATTCATCGGTTGATAAAAAAGAGTATCAAGATGAGTCTGCTTATAATATAAAACAGATAATAAAAAATGATGAGGGACCGTACCTACATAACCTTGAAGGAGAAGCTTCAAATATATTAGATGATTTAGTATCTTCCATAGATTTTGAAAAACCCTCTGGTGATTATGCTTTGTGTGGATTATGGGATTTTGCTGGTCAAAAGGAATTTTACGCCACTCATCAAGTGTTTTTAACAAGCTGTGCTGTTTATCTGTTGGTAGTAGATATAGATGATGATGTAAAGCAGTCTACAAATCAGTATTTTTCAGATCTTAAAGATGTTGGAGGTATGTTCGCAAATAAGATGCATATTAAGTCATGGAATGACGAAAGGTAAAACGATTCATACGAGAAAATCAAAACTACAAACTAATACTAGTAGAAAAAACCCAAATTGATGATATACAGCAAATTAAGATAAACATTAAAGATGCAAAACAAAAGAATGCGTTCGGAAGTCTACAGAAGTATTATAGCCACTAAATCTAAGGTTTCTCCAATGATTTGAATAAAAGCTGCTTCAGCCTGGATTTCAGTTTTTCAAAAAATTCTATACAGTTTTAATTTTTATTTTGTCAAACCTCTGTGTGATAATTTGCATGTTTGATATATTTCAGAAATAAACTATTTAAGGGGGTTCCCGGGTCTAAATCATTTATATAGGATTTCTCTATGTTTTTCTATAAATGAACTTTATCTTATAGTTAATAGAAAAATAAAATAAAAAAGAGGGGTCACCGTTTATTTGCGCTAACAATCTGCCTTCGAAAGAAGCATACATATTTGTAAAGGTAGGTTTTTTTCTGTTGAAGTAATAGGAGAAATAAAGGTAATATCGAAATAAAAAAAGAAATTTATTACAGAAATCGCTCAAATTTAACAATAATTTAGTTTAAGTACAGCTTAAATGGAAATTATATTAAAAAATATAGGTCACCGATGAGTTAAAAAAGATATTTCAATTTTAAAGCAAAAAAATGGCATTTTTCCTCGAAAGGGAGATAATTTCAAATTGGAACTTTCTCAATGATGTATACACTTTAAAAGTCATTTGGGGCCAACACGAATTGTTTGTTTTGAATGATTTTTGTACCATATGATAAGTAACAACTACAAAAGGTAACAAATAAAATTTGAAATGAAAAACAAATGTTTATTTTTTTTCTGAAATTTTTATACCCTCGAGCCTCCTTAAGGTAGATTTAACAATCGCAGTAAATGGTTGGTCTACTTCTTTGCCTAAATTTGCAAATTTAGATACAGATTTACAA
The DNA here is from genome assembly GCA_019925275.1 of Mytilus edulis. Classification (NCBI taxonomy): domain Eukaryota; kingdom Metazoa; phylum Mollusca; class Bivalvia; order Mytilida; family Mytilidae; genus Mytilus; species Mytilus edulis. The sequence continues at coordinate 56,611,203 of CM034360.1, read as the reverse complement.
TTTATTGGAAAGACTGTTTATTTGTATAAAGAAAAATAAGTAATTTATTGCATTATCCAAAAGGTTAAAGTAAATACCAAATACTTATGTTTTTAGAATCATTTTTTTTAAATTAGCCTTTAAGTAAAAAAATATATACTTGAATGATAGGAAAATTTCATTTCTTTACTTGTAGCAAGAAAACAATTTCGGTGATACCATTTTTTTTATATTCTTAAAGCATATTAATAACCTATTTGCTCATATTTATTTCAAAATTATATCTCATAGATTTCTTTTCATGCACACAAATGTGTTTTGTCATGAGCAATCTATACAAATTTGGGAAATGTGCACGACTTGTAGCTCGAAAAATAGCATGACCTTTACTTTTATTATATTTTTGAAAAAAGGATAGTAAAATCTTCTTTTTTGCAAAGTATAAGAAAATTGTATCTCAGGAAATATATACCTATGATCCACCTTAAATATCTTTGAGTTTGAAATATTTCAGAACACGTCGACTTTTGGTTTGATTCGATTCACTGCCTTCGCAATGACGATATACATGCTCAAACATCTGAAGACTATCATATTGATCCACCAGTTATCATAGTTTGCACTGGAATCGACAAGCACACGGTAAATATGTTTTAAATCCTTTTCAAAAATAAATATGCAATTAAAAATGAAAAAAAGCAGAAGATACATTATTGAGGAAAACAATTAAAAATCATCCGTAGAAGGAGAACAGAGCAAATCTTTGCTAAAATAAAAATGTATGACAGACGAGTATTAGTTCATAAATCATTAGATAGGTATTTAACTACTAAATAACAAAGGCTCCATAAAAAACTGTGTGTAATTATCTAGTTTAACGATGTGTAACTTCGTGTATGAAACGCAATTGTTAGTTATTAATCCACCTGTCTTACTTAAAACCTTTTATCAGACACACATATATGTCAATAATGAACTTACCTACATTTATCATCTACATATATGCATGTGCTTTTTTTATTCAAATCAATGCGGTTTTGAGAATTATCGACATAAAGCAAGAAACTCATTCCGATGATATAAGGAATGGATAATAGTTAACAGTGTTAAACAATGCTATCTTTTCCATATGTTTTAATTTTTCTACAATGAATTGAAAGCTTTGTGGCAAATCTTTAGATGTATTTTCCGTTGCAAGAAGTATGGTGATATCTGTCGGTAGGAGGGCTGTAAGTCTATAGTGTGGTCTGACAGTGGTTACATAGTTGTGTTATCATCTCCTGTAGTTTCTTACCGAAATCCTAGACACTTCATTGAAATTGTACATATAGGATGGAGTTTGACATTTTCTATCATAAAACTGTTTAAGGAATGTTTTATAGGCTTAAGTTATAAAAAAGAAGATGTGTTTTGATTGCCAATGTGAGAACACTTATCAAGAGATCAAATGACACAGAAATTAACACGGCCTTCAACAATGAGCAGAGCCCATACCAATGTCGTTTCTTCACAAAAGAAATTATGTAATTTTCCCCAAACAGTTTTTAACACTATTCCTGAATTTGCACACAAAACAACATATTTCTTTGTAGTTTCATTCAACTAGGACATACATATCTGCGATATGACACCGTACGACCTTTAACTATGAGCAAAGCACATACTACATAGTCAGTTAAAAAAAAGGTCCTGAAAAAATGTAAAGCAATTCAAACTAGAAAACTTACGGCCTAATTTATGTACAAAATAATCATGATAATGGACGAAAATCAAAAATGATACTCAGAAAAAACCGACAAGCACTGAATTACAGGATCCTGACTTGTGATAGGCACATATAAAGCTCATAACAGTAGTGGAAATTGTAGACTTCATGAATAAAACAAATGAGTGTCAGATAATTGTAAAAGGATACAAATAAATTTGAGAAAGGAATTGGGGAATGTGTCACAGCGACAACAACCCGACCATAGATCTAGAGCAGACAACAGCCGAAGGCCACCAATGGGTCTGCAGTGTAGTGAGAAACTCTCGCACCCGTAGGCGTCCTTCAGCTGGCCCATTAAAAAAATGTATACCAGTACAGTGATAATGGACGTCACACTAAGCTCCGAATTATACACAAGAAACTAAAATAAAAAAAAACATACAAACTAACAAAGGCCAGATGCTCCTGACTTCACTGTGCTTAAACAGTCGTGGGTAACTTAAGTTACCCACAGCCCAAGATGGAGCCGCCTGGCTTCGGTTAGGAAGTTTGCTCCTATATAATTACAATACCATGAATACAAAAGAAATGTTCAGTAATTAAAAAGTTATATAAATCTTTTAGGGAAACTCTGCAATGTAAAACGTGGTTAGTTACTACAAAATAAACAATTACAGCACGATTTGCCAAAACACTTATGATGTCCGTAACTTCAAAACAACTTGTCCGTAACTTTTTTCCTTATACCAATAGGGATGTCCGTAACTTTAGCATGATGTCAGTAACTTTCAAAGAGGTCAATCCTTAGCAGAAATACAGATGAATCAGTACAAACCTCTAAAGAAGATATGTATGATTTGATACCCGATCTTATTGAACCCCTGAGGTCAATGAAACTGTTAGAAGATTTTAAATCTACCTTTATTACTATAATAAACTGACACATGTTCAATGATATAGCCTTCCACCTACTCCTAGATATTGGCCTTTTTTTCTCACAATCAACTACACATCACACTAGATATAGTAGAGACCATACCTTTTTGGCTAACAATTCAGAATTATTAAAAGGAAAGAATATCAATTTTTCCGCCAAGGACTCATCAGTGAACAATCTATAAAGCTACAAGAATGTTAGATTAATTTCGCCGTACCGTCAGATCCCGTTTTATCCCGGGAATATTTTTTTCAAATTTAACGGAATATCCGTGACACTCTGGTTTACTTTTTCTCTTGTTTAGTTTGAAGCATATCGCTATTGTATAAATCTGTGTAATAATTAAGGGGTTTGATAGTGTTTATTGTCCTTTAACTGTTGAAATTGTTAATCTTACAATTTTGAAAAAAAGTTACCCACATCCGAAAAAAAAGTTACGGACAGTCTGATTATTTTTAACTTGTAAGTTATGGACATCTTATACTTTTTTTAAAAGTTGGCCTTGCGCTAAAATGAAGTCAAAATTAACGAATTTGAAGTGATGGTAGGTGATTTATTTATTCAAAAATCTTATCAATATTTACATAGATCATGAAAAACGTTGCAAAAAGTATATTTCATATCAACTGTCATCTCAACGAGTTTAGAGTCCGCCATCTTAGGCTGTGGGTAACTTAAGTTACCCACGGCCGTTTAAGCACAGTGGACTTAGGACAGGCGCAAAAAAGTCAAGTAAGGTAGGTATATTTTCCAACTATGTATTATTTATAACAGTTATGTTACTTTTCGCACATTGTGACTTCGATAAGATGGCACTCATATCTTTTTTTTTTCTATGTGAGACATACTCGACCAACTAGCCAATATACAACAAACATACTTTCGTTTATCTGATTATGTCTTTGTTCTTCGGTTTTGACTAGGGTTGTGACACACAACATGATGTATAGATGGTATATCTTGCAGATCAGTTGTTGTTTGACTGTCTGCGGTAAAGAATGATAATGATACTTACCATGCCGTCACATATATATTTTTTATTCAAATAAAATTCCTTTTTACTGAAAATAAAGTTAAAAAAAAACCACAAAACATCACCATTTTATTCGAATATTGTTTATGTTAGCGCCTTCACCTCATTTCCTACTGTTTATCAGACCGAATTCGAAGGTAACGAAAGTTAAGATATTACAACAAAGACTGCGTAAAAATACATTCAAAACAAATAACACTGAGATATTTGAACTAGTATTATAGAGTCATTATACTCCAATTTAAAATTTGACGACGATAAGGTAAACCGAATAGTGGCCGCGTATTTACACATCCCAAATTTAAACAGTTGGGTAATGTTAAAAACTAAACATTTTGACAAAGTTAAGTTAATTGAACGTGGGTCCGTACTTATACATCCCAAATGAATACTAAGTATCACCCTGCGATTTAAACTGGTATAATTCTAGAATTTTAAAGATGGCAAAGGTAAAGGGATAGATACAGAAACTGTGTAGTTATATGTATTATAACCAATATCAGATATATACAAATAGAAATACATCAAACAAAAACACAGAGTGAACGTTGCTGGGAACATGTTCTTCTTAACAACAAAAACACATTAAGTACAGATCTGAGAGTGCTTGCAGTTACTGACATCTAGTTCAAAGCCAATAACAACTATTAAAAAAAATCATGCACATAAGACTAAATTATCAATCAGTACACATCCGATAGGTTTAGGGTAAAGACTTCATAAACAGAGAGAAATATAACCTTGTGCAATATAAAGATACAGGTATCGACAGATTGGAGATCCATGAAAGTGCATATGTGTATAACAATAATATTTAGTTTACTTTTTGTTTTCTGATAACACAATCACTATCAATACCAAATACTATTCAAAGATCTAATAACAGTTTTGAATTGGTAACCTTTTAGAATAAGTTTATCGACAAGTTTACTAGAATCGTTTCTAAATTTCTGGGAAAATTCTAGAACATTAACGAAAAATGTCATCAAGATAACGATAAGTGTTGTAGCTCTATCAATTGAATGCAATAAATACGGGCCTTTACTAAAGTTTGAACATAAACTGTGACTCATAACAGTCCAAAACCCGAGCCAAAACCAAGTCTGCATTAAAGGGGCGCAATAAGTGCCCATAGGAGTACGTAAAATCTGTCGATAAACTGTGCTGCCAAAACGTACCGTAAGATCACCAATGAGAAAATAAACAGCTTTAATCAACTTTAGTAAGTATATCTAGCATATTTACCTTTCTCATTAGAGACAAAGGCTTTAAATGAGTTGCATCAAGTATATTTGCATTCAGGTTTACAAAATGCCATTAATTAAGTAGAAAAACTTTTGTTTCATAAAAAGTAAAATCACAAAAATACTGAACTCAGAGGAAAATCAATTTGGAAAGTCCATAATCAAATGGCAAAACCATAAAAAAAAAACTCATCAAAAACGAATGGACAAGAACTGTCATTTTCCTGCCTTGTACAGGCATTTTCAAATGTAAACAATGGTGGATTAAACCTGGTTCCATAGCGCTAACCCTCACACTTTAATAACAGTCTCATCAAATTCCGCTACATTTACATGATGCGTTAAATAAACAGTCACAATTAATAAAATAGTCAAAATATGGGTTCATCAGTCATCATCGTATAACAATTTAAAAGGAACAATTTAACAGGACACAAAAACATCTACTATCTACGAACACATGGATTGATTTGAGTGTCTGACGTAAGATTATGTGGAGGTATAGTGTACAGAGTTGAAAAGTCAAAACTGTAAACAGAATCAAAAGGATCTTTAAAAGCCCATGATTTATATAAAACAACCAAAGAACTTTCTACACTCCAAAAATAGTTAATTCCTCTATTTTCGTATACTTTATTACAAAAGTTTATGATAAGATGTTTGTTAGAAGTTGCAAAACCGCTTAAAGGCACTTCAAAAGGTGTTGTAGAACACTTGTTAGAGGCCGGTTTAACTGGGTTTTAGTATAGTTAGATTTATGGATTTTTTATTTCATGACTACGTCGCACATTTATGTTGCTATATATATATTTATCAATATGTTATTGTCCTTAATATGCATGTTATGTTGGACAGTTAATCTGAGGCAATACTTTAAAAGCAATTAAGACCTTTGTTTTATTTAGAAGCTTGCATTCCTTCAGTTTGAATGTATTGTTTTAGACTCAGATAGATGAAAGGAAAGAACTATTCTTATCTCGGTTGAACGACGTTATGGGTAACAAATCAAAGTTTCATCATTACCGGGACACGTTTTTTGTGTCTAATAAAGAAGACGTGGATGATGTTTTCCAGAAAATAAGACTTGAAATATCTGAAACTGCTAAGGATTTATCTAATTGGGCAGAGAAAAAGCCATTACAGTGGATTTTGCTGGAACATTTATTAGAAAAGATTAAGTCTAGAGGCATCGTTATTGTAACTTACGAACAAATTTATTCGTTGTCTAGTAGGAAGGAATTCGGCATAAGAAATAAGCCAGCGTTAAATGAGTTCCTGGCATTTCAGCATAATATAGGTAACATAATCTTCTTTGAAAACATTGATGAATACGTTATTTTAAACCCTCAATGGCTAGCCGACGCCTTCAGATGTCTTGTGTCTGATAAAATAGAGCCAAAGATAATAAACCATCCCGATTTCAAGGTGCTTCGAGAGACCGGAACATTAAGTCCTCGATTGATAAGTGATTTCTTCCTATCAAAACCGAGGTCTCAGTTTTTGAAATACAAAGACCACATTTTAAAAGTAATGGAAAAGTTTGACATAATTGTCCGACCAAAAGAAGTTAACTTCTCAGAAAAGGAAGGATGTTATATTTTACCATACATAATGCAAGGATCGACATTAAAAAAAGTATGCGAGCTATTTAAAATTGATAGAAACAATTGTACTAGAACTTCTTGGTTATGCATTGAATTTGATTTTTTGCCACCATCGTTCTTTTACCATGTTCTCGCATGGTATATTAGAAAATACGAACTAAGCAATTTATTTAGGGGAATCGGGGTATTTGATTTAGAAGGATCTGGATGTCAACAACTTGTTATCACTACTTCTGAAAATACAGTGGCTATTCAGATATGGAATCGAGGACATGGCACGGAAGTAACAACTGATTGTATAAAAATCCGTGAAGAATTCTATTCTAAGATAAGAAATCTTCAACAACGACGTATGCGATTAACATACCATAAAAAAATAACATGCAGCAACGGCGACATCTGTAAATCTTCCGTAAGAGTAGAAAAATTACAACGAGCTGAGTTTTATAGATGTCCTGAACATAATACTCATTCCTCACATGATGTGTTATCACCATGGTTTAAAAATGTCTCACAGGTGAATACATTATATTATCACAAGATATAGGTATCACGAAGCACAGAACAATGATAGCAAAAAATACCTTTTCTAATCACCGTATAATAGACAACTTTTCGGCGGTATTCGCCGTACAATTAATCAGCCTTATTTACATGAATTTATCTGTGTAAACAATAGTTAATTTCGAAATACAGTATTATGCAAGCTTAAATATGATTTATCATCGATGTGTATTTAACAAGTTATAACTCGTCACATGCTTCCTTGAACATATACGCCTTTATCAGAGGGCGCAGGACATTTGAGCGAAAAAAAATAAAACTACTTGGGGACATTTGAGCGCAAACATAAGAGCCCATTTAAGCGCCGGATTAGTCCGCTCACCTGTATTTTCGATAGCCCATTTTAGCGAAAATTTACCTGGTTGAATAATGCTCACCTCACTATATATACCATGAACAGTAATTTATATTGGTTTAAATAATATTTAATAATCATAATACTTTATTCCGAAAGCAAAAATTTATTATCTATTATTTATTAACGAAAAAGGATTAAAAAATATTTCGCTAAAATGGGTCTTCTGACATCAGACTCGGACTTCATTTGAACTGAATTTGAATTTTAATGTGTGTATTGTTAAGCGTTTACTTTTCTACATTGGCTAGAGGTATAGAGGGAGAGTTAAGATCACATAAACATGTTTAACCCCGCCGCATTTTGGCGCCTGTCCCAAACCAGGAGCCTCTGGTCTTTGTTGGTCTTGTATTATTTTTAATTCTAGTTTCTTGTGTACAATTTGGAGTTTAGTATAGCGTTCATTATCACTGAACTAGTATATATATTTGTTTAAGGGCCAGCTGAAGGACGCCTCCGGGTGCGGGAATTTCTCGCTTCATTGAAGACCTGTTGGTGACCTTCTGCTGTTGTCTTTTCTATGATCGGGTCGTTGTCCCTTTGACAATTTTAATTTTTGCTAAAATGGGTTAAAATTCTGGCGCTCAAATGGGTTCTACTTTGTGCGCTCAAACGTCCTATTTTTTTTCTCTCAAATGTCCTCCGCCGTTATCAGAATCTGATGATTTGAAGAAAGAGAAATAAAATTAAGATTTCTAATCAGCCCTAAATAGTAGTTACGTTATTAGGAATCAGAATCACAAAACTTTTGTCAGCAAAACATACTATAAAATAAGATAGGAAGAACTGACTTCTCATTTGTTTTTCCACCGCGTCGTGGGTACCTATATCCGACTGTGTCTACCTTAATTTCTGTAAAAACTTTTTTTTGTGATGCCGTTGTTCAGTTTTACAGGCATATTAAAATTACTGAATACTTATTACATGAAAACCTGCATGCATTTGAAACATGAAATTCTAGCTTAAAATACATCGAATTAGTTCTATTTGGAAAGGAATTGCAAAATGCAGCTACCTACAGTTCATGTATAGTTGAATTGGTATTCAGTTGGTCTTTGTTATCAGTTTAACTTCTATTGTTCTAGGATATAAAGATACCAACCGATATAGGGAATCTGAACATGGTGCTGGGTGAACAGTTTGCCAGGAATACAAATGGTAACTGAGATAAGTTTATTTCAATTAAAGTTCATAGACATGCATATTACGATTGTCACAAAAAAAGACAAAGAAAACATAATCAATGTGTTTGATTTTTTTTCTGACAGGTTTTTAATTTTGAACACGGAGTATATTCTATATCGTTAGTGAAACAGAAAGCTTGAGTCTCATATTATTGCATCTATTGTTGTTACACTAATATCCAGAATATTTCAGCCAGGCATGATTATTCATTCAGTTTTCCTTTTTCTATCCTCTCATACTGGCTTTTCCTGCACAGTTTTTTTAATTTGAATCAGGGCAAAGTCCTATTGTCGTTTACTAATTATTTTCTATCCTCCCATCCTGGCTTTTTCCTGCACATACTTTTGAATTTCAATCAGGGCAAATTCATATCGTCATTTATTAATTATACCAAATTGTATGTGCGTGAAGGTTCAATTCCGGAAGATCAAACAAATGAGACGTATGATGATTTCTTGATGTCAAAATTTGGACTAAAAAGTCTACTAATATTTTACGTATTTAGACAATAAAAAATAAAATATATTTTCATAATCCCATTATAACATTATAAGTTGTCTCTTCCCTTGATATTCATAACAAAATTTCCGTAATGCATTACTCACTTTATGTTGATTTAACCCGCTATTTCCCTTAGTTGGCTAATCAAAACCTGGTTTAAACTACTTGAAAACATTTATTTGTATCAGAGAAGACTTTATTTTTCATTTTGATCACATCAACAACAGGCAGAATTCTATCTCACACTATGCTCTTTATTACTCAAGTAGGATTTGGAGCACGATTTAAAGCTGCAAGGGATAACACTAATGGGAAATTCTACATTTATTTTTTGAACTTCAACTTTTCAAAATAACAATGTGTTATTCGCAAATTAATTTAAAACCCAAATAAAGACCTCGTTTACAACTAGTCAATAAAATTTCAACACAAGAAAATGTTGTAACAAATACTTTCCTTTCTAAACAAGGTATCAGAAAATATGTTCGTAACGACGAAACTATAGGGAAACAGTAAATTAATATCTTGTAAACAAATATTTTTAAAAACACCTTATGAGTGTAATTCATAATTAGACATACATACAAGATAGATGCATACTGCTCCATATGCTGTATAAAACAAATCTTGTTCCATTAAGGTTATGATATCCGGGTTTTTTTATACTGTATAGTCCATACACTTTGTTTACGAAGTAAAGCTTATATAATCTTTGAAGTTAAGCACATCCAGCTCTATCCCCAAACTGTATCCAGCATATTACCAAGTACAGTTATCAGTTTTTGCATTTATTACCATATCCTCCAACATACTCTTAACTAATCATATTGCCAAATGCAGTAAATATGCTTAAGGTGGTATGGAAGTCTACATTAAAAATGATAGAATCTGTTCATACTTTGCCAAAACGTAGTATATATTGATACATGTTCAAAAATATAATAAAAATGATAGGTCATTGCGCATTTTCTCAAGCTATATGTTGTGACAAAATGACACATTTTGTATGGATTATACAGGAAAAAGCATTATTACGTGTGATTAGAGGCTAAACTAAATAATAGAATTGTAAACAAAAATACGAAAAAATAGTAAGAGAAAAGATAGGGTCACCGTGCGTTTTTCCAGCTAAAATACAAAATAGCAAAATTCCATTTCAGAGTTACCTCCCCGTAAAATGCCATTTTAGAAATATCTAAAAACAAGTAAAAATAAGCAACACTTGTAGAAATATTAATATTTATAAGTTAATATCTGATAAATTTGTTCTTTTAAATGCAAATTCAAATTAGTTATCTGCATTCCTGCATCAAATTTTGTTTTCTTGCTTGAAAATCTTGACCTTAGATTCTCTGTTTTTTTACAATCCAAGATGGCGAAAGAAACCCATACCACCTTAATGAATGTTGGAATATTGGGATTCATATACTGTATACATTTTTTATCAAATACATTGATATTGCCTTATCAATGCTACCAGTTCTTGATTTGTACACCAATTGTATTACTAGTAAAATATGTATGACCTGTCAAGTAATGCAAAATACCTGAACCAGCTTGTTGATCAGTAAATGTCTCAAATATTATCATTATACACATTTAAAGCATGACTTGTGTGATACAAAACAGAAAATGCTGTCGTTGCATATTTTGTTGGTATTCAACATACTCCATGTAAATGTAAAGTACATGTATAAATTAATATAAGTGAAAGATTAATAAAATTATTGTGTCTTTTAATTTATATGTTTTGCATATATAGACACTAAAAGTGCATTGACTTGACATATCAACGATATAAGGATGAGGCTTAGAAACGGGGAAATGCGAGGCTGCGCCGAGCATTTTCCCCGTTTCGGGCCGAATCCTTATATCGTTGATATTTCAAGTCAATGCACTATTATTGTCTTTATACTGCAATCTAAAATAATATTTTCAATTGTTGTTTATTGTGTTAATATTATTTATTTGAATTAAATATTGGGGGAAATCCCCCTTTAAAAGGGCCTCATATCACACAGGCGGAAAAATATAAAACACGATCAAATGTACATCATTACCTGTTGCAATCAATGGTGAACGAATTCGTTTGTTTACAGACCAAAAATATCAAAAATAAACATTAAACATAATGATTTATAGGTTGCAAACAAAAAGTATAAATAAGTAAAATAAGTTTTCAAAAAAATTATAAAAGAAACAAGTTTGAGTCGTTAAAAGCATCATTGTTTACATTGGAAGCAAGAACAGGTTGAAGAGGTCGTATGAATAATTAAATATTTTCGACAATTTCTATTTAAATATTCATGAGGAGAAGTGATATCAGGTCAGTGACTGCATATGACATAGAAATATACGGTCAACGCATTTTGACTGCTCAAATAGAGCGAGTGCAGTATAAAATGTAATACTAGTATTATTATATTTACTAAGACTGACGAAGGTTGTTTGTTAAGCCGAAATATTTGTTAACACCAGTGTATAAGGTGTAATTCCAGCAAATCATAAGACGTCACTTCCGGTTCCATACGAAAATAGATCGAAAAAAGAACTCCCTTGAATACGACAGTTGTAGGTAATTAATCCTACATTTCATTGCAGTTAAACATATTTTGGTAATAAACATATATCTTGGGTATTTCAAAGCACCATTATTTTTTAATTTGAGGTTTCTATAGTTAGTTATCAAAGGTACCAGGATTATAATCTAGTACGCCAGACGCGCGTTTCGTCTACATAAGACTCATCAGTGACGCTCATATCAAAATATTTATAAGGCCAAACAATTACAAAGTTGAAGAGCATTGAGGATTCAAAATTCCAAAAAGTTGTGCCAAATACGGCTAAAGTAATCTATGCCTGGGATAAGAAAATCCTTAGTTTATAGAAAAAATCAAAGTTTTGTAACAGGAAATTTATTAAAATGACCACATTATTGATATTCATGTCAACACCAAAGTATAGAATATTTTAGAAACATGAGGTTACGTCGCTACTAAAGCTTGTTAACAGGTTAAAAAAGGAGAAATTTTGATGGGTTAACTTCCGGTGATAATTATTTTCTTATATGCAATGACATGTTATGTGAAATTTTCTCTATAGTACTGGACAGGATCAAACTTTACTCATGTCAATTATTTCTTTATTTGAAACAATGATAACTTTTGCTGAATTTGGCAAAACTTTTGGAATTTTGGTTCTCAATGCTTTTCAACTTCGTACCGTATTTGGCCTTTTTAACTTTTATGGATTCGAGCGCACTAATGAGTCTTTTGTAGACGAAACGCACGTCTGGCGTTTATACAAAATTTAGTCCTGGTATCTATGATGAGTTTATCCCCTCAATTTTGTGACAAATGCAAATCTTCCAAAGACTAATAGGGGGAAATTAATGGTGGTGTTACACAATAACTTCATCTTCGTATATAACTTGTTTTAATTAATACCGTTTTGCAAATCTTTAGACTTATATAATTTGTTTCTTAACTGCGAAGTATCGTCTATTCTTGACGATTCGGTATATAATAAATTTGCTGCTTGATGCTTTTAATAGATTTATATATATTAATGGTATATTGTGTTTTACTGTTTTCATTGGATATGACGATCACGTGTTTCAAATGTTATTTTACGTATCTGACGCCTTGTTTCTATTTTAACGTATATTGACGCTATGTTTCCATTAATACGTGTATTGATGGTCAATATGGAAATGTTACTAAATTGTGATTTATGACGTCATGACGTCACACATAACAACCACGGCGGAAGAGCCGCATCAGAAAAGAAAATTTGCAAGTTTTTCAGAAGATTTCAAGAATTTTATGTTAAAGGCAGACGATAAGAATATAAAAATGCTGATACAACAAACTATGGAGTTTAAAAAAAATAATATTCTCAATAACATGTTCAACTTCTTGCAAAATACAATTAAAAAAATACACAAAAGAAAATTGAATGTCATTTTCATAATACACTTTTTACATATGTAATACAGAAATTAAGGACTCTCACGCAGTCAATACGTTATATATGGACCTGTTAGAATATATTGACACTCGGACTTCGTCCTCGGTCAATATAATCTGAACCGGTACATTTGAAACAAATGTAGGTAGAATGTCCAATGATAATTATTTATTACCGAACACAGTAGTAAATACATCCCCCGTTAATAAATGTTGTACATTTTTGTCAGGCGGAAGAACACAAAAACATCTTGAAGGTAATTTATGTATTGTATGTTAATATATGGGACTATATATAAAACTGATTTACTGTGCATACAATAGATATAAGAAGATGTGGTATGACTGCCAATGAGACAACCCTCCATCCATGTCACAATTTGTAAAAGAAAAACCATTATAGGTCACAGTACGGTCTTCAATACGGAGCCTTGGCTCACACCGAAAAGCAAGCTATAACATGTATAAAGGGCCCCAAATTACTAGTGTAAAACCATTCAAACGGGAAAACCAACGGTTTAATCTACTGTACAATATAAATAATTTCGTATTGTTTGCGAATGAGTTTATCATTTACTGCTACATTTAAAGCACCATTCTGTCGTAAGAAATATCTTTGAACTGCTGTCTTTTTTGGAGCTTAATTTGGATTCCTTTACATTACTACTATTCTCTCTGTAATATCTTATGAGTGTGAAAGCGAATTATAAGGGTTAAGTATTTCTATATATTTTTTTTACACTGTTTTCGATCTTTACACTTGAGTTTTGATTTTTTGTTTTCAAGTTTTTGTCTATATATTTGTTATTCAAAAAGTAAACAAATGTTGAAAGTTTATACTTTTATGAATCAGTTATAAATTATTTGTTTAAAGTGAAACAATTTGTTGAGAACATCAAATATAATGATTTGTACAAGTTATTATCTTTTTTCTCAGTAAAAATTGTACTAGTAATTACTTGTACAATTATATTTGTACAAGTTATAACTTGTATGATGGCTTCATACGAGTAATAAGTTGTATGAAATGTTTGTACAAGTAATAACCTGTACAAAATAATAACATGTACACGACATATAATATACAAAACAAAAAACGAGAAACATCTCAACAAAGAAAGACGCACTATAAAATATCAATTGAAATGGCTTAACTCAATCAAAAGACATATTAAACACAAGTGAACATCGTATACAGCTGTGAAATGTTAAATAATTACAGAAAGAAAACCATAACACTGAACAAATAACCTTGCCGCCAAATGGAATATTGTACAGAGGTAAAAGAAAATAATTATGTTGTAAAAGAGGGGCGAAAGATACCAGAGGGACAGCCAAACTCATAAATCGAAAATAAACTGACAACGCCATGGCTAAAAATGAAAAAGACAAACAGACAAACAATAGTACACATGACACAACATAGAAACTACAGAATAAGCAACACGAACCCCACCTACAAACTGGGGGTGATATAAGGTGCTCCGAAAGGATAAGCAGATCCTGCTCCAAATGTGGCAACCGACGTGTTGCTCATGTTATAACAAATTCGGTAAATAGTCTTATTGTTAGGTATACAGTATAAATGGAGAACGGAATTATATGTTTACAAAACAAGGTCAATCTCTTAGGCGTCACATATGCATATCACTTCGCAAGACCTAACCAATGTGTACTAGACATGGCCTAATGTCAGGCGACCATGTGAATGAATAATTATGGGAGCTTTGTTTGAGAGACTTCGTAACAGCATTAGGTATAATTATTTCTTGTTTATTATAAAATTTTATTGATGGAAAAAATGAGTAGGTTTAAAGAATTTACCTTAATTATATTTTGAATTATTTCTGGTCCTATACAAATTTTCATATTAATATGGCACATTTTAAAGAAAACATATCGTTCAAGCCCAAGAATGTTTGACCATTTGTTTTATAATTACCTGTCATTTTATTCCAAACTAAGACATCATGGACGTGGTGTGAAGGTTGGGGTCATTTACATTTACTATGGGCAGGTCAGTCAGTATCCCTGTAGAAGTAAACATTTGTCTGATTTGTGTCTCATAACTTTTGTACTGTAGAACACAAATTCAGTTTTTTTTCAAGGGAAGCACGTCCATTCATACTTTTACAAGCTCGTAAATAAAGTCAACTTAAAACTACTAGCAGTCAATTAATACAAACATAAACTATCAACTAGAACAACTGCAATCATTACTCACCGCAGACTTATGACCATGAAAAAAATGAACTTGATATATGCGTTGCTTTTGAAAACCTTGATAAAATATGAATTATTTGTCTTTATGATTAATTCATTAAATGAACATAAATGTACAATATATGAATATTTAATGTTCGTCACAGTTTTCATAATTATGTTTGCCTTGGGTGTTTTCTTTTTTGGTTAACTGCCTACAGCGCTTACAGTGTTTTGATTGAAACTAAGTGATTCTAAAATGTAAACGATTTCTGTAATTAAGTTCTTTTTTAAATTCGAATTACCTCTATTTCTCATATTATAAGTTGGATACTTGTTGATAATGTAACCAACTGCCTTTCAAAAAGATTTAGTCTGATCATATTTTTAACACCAATGAATTGTCTACTTGTCTTTCATCGTCAGGAACATGCATGTAATACTTGCCACTGAGCATGACAATAGCATATAATAATTAATCTATTTTTTTCTAATAAAATGGTAATTTATTGCTACTCATATTTTAATCTGGCATTTTTCATATCAATCTATATTGAGCAGTCATAAAATTGAAAACAACCCCTTTCTTGCACTGATTTAGTAAAGCATGTGTTTAGTTGATGTTTGAATGCACTTTATCTACTTTTCCTTGATACACTAATTGCATGCATACTAATGAAGGAGGTATAAGCTCAGATTAACTTTGGTATCTCTATAACCTAAGTTATTAAAACAAAGGTATGCAGGATTTTAAAATAGTTCAAATCTATCATGATATTTTTGTTTTCTTCAGAAAAAGTAAGACATTATATTTTTTTTATTTCATTTTGTTAACACCTGTGGCACTTTTGGTGGAATCTTAATCTATATAAGAATATTTATAATTTTTTGATCTTGTTTAAGAAAATTGTAAGCGAAAGATTTTTTCCCGAATTATATATATTTGAATAGATAAGAATGTATATTTATTTACCTGTAAAGGAAATGGGCTTGTGTGTAGAAGTGTTATTTACATATAGTGTGACACCTTGCTTTCTCTCCTTACACAGTGTTTTTTCAGCATGAAATAACAGAATGCAGCGACGGAGAAGGGGAGACAATCAAATCACCATCATTAACTCATGCTGAGAGACACCATACTTTACTGAACTTTAAACCGGAAGACCGACCCATTCCACCATTAAGAGACAAGATGATATATGATCTCGCCACTTCTTTAGATTTTAAAGATGGTAATAGCAATTTACAGAGATTTACTTTTTTGGGGGGGCTCTTTTTAGTTTGCTTTACAGTGTGACCCAAAACTCTGTGTTGAAGACCGTACTATGACCGATAATGGTTTACTTTTACAAATTATAGCTTAGATGGAGTTGTCTTGTTGGTACTCATACCACATCTTCTTTTATTACTGTATCAATTGCACTTAGTAGGGTTTTATTAATCAGTTCGATAACTAATGGATCCTCTAATAGAGGAAATGCATTGTTTTGACCCAAGTTATGGCAAATCTAACTTATAAGAAAAATAGATAATAGAATATTCCAATACTATCAGGCATATATTACAGTACCTTAGCTGTATTTGGCAAAACTTTTGAGGAATTTTGATCCTCAATGCTCTTCGACTTCGTACTTTATTTGGCATTTTAATTTTTTTTTTTATATTCGAGCGTCACTGATGAGTCTTTTGTAGACGAAACGCGCGTCTGGCGTATATACTAAATTTAGTCCTGGTATATACAGTTGATGAGTTTATTTCCAACACTATCTGAATGTGGATTTAAAAAAAAAATAATCATACATTGCACAAGCAGATTGAAAATGACACATAAATGATATTAATATCCTTTGAAATTGTTTAAGTTTCAATAAAAAAAAGATGATAACAAATTTAAAAGTTCTGAAAAATTATAAAAAATTAAAAAAAATCAGCAGTCTTTAAAAGAACTGAGGTCAAGAAAACGGTATAGTTTCTTGTAAGATGAAATTTCATACCTTAATGTCCTTAAATGCTGTCTGTCCAGTATCATGTTTATGTTTTGATTACAGGTGGTTTACCATGCATAAAGTTATGGTAGTGCAGTATTGACAGGGAACTTACTCTTGTTATATCAAAACTAACTAATATATAAAAAATTGATTGTTTCAAATAATAAACAGATAAAGAATAAAAGATTAAAGAATATTCCAAAATTGGGCAATGCTATATAAATGTGGATTTTGTTACATAGATAATCATAACTTGCACTAAAAGCACAAATATTGATTAATTAATAAATGACATGCTTTTCTAATATTTGAGAGTTTTACTTCTGAATTCTTCTGATATGAATTGTTCAATAAACTGACTATCTGAATTACACTGTTTTGATTGTCAGTCAGTTTTGATGCATTTGTAAAGAAAAATATACTGTTGATAAGTATGAAATTGTTATTCCTTTGATATAAGATTTGAGCTGTGTATCATTTTTCCCTCTAGAACAGTAGTATTAATGTCACATCATGATATATTACTTAAAATACCATTGCTCTTTGTATATAAGCCTCATAACTAAGATTGTTTTGTTGTCTATTAGTTTTTGTGATAATGTTTCGTATTTTCAAATTGTTAAACGAGTAATTTAGTACATTTTTCTGAAATATTTTGTCCTTTGAAATGCAAGAAATTTGTAAATCTTGTAGTTTTTGAGATAATATTTCTTTTTTTCAAACTGTTAAAAGAGGTTTTTCTTACATTCTTCTGAAGTCTTTTGTCCTATAAAAAGCATGAAAATTGCAAGTGTATTTTGTTATGATTTAAAAAAATCTGTAGATATGTAAAAGTTGGTATACCTCTTTATTATCTTTATTTATTATTACAATCCAGAAGTGGCTGATATATTTTATTCTCAATATGAAGATTTCGATAAATCATCAGATTCTGACGAGGAGTTTTGTGAATTTTTATAGGATATCCTTGATAAAGAAGAGGATGTTATTTATGTATTATTGTCATTTTGTTTATTTTCTTTGGTTACATCTTCTGACATCAGACTCGGACTTCTCTAGAACTGAATTTTAATGTGCGTATTGTTATGCGTTTATTTTTCTACATTGGTTAGAGGTATAGGGGGAGGGTTGAGGTCTCACAAACATGTTTAACCCCGCCGCATTTTTGCGCCTGTCCCAATTCAGGAGCCTCTGGCCTTTGTTAGTCTTGTATTATTTTTATATTAGTTTCTTGTGTACAATTTGGAAATTAGTATGGCGTTCATTATCACTGAACTAGTATATATTGTTTAGGGGCCAGCTGAAGGACGCCTCCGGGTGCGGGGATTTCTCGCTACATTGAAGACCTGTTGGTGACCTTCTGCTGTTGTTTTTTATTTGGTCGGGTTGTTGTCTCTTTGACACATTCCCCATTTCCATTCTCAATTTAATCTGTATTATTATCAAACGCCAAGACACAACTTTTTGTTCCGTTATATTTAAGTCTCCATTTACAAGCATAAGATATGTAAAAGTTATTATACCTCTTTATTATCAGGTATACCTGAAAATCCAGAAGTAGCTGATACATTTTATTCTCAATATGAAGATTTTGATAAATCATCAGATTCTGACGAGGACATGGGAACTGTCATACACAGAAACTCAGAACAGCGTACAATTGTGCCAAACTCAATTTCAACAACGGTTGCCGAGGAAGGCCAGTTGTATGAACTTTTAAAGGATGTCCTTGATAAAGGAGAGGATGCAGGTATGTAAGCTGGTCACATGATCAAAGAAGTAGTTTAGGATACAACTTTCAGCCTGTATATATACACATTATCCAATAACTTAAGTGCTTATGCTTGTAAATTGACAGTGGTACAATTGTAAATTAAAGGCTATTGGACCTCTTGGAGTAAACAATTGATTACAAATCTCAAACACTAAAAATATCAACCAGGGCAAATTCTCATGGCACGTTGATCTGGAGGCAATACAGTGATGTCCAAGACAATTCTTGTATGTTTTACCCTTATAAAATGTATAGAATTTTAAAAAGTAAACTTAGCACAACTTGTTATGCACTGAAGAGGGCTTCTACATTTAAAAAGTTTTGATTTATGCAGAAAGAATAGAATGATGTAAATAAGTTGACTGTTTCATAGAATTTCATTTTTTGAAACAATCATGGCTGAACAAATATTGATAAGGATTAGATGTATATTGCAGTTTAGAAATTGAGGCATTTATAAATAAGCATTATTCATTATAATTGTTACTGCTACATTTGGTGAGATAATTCTATTCCTATTTTATAAGTGAAGATGAGTGTTCTCTCTTTGTCTAGCATGTGGCTGGAGATGAGACTTAAAATGTAGTTTCATATTTCTATTTGAAATGCACCTTATACATGTTATACTAATAAAATGGAGATGATAGATTAAGGGGAACTGACATCAATTAAAAAATACTAAATTATATGTTTAACAGCTTAACCAAGAAATGTCAACAACACAAAACTCCCATAACACATACAGATGTAACTAAAGACAACCTTTAACAGGGTTCATGACCTGTCATAGACATTTGGCAAGAGTTAACTACATTTTTTCATATCCAACATTTTCCCCTTTAAAGGGGGGGGGGGGGGGGGGTCGGGGGAAGGGTTTTTTTTTCGGACGTCGGGATCAGGTGTTTATAAGCTCGGGATTTCTGGATTGATCTTTTCGGGAAATGGGATTTCTTTTTTTAAACTTCGGGATTTCTTTTTTTGTAAATTCTGGACCTCAGCATTTCATCTTTTTAAACCCAGGCTTTCGGGATCAGGACTCCTCCGACCCCCACCCCCTCTTAAATAGAAAAGAATCAGCAAATCCAAAATGAAATTAGTTTTTTTAAACAGCAAATACTTATAATTGTACAATAATCAGAAATTACTCTTATAATGAATGAATGAGTCTTTATTTCCTCCATGTATATGAAGATTTTGCATACAAAAAGAAATTAATAATTATTTACACAATTAACAAAATGTCATATATTTTGAGATAAATACCCAATGAATAAAAAACCAACATATTTAGATAAACACACAATACACGTATTCTAGTATACACAACAAAAACACAATGTTTTTCAATCAAAGTCTATGCAAAATTCAAAATTAAACCTGTTTTCGAATAATACATGTCTGAATTTCTTAAACATGGGGTAAATATGCTTTGCTATGCAGTACATCATTCTAGACCAATCTATAGGATCGTGAACTATATCATTAACAGCTCCTAATAGTACTTAAACTAAATTAAAAATGTCCACAGATTTTTAAATGGGAAGTTAATCTACAATTTTATAAAACATGACATTTCTCTCTGTTAATAGAACATGACACTCCATAATTAAATGTTTGACGATATCAAAAGACTGTTTGATATCTTCTCATTTTGTTTGATATCTTCTCATTTTGTCAAATGTGTTGACGACTTTTTATTATATTTCGGTGTTACGGATAGAAAAATTAATCACCGCCTTTATTAATTATATTTAATTTTGTACGATTAATTACGTTTGAAGTTGGATTCATAACAAACTGGACATATATATATTACATTTAATTGCTATAAATAAGTAATGCAATATGCATTTTGTTTTAATGAATTATCAGTATTTAGTTCTAATATAATCTTAAAGCAATCCTAATTATAGCTCACTTTTAAATTATATTTTTTTCATTTGTGACGTCATGCTGTTTCTAAATTTCATAAATTCAAATGTGACATAACGTTTGCCTTTTCGCCATCGTACCTGACGTCATTTTTTTTAATTGCGTTGACGCCTGGACTGATTCTGGTGTGTCTATGCTGTATTGAACTTGGCATCATGTATTCGGGTTTAGTTTTCTGTAATAAGTTAATACTTCAGTTTCATTATGAATATATCTTTCACATTCATTTGTTAAAATTTACTGTTTGCAATAGCATGAATCGTTCTATATAATAGTGTTCTTATCCCGGGCATAAAAACAATGCCGTATTTGGCAAAACCATTTCAAATTTTGATCTTCAGTGCTGTACAACTTTGTACTTTTTTCACTTTCGAACTTGTATATCTGGGCGTTATGTATTCGGGTTTAGTTTTCTGTAATTAGTTAATACTTCAGTTTCATTATGTATATCTCTTTCATATTCATTTAATAAAATTTACTGTTTGCAATAGCATGAATTGTTCTATATAATAAGAATGTTCTTATCCCGGGCATACAAACAATGCCGTATTTGGCAAAATCTTTTCAACTTTTGATCTTCAGTGCTGTACAACTTTGTACTTTTTTCACTTTCGATCTTGTATATCTGGGCGTTATGTATTCGGGTTTAGTTTTCTGTAATTAGTTAATACTTCAGTTTCATTATGTATATCTCTTTCATATTCATTTGATACAATTTACGGTTTGCAATAGCATGAATTGTTCTATATAATAAGAATTTTCTTATCCCGGGCATACAAACAATGCCGTATTTGGCAAAACCTTTTAAACTTTTGATCTTCAGTGCTGTACAACTTTGTACTTTTTTTCACTTTCGATCTTTTATATCTGGGCGTCACTGGTGAGTCTTGTGTGGACAAGACGCGTTTTTGGCGTATTGAATTTTAAACCTGATGCTTTTTGTTATCTATTAATCATGCTTTTCTTTGTCTAATATGTTCTCCTTTTTATTTGTATTGTAGTCCTGTAATATTATGTTGTCATTTCAATGTTATATTTAACTTTGCCATTAAAGTGCGAGGTTTGGCATGCCATAAAACCAGGTTCAACCCACCACTTTTATTCCCCTTTAAAAGTGTCCTGTACCAAGTCAGGAAGATTGCCATTGTTATAATATTGTTCGTTTCTGTGTGTGTTGCATTTTAACGTTGAGTCGTTTGTGTTTTCTCTTATTTTTGAGGTATTGAGATAAGACGTGGCACGGTACTTGTCTATCCAAAATTCATGTATTTGGTTTTGATGTTATATTTGTTATTCTCGTGGTGTTTTGTCTGTTGCTTGTTCCTTTTCTGTGTGTGTTGCGTTTCGGTGTTGTGTCGTTGTTCTCCTCTTATATTTAATGCGTTTCCCTCGGTTTTAGTTTGTTACGCCGATTTTGTTTCTTGTCCATGGATTTATGAGTTTTGAACAGCGGTATACTACTGTTGCCTTTATTTGTTACATGGAATACACGTAGCTTTCTTAATGGCTGCCAATCCTAAAGCCACAAGTACTAGCAGTTCGAGTTTTGCATCGGGATATAAAACTGTCAACCGAATTAATCTATGTTCACAGAGGGTAGGATGAATTTTGGAATACCTTTTGAGATCATTTCTATTTTCTAAATTACTTTTCCATATGTTCTCTTCATAAATTTCAATAGACTGACGGACAATTTTTGACCACAGCACTTTTTCTGGTATGTGATCCTCATTTACATAGGTTTTAAGGAAAGAAAATAGATCGTATTTAACAAGAGTTGTTATAAGATTATAGGTTATTTTCATCCAGAATAAATTGACTGATGCACAGTTTAAACAAATTTTTATGAGTTGTGCCCGATTTACTCCTACATAATCGCCCAAAGAATAAAAGTTTGAATTTGTCAAATACAGCTTCCAATGACCATAAACCAAGGTTGCTTGTAGTTGAGTCCGTTGGTGAATATTTGTCCACACACTGTATATATCGCATGTTTGTTATCGGTGTCAGGCCTTTCGGGTACTCCAGCACTATACAATGAGTGTAGATTTTTCTTTTGCTTCTTAGCAGCATTTTTTGTCCTTTCAAACGTTTTATTATTGTTAGTTATCAATGTACCAGCATAAATTGTATCAGTTTTACACGCTATTTTTGTATTTCCAAGCTTAATGTCAACATCCCTAACGGGAAGGATTGTGCCTGATGTTCATATGATGAAATCATAATATTTCAGTCAGTTTAATTGAAGTCTGGAGCTGGCATGTCAGTTAACTGCTAGTAGTCTGTTGTTATTTATGTATTATTGTCATTTTGTTTATTTTCTTTGGTTACATCTTCTGACATCAGACTCGGACTTCTCTAGAACTGAATTTTAATGTGCGTATTGTTATGCGTTTATTTTTCTACATTGGTTAGAGGTATAGGGGGAGGGTTGAGGTCTCACAAACATGTTTAACCCCGCCGCATTTTTGCGCCTGTCCCAATTCAGGAGCCTCTGGCCTTTGTTAGTCTTGTATTATTTTTATATTAGTTTCTTGTGTACAATTTGGAAATTAGTATGGCGTTCATTATCACTGAACTAGTATATATTGTTTAGGGGCCAGCTGAAGGACGCCTCCGGGTGCGGGGATTTCTCGCTACATTGAAGACCTGTTGGTGACCTTCTGCTGTTGTTTTTTATTTGGTCGGGTTGTTGTCTCTTTGACACATTCCCCATTTCCATTCTCAATTTAATCTGTATTATTATCAAACGCCAAGACACAACTTTTTGTTCCGTTATATTTAAGTCTCCATTTACAAGCATAAGATATGTAAAAGTTATTATACCTCTTTATTATCAGGTATACCTGAAAATCCAGAAGTAGCTGATACATTTTATTCTCAATATGAAGATTTTGATAAATCATCAGATTCTGACGAGGACATGGGAACTGTCATACACAGAAACTCAGAACAGCTTACAATTGTGCCATACTCAATTTCAACAACGGTTGCCGAGGAAGGCCAGTTGTATGAACTTTTAAAGGATGTCCTTGATAAAGGAGAGGATGCAGGTATGTAAGCTGGTCACATGATCAAAGAAGTAGTTTAGGATACAACTTTCAGCCTGTATATATACACATTATCCAATAACTTAAGTGCTTATGCTTGTAAATTGACAGTGGTACAATTGTAAATTAAAGGCTATTGGACCTCTTGGAGTAAACAATTGATTACAAATCTCAAACACTAAAAATATCAACCAGGGCAAATTCTCATGGCACGTTGATCTGGAGGCAATACAGTGATGTCCAAGACAATTCTTGTATGTTTTACCCTTATAAAATGTATAGAATTTTAAAAAGTAAACTTAGCACAACTTGTTATGCACTGAAGAGGGCTTCTACATTTAAAAAGTTTTGATTTATGCAGAAAGAATAGAATGATGTAAATAAGTTGACTGTTTCATAGAATTTCATTTTTTGAAACAATCATGGCTGAACAAATATTGATAAGGATTAGATGTATATTGCAGTTTAGAAATTGAGGCATTTATAAATAAGCATTATTCATTATAATTGTTACTGCTACATTTGGTGAGATAATTCTATTCCTATTTTATAAGTGAAGATGAGTGTTCTCTCTTTGTCTAGCATGTGGCTGGAGATGAGACTTAAAATGTAGTTTCATATTTCTATTTGAAATGCACCTTATACATGTTATACTAATAAAATGGAGATGATAGATTAAGGGGAACTGACATCAATTAAAAAATACTAAATTATATGTTTAACAGCTTAACCAAGAAATGTCAACAACACAAAACTCCCATAACACATACAGATGTAACTAAAGACAACCTTTAACAGGGTTCATGACCTGTCATAGACATTTGGCAAGAGTTAACTACATTTTTTCATATCCAACATTTTCCCCTTTAAAGGGGGGGGGGGGTCGGGGGAAGGGTTTTTTTTCGGACGTCGGGATCAGGTGTTTATAAGCTCGGGATTTCTGGATTGATCTTTTCGGGAAATGGGATTTCTTTTTTAAAACTTCGGGATTTCTTTTTTTGTAAATTCTGGACCTCAGCATTTCATCTTTTTAAACCCAGGCTTTCGGGATCAGGACTCCTCCGACCCCCACCCCCTCTTAAATAGAAAAGAATCAGCAAATCCAAAATGAAATTAGTTTTTTTAAACAGCAAATACTTATAATTGTACAATAATCAGAAATTACTCTTATAATGAATGAATGAGTCTTTATTTCCTCCATGTATATGAAGATTTTGCATACAAAAAGAAATTAATAATTATTTACACAATTAACAAAATGTCATATATTTTGAGATAAATACCCAATGAAAAAAAAACCAACATATTTAGATAAACACACAATACACGTATTCTAGTATACACAACAAAAACACAATGTTTTTCAATCAAAGTCTATGCAAAATTCAAAATTAAACCTGTTTTCGAATAATACATGTCTGAATTTCTTAAACATGGGGTAAATATGCTTTGCTATGCAGTACATCATTCTAGACCAATCTATAGGATCGTGAACTATATCATTAACAGCTCCTAATAGTACTTAAACTAAATTAAAAATGTCCACAGATTTTTAAATGGGAAGTTAATCTACAATTTTATAAAACATGACATTTCTCTCTGTTAATAGAACATGACACTCCATAATTAAATGTTTGACGATATCAAAAGACTGTTTGATATCTTCTCATTTTGTTTGATATCTTCTCATTTTGTCAAATGTGTTGACGACTTTTTATTATATTTCGGTGTTACGGATAGAAAAATTAATCACCGCCTTTATTAATTATATTTAATTTTGTACGATTAATTACGTTTGAAGTTGGATTCATAACAAACTGGACATATATATATTACATTTAATTGCTATAAATAAGTAATGCAATATGCATTTTGTTTTAATGAATTATCAGTATTTAGTTCTAATATAATCTTAAAGCAATCCTAATTATAGCTCACTTTTAAATTATATTTTTTTCATTTGTGACGTCATGCTGTTTCTAAATTTCATAAATTCAAATGTGACATAACGTTTGCCTTTTCGCCATCGTACCTGACGTCATTTTTTTTAATTGCGTTGACGCCTGGACTGATTCTGGTGTGTCTATGCTGTATTGAACTTGGCATCATGTATTCGGGTTTAGTTTTCTGTAATAAGTTAATACTTCAGTTTCATTATGAATATATCTTTCACATTCATTTGTTAAAATTTACTGTTTGCAATAGCATGAATCGTTCTATATAATAGTGTTCTTATCCCGGGCATAAAAACAATGCCGTATTTGGCAAAACCATTTCAAATTTTGATCTTCAGTGCTGTACAACTTTGTACTTTTTTCACTTTCGAACTTGTATATCTGGGCGTTATGTATTCGGGATTAGTTTTCTGTAATTAGTTAATACTTCAGTTTCATTATGTATATCTCTTTCATATTCATTTGATAAAATTTACTGTTTGCAATAGCATGAATTGTTCTATATAATAAGAATGTTCTTATCCCGGGCATACAAACAATGCCGTATTTGGCAAAATCTTTTCAACTTTTGATCTTCAGTGCTGTACAACTTTGTACTTTTTTCACTTTCGATCTTGTATATCTGGGCGTTATGTATTCGGGTTTAGTTTTCTGTAATTAGTTAATACTTCAGTTTCATTATGTATATCTCTTTCATATTCATTTGATACAATTTACGGTTTGCAATAGCATGAATTGTTCTATATAATAAGAATTTTCTTATCCCGGGCATACAAACAATGCCGTATTTGGCAAAACCTTTTAAACTTTTGATCTTCAGTGCTGTACAACTTTGTACTTTTTTTCACTTTCGATCTTTTATATCTGGGCGTCACTGGTGAGTCTTGTGTGGACAAGACGCGTTTTTGGCGTATTGAATTTTAAACCTGATGCTTTTTGTTATCTATTAATCATGCTTTTCTTTGTCTAATATGTTCTCCTTTTTATTTGTATTGTAGTCCTGTAATATTATGTTGTCATTTCAATGTTATATTTAACTTTGCCATTAAAGTGCGAGGTTTGGCATGCCATAAAACCAGGTTCAACCCACCACTTTTATTCCCCTTTAAAAGTGTCCTGTACCAAGTCAGGAAGATTGCCATTGTTATAATATTGTTCGTTTCTGTGTGTGTTGCATTTTAACGTTGAGTCGTTTGTGTTTTCTCTTATTTTTGAGGTATTGAGATAAGACGTGGCACGGTACTTGTCTATCCAAAATTCATGTATTTGGTTTTGATGTTATATTTGTTATTCTCGTGGTGTTTTGTCTGTTGCTTGTTCCTTTTCTGTGTGTGTTGCGTTTCGGTGTTGTGTCGTTGTTCTCCTCTTATATTTAATGCGTTTCCCTCGGTTTTAGTTTGTTACGCCGATTTTGTTTTTTGTCCATGGATTTATGAGTTTTGAACAGCGGTATACTACTGTTGCCTTTATTTGTTACATGGAATACACGTAGCTTTCTTAATGGCTGCCAATCCTAAAGCCACAAGTACTAGCAGTTCGAGTTTTGCATCGGGATATAAAACTGTCAACCGAATTAATCTATGTTCACAGAGGGTAGGATGAATTTTGGAATACCTTTTGAGATCATTTCTATTTTCTAAATTACTTTTCCATATGTTCTCTTCATAAATTTCAATAGACTGACGGACAATTTTCGACCACAGCACTTTTTCTGGTATGTGATCCTCATTTACATAGGTTTTAAGGAAAGAAAATAGATCGTATTTAACAAGAGTTGTTATAAGATTATAGGTTATTTTCATCCAGAATAAATTGACTGATGCACAGTTTAAACAAATTTTTATGAGTTGTGCCCGATTTACTCCTACATAATCGCCCAAAGAATAAAAGTTTGAATTTGTCAATTACAGCTTCCAATGACCATAAACCAAGGTTGCTTGTAGTTGAGTCCGTTGGTGAATATTTGTCCACACACTGTATATATCACATGTTTGTTATCGGTGTCAGGCCTTTCGGGTACTCCAGCACTATACAATGAGTGTAGATTTTTCTTTTGCTTCTTAGCAGCATTTTTTGTCCTTTCAAACGTTTTATTATTGTTAGTTATCAATGTACCAGCATAAATTGTATCAGTTTTACACGCTATTTTTGTATTTCCAAGCTTAATGTCAACATCCCTAACGGGAAGGATTGTGCCTGATGTTCATATGATGAAATCATAATATTTCAGTCAGTTTAATTGAAGTCTGGAGCCGGCATGTCAGTTAACTGCTAGTAGTCTGTTGTTATTTATGTATTATTGTCATTTTGTTTATTTTCTTTGGTTACATCTTCTGACATCAGACTCGGACTTCTCTAGAACTGAATTTTAATGTGCGTATTGTTATGCGTTTATTTTTCTACATTGGTTAGAGGTATAGGGGGAGGGTTGAGGTCTCACAAACATGTTTAACCCCGCCGCATTTTTGCGCCTGTCCCAATTCAGGAGCCTCTGGCCTTTGTTAGTCTTGTATTATTTTTATATTAGTTTCTTGTGTACAATTTGGAAATTAGTATGGCGTTCATTATCACTGAACTAGTATATATTGTTTAGGGGCCAGCTGAAGGACGCCTCCGGGTGCGGGGATTTCTCGCTACATTGAAGACCTGTTGGTGACCTTCTGCTGTTGTTTTTTATTTGGTCGGGTTGTTGTCTCTTTGACACATTCCCCATTTCCATTCTCAATTTAATCTGTATTATTATCAAACGCCAAGACACAACTTTTTGTTCCGTTATATTTAAGTCTCCATTTACAAGCATAAGATATGTAAAAGTTATTATACCTCTTTATTATCAGGTATACCTGAAAATCCAGAAGTAGCTGATACATTTTATTCTCAATATGAAGATTTTGATAAATCATCAGATTCTGACGAGGACATGGGAACTGTCATACACAGAAACTCAGAACAGCTTACAATTGTGCCATACTCA
Organism: Mytilus edulis; assembly: GCA_019925275.1. Lineage (NCBI taxonomy): Eukaryota > Metazoa > Mollusca > Bivalvia > Mytilida > Mytilidae > Mytilus > Mytilus edulis. The sequence goes on along the minus strand of CM034360.1, from coordinate 56,582,250 downwards.
ATTTCAACAACGGTTGCCGAGGAAGGCCAGTTGTATGAACTTTTAAAGGATGTCCTTGATAAAGGAGAGGATGCAGGTATGTAAGCTGGTCACATGATCAAAGAAGTAGTTTAGGATACAACTTTCAGCCTGTATATATACACATTATCCAATAACTTAAGTGCTTATGCTTGTAAATTGACAGTGGTACAATTGTAAATTAAAGGCTATTGGACCTCTTGGAGTAAACAATTGATTACAAATCTCAAACACTAAAAATATCAACCAGGGCAAATTCTCATGGCACGTTGATCTGGAGGCAATACAGTGATGTCCAAGACAATTCTTGTATGTTTTACCCTTATAAAATGTATAGAATTTTAAAAAGTAAACTTAGCACAACTTGTTATGCACTGAAGAGGGCTTCTACATTTAAAAAGTTTTGATTTATGCAGAAAGAATAGAATGATGTAAATAAGTTGACTGTTTCATAGAATTTCATTTTTTGAAACAATCATGGCTGAACAAATATTGATAAGGATTAGATGTATATTGCAGTTTAGAAATTGAGGCATTTATAAATAAGCATTATTCATTATAATTGTTACTGCTACATTTGGTGAGATAATTCTATTCCTATTTTATAAGTGAAGATGAGTGTTCTCTCTTTGTCTAGCATGTGGCTGGAGATGAGACTTAAAATGTAGTTTCATATTTCTATTTGAAATGCACCTTATACATGTTATACTAATAAAATGGAGATGATAGATTAAGGGGAACTGACATCAATTAAAAAATACTAAATTATATGTTTAACAGCTTAACCAAGAAATGTCAACAACACAAAACTCCCATAACACATACAGATGTAACTAAAGACAACCTTTAACAGGGTTCATGACCTGTCATAGACATTTGGCAAGAGTTAACTACATTTTTTCATATCCAACATTTTCCCCTTTAAAGGGGGGGGGGGGGTCGGGGGAAGGGTTTTTTTTCGGACGTCGGGATCAGGTGTTTATAAGCTCGGGATTTCTGGATTGATCTTTTCGGGAAATGGGATTTCTTTTTTTAAACTTCGGGATTTCTTTTTTTGTAAATTCTGGACCTCAGCATTTCATCTTTTTAAACCCAGGCTTTCGGGATCAGGACTCCTCCGACCCCCACCCCCTCTTAAATAGAAAAGAATCAGCAAATCCAAAATGAAATTAGTTTTTTTAAACAGCAAATACTTATAATTGTACAATAATCAGAAATTACTCTTATAATGAATGAATGAGTCTTTATTTCCTCCATGTATATGAAGATTTTGCATACAAAAAGAAATTAATAATTATTTATACAATTAACAAAATGTCATATATTTTGAGATAAATACCCAATGAAAAAAAAACCAACATATTTAGATAAACACACAATACACGTATTCTAGTATACACAACAAAAACACAATGTTTTTCAATCAAAGTCTATGCAAAATTCAAAATTAAACCTGTTTTCGAATAATACATGTCTGAATTTCTTAAACATGGGGTAAATATGCTTTGCTATGCAGTACATCATTCTAGACCAATCTATAGGATCGTGAACTATATCATTAACAGCTCCTAATAGTACTTAAACTAAATTAAAAATGTCCACAGATTTTTAAATGGGAAGTTAATCTACAATTTTATAAAACATGACATTTCTCTCTGTTAATAGAACATGACACTCCATAATTAAATGTTTGACGATATCAAAAGACTGTTTGATATCTTCTCATTTTGTTTGATATCTTCTCATTTTGTCAAATGTGTTGACGACTTTTTATTATATTTCGGTGTTACGGATAGAAAAATTAATCACCGCCTTTATTAATTATATTTAATTTTGTACGATTAATTACGTTTGAAGTTGGATTCATAACAAACTGGACATATATATATTACATTTAATTGCTATAAATAAGTAATGCAATATGCATTTTGTTTTAATGAATTATCAGTATTTAGTTCTAATATAATCTTAAAGCAATCCTAATTATAGCTCACTTTTAAATTATATTTTTTTCATTTGTGACGTCATGCTGTTTCTAAATTTCATAAATTCAAATGTGACATAACGTTTGCCTTTTCGCCATCGTACCTGACGTCATTTTTTTTAATTGCGTTGACGCCTGGACTGATTCTGGTGTGTCTATGCTGTATTGAACTTGGCATCATGTATTCGGGTTTAGTTTTCTGTAATAAGTTAATACTTCAGTTTCATTATGAATATATCTTTCACATTCATTTGTTAAAATTTACTGTTTGCAATAGCATGAATCGTTCTATATAATAGTGTTCTTATCCCGGGCATAAAAACAATGCCGTATTTGGCAAAACCATTTCAAATTTTGATCTTCAGTGCTGTACAACTTTGTACTTTTTTCACTTTCGAACTTGTATATCTGGGCGTTATGTATTCGGGTTTAGTTTTCTGTAATTAGTTAATACTTCAGTTTCATTATGTATATCTCTTTCATATTCATTTGATAAAATTTACTGTTTGCAATAGCATGAATTGTTCTATATAATAAGAATGTTCTTATCCCGGGCATACAAACAATGCCGTATTTGGCAAAATCTTTTCAACTTTTGATCTTCAGTGCTGTACAACTTTGTACTTTTTTCACTTTCGATCTTGTATATCTGGGCGTTATGTATTCGGGTTTAGTTTTCTGTAATTAGTTAATACTTCAGTTTCATTATGTATATCTCTTTCATATTCATTTGATACAATTTACGGTTTGCAATAGCATGAATTGTTCTATATAATAAGAATTTTCTTATCCCGGGCATACAAACAATGCCGTATTTGGCAAAACCTTTTAAACTTTTGATCTTCAGTGCTGTACAACTTTGTACTTTTTTTCACTTTCGATCTTTTATATCTGGGCGTCACTGGTGAGTCTTGTGTGGACAAGACGCGTTTTTGGCGTATTGAATTTTAAACCTGATGCTTTTTGTTATCTATTAATCATGCTTTTCTTTGTCTAATATGTTCTCCTTTTTATTTGTATTGTAGTCCTGTAATATTATGTTGTCATTTCAATGTTATATTTAACTTTGCCATTAAAGTGCGAGGTTTGGCATGCCATAAAACCAGGTTCAACCCACCACTTTTATTCCCCTTTAAAAGTGTCCTGTACCAAGTCAGGAAGATTGCCATTGTTATAATATTGTTCGTTTCTGTGTGTGTTGCATTTTAACGTTGAGTCGTTTGTGTTTTCTCTTATTTTTGAGGTATTGAGATAAGACGTGGCACGGTACTTGTCTATCCAAAATTCATGTATTTGGTTTTGATGTTATATTTGTTATTCTCGTGGTGTTTTGTCTGTTGCTTGTTCCTTTTCTGTGTGTGTTGCGTTTCGGTGTTGTGTCGTTGTTCTCCTCTTATATTTAATGCGTTTCCCTCGGTTTTAGTTTGTTACGCCGATTTTGTTTTCTGTCCATGGATTTATGAGTTTTGAACAGCGGTATACTACTGTTGCCTTTATTTGTTACATGGAATACACGTAGCTTTCTTAATGGCTGCCAATCCTAAAGCCACAAGTACTAGCAGTTCGAGTTTTGCATCGGGATATAAAACTGTCAACCGAATTAATCTATGTTCACAGAGGGTAGGATGAATTTTGGAATACCTTTTGAGATCATTTCTATTTTCTAAATTACTTTTCCATATGTTCTCTTCATAAATTTCAATAGACTGACGGACAATTTTCGACCACAGCACTTTTTCTGGTATGTGATCCTCATTTACATAGGTTTTAAGGAAAGAAAATAGATCGTATTTAACAAGAGTTGTTATAAGATTATAGGTTATTTTCATCCAGAATAAATTGACTGATGCACAGTTTAAACAAATTTTTATGAGTTGTGCCCGATTTACTCCTACATAATCGCCCAAAGAATAAAAGTTTGAATTTGTCAATTACAGCTTCCAATGACCATAAACCAAGGTTGCTTGTAGTTGAGTCCGTTGGTGAATATTTGTCCACACACTGTATATATCACATGTTTGTTATCGGTGTCAGGCCTTTCGGGTACTCCAGCACTATACAATGAGTGTAGATTTTTCTTTTGCTTCTTAGCAGCATTTTTTGTCCTTTCAAACGTTTTATTATTGTTAGTTATCAATGTACCAGCATAAATTGTATCAGTTTTACACGCTATTTTTGTATTTCCAAGCTTAATGTCAACATCCCTAACGGGAAGGATTGTGCCTGATGTTCATATGATGAAATCATAATATTTCAGTCAGTTTAATTGAAGTCTGGAGCCGGCATGTCAGTTAACTGCTAGTAGTCTGTTGTTATTTATGTATTATTGTCATTTTGTTTATTTTCTTTGGTTACATCTTCTGACATCAGACTCGGACTTCTCTAGAACTGAATTTTAATGTGCGTATTGTTATGCGTTTATTTTTCTACATTGGTTAGAGGTATAGGGGGGGGGTTGAGGTCTCACAAACATGTTTAACCCCGCCGCATTTTTGCGCCTGTCCCAATTCAGGAGCCTCTGGCCTTTGTTAGTCTTGTATTATTTTTATATTAGTTTCTTGTGTACAATTTGGAAATTAGTATGGCGTTCATTATCACTGAACTAGTATATATTGTTTAGGGGCCAGCTGAAGGACGCCTCCGGGTGCGGGGATTTCTCGCTACATTGAAGACCTGTTGGTGACCTTCTGCTGTTGTTTTTTATTTGGTCGGTTTGTTGTCTCTTTGACACATTCCCCATTTCCATTCTCAATTTAATCTGTATTATTATCAAACGCCAAGACACAACTTTTTGTTCCGTTATATTTAAGTCTCCATTTACAAGCATAAGATATGTAAAAGTTATTATACCTCTTTATTATCAGGTATACCTGAAAATCCAGAAGTAGCTGATACATTTTATTCTCAATATGAAGATTTTGATAAATCATCAGATTCTGACGAGGACATGGGAACTGTCATACACAGAAACTCAGAACAGCTTACAATTGTGCCAAACTCAATTTCAACAACGGTTGCCGAGGAAGGCCAGTTGTATGAACTTTTAAAGGATGTCCTTGATAAAGGAGAGGATGCAGGTATGTAAGCTGGTCACATGATCAAAGAAGTAGTTTAGGATACAACTTTCAGCCTGTATATATACACATTATCCAATAACTTAAGTGCTTATGCTTGTAAATTGACAGTGGTACAATTGTAAATTAAAGGCTATTGGACCTCTTGGAGTAAACAATTGATTACAAATCTCAAACACTAAAAATATCAACCAGGGCAAATTCTCATGGCACGTTGATCTGGACCTATGTTTCTTTACAAGCTGTTGATTTACTTAATATAAAATAGTTTATTAACAATTGAGGAGAAAGATACCAAAGGGACACAAAACTTATGGCAGAGTATCATGAACCCTACCAAAAGGGTCCTTGATGAGAAATTTGTTTAGATTTTGAAGCATTTGCTTTGACTTTAGATATATTAAAAGGTGGTAATTTTAAGGGAAAATGTGCATGAAAAGTTTGAATTCAAATAAGCAGAAAATTGAGGGACTGAAATATTTCTGCTGATTTGCATCAGAGAAAGAGGAAAATATATTTTTAGTGAATCTTTAGCTCAAGATGATAGCTACGCTTAAAATAATTTGTATATACAATAATGATAGTTTCTTTATAACAACACAAAAATTATAGAACAATAATTTACAAAATACAGATTTGAAAAATACTTGTTCAAATTATAACAAAGTTATCAAATTTCATTTTTTTTTAATAGAATCCATCCTGACATTTCAAGAGGATCATGAAGCAGGAGCATTTGGACCTGTAGTTGGAGAGCAGAAAATTAAGAATCTCAGGGCGTATCCTTTTCAGACAAGATAACATAGAAAACACATATGGTCAGATCATATGTTTTCGTACGTCATACAAATTTGTTCTATGCATGCCTTTTTAATGGCCATTGTGACCTCAATGCATACTTCATATTTCAAAAACGAATGAGACGAGGATATGTACATTTATGCACTTGACCTAAGTTACATACAAATTATTGGGCAGACAAAATAGTTTGATAGGAGTAACTGTTTTTTACAATAGATTTATTTCTTTTTTAAATGTTTTAATTGAATGCCACTTTGGTTTTTTTTTTTTATTTTGTATTATGCTTTTTATAAATTTAAAATCAAAAAATGTTTTAATAGTTTTAGGCAATATAGAAGATTGAACTAAAGTCATTAGTTCTGGTATGAGTAAATAGTAATAATATTAAATGTTTATTGGTAATATTTATTCATAATCATATTCTAAATAAAAAAATGTGTTATAGATAATGCATATTTTAAGGTTTTGCTTGTCGTAGAACACACCGAGGGGTGTTAGGATTGATCTAATGAAAGACCGACCGGAGGGAGGTCTTTCTTTGAACAATCCTGACACCCCTCGGTGTGTTCTTAGACAAGAAAAACCTTAAATATGCATTATCTGACTTATATACCGTCAAAAAATATTAATTTTATAAAGATTTGTAAAATTTAGTATCCTTTTTTACCGACACCACTTAAAGGGGATATTCCTTTCTAATGCGTTCAGGTTTAATACGCCCTGCGGCTCATTTAAAATGTGAAATAAAACTCACTAAAAAATTTAGATATAAACTTTTTAAAAATTGTTATTCATACACAAAAAAATATTACTGTAACTGCATGAAGTAAGACACAAATGTATTGTTTCCATCCGATAACGGTGTTTACAAATACAAGACACATTGTAAGTTATTTATTGTATCACTTAGCTTATGGAAAAGGGGGAGGGGTATGTTTTTTTATTTTCGTTTTGTTATGTTATTTCTATCGCGGAAAAGTTGTTATTTGTTTAACCATTTTACTTGAATCGAATGAAAAATTCAGAAAGATTGTCTTTCGAATAGCAATACATATTTATTAAAAGATAATCAGGATAAAATTATATACCCTCCGTACCCGACCCTTTCGTGAGTTTTGTTAATGTTATTCAATAGAATATAAGATTATTATATTAGTTGATCATTTGATAGAGTAAAAGGTATACATACATTTTAAAAAGTTACGAACTGACACGAAGACGAATATAAATACATGTAGGTCACAGTATGATTTCCTATTCAGTGTGTATCGTTCTGAACATGCATGAAATATTTGCCACTGGACGTTAAACAATCAACCTATTTAGTTTGACCCAATTAGATTTTCAAAATCTTACACACGAATATGTTAAATCTGGATTTATTTTATGAAAGTCTACATTAAGATTCATCTGACCTATATGATAATGTTTCTTTATTATAACGATAAATCAACAAAACTTCACGTTATTTGTTTCTAAAATTAAATTGCGGGTCTACAATGACGGTTTCTTTTACATTTATCATCGGTTGAACTTTAGAAAATAAATTTCCAAATCGGCAACAAAAAACTATTGGACGAATAAAATTTTGAAGTAAATCATAGAGTGCATGTTTATCAAGGAAAATAATGACCTTACACAGGTCATTATGTTATGCCTTGGAGCATATACCATTGAAATATGGTATCGTCTGGGTTGATTCTGAAAAAGAATGACCTGACGTTCTGAAAGAAAATAACTCCATATAGGTATATAATATTCCTTAACTTTTTCTCAGTGAATGTCAGAAATATCTTGGAGAAGAAGCATTCGAAAAGGCATATACCTACCTAAAGAAAACAAGATATGAAAAGCAAAACTCTTTGGATTTTGCAGAAGAAGACATTATGCAAGAACTAAGAAAATTTGTTAAAAATCCCAGTGATTGTTTCTTAGTGGACCAACTGTTATTTCTAGAAGAACGAGCAAAAATAATTAAAGGATGATTTTAAGATGTTATATGATTTTTTTTTGGACCAAATCATATCGAATATGAGGATATAAAAACCATGAAATATTATAACTGATGGTAAACAAGAGATCTGAATAAATTGCAAAACATGAAAATTGTGATTGGTTTAAAATGGTTGTGCAAAACTATATTGCTGATAATTGTACATTTAGATGTTGATCTATTTATAGAAATGGGGCAATACAATGATGTCCAAGACAATTCTTGTATGTTTTACCCTTATAAAATGTATAGGATTTTAAATAGTTAACTTAGCACAACTTGTTATGCACTGAAGAGGGCTTCTACATTTAAAAAGGTTTGATTGATGCAGAAAGAATAGAATGATGTAAATAAGGTGACTGTTTCATAGAATTTCATTTTTTGAAACAATCATGGCTGAACAAATATTGATAAGGATTAGATGTAGATTGCTGTTTGGAAATTGAGGCATTTATAAATAAGCATTATTCATTATAAGTGTTACTGCTACATTTGGTGAATAATTCTATTCCTATTTTATAAGTGAAGATGAGTTTTCTCTCTTTGTCTAGCATGTGGCTGGAGATGAGACTTAAAATGTAGTTTCATATTTTTATTTGAAATGCACCTTATACATGTTATACTAATAAAATGGAGATGATAGATTAAGGGGAACTGACATCAATTAAAAAATACTAAATTATATGTTTAACAGCTTAACCAAGAAATGTCAACAACACAAAACTCCCATAACACATACAGATGTTACTAAAGACAACCTTTAACAGGGTTCATGACCTGTCATAGACATTTGGCAAGAGTTAACTACATTTTTTCATATCCAACAGTTTCCCCTTAAAATGGGGGGGGGGGGCTGGGGAATGGGGCTTTTTCTGGACGTCGGGATCAGGTGTTTATAAGCTCGGGATTTCGGGATAGATCCTTTCGGGATATTGGATTTCTTTTTTTGAACTTTGGGACCTCAGCATTTCAGCAGGACTCCTCCGACCCCCCTGCCCCTCTTTAATGGAAAAGAATCAGTTAATCCAAAAATGAAATTAGTTTTTAACCAGTAAATACTTATAATTGTACAATAATCAGAAATTTCTCTGATATGTATTTAGGGAAACAGTTGAATGTGAAAACACTTCTTGCCACTCGCCTTAGAAATGGTATGAGATTTTTCCTACCTTACAACAAAATAATGTGAGATCATTAAATTCTTAGGAAATATTTTCCAATATATTTTATGATTTATGTTGTGAAATAATATGTAGCACACAAATCCGTCCAATTCCAAAAACATTCCAACCATAGCATTATAGTGATACATTTTTGTAGTATTATACGCTGTCATTCCTTTTTGTATTGTCTATACTAACATGTATAAAATCACACCAATCGATGTTGTTTTTATGGACATCAATTATTATACAATTGATGTGTAAATGTGGATGGTTTAACTGATCAATGAGTGTTGCTTAAAAATATTACGTTGTGTTACTATTTCACATTTGTTTACTTCTTGGTCCATTGTCATTGTAACCATTATTTTATCAGTAAGATTTTCTTTTAAATGAAATATTTAGGGAAGATTTTTATGAATATAAAAGATATAGCAAGAATTTTACTAATTGCTTTACAAATGTTTGAAAAAAAAATCCCTAAAAGCTGCATTTACCATGTTTACTGTTTGTCTTACTGAAACTGTTTACAATGAAAGATAAGTCAAACAAAAAATTTGGAAATTTGAAATGTGAATAGTAATACAACAAAGTGTTTTGTCATACACTGTTATGATAAGCTCCTACTTAGTTAAAGGTGAAATGCAAAGGTTTTCAAAAACTTTTTTTATTTCATGTTTTAATGAATTGGTTAAAATAAATACTAAAAAAAATATTGGTAGTCGTTTGTGTGTCATCGTAATACCTATAAAACAGGTAACTTCATGGTTCATCGGCGAAAGTGCAACATGATTATCTCCCTTTGTTCCGGAATGCTGGTGACCTCCAATTATGTAAACAAACAAGCATGGCAGCGAATATGTAAACGACAATACAACGATACAACTATGGACTATCGATTCACAGACGATGAACGTGAACAGATAGACATTCCTAAGGTTAAAGTAACTATGTCAGTACAATAATACATGTATGAACCTGTAAGTCAGGGGATTGCCGGTGCCGACTCGGTAACTGGATAAAATACATGACTTCACGGTTATCGCCGTCATCTTGGAAAGGGGGCACGGTGACCGCATTTGTTTACTTCCGGAATTTTTGAAGCGGCAATATTTGACGACAACCAATTATAAAACTGATAATGACTTTCTTGGTAATATTTCAACACAATGTAGTTTTTTTTTTTTTTGTACAGAAAGGACCATTATGTTCCGCTGATATGATTTTACAGAAAGAGTATAAATAGACAAAATTCCATGATGAAAAAAGGGGGCGTGTTATTTCTATAAAACAAACTGAAAACCAGTTTTATATCGTTTCAAATAAATTTTTAGCTAGCCAGTTCAATTTATTTTGGCTAAGAATCAAACCATATATATATGTGTTCAAAATGAAAGTAGTACTTTAAGAGAATCAGTGAATAAATAACCGGGAAAAAAGGGGATACCTGACATTCAGGGATCTGCAATAGAGATCCCCTGGCTTTACAAAGGTTACCAAAATGTGTCAGAATGAAAAAATCATACATATTCATTTTTCATACCCATACACATTATAAAAAAATGTTCTATAAAAAGAGAGTAGTAAAAGAGCATTTTTCTACTTTCAGGTAGAACAGTTTTGACTGCTTTTCACAGCTTTGAACAATACCTGCCTGTCTACATGCTTCTTCCTTAATTAACCATGCTTATTAGCTTCTCAAGAAAATGTACTGCATTTCTCTGCATGATTGTTGCATGTTTTCCTTAACATTTCTATGTAATTTACTAACAATGGGTAAAGGTGACAGGTGTAGCATTGGAATATGCAATAACGACCGACGCTGTCCTGACAAAATTGTCATTAGATCACATGTTACAAATTTCCAATTTCATGGCTTACCGAAAGACGAAAAACTACGTCAAATCTGGCATTCCAAGATTCATCAGGGAAGAAAAGATTACACTGAAAATAAAAATGCTAAAGTTTGTTCTAATCATGTTGAGGATGGTAAACGCACATTTAGATGTTCCTTTCCTACACTTTTCTTACAAACAGTGACAACAAAAACCCAAAACCTCCTGTTAAGCGCTCACTGACTTTAAGAACACCTGAACAAAAAACGAAAAAAAAAGAAACATAAAGATTCTTTATCAAAATTGAGTGTTTTAAATGAATCATTTACCCTGTCTATTGCTTCCGTACAGTTATCCAGAAATGCGGATGTGCAGTTTTATACTGGTCTACTGAATACAACTGTTTTTAAAACTGCATTTGATCATTTAAGTATGAAAGCCTCATTTATGTACTACTGGAAGGGATCAAAACAAACTTTACAAGAGGCACCAATGAGGTATGCTATGGATGATGATCCAGATTTATTTGTAAAACCAGGTCCTGGTAGAAAACTGAAATTAGAGATTGATTTATTGTTGGTGATGATGCGTTTGAGGTTATGATTGTTGGTACATGATTTCGCATTTCGTTTCCAAATTTCAGAGGCACTTGTCAGCTCCATATTTATTACATGGATTAAACTGATGAGGTTGGAGTTATAATCCTGGTACCTTTGATAACTAATTATGCCATCTTATAGTTTGGCCTTCAAAAAATGTTATTAAAGAAAATCTCCAATCATGCTTTAAAAAGTTTTACTCTAATGTCAGATGCATCATTGATTGAACTGAGATTTTTATTGAAACTCCTTCAAGCCTTGACACACAGGGTCAGTGTTGGTTTGACTATAAACACCACTGCACAATTAAATTCTTAGTTGCCATTACTCCAAATGGAATGTTTTCATATGTTTCTCCATGCTACGGTGGCAGAGCGTCCGACAAATTTATCTTCAACAACTGTGCCTTTATTTTTAACTTGGAACCAAATGACCAAGTTATGGCTGACAGGGGTTTTAAGATAAAAGAAGACTTCATAGTTGTTTAAGCAAGACTTGCTATCCCGCCAAGCACTTGTGGTAAACTGTCTATGCCTTCAGGAGATGTTTTGAAAACTTCCAAAATAGCAAATGTTAGGATTTATGTTGAGCAAGCAATTGGACGTCTCAAAACATTTCGTTTTTTGAAAAAACGAAATCTCTATTTCGTGTTTGCCTGTGTATGATGATATTGTTGTTGTTTGTTGTGCTGCTTGCAATCTGCTTGACCCCTAATGTTAAATTATTTCATCAAATCAAATATCTTACATTTTGTATGCATTAGTATTAATAATTTTTTGAAGAGAACAAATATATGATATGATAAATGCTGAACGTTTGATTGAAAAATACTGTTAAAAATATTATTAAACTATTTCCTTCAACAGTGAGATTTGCATGTATAATTAATTGAAACATGAGATATTGATTGTGAAATAATTTAGCACCATACTTTCCCTGAATGAACAACAAAGAACAAAGTAGTAGTTATAACTTTTATCTTTTTTTTAAGTTTCCAATAATTCAAATGAATTGAAAATTTTGTTTACATATAACAGATTGCGTCCAATTCTCGACTACAGTATTTTGTTGTTCATTTAGTCCAATAGGTAGATATATTACAAAGCTTACTTTTAACAATAATATACTATGTATGCATGCTTATCTGTTGTCACTTCCTTAAAATTATTGGACTGTCTTTTTTGTATTGAAAAATAGCGTATTCAGAGAAAAAAATCATGTTAAAAAACAAGTACTTTATAAAGATATATCTGTAGTTCATATTTAATCTTAAAATGAAAATCATTAAATAAAGATTAACAACCATATTGACAGAAAATTTGATTTTAAAATGATAATTTCCAAAAAAAATTATATAGGAAGTTAATTAAATGTGCATGCAGTTATGGTGAAAAAATATTAATGCATGCAAGTGTAGTGCTAAGATAGACTTACTAATATATATAATACTGTAGTGCTAGAATAGACTTACTAATATATATAATACTGTAGTGCTAGAATAGACTTACTAATATGTATAATACTGTAGTGCTAGAATAGACTTACTAATATGTATAATACTGTAGTGCTAGAATAGACTTACTAATATATATAATACTGTAGTGCTAGAATAGACTTACTAATATATATAATACTGTAGTGCTAGAATAGACTTACTAATATGTATAATACTGTAGTGCTAGAATAGACTTACTAATATGTATAATACTGTAGTGCTAGAATAGACTTACTAATATATATAATACTGTAGTGCTAGAATAGACTTACTAATATGTATAATACTGTAGTGCTAGAATAGACTTACTAATATATATAATACTGTAGTGCTAGAATAGACTTACTAATATGTATAATACTGTTATATACTATAATATTTAGAAATAATTGGTTTTAAATTTATTGCAATTTCAATATGGATGATTCATGAAAGAACTATGAAAAACTGTTTTCATACATGTACATATTTTAAGAATCAGAGACTTTATTTTTACATATATTTGTACATTTTACCAAGTGAAACAATGTTTGTTAATGTTATTAATTCGCAATATTAAAAAAAACTTTAATTTCTGAAATATCGAGTTTAATACTGTTATAATAACCGATCTTATAATCTAATGTAACAGTCAAGGCAACATACATTTTTTTTGTTGGAAGTTCTGTATTCATATACATATTGCAAGCATCATATACCAATTTAAAGTTGGAAGAATTTTAAAAATAACTAACAGAAATTCTTATTAAGTAGCTTGAACATTATGGAAAATTATTTAGTTAACTACAAAGTGTATGCTGCATCATGCTTATAAAACAAATCTAAATGTATGAATATGAAACAATGTAACATGTTTACAAGTCAAGAACATTCAAAAGACAGCTGGAACAAACCCATGTCTCAGTAGTTGGATTATTCTTAATCCCAACACACTTCCAGTGGTACCACAAATCACAACATTCACATAAAACACTACTTTCCAACTGATTATATATTTCTTCAATTTCACAGCAGACCTTGTCACACTTTGGACATACACAAAGTTGCTTGTTACATAACAAGTATGGCACGACATAAGCTTTGAAAAATATTGTAAGTTGTTCCTGTAAATTTACCCAGTATTTAGGATCAAACTGAACTTTGGTTTGGAATGATCCCTTAGGAGACCATACAAAAAAATGTCCCATTTTCAAACCAGTCACTGCCATTTGAGCTTTCATTTGGTGTAGTATCCGTGAGACTGGTTAAGTTCTAATCTTTGAGTGCTCTCATTTATTTGCAAGTAATCTTGATTTTTCCAACTATCAACAACAGATTTATTTGCCAAGGAAAATGGACATTTTATCTCAAGCACTTGTTTTGTACAGCAAAGACATGATACAATTCCATCTGGACTGTAATGTAAGGACGGTCTGCTTTTACAAATAATCCACAGTGTTGAACCTTAAAATTACGGTGTTTTGGTGATTCTAGAGCTAGGAACAAGTTCCTGGCTGTGTTTTCATGAGCACGCACGGCCATATTTAATTGCTGGAACATGGTCAATGTAAGCAGTTTTACCCAAAACTTTTGCTACTAAAGGAGTTGTTTTTGTTATTTTGTTTTTAACAATCTCGTTCATTTTTTTTAATTTTTTTTTAGACTTCATGAAGGATTGATGCTGTTAATCTGCCTTTTCTCTGCTCCAACCAAAAATTGTTACTGCTCTGCCCTTGAGTTTTTTTTTCAATTAAGATAGACTGATCAGGAGTTAAAGTTAAGCTGTTTATGAAACTGTTGTATCTGTACTGTTTTTGGCAAAACTTTCTCCTGCGTCAAGCATTGATTTTGGACAATTGGTTTCAGTCTGTGTATTTGTAAAACCAGTAAAATGTATGATGAATCCCAGTTACAATTCTAGCAGCAGCTAGTTGTACAGACTCAATTAGATCTGATTCTTATTTTGTGCAGTTATCCCAAATTATGTTCCCATATTCCAAAATAGGCCTTATAAATGCAATATAAAATCTTTTCTATCAATCTTATGTTTTAAATATCTCATAATATTAAGACGTCTACAAGCTTTTGAATATATATCCTGTATGTGACTTGCCATCTGGCATTAGATGATAGGGCTATACCAAGATATTCATGTTCTGAGATATTTTCTAGAGGTGCATTATTCATGCATAATGATGTGACATCAATATTACTTTTTCTCGTAAAGTGCATAGATTTGGTTTTGTCGGCATTGAATGTTACACCCCATTATCTTGTCCACTGATCTAATGATTCTAGATCTAGATCTTGCCCCAGGGAGTCAGCGGCTGATTTCTCATCATCTACAACACAATATAGACAAGTATCATCTGCTAACAGTTTTATTTTCTTTGTCACTACAACTACTATGTCATTCACAAACAATAAAAACAGAAAAGGCCCAAGATGGACCCTTGAGATACTCCTGCCTTGACAGTATTCCAATGAGAAAAAGAACCATTTACTCCAACCCTTTGATGTCTTTCAGAAAGATAACTTTTGAACCAGTTAAGCAAATTAACTTTTATTCCATATTTTCTTAATTTATAAAGAAGTCCCATGTGCCAAACGCGAGCAAATGCCTTTGACACATCACAAAAAATAAATCTGACATCTTTCCCTTTGTCAAGATTTTTTACAATCTCATCATATACTAAAATTAAATGATTGATAGCAGAGTCCTTGTTACGGAACCCTGACTGTTGATCTGTTAATATTGCATGATCATGTATATAGTTATGTAAATACTTAAAAATTTTCTCCAATATTTTGCTTAAACAATTAGTAACAGAGATAGGCCTGTACTTTGAAACACTGTCCTGATCTCCTTTACCCTTGTAGATAGCTGATACATTTGCAAGTTTCCAATCACTGGGAATTATTCCAGTTTGTAAGCTTTTAATAAATATGAATGTTAGTGGTGTAACCAGTGATGGGAAAATTGCCTTAAGCAATTTTGGAGGTAACTTGTCAGGTCCAGCTGGTTTGTTAATATTTAAAATATGGAAATTGTCAAATGAGCAAGTAACCGTTTGTGTAAAAAACAATCATTCAATTTTCATTATTTAACATTCGATTGCAACATTCAATATTCAAAATTTGTTTAGCATTCAATTTTCATTATTTAACATTCATTTTCAACATTCAACATTCGATTTTTAAATTCAACATTTAAAATGTTGGTTTTTATGTTAAACTTTTTTGTTTCATTATTTTTTTTCAACAATCGTTTTTAACTTTCAAAATTCGATTTTGAACATTGAACATTCGTTTTCAACATTCAACATTCGTTTTCAATCGATTTTCAACATTCAATAATAGTGATAAATAGTTGTCAGGAAATAAACTTCGCGGCTTATAAAGATCTGAAGATTACTTGACATGTAGATCTAATTAGTTATCAAAGGTACCAGGATTATAATTTAGTACGCCAGACGCGGGTTTCGTCTACATAAGACTCAATGACGCTCATATCAAAATATTTATAAAGTCAAACAAGTACAAAGTTGAAGAGCATTGAGGATCCAAAATTCCAAAAAGTGGTGCCAAATACGGCTACGGTAATCTATGCCTGGGAAAAGAAAATCCTTAGTTTTTCGTAAAATTAAAAGTTTTGTAAACAGGAAATTTATAAAAATTACCACATTATTAATATTCATGTTTAACACTTTCACCTATGTCAGTTTTGCTTTTTTTGTTTTAGTCTTTGAGATGGGAGCCAAAAACTTTATTTTGACCTTTATTTTTTATTTTCAGAAACTGCCGCTAGATTTTTTAATGGATCAAATCCCCCGAGTACAATTTTTAAACTAGATACCCAAAGGAATATTCAATTAAAGTTTTTACTTATTTGCCCAAAAAGGTTAGAGAAGATTTTTTCATTAATCGACTTTCATAACTTAATAGAACTCTTTTAAAAGGATTAATTCCTCAAGGGGTGAATGGACTATTTTGATCAGTTTGACTTATTTGTAGATCTTACTTAGCTAAACATAACAATGTGTTGTCGAACTCGTCTGAACATTACATAACAGATAGATCATGAACTATTTATCACTTTAACTCCCTTTTACTTTTGCTCTTACTGATGTAGTTTTTGAGATATAAGCTAAAAACTGCTTTTGTTACCTTTGTTCTATTTTAAGCCATGGCAGCCATGTTTGTTGATGGATCAAAACTTTGGATACAATTTACAAACAAGATAGTCTAAGGAACATTCAGCTAAAGTTTGGTATTATATGGCCAATTAGTTTCAGAGAACATTTTCGAAAAAATGGCTGATAGATCTTGACCTATTTAATATTTTTCAACCCTTGTCAGATTTGCTCAAATGCTTTAGTTTTTGAGTTATCAGCCAAAAACTGCATTTCACCCCTATTTCCTATTTTTAGCTGTAGCGCCCACGTTTGTTGATGGATCAAAACTTTGTTTACAATTTATACACTAAATACCTTAAGGAACAATCACTTAAGGTTTGAAGGTATTTGGCCCAGTAGTTTCAGAGAAGATTCTTGAAAAAGTTTACAACTACGATGACAACAGACAACAGATGACGATGGATGCCAAGTGATGACATAAGTGCACAAGAGCCCTTCAGTCTCTGTGATCTAATGATCAATAATGGACTTTGACGATCGAGTTCGATACGTTATATATGGACCTGTTAAGCTTATATATTGACAGAGAACGAAGTCTAAGTGTCAATATAATCAAACAGGTCCATATATAACATATTGACTTAAGTGAAAGTCCTTAATTTTTATATTACATATGTAAATAACATATTAAAAAATCGAAATCAATGTTCTTCTGTGTATTATCAAAATTTTATTTTGCAAGATTTTTTTTTAAGAACAAGTAAGAATTCAAATGGAGCTCATTTCAGTCTACTTGCAATTGTCTTTTCGTAATCTACAGAACTTCAGCCATGAATGTTATGTGTGACGTCACAGTTTTTTAATATTGACCGTCAATATATGTATAAATAGAAACATAGCATCAATATATTTAAAAATATAAACAAGGCTTCAGATACATGAAATATCATTTGAAACACGTGATCCTTATATCCAATGAAAATATGAGAACTCCATTTGACTCCTATGTTCTATTTTTAGCCATGCCAGCAATGTTTGTTGGTGTATTAAAACTTGGGAACAAATTTATATACTAAATACACTTAATATTCAATTAAAGATTGAAGGTATTAAACCCAATATTTTCAGAAAAGATTCTTGAAATAGTTATGACTATGGACAACCATGGACACTTATTGATGGCATAAGCTCACATGGCCCTGTGGGACAAGTGAGCTAAACACTTGAGGATCGAAGAGCCTGTGTAGCTACCTACATAATCATCTCAATTTTCTTTCATTGAAATGATCATTAAAGGTAACTTTAATAAGCGTTAGATTTTACCCAGCTGATAAAAAAAAAATTATGGTTCTTTTTATCTGTAAGTTTCAAAATATTTCCTCTAACATAAACAAATTTCGGTCTTCTATTTTTAACAGTGTTTTAAATATTGAATTCTTTATACACTTCAACAGAATGCATAGGATTAAGGCACATCATTTAATCCTCCTGAAATATTTGTAGCTTAATATTCAGCAGCAGCCTTTAAAAAACAACTAACCAATCAAATCAGTAACTGCAAAGATAAAGACCAGCAGTAAAAGTAATGTTCCTTTGATACAATGTTTGTTTACTATTGTTTTATGTGATAAGCAACCATTAAGGTCTTTTGAAAATTAATAACATTCCTTTTTTAACAGTTTACTGTAATCCCTCAAATAGAAATGCTTATAGATGAAATGCCAATGTAAAAAAAACATCTTACTTTTTTCATAATTTAATATCTAATATGTTTTAAATGTTTCAACACATGAGGAGTCATTTAACAAACATTACAAAACAACAATATTGCACTTTTCATATTTGGCTCAATATACTTTAGAATAACATTCAAATTTAAACTATGTATAAATACGTCTGCAAAACTTTTGTCAATCTATGAAACAAAGAGTTGCCTTCATTCCTTCATTATACATTTATACATTGATAATAGAAATTGTAAATTTTGCCCAGTTGTCTGCCTTTTCCTATTGTTAACTTTACTACCACAATGGAAAATTTCAGTACAAAACAACAATGTTTTGAGTTTAGTTTTAACCAATATATTCTAAAAATATATTGTTATAAAATTCCCTTTTGTTACAAATAATAAAATTACATGTATTATGCCATAATTATCCCAGAATTAATTTACAATTCATTTTGCATATAAAGTAATTTATAGATTTAATGTCAAAAAAAATGATTGGCAAATACTGATATTTTCATAACTTTGCTTTGAAAGATCTGATACAACACTGTTCTTTTTTCTGTTTTAAAGATCTATCTGAATGATTCAGTCTTGATCATTTTGTCCTGATGATCCCCTCCCCCCTTTCCAAAATCGGAAAAATTGAAGGCAGAAATTTCATTGGCTGATGTAATATTTACCAAAATAAGCAGTGAAACAGGATCATTGAAAGCAAAGAAAGCAAAGAAAGTACACAGGATTGTCTGAGATATGGACATAGATACAGGAATTAAGTAAATGTGTAGGGGTGTTTCAAAATTGATCACTCTGGGAGGTAATCAATTTTTCAAACTGTTGGTTGTATCATTGTCCTTATAATCATGATAATATTTTTAAGAATTATAAATAAAATGAAAAAATTTATATTATGGGTGTATGGGTTCTTAAAAAAGTGCCTCCTATGTTCCCATGTGTTCAATTCTGGAAAAGCCCTAAGTACATTCCATTTTCAGACAAAGGTAAATCATTATCACTATGTGCCTAGAAGCACGAATGATTTACTTCATTTAGTATTTTAAATCAATCTATAATTTACTTTGAACTGTTTTCATATTTGTTTAATTTGTCTTGTTGAGAAATATTTTATAAAACAACAAATGTGAAGAAAAAAAACACAAAAAAATAATTTCTTCCAGTAAAGTAACTACAGATAGTGTTAATATGTGAGTAAGACATTTGAGCAAATTTTCATTTGCACCAAAACAAAGTTTTCATTTGCACCAAAACAAAGTTTTCATTTGCACCAAAACAAAGTTTTCATTTGCACCAAAACAAAGTTTTCATTTGCACCAATTTAATTTGAACAGTTAATAGCTGATTTATCTTAAATAAGTACCTATACTTATAGTTGCCGTCACGTAAAATTGGCACCGTGTTTTTTGCCAAAAAAATTAAATATCAGTCGCGTTATTCAAGATGATGTTTTTCATTTAGCGGAAGTAAAATCCTGTCCAAATATCCACTACTGTCCTACCTTTTATTGTGTTTGCACTGTATAATTCTGACCTTCACATTTTTCAAGATTATTTACATTGTAAAACCGCCATCTTGGTTTCTATGAGGATCTCTTGTTCCATAACAATCGTTACTCTCCGGTAATATCATTGTCATTGATGATCAGTTTCCCGCGCTTTTTACGTAAAGATGACGAAAGCTCTGAGAGACACAAGAAAATGGAGAGCAAGTGGAACTCCATGACAACACTTCTGGTAATAACAATGTCGGATTCCACCATACAAAATAATCTTGGATTATGTGAAGGTCAGGATTATACAGTGCAAACACAATAAAAGGTAGGACAGTAGTGGATATTTGGACAGGATTTTTCTAGCGCTAATTCTTTAGTAAACGAGGTCGATAATTAAGAAAATTTTCACAAAAAACATGGTGCCAATTTTACGTGATGGCAACTATAGGTTAGCCTAATGTAGCAGGTAAGTGGTGTTCAATGTGTACATGTTCATGTTATATGAACCTATTGATACATACACTAGAAAAAAGTCCATAATCTATGATGGAAATTTCTTAAAAGCATAAAACATTCTCAAACAAGAATGTGTCCATAGTACACGAATGCCCCACTCGCACTATCATTTTCTATGTTCAGTGGACCGTAAAATTGGGATCAAAACTTTAATTTGGAATTAAAATTAGAAAGATCATATCATGGGGAACATGTGTACTAAGTTTCAAGTTGATTGGACTTTCAACTTCTTCACAAACTACCTTGACCAAAAACTTTAACCTGAACTTCACACTATTATTTTCTATGTTCAGTGGACCATGGAATCGGGGTCAAAACTATAATTTGGCATTAAAATTAGAAAGATCATATCATGGGGAACATGTGTACTAAGTTTCAAGTTGATTGGACTTCAACTTCTTCAAAAACTACCTGGACCAAAAACTTTAACCTGAACTTCACACTATTATTTTCTATGTTCAGTGGACCATGGAATCGGGGTCAAAACTATAATTTGGCATTAAAATTAGAAAGATCATATCATGGGGAACATGTGTACTAAGTTTCAAGTTGATTGGACTTCAACTTCTTCAAAAACTACCTTGACCAAAAACTTTAACCTGAAGCGAACGGACGCACAGACGGACGCACAGACGGACGAACGACCGAACAGACAAACGAACGGACGAATGGAGGCACATACCAGAAAACATAATGCCCTTCTACTATAGTAGGTGGGCATAACAATGGAAATATTTGCTATAGTTGTACAAATAACTCATGTAAAGCTATGATTACAACTGACAATGATGGAATGACAATTGTGAAAACTTTATATGAGTGATACTACATTACAGATGACCACACGACTGCAGCAAATAGCTCAATGTCAGAAGCAGGAAACAATCTGGTAATATATCGTGTAGATCAGCAAAATTGTAAAACCTGAAGGGTTTTAGAAACTTTAAAAATAAAACTTAACCTGCTTCAAATCCCACTTCCACCTCCCTGTGGTGAGCATGGGATTAATAGCAGATTGAATGGGTATTTAGTTATCATATCAATGAATCAGTACAACTTTATGTCTCATGCCTTGTGTTAATATGTACATTGGTACATTGATGCAAATGAAAAAAAAAAAAATTGGCACAATAATGAAAATAAAAATTATGAAAATGGAGTGCAGATTGGCACAAATGCAAAATGCCAGTTAATACACTAGTAATAAAAATTAAATGCACAATAACCAAAAAAGCATTATGATTGTATGTTATTTTGAACATGGTGATGAATGTTTTGCACACTACAAATCCAGGTGTCTTTTCACAAAAAATCTTAGGACTAAAATTGCTCGCAACTTATACCGAAATGTTAATGATCTAAAAGTGGGTTTTTTTCTCACAATTTTATTCAAATGGCTCACATCCTTTAGAATTCACTAACCATGATCGATAAAACTTAAGACTTAAAAGTCAAGTGACCACAGTTTTGTCCCATAAATATTTATAGTATGTGCTTTATTTTTCTAATGTGGTCCTCCATTGCTATTCTGTAGACTTTAATGACCTTTGGACTTTGGGGGGTTTCTACTCTTTACAAAAAAATGTAATTATATGCATGCATGAATTTACATATTTGTTTCAGAAAAGAAACATGTTTGTGAATTTTCATCTAAATTCTAAAGCTTAAGGAAAATAATCATGTTTCATCTTGCTTTTTTTTTCATTAAATGGGGAAAAAAATATTTCTTACTTTCTCACAGAAACCACAAAAAAGTTTGTTTCTACTAAAGCTATTCATGGTGAATAATTCCAGCAAAAATACAAATCATCAAACTGTTTCAAAAAGTCACTTCTTGGCTTTTCTTAACATTATATGACATTATAGGCAGGTTTGGGGCACATTCAAATTCTTAAACAAATAACATATTCAATTTTACATCATAACAATTCTGGTAATTTTAGGGCAGGTAACATTGAATCGACACAGTTCACCCAAAAGTTAGCACATGTAGCATGATACTGTCTCCCCCCATATGTCAACTTAGAAGCTTCCTCTTCTGTGTTAAAATCTTTACTCTTGACATCTACGTCTAACAGACATACTCCACACGACCTCATCTGTGATGCCATGTCATCAGACTTCAGAACGCAGTTCTTAAAACTTAATGCATTGTCATCAGGCTTAAATAAAAGAATATAAATATAATTATTACATTTGTTTGCAATCAAATACTGTGATCTCTCTCAACAAAAATTGATAAAATTCAAATGTGAAATAATGTAAAATCATGTAATTTCATGGGTGTTGTCTATGAAGTTGTACTTACAAAACACATGAAAAAGATTAGTTCCTTAAATTTTTTCAAATTCTTCTTTCTTTGAAACTTCATTGACATAACATTATATTAACAAACTTTTATCTGCTAACTTCTAACTTAAAATCCGTTGATGCCTGTTTGATAAATGTCTCATTGGCAATCATACCACATCTCATTTCATTTAAATGTCCCATTTATGGGCATTATGTTTTTTGGTCTGTGCGTCTGTTTAAAAATCCGTTCACTCCTCTGTCCATCCATTCATCTGTCTTTCCTGCTTCAGGTGAAAGTTTTTGGTCAAGGTAGTTTTTGATGAAATTGAAGTCCAATCAACTTGAAACTTAGTACACATGCATGTTCCCTATGGTATAATCTTTCTAATTTAAATGCAAAATTAAAGTTTTTACCCCAAATTCACAGTCCACTGAACATATAAAATGATAGTGCGGGTGGACTATGAACACATCCTTGTTTTGTATATGTTAAAAGAATGGTGCTTTTATTGCTGTTCTTGGTCTTAACAGTCAGAAATTATTCAGAAATTTTTCCTAAGCTACAAAATCAAGATGCCAGTAAAGATGTTCATGTATGCTCATTTCAGTTGTGCTCCTTTGGATAAAATAAAAAATGTTGAAAAAGTAGATATGTTCTAAACCATTTTTTCAATCTTATTAGTAAAAACATATTTAACACTAATAATAAAATTTCAACGACATATTTTATGGCCAAAACTAAAAGTTTAAGACTGTATGCACAATTACATTAACTTAACAAAACTTGAAAAAGTATTGTACTACAAAAATTAAATAACTATACATACCATAATATTACCCCCTACTAAAAAGGCAGCAAGGTTATTCCATACAAGGTCAACATCCTTTAATACCTGACCTAGTTTGTCTGTACTTAAAGCTGTAAATATATATAACAAATGTAAATTTTATGAAAGCCATCTTGTATATATGCAAGATTGACAGAAAAAAACAGAAAAATCCAGTACATGTAGTATTAGATTAAACTGTTTTAATTTGTAATACCTACAAGTTGAATGAATGGTTTTCAAAGAGTGACTTCCCTTTAAAGGATCATGTATTTATTCTTGAAGGTCAACTTCTCATTATATGTTATGTCAATGACATATACATTTGCCAGGAAACTTACAACATTAAAACAACAGTGTGTATCACGATGATATTTGTGTAAGGTTTCAATATTTCAAAAATATATAGTTAAGCATTTCTTTTTTTAGTAATGAAACACAATAGACTAATTTTTTTTCTTGTGTGGATTCATGTGGTAAAAACACGAAATCAAATATCTATAATAAAATACAAATTTTTATCCATGAAAATTTGTACCATGAAAATAGTTGAGTCATGTTTATTTTCAGTTGTCTTAAGCTTACTATTGGAAATCTATAGATTTTCAAAAATTTATCACAAGTTCATAAATATATATCAATTTAAATTATTAAAATATTCTATATATCAATTTAAATTATTAAAATATTCTATATATTAATTTAAATTATTAAAATATTCTATATATTAATTAACTATCCTTTACTTACCTGCTGACTTCATGGCCACAGTTATTCTACAAACAATCCTGTATATTTCCACTATACCTGTGATAATATCAAAAGTTTAAGCAAAAGGTATGTACATAGAATTTTATTTTTCTATATCCAACCAGGTGCTCCGCAGGGCACAGCTTTATACGACCCCAGTGGTTGAACCCTGAACAGTTAGGGCAAATTTGGTCACAATATTCAAGCTTGATTCTGTCTGAATTTGGATTGTGATCAAATTTTTGACATAATATAGGTTTTTGTCACAAAATTAATGTGGTCAAAGATCTAACAAACCTATTGCACAATACTGTGCCATTGAAGATTTCTTCTTGAAACTTTTCAAAATTCAAAATTTTTAAAATTTAAAAAAAAAGGAAGCCCTTCAAAAAATGGTAAACAAAAAATCCCCCCCTCAACTTTTTGAAACCCCATTGGAGCAATAACCCTTCAACTCAATCCTATGCTTTCCATTGCAGTATTGAACCTTGTAGTACAATTTCAGAGAGATCCATACACTTAAACACAAGTTATTGTCATGATTGTTTGGAAACTAGAAACATGCTTCTTTTTGGCCCATTTTTGGCCCCTAATTCCTACATATTTTGGGCAATTAACCATAAACATCTGCTTCCTTTGTTTAATATTCACATAGACCAAGGTGAGCGACACAGGCTCTATAGAGCCTCTAGTTATAATTATTTTCTCATCCATTAATTCACTGACCAATTCAGATTCCCAGTCACTGTCAAATGATGATTCCATAGTTGAATCGAGATCGTAATTGTACACACGAGTTCACGGACTAAACTGGCCACCCGCTGATTGATACTTCACCACAAGATAAGAGTGAATCATTAGCAGGGGTCCAGTTTATTCTCGGACTTCATCGTTGGTAAATAGCTAACGGAAGTCTTCAGGCGCATCTGAATTATATATATAAGGCCTCTAAAGGGAATCAGGCATCTGTAAACTTGATTCGAAAGTCATTAACCTTGTTGTGTTACTGACTTCTTAATCCAGTGAAAGGCTTTAAAACTATAATTCAATTAAACAGCTTAGCTACAGAATGGCAGTTACGATTTTGTGGCCGTAATTATTTGAGTAACGTTCATTTAATTTATCTAAGGGAAAGTTCCTTTCTTGTCATTTTCAGCGATGGGGGCAGCTGACCAGTTTAACGTTTCTTTACGAAAAAAAATCATTTGCTCACTGAATACATGGACACAAACATGCTAATTAATTTGAAATAACAACTCACCAGTTAATTTAACCTCAAATACCCTTGGGGATACTCTGTTATCCTGTTTTTGAATAATTAAATCACGCAAATAATATAAAATACTTTTTTTGATTTGATTGCTATCGATCAATTTTGACAGGTAATTTTTTAATACATATTCACTAACGAGCCTTCAAAAAGCGTTCAGAATTCGGTGTTGAGAGGGTTTGTTTTTTTCAGGTTAGATTAACGTTAATTGATAGGGAAATTTTGTGAGACTTTGAAAATTGTTCGGTTAAAACTGAAATTTGGTTTTATCAGGGTTCGGTTTACCCAGGTTTCAATGTATATACATTCTAATTATATTTTTTTATCCATATTTAAAATGAATAATACACATGAACTACTATCCTATAACCTACTTACCTTGTACATATTCTGTTCCTTGATCTGACCTTATGACCTCATTACAAACACCAGAACTGCTGATAGAGTTAAATATGTTATTAGCTTCTTTGATATTTTTGTAACAATTCTCTAAACACCTCTGCCATTCATATGCATACTTGTCAGAACCCTGTAAATAAAGTTTTTACATCATCATTAATTCATTATATACATAATTACAATAATGGCTTTAAATGGTAAATACAAATGTACGAGGTTATGGTGATTATTTAAGTCAGAATAAATGTATTTTAATTTACTGACATTTCATTATAATCTTTAAACTCATGGTTTTATAAGTGTTGTAAATAATGTGTGAGTTCAATGGGTTTTTTTTCTATTGTTAAATTTTATATAATTGTATAGTTTTTAATTCTAAAAACGCATAATTAAATGCGAAGTTCGTTTTCTTCAACATTTCGAAATTCTCTACTTTCTATAGTATATGTTCAGTGAGTACTTTTTAGTAACTTTGTAATCATTATTAGATATATTTTCGATTAGTTACCTTCCCACCCATCCCTTATGTTTAATTATTGTACTTGTAAGTTATTGCTAATTTTTTTAATTTTTTTTTGACAGATTTAACTTGTGCGGGTTATTTTTGTAGGGCCCGCAATTGTGTATACTATATGTCATGTATGGGTATAAATTATTTGTTAAATGAACTTGTACAATAATTTTTGGCCAAAATAAAAGTTTTTTTATCTTGTTTTATATTCTGAGCCAAAGATAATTTTCAGTTTAGTATTGGTATGACCATATGTATACTGCATGTACTGTTGTTCCATTATTATTCATTGAGTGCAAATTTCCATGATTTTTGTGGTAAAAGGCACCACAAATCTAGGCATTTCACAAATATCGAATTGCCTGTTATGCAAACTCTGGCAAGACCATTCAAAGAATCAATCATGAATATATATATGTCTCAATCCATGAAATTTGGTACCGATGAAAATAAGTGAATCCTTGGTGTGTCACTTGATTTCAGCAATCAAGCAAGATAGACAATATGTCACTCAATGAAGAACAAGAGGCTCTCAAGAGCCTGAATTGCTCACCTGGTAAACAATGCCTTATTGAACATATTGAACCATGCCAGGCAAACATGTACAGCTAACAATTCTTCAATATTACAAATATATATGACTTACTGTTTATAATTTTACCCCATGTCAGATTTGCTCTAAATGCTTTCGTTTTTGAGATATAAGCCAAAAACTGCATTTGACCCCTATGTTCTATTTAAAGTAAGGGCGGCCATGTTTTTTGACGGATCAAAAATCGAAGCACACACTTTGTGCAGGATAATCTAAGGAACTATCATGCTAAGTTTCATCCAAATCCATTCAGTAGTTTCAGAGGAGAAGATTTTTTAAAATTAGCAAATATGATGAACAAATTGTGAAAAAATGTCGTTAAAGGACATTTACCCCTTAAGGGGTCAATTGACAATTTTGGTCATATTAACCTATTTGTAGATCTTACTTTGCTGATCATTTTTGCTGTTTACAGTTTATCTTCATCTATAATAATATTCAAGATAATGACCAAAAACTGCAAAATTTCCTTAAAATTACCAATTAAGTGGCAGCAACCCAACAATGGTTTGTTTGATTCATCTGAAAATTTCTGGGCTGATAGATCTTGACCTAATGAACATTTTTACCCCGTCAGATTTGCTCTAAATGCTTCCGTTTTTGAGATATAAGCCAAAAACTGCATTTGACCCCTATGTTCTATTTTAAGTAACGGCGGCCATGTTTTTTGACGGATCAAAAATCAAAGCACACACTTTGTGCAGGATAATCTAAGGAACAATCATTTTAAGTTTCATTCAAATCCATTCAGTAGTTTCAGAGGAGAAGATGTTTGAAAAATTGTTAACGACGACGACGACGACGGACGCCAAGTGATGAGAAAAGCTCACATGGCCTTTTAGGCCAGGTGAGCTAAAAAGAGAAATGTTTTTTTTAATTTTACAATTGGAGCAAATGGAACAAACTTAGAAGAACTACAAAGCCAACCTTAAATTAGATAATGAACTTTCAATAGAGTTTTTAAACACATTGTAAATTGAAGGTTCCACTGTACACTTACTGTTATATCCTCCAAGATTCCACTGTATCTGTCTCCAAATAATGGAACAGGCTTAGTGGTAGGTCCTCCAAAACTAGGAACATCTGAAATAGAAAAATTGTGAGTTAGAAAACAAGAGGCTCTCAAGAGCCTGAATCGCTCACCTTAATTCTTTTGGTTAAATCTCTCATCAATAATTATTTTGGCTTTTCAATTTATTTAAATGTTTTTTGGATCGTCCTATTTTCTTCAAAAGCCAAAAAAAATAATCATTTTCTCCTATGTTCTATTTTAGCCATAGGAGCTATGTTTCTTGACATACAAGGAAATAAAATATAAAATTTATACTAGATACTCTGAAACTCATTTAGCCTAAGTTTGGCTGAAATTGATACAGCAGTTTCAAAGGAGAAGATTTTTTAAAGTAAGTCAACATGATGAACAAATTGTGAAAAAAGTCTTTAAAGGGCAATAACTCCTTAAGGGGTCAATTGACAATTTTGGTCAAATTGACTTAATTGAAGATCTTACTTTGCTGAACATTATTGCTGTTTACAGTTTATTTCTATCTATGATTATATTCAAGATAATAAACAAAAACAGCAAAATTTCCTTAAAATTATCAATTCAGGGGCAGCAACCCAACAACAGGTTGTCTGATTCATCTGAAAATTTCAGGGCAGATAGATCTTGACCTGATAAACAATATTACCCATGTCAGATTTGCTCTAAATGCTTTGGTTTTTGAGTTATAAGCCAAAAACTGCATTTGACCCCTATGTTCTATTTTTAGCAATGGCGACCATGTTTGTTGATAGATCACAACTTCGGATACAATTTACAAACTAGATACCCTAAGGAACATTCAATTAAAGTTTGAAAGTATTTGGCCCAATAGTTTCAGAGGAGAAGATTTTTGTAAAAGATTACTAAGATTTACGAAAAATGGTTAAAAATTGACTATAAAGGGCAATAACTCCTAAAGGGGTCAACTGACCGTTTCCGTCATGTTGATTTATTTGTTAATCTTACTTTGCTGAACATTATTCCTGTTTACAGTTTATCTCTATCTATAATAATATTCAAGATAATAACCAAAAACAGCAAAATTTCCTTAAAATTACCAATTCAGGGGCAGCAACCCAACAACAGGTTGTCTGATTCATCTGAAAATTTCAGGGCAGATAGATCTTGACCTGGTTAACAATATTACCCCATGTCAGATTTGCTCTAAATGCTTTGGTTTTTGAGTTATAAGCCAAAAACTGCATTTGACCCCTATGTTTTATTTTTAGCAATGGCGACCATGTTTGTTGATTGATCATAACTTCGGATACAATTTACAAACTAGATACCCTAAGGAACATTCGATTAAAGTTTGAAAGTATTTGGCCCAATAGTTTCAGAGGAGAAGATTTTTGTAAAAGATTACTAAGATTTACGAAAAATGGTTAAAAATTGACTATAAAGGGCAATAACTCCTAAAGGGGTCAACTGACCATTTCCGTCATATTGACTTATTTGTAAATCTTACTTTGCTGAACATTATTCCTGTTTACAGTTTATCTCTATCTATAATAATATTCAAGATAATAACCAAAAACAGCAAAATTTCCTTAAAATTACCAATTCAGGGGCAGCAACCCAACAACGGGTTGTCTGATTCATCTGAAAATTTCAGGGCAGATAGATCTTGACCTGATAAACAATATTATCCATGTCAGATTTGCTCTAAATGCTTTGGTTTTTGAGTTATAAGCCAAAAACTGCATTTGACCCCTATGTTCTATTTTTAGCAATGGCGACCATGTTTGTTGATAGATCAAAACTTCGGATACAATTTATAAATAAGATACCCTAAGGAACATTCAGTTAAAGTTTGAAAGTATTTGGCCCAGTAGTTTCAGAGGAGAAGATTCTTGAAATAGTTTACGACGACAGACGACGGACGACAGACAACGACGGACGCCAAGTGATGGCATAAGCTCACTTGTCCCTTCGGGACAGGTGAGCTAAAAATGGTGATTTTGAATATTCTAAAATCATTTTTTTTTAATCTTTAATCATGTTTATCAAAGTGTTAGCACTTTAAATGCCAAGCTATTACTAAGTACCTTGGTTCACAGTGAAACCAGGAAGAGTGATTTTTGACTGATACAACTGTTTGTGTATTAAACTTTTGAGATCATTCTTCAAATAGCTAGAATATAGATGTCACTGGTACTGCCTAATTTATGCATACTGCACAAACCCTTGTGATTCATATGAGTTTAAAATTTGTGTTTCTTTATAGTGTATTTTAATATGAAGTACGTTGACCCAATCTGTTGAAGAAATCAGATAAGTTTAACAGTCATGCTATCAAAAAAATATCAAACTCATATCAGTCTTTTTAAAAAGAAAGATAAAAAATGTCTCCTTTATCAAATTGTCTCCCTTAGTACTCAGGAGCAACTAAGAATTAGTTGTGCCTTATATTACCTGGTTTGCTAGTTATTTCTTCAGTAACTTTATCTGAATCTGTTTCTTCTTTTTGTTCATCATTTTCTGATTTCTCTTCCATGTCAGAACTATCAGCAGATTTACTTTCACCAGACTTTGGTTCGGAAATCTTCAAATCTAAACTATCAATAGATTTGGAGTCTGGTAAACTCTTTATTTGAGGGAAATCTGCAGCAAATTCATTGCTGGAAATAGACACTGAGTCACTGTCCTTCACATTCAGAATGTTTTTAGAAAACGGCAGTTCTAAACTTGAAACAGAATTTGTATCCTCTGGTTTAAGTCCCTTGTTTAATTTAGTGTCAAATTGTAAACTGTCAGTGGCAAAATTAAACTGATTTGAGGAATCAGAATCTGTTTTCTTGTGAGTTTTCTCAATTGTAGATTTGGACTGTGTCGTGAATTCCATGCCGTACATGGAGTAAATTTTCTTCTTTTCTTGTGTATTTTGGGAGGTGTGTGTGTAACATCATCAATGTCATATCCTCGACTAAAATCACCGTATTCATCTTCATCATCTACGCCCTCATCCATCGGTGGCGGAACTCTGAAAAGGTCATCATCATCATCAACCGATAGTTTTGGAATGTTTTGTGGTGGGTTATTCTCTACTTTAGAAGTTGGAAAGTTTTGCTGAAAAGCTGCTGGCTTGTCTATGGATGTTTCAAGATATCCTTTACTGTCCTGTTTAGCTGTGCCTTCACTATCATCTTGAGATATATCTGGTAGTTTATATGAAGTCAAAACAGATGGGTCATCTCTGGGTTTAAAAAGTCCCAATATTTCGTTATGTTGTAAATTCTTCTTTTTCACAGTGACCAAGTCTGACTGACTTACAGAAATTATTGGAGCAGGTGTTTCATCCATGGATGAAGTTACTGTTAATGTACTGTCACCACTATTTTTAGAAGGCCCTTGAAAATCTGCCCAATCATCACCTTCACTTTTCTGATTTGCTGTTGAGAAATTTGACCAATCATCATTGCCTGTTATATTCACTGCTGGATTATTAATCAAATCTCCTTCCTGTTGAACACCTGCTGCACCATTGAAACCGGACCAATCATTATTTGAGTCTGAATTTGCTGCAGAATCAAACAAATTATCTGACAAACTCTGATCACCTGCTACAATTGTTTCTGTACTTTGAAAATCTGCCCATTCCCCTTCATCCTCAGCATCATTGCCTTCATCATCCTGCTCAGTACCAAAAATAGATGGACCTGATGTATC
This sequence comes from Mytilus edulis, assembly GCA_019925275.1. Lineage (NCBI taxonomy): Eukaryota > Metazoa > Mollusca > Bivalvia > Mytilida > Mytilidae > Mytilus > Mytilus edulis. Next base: position 56,550,066 of record CM034360.1, on the reverse strand, counting down.
AATTGTTTCTAAAGACCTAAATGCTGCATACTTGTCCTCATCTCCAATAAGGTCAGTTGCACTTTTAGAAGCCGACAAATTATCATCCTTTGGAACAACCTGTGGAGCCTGTTGAAAGTCAGCAAACTCAGAATCTGATGACTGTGGTGAAAATGTAGTTGTTTTAGTTAACGTAACAGCCTTTGGCGTGGCCATTGCTTTTTTCTTGTCGTCTGGTTTAGGCCAAAGACTTTTGATAGCTGGTATAGGGTTAACACTGTTGCTATATGCTGTTGGTGGTAAATTTGTAGTTTTTGATATCGGCCTATGCAATGGACTCTCCTGTTTGTCAATATCTTTCTTTTTATTACTGAAGTCGTCCAGGTAAGACTCTAAAACTTTGAAGTCTTCATTCTCCGACTGTTCTGATGATGTAAACTGACTACTGTCACTAGGTCTGCCTGCAGATTTAAAATCGTCAAAATCATCATCCATACTGTTTGGTGTTGAGGCCCCTACAAGTAAAAAGATGGATTCTCTTTTAAACTTTGAATTTAAGCACAATCAATGTTATTCTACCATTTACTTCTATTCATATTAAATGCATCCATGTATAATAAAAAAATTATTCAGCCCTTGATACCATTTCAATGTCTTTATTTTCTTTTTTTCTCCCTATTATATTATTTTTGTATTTCATAGTAATTAGATCAGATAAAAATTTAAGAAGACTGATAATGGATGGTAATATTCCAGGGATATTTAAAGTATAAAGCAGGAATTTACTGCTGTAAGTCAGATAGGAAAGTCTTTTTGATCTTTTGTCAGCATGCTATTCAAATCATCAATTGTAAAAACATTGTAAGGAAAAAACAGCAACAACAAAAAATCAATTTACACTGACATGACTGAGTCAAATTCAGGCTATGATTAAATTATGTTTAAAATCCACCATACAATTTCTTAAAAGTGGAGAAATAAATTTTATAGAATGAATGCACTGTACCTAGAAAATGAGGGAAAGACAACTTGTAAAGATATCATACAATTTACTGAGAATGCTAAAAAAATATCTTCACTCGAATTATTGTATGTTAGGCAAATTAGGCAAACAAAAATCAATCAATTCTAAATGAATTAGCAAGGATATTAAAAAAAATGAAAGACTGTCTGATTGGTGTTTAACACCCCTTTCAGCACTATAGGCTATTCTGAGGCTGTAAGATTTGTTTATGGAAGAAGATGGAGAGCTCAGAGAGAACCACAAACCATCAGCAGGAAAACTAACAATCCTTGTTAATAAAGAACTGAGTTGAATGCACTTGCCATGAGGATGGTTCAATCTCACAACCTTAGTATTGACAGGCCAGTAGACTAATTATTAAAATGAAAGACCTTCCATGTCTTTAACTAAGGACAAGTGTTAAATCAAATCAACTCAAGCTATTAGGATGTTCCACAGAAACAATGTCTCTACGTCTTGTTTTTGTCTATTTTAAATAGTATTTTGTATTGTTATTTAAAGCATTCAGAAAATGAAAATGTGTTTACAATAATAATAAAATCTATAAAAAAATAAAATAAAATTGATACTTAAAAGAACGCTCATTAGAAATGAGTGATATATTAGTTCTACATGTGTGTAATGATCATGCATTACCTACTAAAGAGGAAAAGGTGAAGCAAAATATCTTAAATTCATTCAGTCTATTGTAGATTAAATTCATTCAGTCTATTGTAGATTAAATTCATTCAGTCTATTGTAGATTAAATTCATTCAGTCTATTGTAGATTAAATTCATTCAGTCTATTGTAGATTAAATTCATTCAGTCTATTGTAGATTAAATTCATTCAGTCTATTGTAGATAATGTTAATAAAGGAAAATTGCACTATGAGAAATAATGATTATCTCTTTTTTCTAAACATTTTTTTTAAAACATTTTTTAATTTATTTTTCCATCTCAATCTCCTCAACTGAGATGGGTTTGCTATATCTAATTGATGTACACCCTACATCTCCTTTTAATTGTTAACAAAATTTTGTTCCAAAAGATGGACTGTTAAAATTTAAATTTAAAATTGTCCTGTGGTTTAGCTCAGTTAAGGCAACTATTACTTCAATAAGTTTTATATGAGTTACATCTGCACAGCATACATCAATTTCAATATTGACAAAAAAAATTTAAAGCTTTTAAAACAATTATGACCACTATCAAGAAAATTGATATGAATGGGATATTCTAGAAGAAAAAAAAGATTTTGTGCAAAAGGTTGTATGCACTGCAATATGGTACTGCTTGCTATAATCAATATGCAGATACAAATAAAAATAATAATTTAAGCTGTTCATAAATCATTTAAATTTCTAACAATACGGACAACACTCAAATTTTAAAGTTCTCATGTCAGAGCTTGACTGATCCCAAGGTAGTCTGTTAACGTGAGAGTTATTACCCCTTATTTTGCAATTGCATAAAACTGTAAAAAGTGATAAAATTTGCATGCAGGAATAATTGTACAATTCCATAATACTTATGTAAAGAATGCACTTAAAATTTTTAAAGGTAAATTTTACCCCTGGAAAAAGATTGTATGTATTGAAACTGTAAAAATAACAGCTTACAATCCATGCTTATGGATATATAGTTTGTCTTCATTAGCAATGATTTTTCTTGGTTTCTATTTTTCAACTTATGTCAATCAGATTGTCTTTGTTCAGGCCTCAGCATCCTCATAAACCATCTGCAAAGTTGTCATTTCAAGCTGGGTATTATATTTTTTCAAGCAAACATAGCATTTATGATGGCAAAACTGTAAAAGGCTTTGTTTTGATTGTCAGCATTTCATTAAGCTTTATTTTCAGAACACAATTTGTCCATCAACAAGTCCCTTCCTTTACCCTTTTATTTGGGAAAACAAATAATGGACATTAAATTATTCAACCTTTTCCAATCAAGACTTAAAATTTGGTTCAACCTTATTACAAAATATGTTGATTTAACCAACTTACTAGCTATTTATATAGTAAAAATAAAAATTTACTTTGCCAAACATTAGGGTGAACCAATCAAAAGTATTTAAAAAACCAATTAATGGAAAATGATCAAATGTTCCTAAGGAAAGAACTTGTATCAATTGGCGTAAAAAAAATCAGCACACAATGTCACCCCAATACTTTTTCTTTATCTATTTAAATCAAGGCATTATTAGACATTGAAGTATAGGGGGACCATAGGGAGCAGGGATAAGTCTGATTTCCTTTAATAGTCCACATGCACAAAAGATTAAAGATATGTAAAAACAAATACATAAAACCTCACTATTACTTAGTATAATAATTATTATTTCATTATAGATTTTTTTTTCTTTATATGTCTATTTTCTCATTCACCTAAATTTATCTAAGAAATAATTCTTTGGTATCATGCTTTATGATAATTTTAACATGAGTAGGTATATGTTTTGGAGTGTTATAGTGTGACGTCCATTTTCACTGAACTAGTACACACTTTGTTTATTAACGGCCAGCTCGAGCCGCCTCCCAGTGCGTTGATTTTTTTCGCTGTGTTGAACCTTCGGCTGTTTTCTGCCCTTTGGTCAGGTTGTTGTCTCTTTGACACATTCCTCATTTCTATTCTGATTTTATTATAGAAGTTAATATCTTTTAAATACTTGAGGGAACAAGATGTGAAATATTTACAATTATCATATACTTAGCATTGATATGATAGCTTTTGCATATGTGTAATGAGCGGAAGTAAACAAGCCATAATTTCCCACCCGGGCTGATAACCCATATCAGGTGCATCTCGTGCACAAAACCCATAATAGTGCCTCTCGTGCAAGTCACTTCCGGTGTTTCCGGTATCGACTGTTTACTTTTCCATTGTGACGTCATATATTTTTTATGACGACGTCAAAATTTACGGGAACTTGTGGGGATAGTTGAGGGCGGATAGAACCTTTATCGGGACTCCGGGATCGGGTGTTTTTAAGCTCGGGATTTCGGGAGTGACCCTTTTGGGATCCGGGAATTCTTTTTTCGAATTTCGGGATGTCGGGATTTAAATTTATTTAAATTCGGGACCTTGGGATTTCGGGATCAGGACCCCTCCTACCCCCCTCATAGTTTAGTGCTTGCTAAAAAATGCCATTGACAATTATGAATCATTTTATAGTACAACAAACATGGAGTAATAATGATCATAAAACTGTTCCAAATTTTCAATGTTTCAAATTGCCTCTATAGGAAATGTTACCATACATAGGACTACATATATATGGAGATAGTGATGCTGTTGTTGGACAATTATAGAATATTTGATTCATAATTTAACTTCTTTATTACGTTTTTGACTGTTTTAGTTATTGCATTTTTTTATTTGCCTTACATAAAACTATTGTAGGAAGTATATGATAAAGCGATTAATACATGGCCTTTTCCATATCAGCCTGGGTATCATCCCTCGACCCATATCAGCACCTCGACTCCGTCTCGGGCTGATATGGGGGTCTCAGGATGATACCCAGGCTGATATGGAAAAGGCCATGTATTTATCTCTATTTATAATACTTTCAATGTTAAAATGAGAATAGAGCATGAAAGAATTATTTTCATTTTATCAGAAAAATCAGAATTTTTATTTGATAAAGCTAAAATTCTTCTTTATAAAAACAAGTTTCACATTTTAAAGAGTAAAAACACATATAGACATAGTTTTTGTTTTTAATGATTGAACAAATTTTAATATAAAGCGATCAATGCAACTTACACAAATATTACAAGTTTGATTCAAGACCTTGAATTGTTCAAAAGACATTTGACGTTGCAAAGTCAAAAATGTGTACGTAAATATTTTTCAAGAAAAAGAACATGGCTTTGTAAACTAAGTGAAAGAGGAACATCATTCTAGAATACCAGTTTACTACTGGACATTTGGTACAAAATGATTCAATATGTCATTTCAGTTTCAAAGTGAGTATTAAAATTATTAAGTATAAAATTTCCACCACAAGAAGTTTTAGTAGATAAGATACACATCTATAAATAGAAAATCAGACTATATCCCAAAATCATGCAGGATTTTAGCATTGGTACTACCTTTAATGTGGCTTAGGACGTTCTTGGGAACTGCTGAAACTGTATCGGAGCATTTGTCAGTAACGCATTCTGTCAGAGTTTATAAAACATATACATATATATATTAGGTACAAGTTTGTTGAAGTTTTTATTGTTTAATTACTGATTTAAAGTCGGCTATTCTTCCAGTATACATCCTTTTTAAATATTTTAAGTTTTTGAGTAAGATTTTCTCTGTTTACATTCTTTATTTTATTTTAGGGGTTAAAATCTATTAAAAAAGCAAAAAAGTACAACAAAAAGGGAAAAGCAAAAATTTTCAAATAAATTTAATTATCAACAGGAAATTACAATAGAAAAGATGCTCAATTTATAACTTGCGAATTACCTGAGGAATCATCACTTCCAAAGAAGTTGCTGACATTAGAGTAATGTTGTTCTGTAGAGAGCTGGTGCTCAGGAAGGTCATCATCTGGTAGTGGTACAGAGTAAAGGTAACTGTATTAAAAAAACAAAAGTGCCAGTTAAATAAAGTAAAAAATTGTAAGTGTTCACACATAAAGAAAAAATAAAGTGAATGTTTAAGAAAGTTGTTCGAATTAAAAAAAATATTAAAACAGTTTTTTTATATTACAAACTATACTTCTTATACTGCCAAATGTGGAGCAGGATCTGCATACCCTTTTGGAGCACCCGAGATCACACTTGTAATTTAACAATTTGATGGGTTTTGTGTTGCTCTGACTTTAATCTTTTTTGTTAATTTTTGGCTGTTTGCCATGGTATGGTTGTTTTTCTTCAACTTATGTTATTTTTGTACCTTTAGTATATTACAACTCTTTTTTAGATATATTTGTTAGATTTATTTTTATACTCCATTTTTTCTACAAATCTTTATTATTGCTGAATACTGTATGGTGACTTCTAGATTAAATAGTTGCTTTTCTATAGATGCAAACAACACACCATTTAGCTAACAAATAGGCTGCTAACCCAGAAATTAATTTTCAGAATAAATTATAATTCATAAATCAATTTTCCTGAAAATTACTCTTTTGTATAATTCAAAACAATATCTAAAATGACATTCTGATATCTAAATATCCTACATGAGCACATGTGCATTCAACTATTTTTAGATAACTTCCCGAAAAAATAAATCATGGAGCAAACTTAACTCAACTATTTATAGTTTAAGGAGGTAGACCTAGGTTAAGGGAAATAACTCTTAAAATCATCAGTACGTTTGTGTCAGCCATTTTCATAAATATATTCTAAGCTTCTAGGTAACATAGATTATTTCCACTCTGCTTCAGGTAAATGCTTAAAAAACATTGATGAAACTTGACTTTAACAAACGCATTACTGATTTATTGAGTTATCTCCCTGAACCAAGGTCTATCCCCTTAAAAGACATGATAAACAATGATAAATTGGTTTCCATTGACCAAATTTGAGCAAGAGTTACTTCCCCTTTGTCACATTCTAGAGGTGTTATTAAAGTGTGCATATTCCTTCATTAATCAACAAAAATTCAAATTGATATCATGACAGTTAGACTTTTGAAAAAGAATTTTCCAAACAATTTTTATCTTGTTTAGCCCTGCTTTTAATTATTTGCTTCAATCTAGTAAAGATCTCTTATCAGTTAGTAAAACCCTTTTCATTTCTACAAAAAAGACAATCAAGAGAAATAGCTCTATTCAAAAAATGTCATTCCAAACCCATGGATCTATAACTCACTCCTTCTTGTCTTCTTTAGCAGACACAGGTTTCACTTTCTTTTCTTTGGCTGCAATTGGTTTGGTAATTTTCACTTTAGAAATTTCTAAAAATGAATTATATATCAGTTTATAATCAAATATTAAAATCAATATTTCAGGTCACTTTACTCAAGATTTAACTTTATTCCATTGAAGAAATTTCGTATATCAACAATTCATATTTGTTATAACATCCATATATATACCAACATTTCAAATCTCCATTTTTAAGAACAAGAGGACCTATTATGCATCTTTTAAACATATATTTAAAAAAAAACAATATAAATGATTGCAATAATTTCTGAATTTACAGTAAGCATTTGTTCACAAGTCAGAACAGGGTGATCATTATAAAAGACTGGAGATGATATCATTTTACCATCAAAGCTTGTGTATAAGATTATACTTTTTTTCAAGGGGTTTTAAACACTCACCATTTGTTATTTTTGGAGCCTCTTGAAAATCAGCAAAGTCATCATCCTCACCCATGCTGAGTTTACTGCCACTTGTTGTCTGATTAACAGCAGCTCCCTGGCTTACTGGTGCCCCTATATTATGTGAATGCCAACTATCTGTGTTGGGACCAGCTAAAGGTCCTGGTAGACTAGGAATATGAGTTATCTGCCCCTGGCTACCACTAGTTGTCATGCCAACTGTCGTCTGCCCAGATGAAGTTGCTGTTGATAATGGTGGTATCTGATTAATTACTGTATTTACACCTGATGGTATCCCTGCTGGCTGGCATTGTTGAGCATTAGAAGTCTGACTGGTGGTAGGTTGATTATTTAGTGGAGCAGGAGCAGGACTGAATTGGTTGGGTTGACTAGAATGCTGAGGTGGGGCTAAGAATGGACTGGGAGCATGAGGTATCCTATGCAGTAACTCAATACTAAGTGGTTGCTGATTCTGTAAAATAAAAAAACAATTTAGAACAAGTTTAAGGAACAAGGGTCCTTTGGATACCATTTGTCATTCATTTTAACATTTATCAAATTTACATAATTCAAATGTCACATTTTGATATTACCTGTGTTTATCTTCATAATTATAAAATAGTCATATGCCCATCAATCCTTTTGGTGTGTTATATCAATAGTTAATTTGATGGCGTTCAGTGGGAAATACCCATGAAATGTTGATACTTTATATGAATGATTCCAAGCATTGTGAACTATTTTCTATAAACTTTGTAGTTTTTAATTAAATTTTAGTATTTATCAAATCCAATTTGAGAGTTTGAAAGTTAGTGAGCTTTAATTTTGCAGCTTATGTCTCTTTAAAAGATAACAACATAGTCCATTTATCAGTAAAATACTGAACATGTGAAAAACAAATATTATCAAGGATTCTACTCAATTACTGGTACCCTGTTTTTGCAATATATATGCTATAGAAACTACATAGATATTCATGCAACATGTCTTACCTGTGCCAGAAAAATAAATCCTAGGATTAGATACAGCTCTTCTTTGATCAGTTGACCAGGGGTCATTTTATTACACATTGACCAGATCTGACCTAGAACCTCCTTAGGTAGACCACTCAGAATAAGAATAGGATATAAACGGTCTGTCTGTATCAAATCTTCTCTGTAAATAAACAAGGTAAAATTTATTTTACAAAAGCAACTTGTGATAAAATTGTATTTACAGGTTTTTATTGATTCTAAGTATGCATGTCATAGGGAACACACTAGAATGATATATGTTGAGTATTGGCAAGCACTTTTCTCTTACCAATGACAAATTTGCTACTTTTTGTGATTATCAATATCCATTGATTTGTATTAAATATACTTTTGATACCTTTTTTCTATAGCCTTAAAGCTTTTGTCTGTTTATATGTTTGCTGGTGTTAATCGTCACTCTCATCAGTGGCGGATGCAGGAATTTTCGAAAGGGGGGGTGCTAGCCCAGGGCAAAGGGGGGGTGCAGGGGTGCAAAACATATGTCCCGATTCAAATGCATTGATCGGCCAAAATAAAGGGGGGGTGCGCACCCCCGGAACCCCCCCTCTGGATCTGCCACTGCTCATCAACTTTTACTATATCATGGCAGAGAATTTTTATTGGTAGAAAGAGACCTTTGCCTGTCAACTTTGAGTATGTGAGGTGAGTCTCTTTCTACCAATAAAAATTCTCTGCCATGATATAGTAAAAGTTGATGAGAGTGACGATAAATATTCAATTATGATTCTATCTGAAAATTGTTCAATCTATACTTTAAAAAAAATAGACACCCCTCAAATAGAAGTGCCTTCTTAGCATATCGAAAATTAATTCTATTGACGTCTTCACATTTACTGTACAAAATGGGTTCATTAAAAAGCTTACACAACACTGGCCTCCAGTACATGTTTATATAGCTCTGGTATCTTTGTCTCATCTTTACACCAGTGAGGTAGTCCTAAATCTATCTTATCAGGTGTTGTCTTATCAGGTGTTGTCTCTTCTGGTATCATTGCTGGTCCTGGCATAAACAAAAATAAAACATATACCAACCTTAAAAAATTATCATGATATAATAAATCCTTTTTTCTCCTAAAACTGATTTTTAATAGTATCCAATTTTCCAAAAAAAACTATCTTGTGATTAAATTAAAGTACCATGGGCAACACAGCAGGTGCCAACAGAGGAGCAATAACTGCTTACTTAAATTTCCGGCACAACAGAGCTTTTTCTTACCTAAATTTTTGGTAGAACAGAATCGATAAAAACAATATTTATTTAACATTTATGTAATTTGAGGGTATAGGTTTAAAAGCTAATCATACTTAAGGTAGCACAATACAAAGATTTTTTTACTTCCAATCACTAACCTTTGAAATGCTGTAACTTTCTTATGAGTGCATAGAAAATAATAAAAGAGGTATATATAGATAGATAAAAGATTTATCTTTTAAATGAATGCAATCAATTATGTAATCAATTATTATGTAATTAGTGGCAAAATCTGGGTAAGTTCACTTAAATGAATTTAGCTCTATCATCTCTTTAACTATACAGAAAATTTTAACGAAATCTTAATCAACACATTTTGGGCTTCAAAAGGGTGTCTCAGATTGTCTCTATGGTATTCCATTCTCTCATAAATCTCTAATTAGTGTAAACATCCTAACCACATAAAAGAAGATAATGATTAATTAGGTGTTAAATTTGTTCTATACATTCTATCTGAAATCTGAGACACTCTTTTGTAGATAATGGCCATAGGAACAACATATAATAAAATCAACCCTCTAGGGATACCTATGCAGAAGCTAATTTCATTTGAAAGTGAAAATTTGGTGAAAAATATTTTAGACACAGTTAACATTATAATTGGTTACATAATTGTTGCATAATACTAACATTGCATTTATTTGAAAGAGTAATCTGTTAGCTATCCAAAACTACCACTTTTGTAAATTTTCAAGCTTTATTAAGAAAGTTACAGCATTTTAAAACTTGAGAGTTGGAGTTATAAAATCTTTGTATTGTGCTACCTTAATAGGTCTTGTTCCTTGTTGAAGGCTATATGGTGCCCTCTAATTAATTCAATATAACATCATTTGGAATTGGTGGATAGTTGTCTCATTGGCAATGTTACCACATCTCCTTATTTCACATCATTGATTATAATTTTATACATCGGAAAATAAACAAAGGAAAAATTTGGGATTGGTTTGTTTTTTCTAAAAAACTAGTAATTATGATGCGAAATATGTTCTAGTTACTCCCCTTTGGCCAATCATTTGATATTCTCACTTAACTGATTTTGTTTTGTGTTCACTCCACCTTTAGTTTGAAAGTGAATTCCTTTTCCTAGTCATTACATTAGAATTCTTTAGAGTAATCAGATCGAAATGTTCCCACCCTCCATCCCTTTTTATATTGTTTAAATTTCTATTTTATTCATTTTATCTAATTTTTGCATATTTTGCATCAGTAACTTATGCGGCGGATATTTAATTTTTGTGGCCCGCCATGATGTGTATTTTCTAAATTAACTGAATAAGTATTAGTATTTGTATATGTATTGGTAATTGTTCTTAATATTATTGTAAATACATGTATGTAAAGATTTATGTTTTCAGCCAAAATAAATTTATATTATTATTACAGTCTTTTATGGAGCCAAAAGTAATTTAACATATTTTGTGTTAGACCAAGGTCTGTTTGTATGATATATTTGACCATACCTTCTACAACAAACATATCTCCTAAATCTTCCATTTTCATCTGTTTCCACTGCTTAGCCTGTTTACTTTCATGTTGTGTTGCTGTATGACCATGATGTGATGGATTAACTTCCTTCAGAGTCGGTTTATGGAAAGTTTTAGCCTTGACTGGGGCTGTCAGATCAGAACATTCCATCATCATCGTATTGATATCAACTGAAAGTTATATATATTCATTTGTAGGTTTATATCCCTTTTACAGTACATCACTAAATCTTTCTGTTTTAATAGTAGTTTAAGGTACTCTCCTTTATTTTCCTACTGAAATGCCATGCAGCCCTTAGCCAGGAATTTCCAAGGGGGTTTAATTCAATCATAATAATGTTTTAACAGTTACAATTCAAACAGAACATCGACTTCAAAAGTGCTTATTTGTTTCCAATGGTGCCCTGGCTATTCTAGTCAAATCAATATTTATAAACTTCTTTCAAAGCCAATATTCTTATAGGTGTCATACCACCATTGATTTTCCCCTATTATTAAATTTGCACTTTTCCAAAAAATCTGTAGAATGTATCTTTGTTTCAAATAAAGAAATACTTGGCATGAGTAAAGTTTTATCATGTCCAGTACTATAGAAAAAAAAATCACATAACATTTCATTGCATATAAGAAAATAACCATCACTGGAAGTTAACCAATCAAATATCTCCCCTTATTTTATCTGTGTACAAGGTTTAGTCACCATGTAACCTCAAGATTACAAAATATTCTATAGAAATCCCAAATAAAAAAATAATGGTGCTTTGAAATACCCAATACATATAAGTTTATGACACAGAAATCTTTTACTGTCAAATTCAAGGGAATATTTTTTTCAACCTATTTTCGTATACAACCGGATGTGACGTACCATGATTTGGTGGTATTACACCTAAACAAACATGGTAAAATAATGAAAGTGACAATTTTAGCTCTTTTCATATATTTTACTCTGTCTGCATTCATTTGTTTAATTGTAAAAATTCTCAGACCATTTATATACAACTTGTACTAAATTTGTAATCAATTTAAATTGAAATTCTAGATGCTGCCTAATGAACAACACAATAACATTAATTTTGCTATGTTTACAATGTATTCTGTAGTTCAATTTCATTTTTTTTTTTAAATCTTTTTACATTCTCACAAAATCAATACAATGTAAATACCTTTCTTTTCAACCTTTTTTTGCTGATTAACTCCCCTTGGTGACTGGTTACCATTTGTTTCCTTTGTGGGCAGGTCATCAGTAATTACAACTTCTTCCTTAGGTTGCTGAACAGGTTCTGGTTGAGTGGTTATACTTGCTGATGGTCCACCAATAAAGTCACCAAAGCTGTCACTAAAGTCTTCTTCAGGTGCTATAAATATTTAAATATATAAAACACACTATCTTATTAACGTAAAAGAACGCAGCAAACTGAACTAGTGACTTGCTTAAACTATTTGAAATAACATTTTTAGGTAGGTTTGGATGAATTCAAATCATAATTGTTTCCTATATATGTAAAACAAAATTGGCTTATAACACATTTTATCATGATTTGTTTAGGTTCCTTAAGCTTGTTTTGATGACTTTTGGTTTCACATTAGTTCATTTTCCTGTGAAACTGTTATATTCTTATGTCATCTTTCATTTATAAAAAAAACTTATAATGTGGGAGAGAATATGATATTAGAATAAAATTTTAGGTTATGTATCTCACTAATCTATAGCTACCTATAATTATTTTGTATACATACATGTTTTATAACTTCAAAATCAAAGTCTTTACAAAGATTACAAATCATAGCTTGCTATAAGTATTGGTTTTGCTCATTGTTGAAATCAACACCTATAGTTGGTATTTTCTACGTCATTTGGTCTGAGGTAGAGAATCGTCTCATTGGCAATCATACCACATCTTATTATTCTTATATGTTTTAAAAGAGTAAACACAAGCTCTTGAATAAAGAATGTTTGCCAATTTTTAGAAACTACAAATAACAATTTTTATTTAAAACACAAATTAAGATAATACGATATATTACAGACAAATGCCATACAATGTAACATATAATGTCATTTTGCAGTTTTGGAGAAACTACTTCTTAACAGACCTGGAATGTTCTGTTTGACTTTTTGTTTCTCTGTTTTACCAAACATGTTTTCTATCAATTTGTTAGCATCAACAGACTGTGTATGAAACTGCTTCAGCTTCTGTTTTTGTTCTAAATAAAACTTTTCCTTCTCCATTTTCTTCATACTCTCTGGTGACATGGGTTGTCTTGGAGGATTACTGAAAAATGTTTTTTTAAAGAAAATATAAAGTTGCACATGATGTCTTTCCTTTTGACACATTCTCTGTTTCCTATCTCAATTCTTGCCTAAACCATAATGGAGAATTTGTCTTTTCAGAATCTAAAGGACTATTGGTAATCTTATTGTTTGTACATCAAAATGAAAATAACTGGTTGAATTTCCATTGTATAGAATGTTTTAAACCAATCACAACATTTTGGTGTATGTTTTAGAATGCAATAGATTCTGATTAGGCGAATTGAGTGATAATTCAAAGTCCATTTAAAATATCAAAAATCAAAATATTCAAGTATTAGCAAACAGGAAGTTTGTGTCTGACAGATCCAAAAATAATGCTGACATTTAAACTCATTACAGTATAAAGCCTTTTGAACAAATGTGAAGACATGTTTTTCAGCAGGCCTGGAGAAATGTGTGACAAATCTTTATTTTTAACAAACAAAATAACAAGATGGTTGCCCAAACGCCAATAGGAGGAATTAGATTATCAAAAGATGAATATTTTCTTTCAAAATTTAACATAATTTTAAAAATAAATTATAAGTCTGTAACTATAAAATTACATGTATGTACTATCAGTCTCTTTCCTTCAACAAAATACTTACTTTGCTCTGTATTGCTGCCCTAAAGCTGTTGGTCTGTAAGGAGGTGGGGCCATACCAGGTCCTCTCATCCCCATCTGAAAATTCAAATGTATGATTAAATAAAATAGAAAAGAAAGGATATTGAATAGTCATTCATTATCATGATTATACAATCAGTATATTTGCACAACAAAAAACACAAAAGGCAAAAAAAACATGATTTTCTTGTTGTTCTGCTCAAAATCACAGCAAGGCCTTCAACACGGAGCAATCAAACTCTCATATTGCTACAAGTTTAAGACAGCCCCTAGCACCAGCTTCTGTGGAATTCTTTCCAATCTGACAATCACACCACAACTATGAATTGAATAACAAAGACATGTAGTAATATCAATAAAATGAATTTGGTAAGAAATCAAACATGTACTGTCATAACTTAGCCCAACAATCACACTTAGACATGCAGACAAACAATAAAAACATTGAAGTTTCAGCTTGATTCCTCTGTGGTAAGGCTGCATTATTTTGTTCTTATGTTATTTTCAAATTGCCTATCCTACATGTCCTATCATGTATATACATTCAAACTTGCGCCTGTCCCAAGTCAGGAGCCTCTGGCCTTTGTTAGTCTTGTATTATTTTAATTTTAGTTTCTTGTGTACAATTTGGAAATTAGTATGGCGTTCATTATCACTGAACTAGTATATATTGCCAGCTGAAGGACGCCTCCGGGTGCGGGAATTTTTCGCTTCATTGAAGACCTGTTGGTGACCTTCTGCTGTTGTTTTTTTCTATGGTCGGGTTGTTGTCTCTTTGGCACATTCCCCATTTCCATTCTCAATTTTATTGTCAAACTAGCAGTCTTCGTTATTTTCTGGTTTAGAAGTGTGTTTTTATACCAGTCATACTAATTTGCCAGTGATGATCAATTTGATTTTAAATAAAATTTGTAAGATAGATTTAAAAGACTAAAATTTGCATCAAATCAATGGACAACTTTCGAGTTGGATTCCTGTCAAAAACTTTGGTTTTAGTGAACATCATTTGTGCGTTTATTGGCATTGTCACTACCATTCCAATGTTGAGCAAGTGGTTGGAAAACTAGAATGCTGTATTGCATGAATTATTCAGCAAATTGAATTCCCATAATTGACAAACAGCCTTGCTATCATTAAGGAATTGTAATTAAGTACATACGGAACAAACATTATTTCTAGTTTATCCTACAAAATGACGATCACTTAGAGGCTCAATGAATGTCAATAGTGCACAGTAACAATGATACAGGCGATCCCCTCTTTCTGGTTAATGACATTATTAAGGCTTTTCTGTGAAGGACAAACTCGAAAGTGGTCTATTAATCTACATTGTAGCATAATGTTGTTTTTTTAAATATTTAATTTGGTGAAGGAAGTTTATTTAGATTGCTTTTAAAACTTCATCACCTGTCCAGGAAACATCATGTTTGGAGGTCTTTGAGCATGTTGCATCTGACTATGTGGTTGCATCTGCCCATGTGACTGCATCTGACCATGTGGTTGCATCTGACCATGTGACTGCATCTGACCATGTGACTGCATCATGTGACCTGTATTCTGCATCATGGGATATCTAACCATTCCTTGCTGAACAAACTGTTGTTGTGGAAACTGTTGCATTCCAAAGTTACCTGAAGAAAAACAACAGTCATGTGTATTGGTGTTCAAAAAGTAAAATTGTTTTATTTTTTTGTATACAAATATCAATGAATATAGAACAAAATCCAGAAGAATCTTTGATGACCTATAGAGGTTTTTGTTTGTTGTGTGTTGTTGAGTTGTTGTCTAATTGACATTTTAATCAAACAACAAGGATAAGCCTTTCTGACATGCCTGAGTAAATATACAACATTCAGGGGAATTACATAAATGAGTACACGTAATTTCTTTAAATCACTTATTTCAAGTAGCATTTTGTTACATGTACAAATGATGTAAGAGTTGTTATTCTTTCATGATCACCTATCAAGTTAGTTAAAATTAATCACTAAGGCCACACCAAATTAATTAATAGTTCTTTGAGATTTTACCCAAAAAAAATGGGGCGAGCGAGCGAAATTTAAATTTATATTTTTAAATTCTTCGCCTCAAATTTTGAAGAAATATTGAGCGAGCGATATTTTTTTTCTCTCAATTTTTATATCTTTTACCTAAAAGAAGCAACTGAATTTTCAATAAACTGGTCCGCCGTTCTATCTATAGCTTCGCACCGAAGGAACGGGTTGGAGCTATTGTCACATTGGCATTAATTGGACGAGTCGTACAAATTCAACGATTCGCTAATAAAATTGGCCAATTAAAGTGATAGGAAATTGACTTCAAATGTTACTACTGCGATGCCGCAAAATAAACAAGTATCTGTTAATTAACCCCATGGTGGTACTCGCAGATAAATGACCAACGAGCGTGTTAACATGTTCTTGACAAACTGAGCCGGTATCTTTCATTCCCTAAAGAACTCAGTAGGGTTATAAATGTGCTAATTTCTCTTTGATTTGCTATCAGTATAATACATAATCAAACATAGCACATGATGTACTAGTCTCGTCAAATTATTAAATCCCGTGGTCAGAATTGATTTAGGCCATACCTGTTGTCAGTGTAGCGATAAGTGAACACAACAGGGGTCCAGTTTAAATTTTCAACTCACTTAATTGAAAGGAGACATAATTTGATATAATTAAATTATCTCCCTTTTTATATGTATTTCAACTTTCTGCATTCTTTTTCATTTTGTTTTGTTGTTTGTATAATTAACACTGCACAAATATACACTTTTGAACATATTTTTTTATGCATGAACTTTATATGGCTATCTGCTTTTAATATGCACTGCTTTCATCTGTAGTATATGCACCTTCTGGTCCTTAGACACCCTCTGTAGTATGCTAGCTAGCTTCTTGTAACATAACTGCATGGTGTGTGTTTTGTGTTTATGCATATGGATCACTAACCAGTCAATTCAAGCACAGTGGAAACTGGGGGTTCTAGCTAGTGCTACTTTACAATTAAATATCAGAAAATAAATTACACCAAAACATACCAACATGGAAATGCCTACATAACCTACATTTATATGGGGACGAAGTCCCCAATAACAGTAGAAAATTCAATAATAAAAAAAAAAATCGGGAAAATTTCCCGAATTTTTCACAGTACTAATGAACTCAAAATCGTTCAATTTTTTTTATGTCATGTTTTGAAATCCCGGACATGCGCAGAAATGTACAATGTACTTCCTTTTTCCGGTCTCGTTTGTATGAATCTTTGAGTAAAATATATATTTATCAGTCTAGTATAAAATAGGAAGGAACGCGCAATACCAATTTCATTTTTAATAATTCCTTGATATGAAAAAAAAACGTTACCTGATGATAGCGTTTCGTTGTTTACATTGCATATGACGTCATAATTTAAATAACGTCACAACTAAAATCCCTAACAACAGAACCAAAATCGGAAACGTTACGGTATTTCCGTTTCTTTTTTTTTAACAAATATTTAAGTTACAAAAAAATAATTTATACAGACTTCGTCCCCATTTACAGGTAATGCCTGCCTCATATTAAGCCTATGTTATAACTAAGATTTCAACCAGATGCATCATGGAGTCTATAATCTTGCAATAGAAATGCATTTTTTTTCATTTACAAAACATCCTGTGTTAAACAAGTTAACTTTCAATTTCACCCATCTTTAAAAATGGTATAAAATATCAAATTTTATCATTTTGTCAGTACCTTGTATTGTTATAAAAAGGTACATATAAAAATGGAACAATATGGGGTATTTTAAAGTTTGAGAACTGCACAACATCCACCAGGAAAAATAACAAATGCAGAGGTCTCCACAAGGCCGTCAACAACTGTTTTGGTTTCTATCTTTTCATATCAAAAGAAATGTATCAATGAAATATCAGTAGGGGTATTTACAGGGCCAACAAAAGGCCTTGTTGTTATTTTTGTCTGAATGTTTCAACACAGAAACAATCAGAACGTTTTCCATCTTTTCAACTTTTTTGATCAGAATCAAAAATATGCTTGACAAATGACAAACACTGCATATTTTCAAACGCTTAATTGATAAAGATTTTTTTTTAATACCGGAATCGAGTTCGTCGAAAATGCGGATTTATTTTCGACGTGCGGGAATTTAATTTTTATTTTTATTTTTTGGTTTTGGCAGGTGAGGTGCGGGAAATTTATTTTTATTTTTTTATTTTAATTTCGGAAATTTAGGTGCGGGTTTTCCAAAGAACTACTAATTAATTTGGTGTGGCCTAAAGTTAGTGATTTGATTATATATTAGCTGTAAATTTATCAGAATAAAATTGAGAATGAAAATGGGGAATGTGTCAAAGAGACAACAACCCATCCATAGAACAGACAACATTTGTTTGTGAACCTGTAGAGGTTTCCGTTTGTTATGTGTTGTTGTCTAATTGACATTTTATTCATACTTGCAAGGACAAGACTTTCTGATATGCCTGAGTAAATAAACAACATTCAGGGGAATTACCTAAATGAGTAATTTCTTAAATCACTTATTTCAAGTAGCATTTTGTTGGAAGTAAGAATTGTTTTTTCTTTAATGATTATCTATCAACATGATCAAGTAGTTCAAATTAATCACTAAACTTGGTATTTTAATCATATACTGTATATGTATCATACATAGTGTCTATTTTCTTACAAAATGTCTATTCTTTTACCATCTTTAGTATTATTTTTTTAATAACCCCACACTGTTTTCAACAGCCATCAACACTGAAATGTTAGTCATGAACATCAAAACTTTATTACATATATACATTTATAACTGAAAACCGAAATAATCTAAAGCTAACTGTTTAAAAATTTGATTAAACTGAAAAATCACAGAGTTTCTAACTTGCTTATAAACATAAATGGTGGTTTTTGGATTGAACAAATGTAGCACACTAACCTGTTGGATGGTTCATAGGCATTCTTGTATTCCTGAAAATTAAACACATACAATTAAAATGGTTACACTTTTCATAATCATGAAGATTTGATGATATAAACATGATAAAAGTATATATATATATGCATTGGATTGATAAACAGCAGTATTTTTACTCTAAGTTGTTATTTTTACATCGAAGTCCAGCTGAAAATAATGATCAATGGAAACTTAAGATTACAATGCCTTTCCTACTACATAACATTCATGACATTTTTTAAGCTATAAAATGATGTAGCTTTTTTGTTGTTTTTGCAATAAACATGATAAAATCATGTACGGTACATAATTTGTACATGTATAAATGTAATTTTAAATATTATGCAACTAACATTTTGAAGAATTACTGAACACCAACAATGACAAAGGGAAAATAAATTAAGAAGAAAGAAAACATTTGTTTTTCTAGACTGCAGGATTATACAATATACATGCTAGGGGCCGTCTATAACTTGCAGTGAGGTGTGAAGTGTTCTTTTGCTTTTCTTTTTATGTCATATTGTACAGGAATTTTTGTTGTGTATGGACCGATTTTGTGTCATGGATGGATTACTCCATATTATACATGTATATAGTACAAATGTACTTTCATTCAATCAAAATGAAACAATTTTTCCGAACAAAGCCACTTTTTTTTAATTTGATTTAAATGTTTTAACCTCACTATATGTCCTAACTATAACAGTTTCATGCTATTTTAAACTATATACATGATCATGATGATATACGAACACTCAATAACGGAATAAATACCTCTGATATAAATATAACATCAACTTATTGTACAATACTGATTTATAGCTTGACATACAAAGATGTATATGTATTGTATAGTCAATTCGTTTAAGTTAGTGCATGTGTAGTGTACATTGTAAATTTGTGCACTATTGTGATTGTATTGACATGTATAAACACACATTTTTAGTACATTTTTTGTACCTCATAACAAACTCTGCAATTAATTATAGAATAATCTAATTGGAAATCATTAGGCGTTCAGGAAATGTTGTCAATGTAAAATTAGTAATATCTAGGAATAATTACAAGAGTCAAGATAGACAAAAGATGCATGGGTTACACTAAAGACCTGAACCATGACAAGTCAATCCAACCCACTTCAATCCGGCCCTACGTCGATCCAGCCCTACGTTGATCCGGCCCAATAATAAAATAATGAATAATTCCACATTACGACAAATTATGTATTGTGAGTGTTAAAATTATTCCATACCTTCATTGTTCATGACCTTTGTTTGTTTATTCAACAATTGTCTGATTATTATGAACTAAGGTAATGCCACTAGTAATTATATATAATCACTTAATTCAATAAAAATCTTGATTTATGAAATTTACGTAATTATAAAAAGTTCTTTAGAGTTTTATCTTTTGTTTGATGTTATCATGGTTATATTACATATAAAAAGGAAGATGTGATATGATTGCCAATGAGACAACTATCCACAAAAGACCAAAATGACACAGACATTAACAACTATAGGTCACCGTACGGCCTTCAACAATGAGCAAAGCCCATGCCGCATAGTCAGCTATAAAAGGCCCTGATAAGACAATGTAAAACAATTCAAACGAGAAAACTATGCCAATGAGACAACTATCCACAAAAGACCAAAATGACATGTAATTTATTGTGCCGTTGTTTGTGTAACTATTCGTTATTACACAGTCAACTGAAAACAATGCTGATTAATATATTGATAGCTGTTGATTGTACTTAATTCTTTTATATTTGTACTTTATTATAATTATTTCCAATAATCTTGAAAAATGATAATGAAAGCGTTATCAACATAGTTGTTTTATACTCATCCAATGAAAATATTCGTCAAAGGCCAACTTTTTTTTACGGTTCAGCTTTTACATTATTATATACATCTTCCTTTTTATTCCTTATAAATATAATTTTTATTGGGGCCGGATCTACTTTAAATATGGGGCTGGATCGACATGAAAGCTATACACTAATTCATCATATATATATATAGCTCTGCAATGTACTTCCTTTTTCCGTCTCGTTTGTATGAAACTTTAAGTAAAATATATATTTATCAGTCTAGTATAAAATAGCAAGGAACGCAATACCAATTTCATTTTTAATAATTCCTTGATTATCTGATGATAGCCTTTCTTTGTTTACATTGCATATGACGTCATGAATTAAATAACGTCACAACTAAAATCCCTAACAACAGAACCAAAATCGGAAACGTAACAGTATTTCCGTTTCTTTTTTTTAACAAATATTTAAGTTACAAAAAAATAATTCATACAGACTTCATCCTCATTTACAGGCAATGCCTGCCTCATATTATTTGTTTCCAACCTGTTCAACAAATAATGCATATGTGTGCCGAAATAACTTCTCAACAAGAAATCGTACGGTTAGTAGACTTTATTATTTACAATATTTTATTGTCATAATAATAATATAATAATAATTATGATAATATTGATAAAATTTCCCAAAAAATCACCTGTGGTTTTGACCATGTTCAAGATGTTGACCTATTTAAACATTAGAATTTTTCATAAGTTTACATTATTTAGGGGGAATAAGTACCTATTATCGCCCATAATCTATCAGTTATGATGTACCGGGCTATAATCAGCTACATTTATACATGTAAATGACGTTAGATGTTGACAGAAGTTTCGATTATTTTGTTTCCTGTAAACATTGTTGTGACCAAGAATTATGAGTCTTCGATCAGTTTGTTACTTCAAAGGATTATTTTGAAAGAAGCCAAATCCCACAAAACAATTATCAACAACAACGCAGCACCATTTTATAAATGAAACGGCCAAGATTATCTTATTATATTTTTACTTAGCTTTATTGTACAGTGTTGAGAGATAAAACATAAACATACTTAATAAAATTTAATGATACCAGTATTTGTTTAATTCTGTTAATTAGCATGTGATCGTAGTCGTTTGTTATTGTATCAGTTTTAGTTTGGGAATTGGTTTCCCCAATTTTAGTTTTGATGTGAAACAATCTGGCCATATCTTAAAATATTTGTAAAAGGAAAAGACAAGTCGGATTTTGATTCCGGTCGTACATGCAATAATGACTTCCACATGGAACGAAATTAGTGTTGCAATCAAAGAAAATAGACATGAACTTAAATTACAAGGGCCCACCATTTCAGGTTATCTTGAGGCAAATGGTGTAGACTCAAGGCTGTACCAATTAACAAACCTAAACTATCTTGATTTTTCAAATACATGCCTAACAGAACTTTCTGATGACATAGGTTCTCTGGTAAATTTGACCAATTTAGTTTTAGACCACAACAAGCTAACTCGACTTCCAGAAACCATTTCAAACTTGAAGAAATTGAAATGTTTCGATGTTTCAAATAACCAGTTGGAATCGATTCCAGAGAGTATCTCTGGATTAACAGGGATTCACACTTTGAATTGTAGCATGAATAAAATAGAGATATTTCCATCAATTGAGAAGATGACATCAGTCCATATTCTTATCATTTCAAACAATAGTTTAACATCACTACCTGAGGGAATATATAGTGAAGAGTTGTCTCATCTTAGTCAAATTCAGGCAAGCGACAACCAAATTGAAGAAATTCAGTCCGAAATTTCAGAATTGCCTCACCTGAACTTGTTGGATTTGTCTAACAATAAGTTATCCTCAGTACCTGCTGAATTAAGTGCCTGTCCAAAGTTGAAAGAATTGAATTTGAAAGGAAATAAATTCAAAGACAGACGATTTGGCAAATTGGTCGAACAGTGTCCGACAAAATCTGTTTTAGATTATCTGGCAAATGTTCTGAAGAAAGAGCAGGAAGCATCTGGCAAAAAAGATAAAAAGCAAAAAGACAAAAAGAAGAAAGGGAAGAAAGCTAATAAAGATGTAGAAGAAGTTGTCAAAGATATGATAAATATCTTGCATTTCCAAGAAGATGAAGGTTACACTGTACAAGTGACGCCAGCAGTCCTGTCAGTCCGTCAATATGTATTATGTTGTATAGTAAGGCAGTTGTACCTCAAGAAGTCTAATATGATCTACAAACATTTCATTACACTTCAGGTACATGTATATTTACATTGTCATGCATGCATGAGTGATAATTTGAACATGTTGAAAGAAAAAATACATTTATATGTATGTATATATATACATGTATTTAAAAAATACAATATCTAGAGTAATCATATTAGAAAACTCAAAGTACCATACTCTCAACATGCTCAAGTTGACCAGTGATCTGGAAGGTTTTATTCACTATGGGCCCAGGGCCCCTCAAAAATAAATTCAATGGGCCATTTTAAAAAATAATGGGCCATGTTGTCAAATGAGTGGGCCATTTTAATTGACTTCTGTAAAAAAAAAATTATCAGTATATTTTGCCAAAGAGGTGTTGATACTTACCTTTATGATTTTAAATACAATCATGGATATTGTTCCTGTGATTTTATAATTGCAATTTCAATGAATATACAATAACTTCTTCCAACCCCAACAATATTTTAGTCAACCTTTATTTACAATGTTTAAACTGGTACTGTTGCCTTGTTCATGTTCATGGGTTTTTTTTGTACATTAAATTTGGGTCTTCGTCGATACCATACTTATTTTAGACGTTCCGTATCAGAGGACATTTCAGGCATTTCCTCTGCACTTCTTGTATTATTATAACTTCATCACTGTGACAAGAATAACAGTATAGAGTACCATTAATTCATAGAACATAACAACAAATCGCTGAAGTCATGTTTACAAAATGTGAAAACGAGCCAAAGACCAAAAAATGACAAGGACAGTTAGGCGTCTTTTATGGAGACAAAAACTATATTCCTAAAAAGTCTTGGGGTTCTTCAATCGAAATAATAGCAAGCTAAACTAAATGAGATTATTATTAGAGTTAAATCTCGTCTGTACTAGCTAAATTTCACAAATTTAAAGTTGTTTATAAACAAATATATCATGAATGATGGCTAATTACGTTTTTCGGGTTATCAGTTAGACCGCAAGGTTCTATTATTACAATCTAGGAAAACACAGAGACGTTAAATCGCATGGTTCTATTATGATAGGGAAACACCAAAAACGTCCCAAAAATATATAGGTGCTCCTATTATTGGAGGAACATTACACAGTTGTGTACACACACATGGCGGCACGGAACACGATCGGAAATTCATTTGACGATATCTAAACATTTCGAAACGAAGTGAAAAATATCGTGCGCCACGTGGGCGCTTATATTTGGCACTGTATGTGCCATTTCTGGTCAATATGCGCTATAGGCGCAAGGCGCACGTCCTTCCCGATCACTGGTTGACTCAGTTTAAAATCACTCCTTCAATAACAAATTATTAAGAACTGTGGTGATTTTAATTCAGAGGGTTAATACTGAAATATCTTTTTCCATCATGTCTTTATTCTAAATATATAATGTATACTACATGATATAACAGTGTCCTACAAAAAAAACTCATCATAGATACCAGGACTAAATTTTGTATATAAGCCAGACGCGCGTTTCGTCTACAAAAAACTCATCGATGACGCTGGAATCCAAAAAAGTTAAAAAAAAAAAAAAAAAAAAAAAAGCCAAATAAAGAACAAAGTTAAATCCATGGTGGTTTGACCCTCAATCATAAATTATCATCCTGTTTCAAAGTGAACCACTGAACACAGAAAATAGTGATTTTTTTCCATGAATCAACCAGAAAACACTGCACAGATACTGCCAAAAATCTGTAAAATAAATTTAAAAAAAAGAAATACAGAATAAACATGATAAAACATGATTAATATACACCTTTATGGTATATGTATGCTCTATGGTCATGTTGTTGTCTCTCTGACACATTCCCCATTTCCATGATTTCCATTCTCAATTTTACTTTTATCAAAGCACACAAACTGACAAAATCATTGATATTTCAAAAATTTCAACTTCACCAAGTTCAGAAATAATCTGACACATGTAAAATAAAGTACATTAAGATAGAATAATATATATCATATTCTTTTTTTACAGACAAAACTACATGATGAAATATGTCAGAAGAGACAAGCAGCAACTATTGCTACACATGATTTGAAGTCCATCAAGAAACCAGTAGTTTATGATGCTAAATCTCCACATGCTCTAATGGTAAGAAACAGAGATTTTCAGTTTACCAATGGCATGCATCTGTGTATATTATTTTAAATTGTAGCTTCAATTTAATAGAACCATGCACACTAAACATGCTAAAGCAAGATTAAATCAAACAACATTGAACAATGCTTGTTGATTGAAGCTGTACATCTTGCCATTCACAGATCAACAAATGTTTAATTACTACATGTATTATTTGTTTCAATTACTTTTTGGAGGTGAATTATTAAATGTAATCATTGATACAAGAAAAATAAAACAAATTGTAAGTTCTTAAAAAGTGATCATCCGAAGGTTCTGGCCACCCAAATTTTGCAAAGAACCAACTTAATTTTGACTTTTGGGAATTAAAGTTTGAAGTGAGGATCCCCGGACCAGTAGATTTTCTTCAACAACCACCAAGAAATCTGTTTTTAATGATAATTGTAATTTCTTCCATGTCTTTATGTAATAATTTTTATGTACATTATTACATTCATGACATTTATGATTCATTAATTGCAATAAATGTTCTACTTGTGTGCACTGTGATTAGCATAATAAAGTATCTGTATAAAAAAAATACTGTGCATTCTTTTATTTCAAAATGTATTTGAAGCTAATATTTTACACAATATAATAATGAAAATGCTTAAAAATTATTCGACATATGTTTATTCCAAAAACAAATTCACATTATCACAATAGTCCATTTTCATATAATCGACTTTTGACTCTGGAATTGATATTTAAACAGGTTACCTTCGATCTCTGTGGTAGGACATTCTGGTACTGAGATAAGCAAGAGCAACATGAATAAATAAATTGAAGTTTAATCAGTACAATTCTGAGGGAAAGTTAATTGTTTAAATGCTTTCTATGCATGAATAAATCATTGGAAATTAGTAAATTCCCCCCTAGATTGCACCAATCATTGATTTTACTTTTTTTGGCTGCTCGTAATTGACCGAGTACCAGGATGTTCTACCATAGAGTAGGTAACCTATAGAATAATTGTAGAACCTGCAGTCAGAAGTCTGTAATATGAAAATGGTCTATTACCATAGTATACTGTTTTTGATGGATTTTTTTTTTATAGATTACTCCATTATTTAAACAAAAAGAAGTGTCTGGTGAAAAGCTAGTGACAGATTTGAACAGAGAAGCAGAAGAGCAGAGGAAAGAAAAGAAGAGAAACACAGTGTCAGGCATACATAAGTAAGGGCTTGTTTATTGTTATGAAAGATAATCGAAAATTATGACCATTAATAGAATGAGTAAGATAAATTCAAAGTGCACACCTATAAGATGTGACTTTGTGATAATTATATTAGATGTATGTTTCATTATAATACGTAAATTATTCTGATTGGCTAACTCCACATCACATGTTATTCCTTAAGCAATTGCATTACACAATAAAACTTATAATTCATGATGACACGAAGTCCCATAATAAAGTGCACAGGTAAATTAAATAGAAACTTGATGTAAATCGTGCTTTCATGATCCTAGCTAAATGATGTAATTATAAGTGTTGAATGCTTTTTTTTGTAACCTTCATAGGGTTGTAAAAGCGTTGACGGTACACACTTTTTTAGAATGAAGCGCTTCATACAAAATATACTTTGGTCAACGCTTTTACACCCCAATAAAGTTACAAAAAGAAGCATTCAATTCTTAAATATAACATTTACATGCCATAATTTAGATTTTATCTTTTGTATTGGCAGGTTATAAAATATATCATAGTGCTACATGTAATTATAAACTCTGCCACATCAACAAGAAGGTTATCAATGGTTATATAGGAAATTCTCTCTTAAGATAGCTAAATTCTCAGACTTATCAATGCAAGGTTACTTGAGCAATTAAACATTTAAAATTTAACTAACAAGAGAAGATTAAATATGGTAGTCAACAGGGTTATTCAACATGTGGTGTATCAATATGTAACAAACTGGTCAAAACCATTTTGAATTCACAAAGTAATCAACATGACACTATATAGCTATATTCTGCAAAAGTAAACCTTAAAATGGTATGGCAATTTTATTTCCACATTTTTCTATATAAAAAAAGACTAATGTTATTTTTGATATTTACCTCAATATAGCATGAAGATGCCAGAAATGTTGTTTTTGATATTTACCTCAATATAGCATAAAGATGCCAGAAATTAAACTTTCTTTTATCCAGGATGATTTAAGATGCTGTAGAAGAATTTCAAGAATCTAAATTCTAAAATATTTGAACAAACGAAAATTTTTATTTCCAAATAATGCCAAAAGCAATGAATTTAAATTTCTTAACTTCTTTTCTGATATACTGCTACTTTTATTCAAATTCCATTACTAAAATATGCTTTTGTTTTATTTTCAACAGGTACTTAGATTTATTAAAGGATAAAGTACAGTATCCATGTTTGGTTGATGGCGAAGGTCATGTGATATCATTTCCACCAATCACAAATAGTGACAAAACAAAGGTAAGACCTTAACATAGGCGGATCCTGGGGGGGCCCCTTTTGTTGGAAAAATTTGGTTGATTATATAGGGAATCTTTGAAGCATGACTGGAACCCCCACCCCACCCCAAGATTAGTCAGTGGGACCCCTTACAAAATGTTCTGGATCAGCCACTGCTTAAATTTGATTATTTTAATCTAAACATTTATCTGACAACAATTTTACAAATGTAAAAAAGAAGATGTGGTATGATTGCCAATGAGACAACTATCCACAAAAGACCAAAATGACACAGACATTAACAACTATAGGTCACAGTACGGCCTTCAACAATGAGCAAAGCCCATACCCCATAGTCAGCTATAATAGGACCCGATAAGACAATGTAAAACAATTCAAACGAGAAAACTAACTGCCTTATTTATGTAAAAAAATGAACGAAAATCAAATATGTAACACATAAACAAAGGACAACCACTGAATTACAGGCTCCTGACTTGGGACAGGCACATACATAAATAATGTGGTGGGGTTAAACATGTTAGCGGGATCCCAACCCTCCCCCTAACCTGGGACAGTGGTATAACAGTACAACATAAGAACGAACTGATTTAACCTTTCCAACCCTGCCTTGCTCTATTCACAGTTATGTCCCTTAGTTGTTTCCTTAATTCATTTGTAATTATTTATTTCAAGTTGATTTATAAGATTTGTACATCAATTATCTATAAATTTCCATGATATTTCCAAGTGTTGCTGTCCATTATCAGTTAACAGTTACTTTAAAGCTGGAGGAAAACCTTTACTCGCTTGAAAACACAAGTTTCAATGGTGAAAGCAATCATTACATCACTGCCTAAATCCAAAAGGATTTTTAATTCAGAGTTTTAAAAGTTCTAAATTTCTGTAGTCAAAAAAGTGATAGGTGTTAGAAATTTTTTTTAAAATGTATTTTATTTGACTGATATTTATTATATTCGCCCGTTTTAAAATATTTATTTGCCAGTTTTTAAAATATGCATTATTTTATTTGCCTGTTTTACATGTTTTCCGTAATGCTATAAAAAATGATGCATAAAGGAAATATCAATCCACATGTTTAATTAATTATACAAAGATTTATGTACATTGAAGAATTATATCCCTTAGCATGCTTAGGAAACTGCATGTATAGAAAATCTTTTTACGTTATACATGATTTATAATAATAGCTATATCACTTACCTTAATACTTTGAATGAGTTTCACTATATATTTAGATATTAAGCTGGTACCCAACACTTTCAGTAAAATTAATTTTGCTCGTTTAATTTTCAAAAAAAAATTTCAAATTATTTACTTTGACCCTTTAACAAAAATATAAAAATTTCAAAAATTTTGAACCAACCGTTTCATCAGAAAAATTACACTGGTTATATAGCAGTTTGACAAACACCAATTTTGATCATTGAGAAGCTTAATATTCATTTTCTAACACAACATAATTAAAATGTTTAGCTGACTTTACAGAGTTATCTCCCTGTAGTGTTAGGTACATGTACCACCTAAATGGCAAACAACTAACATCATACCTGTCAACTGACCCGGATTCTGCGGGTGTGACCCGAGATTTTCACAATTCTGAGGGATCACCCGGATCACCCGCCGGGTCATTGAAATAACCCGGAAATTCCGAAAATGACCCGATTTCACCCGTATTTCTTAGCCTTGAGATTGCTTTTCATGACATAAGTAATATTCCTTTGAAATACCGGCAAATTCGTAATTCTTCCATGAACATGCAGTTCATCTAGCTATGTAAACTGTCAAATTAAGTGACCCATTAAGTGCATGGCTTCACTTGACAGCTTTGGTGTCAAACACACTGTTGATTAACACCAAGTACCTTAGCTTTAGGTCGTAAATAAATTGCCCTGTTGTTTTACAAAGATATTTCAACTAAGAGTTACTTCCCCTTATTTGTCACCAATCAAAATTATTCCTTATATTTACGTTTTATGGGTGAAAAAGATTAAATCATAATAATATAAAATTCAAATACATATTGAAAAATAACTTTTCATTATTTTTATACCTT
Source organism: Mytilus edulis (assembly GCA_019925275.1). NCBI lineage: Eukaryota > Metazoa > Mollusca > Bivalvia > Mytilida > Mytilidae > Mytilus > Mytilus edulis. The sequence goes on along the minus strand of CM034360.1, from coordinate 56,520,450 downwards.
TATACAATTTAAAAAAAAAAAGTTGAAAATTATTTTTTACATTTATACTTCCTTTAACTGTATTACTATATTTTATCATAGTCTAATTTCCTTGTCATTTGAGAGATGAATTTACATACATGTAATATCTCTACATGGTATGTTTAAAGGCTAGTAGTCTCATTTTAAAATTACATTTGAAAAATAAATTTTAGATGATGACAAAAAGTAAAGGACATATTTAAGACTGTGATACACAAGTTAATAAAAATCTTTCAAAGTGTAATGAAATAATAATAAATAAGATTAAAAATGACTTTTAAAACCAAGTGAACATGCATTGATGTTTTGGTATCTTTGATATACATTATAAGAAAATGTACCATAAATACTGAAACTCAGCTCGAAAAAGTTCGTACGCGTTATGACCTGAGATTTGATTCTTCAATGCAGGTCATGACCTGCATTTTCATCGTGACAGGTTGACAGGTATGTAACATTCATAATAGATTATAATATATGGACTGCAGTGTAATTACAAATTAGATTAACACCAATACATGTTCTGAGTTATGTCCCCTACTTGAAGAGATCTTTTTATACGACCGCAAAAATTTAAATTTTTCGTCGTATATGGCTATCACGTTGGCGTCGTAATCCGAATACTTTTAGTTTTCGCACTCTAACTTTAGTTTAAGTAAATTGAAATCTATGAAATTTTGACACAAGGTTTATGACCACAAAAGGAAGGTTGGGATTGATTTTGGGAGTTTTGGTTCCAACAGTTTAGGAATTAGGGGCCAAAAAAGGGCCCAAATAAGCATTATTCTTGGTTTTCGTACAATAACTTTAGTATAAGTAAATAGAAATCAATGAAATTTAAACACAAGGTTTATGAACACAAAAGGAAGGTTGGGATTGATTTTGAGAGTTTTGGTCCCAACAGTTTAGGAAAAAGGGCCCAAATAAGCATTATTCTTGGTTTTCGCACCATAACTTTTGTATAAGTAAATAGAAATCTATGAAATTTAAACACAAGGTTTATGACCATAAAAGGAAGGTTGGGTTTGATTTTGGGAGGTTTGATCCCAACAGTTTAGGAATAAGGGGCCCAAAGGGTCCAAAATTGAACTTTGTTTGATTTCATCAAAAATTGAATAATTTGGGTTCTTTGAAATGCCGAATCTTACTGTGTATGTAGATTCTTAATTTTTGGTCCCGTTTTCAAATTGGTCTACATTAAGGTCCAAAGGGTCCAAAATTAAACTTAGTTTGATTTTAACAAAAATTGAATCCTGGGGGTTCTTTGATATGCTGAATCTAAAAATGTACTTAGATTTTTGATTATTGGCCCAGTTTTCAAGTTGGTCCAAATCGGGGTCCAAAATTAAAATTTGTTTGATTTCATCAAAAATTGAATAATTGGGGTTCTTTGATATGCCAAATCTAACTGTGTATGTAGATTCTTAATTTTTGGTCCCGTTTTCAAATTGGTCTACATTAAAGTCCAAAGGGTCCAAAATTAAACTAAGTGTGATTTTTAACAAAAATTGAATTCTTGGGCTTTTTTGATATGCTGAATCTAAACACATACTTAGATTTTTGATTATGGGCCCAGTTTTCAAGTTGGTTCAAATCAGGAGCCAAAATTATTATATTAAGTATTGTGCAATAGCAAGAAATTTTCAATTGCACAGTATTCAGCAATAGCAAGAAATCTTCAATTGCACAGTATTGTGCAATAGCAAGCAATTTTCAATTGCACAGTATTGCGCAATAGCAAGAAATCTTCAATTGCACATATTGTGCAATAGCAAATATTTTCAATTGCACAGTATTGCGCAATAGCAAGAAATATCTAATTGCACAATATTGTGCAATAGCAAGAAATTTTCAATTGGAGTTATCTTTCTTTGTCCAGAATAGTAGTTGAATCAACTGAAATCATTGTTTTATACAATATACAATGTATATTCACTTTTACTACCAACTGATAAATTAAAACAATCTTTACCATTCAGTGATAACAAGCACTTTATTTTACATTTTAATATTTTATGATGTATTTAAATGAGTAGTTATTGTTGCAAACCCCATTAGGAATTTGAATTGAGATCCGTTTTGGAAAAAGGGAAAGGGGGATGTGAAAAAAAAATGGGGGAGGGGGTTAAATTTTTCTCATTTCAGATTTCATAAATAAAAAGAAAATTTCTTCAAACATTTTTTTGAGAGGATTAATATTCAACAGCATAGTGAATTGCTCAAAGGCAAAAAAATTATTTTAAGTTCATTAGACCACATTCATTCTGTGTCAGAAACCTATGCTGTGTCAACTATTTAATCACAATCCAAATTTAGAGCTGAATCCAGCTTAAATGTTGTGTCCATACTTGCCCCAACTGTTCAGGGTTCAACCTCTGCGGTCGTATATAGCTGCGCCCTGCGGAGCATCTGGTTACATATTGAAATTCATCAAAATAAGTATGTTAATTAGATCATGTTTATAGAACATAATCATGACAATGTAACTCATAGAAGAGTAAAATATTTGGAAACATCTGACTTTCTAAAAGAATTCATCTGATTCTCCATATTTTTGTATACTCAGATTATGAAGTTGTGATTTAAATGCACTTCATAACTGCATGTTAATGGGGGGAAAAAATCAAATGAAACAACAATCATACTTTTTTCAATCATTTCAGATAACCAAAGATACAACAGATTTGTTTATAGAGGTGACCAGCCATTTGAACCTTGACACATGTAAGAAGGTCATGGATGAATTGTTGTACAGGATGTTAGATATGGGACTTGGTACACCTAAACCAGAAGAGGAAGGTGCTGAAGGGGGCGCTGTTGACACTGAAACTCAAAATGAGGCTTCAAAAAGAGTTCAGAAGACATTGATTGTGGAACAAGTGCAAATTTTAGATACTGAAGGGAATATGAAAGCTGTTTACCCATCGAGGGCTGATTTACCAAATGAAGCTATCAAAATCATAAGAAACAAATGAAGCTATTAAAATTATAAGAAACTATGACTTACTGAAAAGAATGGTGAAATTTGTTTTCTTATGAATATTTAATTAGTACAAATTGATTTGTTTTTAAATTACATAAATTGGAATTCTCTGTTAAAAAGATATTTGGATTATGATTATAAATGTATCATATAAAAGCATTGAAAATTCTGTAATGAATTAATATTAAGGCCCAAAATTTGTTCTCAGTTTTAAACGTGCCTTCACATGAATTAAACAATAGGTGTTCATGAAATAAAAACCAAATTTCCAATTTGAATATATTCCATTGCAACACAACATTAAAACATTAGTTGATTTTGTAAAATTATTTTAATTTGCTTGTTTTGAATCAAATTTTGGACTGAAATAGTACAAATGCATCAGAATCACAATTAATAATTGGTGAAATTTGTTGAAATGATGTAAATAGCTATTAAAAACACCAATAAACAATGATAAAAGAAAATTTTATAAATTAATGTTAATACAGCCAATGTTACCAATAAGGAATTCTAAATAGATAACTGAATAAAATTGACATTGCTTCCTTTTAGTGAATTTTCTGCATATTATGTATAAACAAAAATTGTGAATCTGGTCTTATTTATTTATTTTGCTTAAGCAATATTTCCCAATATTGTTAATACGATGTAAAATAAAAGCAGTTCTCAAAAATTAGGTCAGATGCAATATGTGGCTATATGCTCTTAATTTTACAATGTATTTTTTTATAAATTAACATTTCTTTGTGTTCTATTCTTTAGCTTCAGGTATTTTTCTTACCATGCATTTTAGCTCGTTACATGAAATTATATCAAATAAGCCTCACATACAACAATCTTAGCAGAAAAGGGGGGGGGGGGACATTTTCTTACTTTTATTGCTTAAAGCTGAATTTAAATTATCTTAATCTCAGAAACAGAATATTTTAAATATTTGGTATAACAAGTTACGTGAGCATCCGGATCCATATATCCTTGTTTGAAGCACTTTTTGTGAACACTTTATCCATCCTCCAATCATGTTTCAAACACTTTAATTTTAGAAAATGAAGAAGTAAGGCCACACCAATTTGATTCCTTGTTCAACGGACCAGCCCGCACCTATTTTTTTCAAAACAGATTTTTTTTTTTTTAAATTTATATTCCTGCTTCCCGCATCTGGAAATGTAATCATGTCTATTTCCCGCACCGTTTTTTTTTGTATATTTTATAAAAAAATATCAACATTGGTTTCTTTCCCCCTTACTTATATTCCCTATCAAAAAATGTTCGTTGTTAGAATAAAGTACAAAGAACTTCTGAAGGATTTGCCTTCAACTGCAATTATATTATATGCTGGCAAAACAAAACTATCTATAGCCGCTGCATGTTTATGCACCTGTCCTGATTGATCCAGGGGCCTGTTGTTCATTGGTTTTCCCGTTTGGATATATAAATTAGATCGTTGGTTTTCCTGTTCGAATTGTGTACGCTAATAATTTTGGGATCCTTTATAGCTTGCTGTTTGGTCTGTATCAAAGCCCTGTGTAAAAGGCTGTACTTTGACCTATTTTTGTTATTGTCAGGTTGAGAACAACCCTCCCTCAGACAAGGGGTCATTTTACTGATGTAGAAAAGAAAATAGAAATACCAAGGATTTGTATAGTTCTTCTATACAAAACCTTTGAAAACTTAGAATTTTGTACCCAAAAGAGGAGAGTTACATCATATTTTAAACATTTTTTTCTAAAAGAGGGATCCACTTATTTTGAATAATATTAAACTGTTAAAGTAAATGTGTTAATTTAACATGGATAAAGTCCAGGAATATTACATAATTCTTGGGACATGTTTTGACCATTTAATAATAGATAGATATATAGTTCTTTGAGAAAATATGAGCCCTTTTGTACAAACAAATATATTATAACTTATATTGATCCCTCATAAAACATGTAAAAGGGATATTTATAACATTAAGGGGTTGCCCCCAAACTGAATACGACTTGGATGGAGAATTGTCTCATTGTCAGTCACACATACATAGACCAGATTTAATTATTTCTTGGTGAACAGGGAAAAAATACTTCAGAAATTAAAGAAATGTCAAAGTACAAGTTATAAATCAAGTTTTATTATTGTCAAAACCTACTATTTTATGTTTACAAAAAAAAATTAAAATGGTGTGGCCTAATGAATAAAATTTTTATATACTACATGTTTATCAGCCCCTTTCCATTAATTTGTTCAATTTAATGAGTTTGAGAAGTGTAAGTAAATATAAGTGATATCAACCCCCATACACAACCAATTGAAATGGCATGTCTCCTGTACATTTAGTCTTGAATTATGCAGTTGAGGCATTCTTTGAGTAAAAAGATAATTGTACAGACAAAGAATTGAAAACAAGTTGAATATATAGTATAACATTAATAATACATTGATGTGTTCTTAAAAAAAATGCTTCCATAAAATGCCTCATACTCAGATGATATATATGATATACAGTCAGTAGTTCTCACCATGTTATAATCCTTCAACGAAAAAAATGGCCACCATGACATACTGTAAATTCAGAAATTATTGCGTGCATTTATTATTGCGATTTTGTCAGTTTAGACTTAAATGCAATTTTAATTTTTATGATTTTGAGAAAAATCCTATTTAATTTATATAAAATATTTCAAAATGCCAGTTTAAATTATTGCATTTACAACTCTGTCGCATTTTTCGCAATAATAAAAACCTTGCATTAATTTCTACATTTGCAGTAACCAAGTGGGCTGAAAGTGGCATTAAACACCAGAATTCATTCAGATCATATATTTTGGAGGTATCTGATGAGTGCACACAAAGTGCAATGAAGCTGGGCTTTTCATAACTTCAAATCTGATTAATTTTTCTGAGAATATAAAATTGTTTGTAAAATTTCAATCTTTTTTCATTCCCACCTGGTACTATCTTACTATACCTCAACCATGTGCATATATGTCAAGAAAAGAACTTATAACTCTGAATTGTATTCAAAACCACATGTCCATTGCCTATCACCGTTAATATAAACATGAATGTATCTAAATGTAGTTCAAATAAGATAAAAGCTACTTCTAAATTAATAAAATAAGCATTAATGATTACCGGTACAGTAACACATTTATAGTACTTTGGATTCATTTATTTTTGTGGGTATAAATTTTTGTGGAATGCGGAACAATTACTTGTAGGATATTTAATTAGGTGGATTTTCCTGTTTATACATACAAAGCCTATATAAAATTTATAATTCGTTGAACCTTTGAATTCATGGTTCACCTTTTCCCACAAAACCCACGAAAATTGGTATTCAACAAATAATTATGACCCCTTTTTTGCTATATTTTGTATCTAAGAAATGCAGATTGCAGTACTTTATCTAGTACATTAAATATCAAGAACACATTAAAATAGCTACTTTATCTAGTACATTCAAATGGTCACATTATTTAGTATTTTCAAATGGTTACTCCATCTACTGCATAGAACTTTGTACAGCATATTTATTCACACATTTACACTATCTAGAAAATAGTTTTGTTATAGATATACTTACACTTTTCTCCTTGTTGTACTACAATGTTGTTAAAATTAGTGCTACTTCAATAAAATGTTTATATTGTTATAATATGTTCTGTTTCAATGGTGTCAAAAAATTTGAAAGTAAAAATTATTGATGGCTACAGAAATAATAAGAAGTTGAAGGCAGAGCCCTAGTGTACACGATTGGCAAAGTTTTGATTAAGTAATGTTTTGAATTTGAACAAATGCCAGTTAAAACAATGAAGTAGAAGCCTATACTGGTTTGTCAGGAAAATACTCAAAACACATAATTGATGACACAGATTATGTTAAAACTAGTCCTAAGATTAATATAAAAAAGATGTGGTATGATTGCCAATGAGACAACTATCCACAAAAGACCAAAATGACACAGACATTAACAACTATAGGTCACCGTATGGCCTTCAACAATGAGCAAAGCCCATACCGCATAGTCAGCTATAAAAGGCCCCGATAAATAATGTTTTGAATTTGAACAAATGCCAGTCAAAACAATGAAGTAGAAGGCTATTTTAAAGCTGTCTACTGATTTGTCAGGAAAATACTCAAAACACATAATTGATGACACAAATTATGTTAAAACTAGACACAAGATTAAGTGTGTTCTAAAATGTCTCATCTGATATTTTTGTTTATGAATTGACGATCCCTTGCTTTGGTTTATTTTGCTGAATATTATGTATTGAATTAATAGAAAGTTCTTTTTCAACTCACATCTTCTGTGAGAGAATAATTTTCAGATATTTATCAACAGTGCTTTGCCATCAAACAATGCTTTTCTGAACTTTGTCACATTTTTCAACATTATGGTACAAAAAGAAAATAATAAATGTTCAAACTGTGGTCATTTTGTTCAAACAAGACCTGTATTTAGTGTTACGATTCTCCATCATACAATTTCTGTAGTGTTCATCCTTCCTTTCATATAGTTCCATGTATGGCTCTCCACAAAGAACAAACTGGTATAACTAGCATTCTCTGGTTTATTAAAAGTATAAACCCTATATATGGATATAAGAAGATGTGGTATGAGTGCCAATGAGACAACTCCCCATCCAAGTCACAATTTGGTAAATTAAACCATTATAAGTCAAATGTCTTCAATACGGAGCTTTGGCTCACACTGAACAGCATGCTACAATGGGCCCCAAAAATGACAAATGTAAAACCATTCCAACAGGGAAACAAACAATCTAATAACCTTTTAGTAAGTTTAGAGTATTTTTTCCCCAATTTACATGTTAGTCACATTGAGAATTATTTCCCGAAACTTAATTTTGGTCCTGCTTTGGGTTTTTTTAAATGGCCAATATAGATACAAGTATCTTGTCTTAAGGGATAAATAGGTATTTTGTAAAATATCACTCTGATTCAAACATAATATTCTCTGAAACTGACATTATCAAGATGCTTTATTTCTTGATTGCCGACATATTTGTAGGACATTATTGCCATGTTTTTCAACAAATAATCGACATTCCCATGGAAACCAACAGTGCTCCTCATCTTGTTGGCTTGTTCCTTTATTAACATGAAATGACTCCATACACATGAACTTTTGGGAGAAAGATGGTAGCATTATCCTTTAGCTGCAATTTTCTCTTTTTGGATGGAGTCCTTTCACTAAATAATTCAAATAAAACAATAACAAAGACAGCAACACCCATCAATTACTGCATGGTGAGAGTGTATAACTATTACCCAACCACACGATTACTACATCTGATGTTGGTTCACCTTGTTTAAATAATTCAAAGTTAGGTGACTAGGATGAACATATCTATCCCATCGAACTTAAAGGATACACCAGATACAGTTCAGTCTGCCTAATATCTTGAAACTGACAGTATCAAGATGCTTGACTTACATCTAAAAATTGACCAGGATGTTGATTGAAAACAATGCATATGGTATATAGTTCCCACTTGACACGATATTAATAGGCTCGTTTGACTCATGAACTCGACTTTAAAACAGTCACAATTTGAACAAAACGTTGACTTTAACAGTGCTTATTTGATTTCAAGGGGGAGGGGGGGTTCGTCCGAACCACCCTGGCTACGGGTATGCAATGAAGTAGAAGGCTATTTTATAGCTGTCTACTGGTTTGTCAGGAAAATACTCAAAACACATAATTGATCTTCTGTGAGAGAATAATTTTCAGATATTTATCAACAGTGCTTTGCCATCAAACAATGCTTTTCTGAACTTTGTCTCATTTTTCAACATTAGGGAGCTACCATTTGATTTTTATGGGGGGGCTAGGATGAAAAATTTTGTCCTGCATTTTTTTTTTAGTTGTAATCTCTGTCCTGCCTTTTTATTTTTTATTCTATTCGGTCCTGCATTTTTTTTTATTAGTTTATCCTGACTTTTTTACCTAAATTGTCATCCTGCCTTTTTTTTTTGCAAAGTGTCTCATCCTGCCTTTTTTTTTTACTCAAAACTCCTGTCCTGCCTATTTTTTTCAAATTTCATCCTAGCCCCCCCATAAAAATCAAATGGAAGCTCCCTTATGGTACAAAAAGAAAATAATATATGTTCAAACTGTGGTCATTTTGTTCAAACAAGACCTGTATTTAGTGTTACGATTCTCCATCATACAATTGTTGTAGTGTTCATCCTTCCTTTATATAGTTCCATGTATGGCTCTCCACAAAGAACAAACTGGTATAACTAGCATTCTCTGGTTTATTGAAAGTATAAACCCTATATATGGATATAAGAAGATGTGGTATGAGTGCCAGTGAGACAACTCCCCATCCATGTCACAATTTGGTAAAGTAAACCATAAGTCAAATGTCTTCAATACGGAGCATTGGCTCACACTGAACAGCATGCTACAATGGGCCCAAAAATGACAAATGTAAAACCATTCCAACAGGGAAACCAACAATCTAATAACCTTTTAGTAAATTTAGAGTATTTTTCCCTAATTTACACGTTAGTCACATTGAGAATAATTTCACAAAACTTAATTTTGGTCCTGCTTTGGGTTTCTTTTAAATGGCCAATATAGATACAAGTATCTTGTCTTAAGAAGAGATAAATAGGTATTTTGTAAAATATCACTCTGATTCAAACATAATATTCTCTGAAACTGACATTATCAAGATGCTTTATTTCTTGATTGCCGACATATTTGTAGGACATTATTGCCATGTTTTTCAACAAATAATCGACATTCCCATGGAAACCAACAGTGCCTCTCATCTTGTTGGCTTGTTCCTTTATTAACATGAAATGACTCCATACACATGAACTTTTGGGAGAAAGATGGTAGCATTATCCTTTAGCTGCAATTTTCTCTTTATGGATGGAGTCCTTTCACTAAATAATTCAAATAAAACAATAACAAAGACAACAACAACAACAACAACAACAACAACAACAACCATCAATTACTGCATGATGAGAGTGTATTACCCAACCACACTACATCTGGTGTTGGTTCACCTTGTTCAAATAATTCAAAGTTAGGTGACTGTGATGAACATATCCATCCCATCGAACTTAAAGGATACACCAGATACAGTTCAGTCTAGCTAATATCTTGAAACTGACATTATCAAGATGCTTGACTTACATCTAAAACTTACCATGATGTTGATTGAAAACAATGCATATGGTATATAGTTCCCACTTGACACGATATTAATGGGCTTGCATTTCCTATCATGATTTCCTTGACAGGGGGCTGCTAATTACAAGGAAGCTAGATAAAGTAATATTACCCTTCGTATATTTTACAGACGCAATCAATAGTTGGTTTACCGACCGTTTAATATATGAAATATCTGTTATACAGATGACGAAAGAAATGTTCCATTAGTCCTAACTTCAATCTCGTCTCCTCTTCTTCGAATGTGAGCTACCAAATTTTTATTTTTCCGGTTTGTATTAGTAACATAATCAACACAATGGGTGTTACAAGGTAAGTAAGATCTGCTCACCCTTCTGGAGCACCTGAGATCACCCCGGTTTTTGGTGGGGTTCATGTTGGTCAGTCTTTAAATTTCTATGTTGTTTTTGGGTGTACTGTTTTTTGGTGTACTGGTTTTTTTTTTTGGTTTTTTTTTTATCTTTTGGTCTTTTTCTTTCTTTTTCATGTTGTTGTCAGTTTATTTTTGACTTTTGAGTTTGTATGGCCCTTTGGTATCTTTCGCCTCTCTCTTTAGCTCACATGGGCCTTATGTGCCATTAGTTGGTGTCCGTCCGACGTCTGTCGTCGTTGTTAACTATTTCAAGAATCTTCTCCTCTGAAACTAATACCTTCATACTGTAACTGAATGTTCCTAAGGGTATCTAGTTTATTAATTGTATCCGAAGTTTTGATACATCGACAAACATGGCCACCATGGCTGAAAATAAAACATCATGAGGGGTCAAATGCATTTTTTGGATAATATCTCAAAAACTAACCACTAAAGCATTTAGAGCAAATCTGACATTGGCTGCCACTTAATTAGTTATTTTATGGACATTTTTCAGTTTTTTGGGTAGTATCTTGAATATTATTGAAATCGATAAACTGTAAACAGCAATAAAAAGTTCAAGAATGATCTACAAGAACCTTAAGGAGTAATTGCCCTAGAAAGAAAAAAAATCGCGATTTGTTCATCTAGTTTGTTTACTTTTCAAAATTTATGTATATTGAATACTGATACTTGTCACAGATAATTTCGCTAATACTGTAATATTATATAGGCATTGTAAGTGCAAAAAAAAAGTGGAAGTGGACATTCAAAATAAAATACTACTTAGGAATCTAAGGAATAGCAACAAACCCCAGCAAAATTTTTGGGTGATGTGCATGCAGGAAGGGGAAGCTTTAAGTCTCAGAACATTGCACAATTATTCGATATTTATTTATGTGATTCTTGTAGAAGATATTAGAAACACACCAATTAGACACCAACTCAAAAGACAACACTAACAAACCAAACACATTTAAGAGGGCAGCATACAGTCTTCAACAAATGAACTGGTCTCCAAACAGTATGGCAGTGCTCTGGACCTACACGTACAGTAATATAAAGTAGAATGAGCAAAACATATGGACAAAAATATTTACTGTTTTATAGAGTAATTTTGAGATTGTTGATCAATTCAGTACAACAAGTTTTCAAACCACTTGATATTTATACATAACTATATAATAACATAATGTTTTGAACATGTTGTAATTTAGTACCAATTATACATGATAATTTGCACAGACATTTGGTGCAAGTCATTATTTCGACACTACTGTACTTTTGTCAAGTAATAAAACAGTTAAACCAGCTTCGTGTTTGGTGGCAAATTTATGTTTTTTTTTAGAACTTCAAAATAATATTGAGTGAGCAAATAATGAATTCGCATTGCATTTGTTGAGGACGAGAACATGTCAATGGCATAATTATGAACTCTTCTTGTTTTTTTTAATCTGACACCTGCAGTCAGTTTCTTACCGCGCTAGTGTCAAGTGTACTAGTGATAACAGACAGACATATCTTCTCAAAGGCTGAGTGAAGACGCAACCAATATCAAATTTAAAAGTCTTTCATTTTACACATCTGGTTTCGAATCTTCGACCAGGTCTCTGCATTCGAGGGAATCACAAAACTGTTGGAATAGAAAGTGTAGATTTAAAAAAAAGTTGGAAAGTTTGATGAACTTAAATGTTACTATATAATGTTTCTGCTTCAAGATTTAATAACGAAATCATTGGAATGTCGAATTACCAAAAAATAAAAAAATATAAAACAAGAATGTGTCCATAGTACACGGATGCCCCACTCCCACTATCATTTTATATGTTCAGTGGACCGTGAAATTGGGGTCAAAACTTTAATTTGGAATTAAAATTAGAAAGATCATATCATAGGGAACCTGTGTACTAAGTTTCAAGTTGATGTAACTTTAACTTCATCAAAAACTACCTTGACCAAAAACTTTAACCTGAACTTTGCACTGTCATTTTCTATGTTCAGTGGACCATGAAATTGGAGTCAAAACTATAATTTGGCATTAAAATTAGAAAGATCATATCATGGGAACATGTGTATTAAGTTTCAAGTTGATTGGACTTCAGCTTCATCAAAAATTACCTCGACCAAAAACTTTAACCGGACGGACGAACGGAGGCACAGACCAGAAAACATAATGCCCCCCTACTATCGTAGGTGGGGCATAAAAAAACCCAGCTCAGTTCCGTTTCCACACTGTAATAATGGTACAAGCATAAGTCAGACCGTTTTATACTCTTCTTCATATTTGTATTCTTCATGATGACTCTGGGGTTTTTAACCCCTTTTTCAAAATGGCTGGATCCGCGCCTGTACTTTACAGTGTGGGTTAAGCTCAATGTTGACCTGTGGTGACCTGAAGTTGTATGCCTTAGTATTTATAGTGTTACCATTTGCAGTCATACCACATCCATATTATTGTTTTGTTTATAGCTATCTTTATAATCAATTCAATTTTTCAATTCAAAGTTTTATTGCCATATAAACTTTACAGTTTGTGACATATAACAACAAATACAAATAAGGACAATAACTAAGTAACTCAATATATATATATATATATATATATATATATATACAAATTGTATATACCGTTATATGGTTGTTCATCAACAGAAGCTTCCGTAATTCCTTCTTGACTAATAACTAAAACAATGAACGATATGTTTTTGTTAATTTGTTCAACGCGAGATATTAGAGGCGGATCCAGCCATTTGAAAAAAGGGGCGGGTTCCCAACCCAAAGTAAAGGAGGCTCCAACTATATGCTCCCATTCAAATGCATTGATCGGCCAAAACAAAAGGGGGTTCCAACCCCCGGAACCCCCCCCCCCCCCTTTTTAGATCCGCCAATGGATATGAATTGACAGTTGGAAAATAAGGTACCCTTTTAAATAGAAAAAATACTTTGTATTAGACCACATGACAACTCAATGCTCCGCTAACAGGACAGATCCTAACAGCTACGTGAGGAGAAAGTTTAGGCGCTAATGCATGTTTCCATTATTTTGTCATCCTTTTAAGCATAAGGAACTTTTACATCATGTTCAGTGGCGGCAAACCCAGGGGTCGGGCGTAGAGGTTGCAAGTTAAAAATCCATGTGTTCCACGATATGTTTACACAATTTGAGTGTCAAATCGTCCAAAAAAAATATTCAATTATCGGGCATTACGCCCATTGTCAAAAATCCTGGATCTGCCCCAGATTTTTTTATTACTTATGTCTAGTGTTCCCGACTTACTGAATCAAGTTAAAATACGAGAAGAGTAATATACATTTTTTGAACTTTTATAACTTTCTTAACGCTTTTAAAACTTTATCAAGCACTGTAAAATGTATCATTTTGCATGATATGACTGTTTGGGTCCGTGTAACACTAAGCAATTCAAAATTTCAAAAAGTTTTTCATTTTATTTGGGATTTTTGATAAAAGTTCTAAAATATCAAAATTCCCTTTTTTTTAAATTTTGATTGGTTCTTATTCAAGAAACTCAGGCGGAGAATAATTTGTTTTCGAAAGCAATATACGGTATGTTTACATTTTTTCATATCACATTTAAATAAGTATTTACACTGCATAAATATAGGGTAGATAATGGTGTACAACGGTCAGATAACTCGCTGATTATCATTATTGATAAGGGGTTATATTATAGTGATATCAAATTTATTAATTTAGGTACTTATCTAATACACAACGTGTGAAAGTCATGCACTTCTAATATGGATTACGAGTAGCTAAAAATGTGACCTAAGTAAACACGATGACAGTGCTAAAGTTGAACTCTACACATTTGAATATTCATATTTTATCTTAGCATCTGACCTTACGACATCGTTTTTACTTACACGACTTATGGTAACGTCTGCTGATATACCGGGAAAATTAACCGAAGTAAGCTCAGCTATAATGTGAATTTTTAAAACAAGGTGACAAATTTCAACTTACAATTGTTTGCCGTATATTTTACCGATACTATCGAATTTTCGGAGTTTGATAGTACCGTGAATTTGACAGTGATTTCAGGACCTATATAGTGATGCTATCTTTCTGACTTAGTATTGCCGTCTTCTTTCTTATCGTTTTTCGTAATTTGTGCCAATGTGTTTTCAATTTTTCTGTCATTTTCCGTATTCTGTGATGTTCCATTTCTTTTGATGTTGTGTTGCCGTAGATTATTTAACATTTTTGCCACGATATCTCTGGCATTTCCTTACCGTCAGATTGACATGCATTTCTTATTCTGAAATTTTGTTTTTTTATATTAGTTTTATTCCTGGAACAAATCCAGATTTGTCTTCTGTTGGATTACCACAAGTTTGTATCATCATACCTATAATAGCAAACAAATTATGGATACCAGAATGCGTCGCATGTCTCCTCTTGAAGACGAAACCGGTTTGTTTGACATGGATGAAGGAGACGCTAAAGGAAGAAAAAGAAAATTGCAAATGAACTTCGGGGCTCTGTGTGTCATCTGGTTATTTACATTTACAGCATATTCTGGTTTGCAAAATCTAGAAACCGCGCTGTACCAGGATGTAGGATTATATACCTTAGCGGCTTTGACAGGTGGCGGTGTCATCGCATGTCTCTTAGCACCGACGGCTATAAGTTACATTGGATCTAAAGGAGCTCTTATAGTATCCTGGATATGTCTTTCATTTTTTGTAGCCGCTAATTTTTTTGGTTTCATAGGAAGTGGCTTTAAATATTTGCTTGTGGTTGCTGGCGGAGTGGAAGGTCTATCTACTGGATTAATGTGGACCGCACAAGGATCTATAACTACGACAATAGCCATGGAGTATCATGAAATAATAGGGGAACCCATGGAGAAGACACTAAGTACTATGTTTGGAATATTTTGTATGTTTTTTCAAAGTACTCAAGTGTGGGGTAATTTAATATCTTCTCTTGTTTTGCAACAAACATCCCAAATTACAAAACACGAATCTAATTTCACATTCTGTGGAGCAGATTTCTGTCCATCAGATGTTGCAGTGTTGCGAGGAGGCAAACACGGAAATAGCACTGGTGGGCCGTCAAGTTTGCCAGAACCTCGACTCATAAACATATTGACAGGAATATACTTAGGTTCTACTGCTGTCGGGCTGCTCATAACTATAGCTTTCTTAAAACCAGTGAAATCTTCAATGAGCGACAGTGGAGTGACACTTAAAGTCCGCCTCCTTTCTACTGTCCGTCTACTGTTTACCAATCTGAACATGTTTATGCTGGTACCATTCAGTTTGTATACTGGCATGGAACAAGTTGTAATGTATGCAGAATTTACAAATGTAAGCATTAACAGTATCAATTTTCTTAATTTAAGAAGAAGTTTGTTAGATAATTATCATTTGAATATAAAAAAAAACAAACATGCAGTTTGCTCATGCACCAAATACACACAAATATACTCAGTAGGCGTTGGTGATTACCAGAGGTTGTCCGTAAGTCTGTAGTTGCTCCAAATATACACGTAAAAATATATGACACGGTTTATGTTGTTCTCATATATATTATGATGGTATGATACTAAACCTCTCACGGGGAGAATTGTGCCTGATATTCATATACGATGAAGATATAATTTTTCAATCAGTTTAATTGAAGTCTGGAGCTGGCATGTCAGTTAACTGCTAGTAGTCTGATGTTATTTATGTATTATTGTTTATTTTCTTTGGTTACATCTTCTGATATCAGACTCGGACTTCTCTTGAACTGAATTTTAATGTGCGTATTGTTATGCGTTTACTTTTTGCATTGGCTAGAGATATAGGGGAGGGTTGAGATCTCACAAACATGTTTAACCCCGCCGCATATTTGCGCCTGTCCCAAGTCAGGAGCCTCTGGCCTTTGTTTGTCTTGTATTATTTTAACTTTTAGTTTTTGTGTACAATATGGAGTTAAGTATATATGACGTTCATTATCACTGAACTAGTATATATATACTTGTTTAGGGGCCAGCTGAAGGACGACTCTGGGTGCGAGAATTTCTCGCTGCATTGAAGACCTGCTTGTGACCTTCTGTTGTTGTCTGCTCTATGTTCGGGTTGTTGTCTCTTTGACACATTCCTCATTTCCATTCTCAATTTTACAGTGTATTTTTCTGATTATTTTCTCGCTTTCGTCTTTTATTTATTGGTATCAAATGGTCTAGATAGTGTTAAAAGAATAGAGAATAAATAAATTAGGAAAAAAACTTGGTAGCCAATCAAAAACTTTTAAATTTCCCCGTTTTAATTTGTACATTCGTCTACTGCATGTAACAGCACATATCCTGTCAAGACAATTTTATCCAATATATTAAATGTGACAACGCACACAATGCATTCCAGTATGACAGAATTCCTTCTCCTTTTTCAAAATAGATATATATATTTCCCAATTATAAGAGATACTGTTTACACGTCAATGAGACAGAAAACAAAAGTTTGAACGTTGAAATTTAACCCTTGAGACATTTAGAGAGCATGCCAACATAAGCCTGCGTATACAATATGTCTGGTAATAAATCGTCTTGAGTCTATATATACAAGTTTTGACTAAATGTCCGGTATGGAATAATTTTTTCACAAACGACGACGGATATGTTCCAACTGTCGTAACCACAATATCGTCCTCTTTTCTTCGAATGTGACCTACCGAATTAAATGAATCCCTGGGCCTGAACTTACAGCTAGACGGGTGCTACAAGTGGAACAGGATCTGCCGACACTTCGGGGGTTACTGAGTTCACTCCCGGTTTTTTTGTGGGGTTCATGTTTCTCGGTCTTTAGTTTGCTATGTAATGCTGTGTGTGCTGTTATTTGTCTTTTCGAGTTATTTTTGTTGCCATGGCATTGGCAGTTCATTTTCGACTTATAATTAAGAATATCCCGTAGGCAACTTCTGTCTCTCTATTTGAATGTTTATCAAAACATTTAACATTGTTGACAACACGATGTTTTATGAATAAAAAAGATGTGGTATGATTGCCAATTAAACAACTTTCAACAATTAAGAGACCAAAATGACCCAGAAATTAACAACTATAGGTCACCGTACGACCTTCAACAATGAACAGAGCCCATACCGCATAGTCGGCTATATAAGGCCCAAAATGACAATGTAAAACAATTCAAACGAGAAAACTAACGACCTAATTTATATGAATATTTTCAGTCATTCGTTGCCTGTAAGCTTGGTATAGAATGGATTGGCTATACAATGATCTGCTTTGGAGTATGTGATACGGTTGGCTCACTACTAGTAGGATTCATCGGAAAATTTACTGGACGGCCGCCATTATTTATCATTGCTACGATTTTGAACCTTGGAGTTCTTGGTATTATGAGATTTTGGTCCTTTAAAGAAGAAGTACCTTTTTATCTATTCTTCGTTATACCGGGTGTATGGGGATTAGCGGATGGTATCTGGCAAACTCAAAGTGGAGGTATGTTTAATACTACATATCTTTCATATATATATACACGAGGGTCTGAATGGGGGGTTACAGAAATCAGAATGTTGGGTAAAAAGTGCAGATTTAAGTACATAAAAAATAGAGAATGGATAAAAACAGAGAACAATTAAGTAATAAATTATAAAAGATAGAGAATAATGTTCAAGATAGTTAATGTGACAAATTGTATGAAAAAATAAAAAATTCAGACCTAAAAGGTCCCTCATTTAAAACTTCATATAAAAAAAAAAGATGTGGTATTATTGCCAATGAGACAACTGTCCACAAGAGACCAAAATGACACAGCCATTGACAACTATAGGTCACCGTAATTCATACATGTTACTTCGATGTATTTGTGTTTATTAGAGGAAGGTGTTCGACCCTTAATGAAACATTGAATAGCATTAGACCACTTTCGAGTTCATCCGCCACCGGAAAAAAACTCGTCAATTATACGCGCCTTTATGACGTCATTTGACAGATAGAGGGGGTCGCCTGTATCCCTGCACTATTTACGTTCATCAAGCGTCTTAGTGATCGTCATTGTGCAGGATAAACTAGAAATTATAATGGTTGTTCTGTAGGTACTTAATGACAATTCCCTAACGACAGCAATGCTGATTGCCAATTTTGAGAATTCAATTTGCCGAATAATTCGTACAATATAGAATTATAGTTTTCTAACCAATCGCTCAACATTGCAATGGAAGTGACGACGCCCTAAACGCACAAATGACGTTCACTAAAACCAGAGTTTTTAACGAAAATGCATCGAACTCGAAAGTTGTCTAATGAAACATACAAAAGTAGTTTCCTACAGTTATTGATGACATTCATGCAAACACCACTATCGTACTATATAAACTTCAAAGTTAATTTCGGCAGTAAAAAAGGACTCTGTTGATCAAATATTATTTTGTCTCCGTGTTTTGACGATCAATTCTTTTGAATGAAAACATATAGTTGGAACCCCCTTTTAAAATGAATAAATCCGCTTCTGATGACATTTTTGTATCATCAGAGGAAAAGGCGAAGTTCAACGTTCTGTGGAATCAAAGTCGAAAACGCTAAATGGACGCATCCGGCCTCTATAAGATACATTGGCGGATCCAGGTGGGGTTCCGGGGGTTGGACACCCCCTTTTTGTGGCCGATCAATGCATTTGAATGGGGACTTATAGTTGGAATCCCCCTCCCCCCTCTTTGTCCTGGGTTAGGACCCCCCTTTTTTTAAATGGCTGGATCCGCCCCTGAGATATACATTATTGAACGTAAAAGCGTATCATTTCAAATACCCAAATATGTGCTTGTTCCTTTTTTTCGATATAGCGGAAACTTCATTACATTGCGGGACTTTTAGTCCACCATCAATGACACCAGCATGCAGTGTTTACATTAAAACGCAAGACCCTATGCGTACATTGCGCGTGTATTGATGAAGAAGTAATTCGGAAACTATGCAACTTAAAGGTTGTAAAGCCAATTATACATAACAGAGACAATGGAAAGGGTGTAAAAATATAGAATATAAAATACAAAAGGAGTTCATGTAATATGATTTCGATTTGACTATGATACCATCTGGTTTATTTCAGCTTTGGTAGGCTCTGCCTTTACAGAAGACCAGGAACCAGCGTTTGCCAACCTAAGACTGTTCCAGGCTCTGGGGTTCACTGTGGGATATCTATATAATGTACATCTATGTGAATACATCAAACTTTATATAGCAGCAGGGACGTTAGTTGTATCCATGGTATTTGTGGCTATTGTCGAAATTAGGATCCGCCTGAAGAACAAACCAGATGAAAGATTAATTTAACTCTTATTTTCAATTCACGCTGTAAAATGCGTTGATTCGTCTATTCATTTAAGGGGGTAGACCTTAGTTCAGGGAGATAACTCTTTAAATCAGTTAAGCGTTTGTAAAAGTCAAGTTCATCAATGTATTTTAAGCATTTACCTGAAACAGATTGAAAATAATCTATGTAACCTAGAGGCTTAGAATATGTATTTGAAAATGGTTGACACAAACGTATTGATGATTTTAAGAGTTATTTCCCTTAACCTAGGTCTACCTCCTTAAATATCTATATAAATAAAATGAGTTACGGGGTTAAAAAAAACCCGCAAATGACCAAAAAGGAGACTTTTGGTGTACTTTAAATCAGTTATTTAGTTTTAATTATTATCATTTCCTACATGTTTTGGAAAATAAAATTAATGTTTTTAGTTGCAATTTTATTCATTTGAAAAAATTGTTTTCGAAATTAACTTTAAGTCATATGAAACTTTAAATATAACATCAAAACTACAAGAAGCTTTTACAAATGTTATCTCCAAGTTAAACATTGTCTGATTATTAAACAATTTAAATGCCTTCGCAGATAAGTTTTATACCAAATTCTCATTCTAAAATTGTCAATTCCGATTTTCTCATCCTTTTTGCAATAAAAACATTTTGCACGTCGATCGTTACTGTTGTTTACCTTGGTATATATAATGTACGTACAGGTAGAGGTTTTCTGTTGATACGGAATCCTTGGAGGATTAAAAAGGTTTGTCGGCCTTTCTGCTTGTGTTCGTTGGTATTTCACCTTGAAAAACATGATAACATTTGAATTGATATTTACTTAATTAGCATGTTTGACCATTATAAAATATTGATACATGGACATTCTCATTTTGAAATTGAATTTGTATTTGATTTGCGTACGTTTAAAAATATGGTTATTCTTTTTAAAAAGTAAAACAATGACAGAAATAAACTATAAGTTGCTATTTATTTTGTAAAAAGAAGTTATAAGACTTGAATAACAACGCAAAAGACATGTCCAGTACATAATGTCAATATCATAATTATCCGGTAATTTTATAAAGATAACAAGATTTTAGTAATCTTGAAGGCGTCCTGGAGCTGGCCGGTCATTAGTTTACACATCTACGATGAAATGAATACGTACAACAGATGTAAAATTTAATTCAATATTGATTTACAAAACTATTGATAACAGAAAGTGCAGTCCGAAAAAAGTGCATTTTGTAAAAAGTACTTTTAGATACTGTGACTCTTATAACCATAAAAGTTAATAATGGAAGTTGTCACCGAAAAACAAAATTCACACAAAGAAGACGTAAGGGAACAAAAAAGGAAGCTCTTATTCAATTTTGTGACAATATGCTTTATATGGCTGTTCGTTTTCACGGCATATTCTGGATTGCAAAACTTAGAGGCGGCAGTAAATGCCGAAACTGGGCTTTATTCGTTGGCGGCAGTGACTTCCGGCGGAGTTATTTCCTGTCTCGTAGCTCCGACAGTTATAAGTTATATTGGATCTAAAGGAGCTCTTATTGTTGCATGTATTTGTCAGTGTATTTTTGTAGCCGCTAACTACTATCCAAAACCGTATATTTTAATAACAGGCGGCGCCATTGTTGGTTTATCTTCAGGACTATTGTGGACGGCGCAATCATGTTATGTGACAATGATTGCCTTAGACTATCACAAAATAACCGGAGAATCGTTAGAAGCAATACTCAGTAGATTGTTCGGAATATTTTTCATGGCTTTTCAAAGCACACAAGTTTGGGGCAATCTTATTTCGTCAGCAGTGTTCCAGCTAGGCGGTGCATCGACGGAACAGACTAACAACACTTTTTGTGGTGCTCAGTATTGCCCCTCTGAGCAAACGATCAGTAACGGAAATGAGACTTCTGAAGCTGTCGTTAGACCGGACCAACATTTAGAAATTACTCTAATAAGTATATATTTAGGGATCACATTCATTGGTTTACTCCTCACGGTGTTTGTTCTTAAACCAATCAAATCATCCATGAGTGACAAGTATTCTACTTTAAAGGAACGATTAGCTGCTAATTTGAAACTACTTTTTACCGATCTAAATATGGCCATGATAATTCCGTTCGCCCTTTATACCGGCATGGAGCAGGTTATGATGTTTGCTCAGTTTACAACAGTAAGTATATACTGAGTAACAAAGAATTGGTAACACACACCAAGGATACAAATCCTTGGTAACATGTATTTTGATTTAAAAAAATAGACAGAAATTTCCAAAGTTGCGGAAATATATTTTTTTTAAATAAGGAGATGTGGTATGAATGCCCACGAGACAACTATCCACCAAAATTCAAAAGAAGTTGATGTATGCAATTGTATGTGAACTACCTTCACCAATGAGAAAAATCCATACCTTAATTATAGTCGGCTATAAAAGGCCCTGTCATGGAAAATATGAAACAATTGAATTGAGAAAAACTGATGGCCTAATTTATAACAAAAACATTTACATTTACAAATATGACAGACACGAACCAACGACAATCACTCAACTACAAGCTCCTGGCTTGGGGCAGGCACATTTATATAGAATGTGTCGGGGTTGACGTGTTTGAAGGCGCAAACCCTTCCCCTAAACTGGGACAGTGGTTTAACAGTACAACATTAAAAAAAAAAACTAAACAATATGTTGAAAAGGGCTTAACTCGTCAGATCGATACAATGCAGAAAAACACATCTAACAAAAACACAGACCGGACGTTGTCAGAGAATTTATACATGATCCCTCATAACAAAAAAGAACGAAGTACAGTACCGAGAGTACTCACAGCTACTGACAGCTAGTTCAAAGCCAATGAACTAATAAAATATCATATATCTAAGACTAAAATATCAATCAATTAATCGCTTAAGTGCATCTATAAAAAATAAGATGTAGTATGATTGCCAATGAGACAACTCTCCACAAGAGATCAAATGACACAGAAATTAACAACTATTGGTCGATGTACGGCCTTAAACTTCAACAACTGTTCATTTGTAAATGAATGCAAACAGGTCGATTGCAGACATATCCATTTTACTTCAATATCTTCTATATCTACTTATACTGTGCTTTATAGATAATTATGCATATAATTTAGACCTGATTTTTGTAGTCATTCGTTGCCTGTAAACTTGGAATTGAATGGATTGGCTACACGATGATATGCTTTGGCGTTTGTGATACAGTTGGATCTCTACTAGTTGGAATAATAGCTAAATATACCGGAAGACTAGTATTGTTCTTTTTCAGCGCTTTCCTTAATTTAGGTGTCCTGGTTTTTTTACGTGTATGGTCTTTAAGTGGCCAGGTTCCATTTGAACTTTTTTTTGTTATACCAGCTGTGTGGGGACTAGCAGATGCGGTGTGGCAAGCTCAGAGCGATGGTATGTTTACGAAAGAGATAGCTATATACATTGTTTATATAAAAAAGAAGATGTGATATGATTGCCAATGAGACAACTATCCACAAAAGACCAAAATGACACAGACATTAACAACTATAGGTCACCGAAAGGCCTTCAACAATGAGCAAAGCCCATACCGCATTGTCAGCTATAAAAGGCCCCGATAAGACAATGTAAAACAATTCAAACGAAAAAACTAACGGCCTTATTTATGTAAAAAAAATGAACGAAAAACAAATATGTAACACATAAACAAACGACAACCACTGAATTACAGGCTCCTGACTTGTGTCAGGCACATACATAAATAATGTGGCGGGGTTAAACATGTTAGCAGGATCCCAAAAAATATTTATAATTACTTTGACTTGTTGACAAAAATATAAACATTTCAAGAAATTTAAACCCCACAATAATATACAGGAATAAATTCATGGACATATATATAGCAGTTTGACCAACCCTAATTTTGATCATTGAGAAGCTTGACTTCTCTTTACTAATTGCAGAGACGTTATAAAGTCTCTGCTTATAGTATGTAATTAAAACGTTCAGCTAATTTTTAAAGAGTTAACTCTCTTAAGTGTTATATACTTACTTACAGTACTTAATTGCTGAAATATACAAAAAATTAAAATAAGGTGGTAGAAATTGTAGCTATTAACATGCATAAATAGTACAGTCGCATGTTATAAAGTATGAAGTGTTAGAATGGTCGGGGTCGGCAAAATCTGACATTAATATTTCACACTTACAATTACCTGTTACGCAATTCCAAATGCGCTGTGAGCTTAATGAAAAAAATCCCAACGTTTCAAAATTTAATCAACAAATAAATAAACTATTTTTTTACGAATATGACAAATTGCTACTTTATTTGAATTAAATGTTTTGTTTGTTTATTTTTCAGCATTATTAGGCTCCGTATTTCATCAGAATCCAGAAATAGCATTTTCTAATTATCTGATGTTCCAAGCTATGGGACTAGCAATAGCGTACATATATAACATCTACCTCTGTGAAGAAATGAAATTATACATTCTTGGAGTAACTGTCATCATTTCCTTGATATTTCTATGTATTATTGAATACAGAGTTCGAAGGAGGAAACGAGAGGAGAAATAATAAGAGTATAATAGTTTGTGAATCTGTAGTGTAATGGCATCCATGTTGCTGTCGCGCTTTGTTGTTGTGACGATAAAAATGTTGTAAATAAACGATAAAAACACACGAGACTTGGTCTAAATAGTCAGAAGCTTCGTGTCATTATGAGGTAAATCTGTTAAGGGATTCTCATTGGTAAATATTACCTTATTGCGTGTGAAGCAAAGGCTTATCTAACATCTGATTGAAAATCATATTTGAGTACATCTATATATGTGAGCGTATCCGTGAGTGAGGCTGGGAAAATCAATGATAGTAGGGGAGCTAGTTTTTAGTTTTTAGTTTATCCCGACTTTTTTTTACCTAAATTGTCGTCCTGACTTTTTTTTTTGCAAGTGTCACATCCTGCCTTTTTTTTTACTCAAAACTCCTGTCCTGCCTATTTTTTCAAATTTCATCCTAGCCCCCCCATAAAAATCAAATGGTAGCTCCCTAGGTAAAAAAAAAATGACAGTGAAGTGTTCAATCAAGTTGGCAGTGGTGTGTTGAATTGATATTTTAATGACGCAATGTCAAACGTAAAAGTAATTCAAATAGAGTTTTGTTCTGTCTTTATTATTCAATTGTGTTTGCATCAGATATAAATATTATAATTTTAACTTTCGAATACATAATCAACTTGTAAGTCTATTTTATATCAGTTCATGAGTTACAAAGCGCCAACTAATGAATGTATCACTCATGCGTATCGTTATACAGAATAATAATATTGCATTTTATTTACAAATAACCGAAACAGCAAAAGATGCAACTTACTAAGTAACGCTATATCAATAACAAAATTGAGAATGGAAATGGGGAATGTGTCAAAGAGACAACAACCTGACCATAGAGAAGACAACAGCAGAAGGTCACCAACAGGTCTTCAATGCAGCGAGAAATTCCCGCACCCGGAGACGTCTTTCGGCTGGCCCCTAAACAAATATATATACTAGTTCAGTGATAATGAACGCCATTCTAAACTCCAAATTGTACACAAGAAACTAAAATTAAAAATAATACAAGACTAACAAAGGCCAGAGGCTCCTGATTTGTGACAGGCGCAAAAATGCGGCGGGGTTAAACATGTTTATGAGATCTAAACACACTTTCCTGGTTGTGCTGAGCCATTACAAATGTTACGTTCCTATAAACCGTGTATGCTTAAATTATAGATAATTATCTATTAACTGATATAATTCAAAATCTAATAAAAATATGAAACAGGTATCTTCAAATGACTTGTTTTCGAATAATGATAATGTTCATTTTCCCCGGGTCAATAGGATAGTATAGAAGTTGATGTAAACATGCGACGAATTCCTAACTATTATGCCAACGCCAATCACGGTGCAGTGAAGTTCTGATGATAAAACGGTCTGCTCCTAAAGTCAATTTCCAAAGGGGAAAATAAAAAAGACTAAATATGATTAATACATGTGACGTTTTCGGGAAGGGATTTTTATAAACATTCTCGTCGGTACAGGTCCACTGGCTTGGTTTATTTTAGTCCTGTAAGGTGTTTTGAAAACAGGTATACATGTAGAAAAAGTTAATCGTTGCCAGATTTATTTGTGTAGGGTATCATACATAAGACAGCAACCACATTTACACGAAGGCCAACACTCGGGGTTTCTGCAACTGATAAATGTTTTTACAATATTTCAAGTTCTTAGTTAAAAAGAAATTGTGGATAAAAAAAAGTTTACAAAGACTTTCAAACATATGCAATCATCACAAAACCTTATGAGGTAACTATCTACCAGATGTTAGCATATATACGTCACCCTACGACATTTAACAATGAAAAATACTCCTACTGCACTGAAAGCAATAAAAGGATCCGACATGACAAGTGTAAAAAAAATAATCAAACCACAATACTATATCGGCCTTTACTCTATTCTTAGACTACATTTTTTCAACCAATTACAACGTATATGCAGAGCAATATTTTGAATGGATGAAAACCAGCAGTATGTCATCATTTATGTACAAACAATTATAAACGAAAAGCAAATATAATACAAAGCAAAAACAATAACCAATGAAATTCAGGCTCGTGATTTTGATACAGACACACGACGAAATTTTCGGGGTTAACCATGTTTGCGGGTGCACAACCCACCTCTAACCTTGGACAGTGGTGTTAAAGCGCAACATACATCAACAAAACCGCTGTTCCTTTCCTTTTTTTTGTTTTTGCTGTGTATGTACTGGTGTTGTGTCCTGGATGGATACCCCATATCCTTTCTTTTCTATTATGTAAGAACTAGCAGCAAAAATTATGATTAGTAGAATAAGGATTGATACACAGCTAAAACAATTAAATAGCAGACCAATATAAAGACAGAAAGTGACGACCAGAGAGTCGCACATGTATACAAATTTACTTTACTTCATAAAATGCTAATGTGTCTACACTTTTCAGAGCCGACTTTAAACCGATTTTCTCTCTAGACATTTTCCAGCAGGAACTATAATATACCGTTACCCTGTACACTACTGGAACCATCTTAAGTAGGATATATGGACAGTTAGAGCCGTTACAATAAAGATTCTTGGAATCTAAAACGTGTGTAAGGGAGCAACCACTTAACGCCAAAGAGGGGGTTATGAATTGTTGTCTAAGTCAGAATTTCCTTTTCGCGCACAGAACATTTTTTTTTTTTCGACGCTATCAAATCTTTTTTTTTAATTCAACACTATAAGGTATGAGGTAAATCTGGATTCAGAATAATTATTTTTGTCACCTGCTTGACCACAATATTTGGGATCAAAATATTTTTTAGGAAAAACATCCTTACCCCCACCCTTTATGAAGTTAAATGGTCGTTCCCTACGGTTTATTTGGGGCAATTAATGAAAGATATTGATCATACTTTTCTCAAACAGAGAGAAAAAAGGATTCACAAAAAAGTTTACCATAATAAGTACAGGCAGAAACAAGTGGTTTAGAAATCATCACGCACAAACATAAAATTGTAATTTTTAAAATACTTTATTAGCATTTCCTCTTCTCCCCAAGCCCCCTAGCAATATTTTGAATGGATTAAACTCCAAAGCAAAATAACATAAAAAGCTTTAAATGGACATCTATGAGAAAACCATGCAGATGGTGCTCCATGCAAAGTTGTTTGATTTTGATGAAACTTTGCTGACATGTTCAGGTTGACCTCATATGAAAGTAATGCAAGTTTAAAGCCCTTACACTGCTGGTAACCATGGCAACGATAGGGATTAAGGGTATTTTCGAGTTTATTTATAAATGCATTTACTGAAATGCATATATGACATATATAGATTTCATAGATTTCTCAAATACAAATACACGGCAAGCTTTTTAGAAAAACTATTACTTACATTATTTACTGTCATGAGCTGTTTCTTGCACTGCTTTCATACTATGATCAATAATTTTCATTACAAATGAAGCCCTTGACCTCAATTCTATAGTACCTTTGGAAAATGTTAGGTATTTAGAAAACATTATGTCTTTTGTTTACAAGTGAAACTCTAGTCAAGTTCTCTGCATGTGTATCTGAGACACCCTTGTTGTCAGAGCCAAATAGATAAAGGACAGAGAACACAGTAGAGTGAAACGCATGAAGTCAGTATTTTGAGACAATGATGTTGTAATGCTTACCCTTTCGGAGCATCCGAGATCACCCCGTTTTTTTTTACGGGGTTCCTGTTGCTCACTTTTTGGTTTTCTTTGTCGTGTTTTGTTGACTTTTTGGTCTCTGTCGTTTTTCATTGTTTGTCATGGTGCTACCAGTTTGGCTTCGACTTATAAATTTTGACTGTCATATTGGTATCTTAGTAAGGACCTATACTCTTCTATTGCAGATCACATTTTTGTATCTTGTGAATTAAATATAAAGGAAATGGAATATTATAAATATTTTATTATGATAAACAAACACTAATATATCATATATATTTTAAACACATCAATACTTGTCACGATTTTTTTTACATAATAACAAGGACGTATATTAGATGTTAGTTATATACGTCCTTGATAACCGACCGTGCAAGGGCTGTATAGCCAGTCAAGGTCGTTAAACACTTCCATTTGTTGTCCTTGATAATAAACATGATTCATTAACAAGATAAAATTGTTAATTAGTGGAAATAATAACTAATCTGAAAAGGTGGTGCTCTTCCAACAGATAGCAACACTACTTTTCTGGCAAATTATGTAAAACTATCCTGTAATGTATGATTTTAAAGTCAACTATGTAAGTTAATACAAAAATTGAAGCAATAAAGAATATTAAGTATTTTTGTCTATGTGGCAAACGATATTTTTTGTATTTATGCTGTAATTTTAGCAAATTGATAATTAAAAATAATTGCAATAAATAAAATTGTAATTATATTCAATCCCTTATAAATAATAAACACGTGGCATCCCTCGTTACTACTGGTTGTGCGGGAAAGACGAACGCAATGCTTTTCCTATCGCTGTTTTCTCTGTTGCTGATTGTATGTGTAAGTACCTTGCATGAAATACTTTATACAACATTGGCTTTATTTTAAGGATTTTCGCTGCTCTGTTTCAAAAAAACATTTTTTTTATAGTACATCAATAACAAAACTCAAAAAGCCAAGAACAAAATGCAAGGCTAGTGCCCATGTTTTTTTTAGATGTAAGCCATTAAAAATTCAAGGGGAAATGATTCTCTCTAGATTTTTCCTACATTTAACATTGGCACCTTTTTTTCTTTCAATAACTATGGAAAAATAACAAGGATTTTATCAGATTTTCAAAAGTAGCTTTTTAACAAACTATGTTTTAAGAATATTAAAAGAAAAGTAGGGGTTAGCGCTCAAAATGTTTCTAGGCAGCACATAGATAACACTAGAGGATTTCCGAATATCAGTCTGACAAAAGAGTCAAAAACACGTGAAGCGAACATCCTTAAATTTTACATCTGGCAGTGATATTTTTCAAATGAAGGATACTATAAAAATTAGTATTTTGTTCCAGTTTGTATTTAAAATTTTAATAAGTAAGAATCTTTAAAATATTTTTTTAAATTTAATTCGAGGTATTTCAATAATTGTTTTGTTTATATAAACTACCAAAATTATAAATGCCTAATTAAAAACCCAGTTCTCATGAATATTCCATATTTTAAATTGTTTGTCGCTAAAATTGAAATTTTACATTTACGTGGCAAATTTTATCTTGAGATGATGCACCTTATTTTATTTTTAATTAAAATATTATTCTAAAAAATTCTAAAATAAGAAGTCAGAGACGATAATTATATTGTCACAAAAATTATTAGAAATATGCATATTTACCTGCATTATTTAAATTTTCTCCTCGTGAACGAAGCTGAATGATTTCTAATGTAAAAAAATATTGCTACAAAATTTATTTATCGTGTTTGTTTAAAACCCTTATATAAAAATAAGGAGGTGTGGTATGATTGCCAATAAGACAACTATCCACCAAAGTTCAAATGAAGTTTGTTTAATATTAAAAAAACGCTGGACTGTTCAATCCGCGGTTGTTGATCACGTACCAAATGAAATCTGTTTAGTGGTGGATCCAAAAGGGGCCCCGGGGGTCGGAACCACCCCTTTTTTTTTTTTTTTTTTTTAAAGATCAATGCTTTGTGAATGGGGACATTCTCCTTTATCCTGGGTTGGAACCCCTTTTAAATATGGCTGGATCCGTCCCTTCTGCTTAAGGTAAAAAAAAAAAAGGGGGGGGGCGTGGTCTAATTCAAAATCCATAGATTTTTTTTATAATTTGACCAAATGTAATTAATATCATGGCTTCGATCCTCAAATATATTATAAAAAGTATGGGTCACGGCGCTTTTATACAAGCTACATGTTGTGCAAAATGTGTAAATGGAAAACACCATTTTTTGTGATAGAAAGACCAAAGAGCTTTAAGATAAAATATGAGACAGCAGCTCTTATAATGAGCTTTCAGAAAATGAAAATAAAAATTATGGTTACGGGACTCGTTTTCTTGTAACAAAACAAAATAGAAATATTCATAACACATTCCATTATAAAAGTTATCTCCCCTCGTATGGTAAAGTTGAAAAAATTTAATCAACCAACAGATATTTTATATTTTTGTAAAATGCATATTACATTGAAGATCTCGACCGATTGTTTTCTGCTATTTTACAATACAAGATGGAGGAAGACACCCGAGCTGTACCTTAAACGTCTTTGCATACTTCGCAAAACTTACATTAAACTAAAATAAATGCAGAAAATGAGATTTGGGTATTCATTTATCAAACATATCAGATTGGTTTACACAAGTGGTCCACACTTAAATCGTAAATTATTTTTTTGATCTTGTCTTGATAGCTACGTGTACTTCAGTTTTAACCAAGGCATTGCTTTATCCGGGTTTTTTTTGTATCATATTTGTTGGTTACCTAAATTTCTAAAGTTCGGCAGTAGGTTCAAAGCTAAGATAGCATCAATGTGACTGTTCGTTTGGATGACATCCTCCATTTAGCTGTTTGTAATGCAAGACAGACTCATTTTGGCTGTTCGTTTTTTAAGACAGCCTATATATGGATGTTCGAATGAACGATGGGCTTCATTGGCTGTTTGAAATGTGTCAATCGATAGCCAACTGCAGTCTAGTCAGAATGGATAATTATAGACCTAATATGCTCCTCGTTGCAGTAGTGTAATGGTCGCTGCATTCTAAACAATTTAAAATGATCATTTGACGACGAGTTGCTAATGTCTTATATAAGAAGTCATAAAAGGTTCTGTTGAGATCCACAAACTTTACATAAGCACTATTGATTATTCAATTTATTTTAAATTGTTTAAATTTGATATCGTGTTAAATCACGATAGGTATAGTGTCCGGCTGAGATCGTGTTTTTTCGAGTGAATCGCTCTTCTTCTTCATTTCGCTCCAAGAATCGCTCCATTTTGTTCTATTGAAGATCGGGATTGTTCGAGTGAGATTACATGCGATGAAATTGATCTACTGTTATTTCGGGGGTATTATAGTTTTATTCGTGACTGTTCATCCTTCTCTTATATGCTTTACATGTTTTGAGCACAAACGACGAACAAGTTCCTAGTAGTTCAGTATTTTGTTTTGCTCGTGTTTTTTCGAGAGCAATATTTAAAACGCCCGGGTTTTTCAACAAATGGTCCGTTTTTGTTTTAACTCTAAATAAGAAAGAAGACATTCTCGGGCTTAAAAAGACTTTTTTCTAGTTTGTAAATGTAATTTAGCGGAGGACTATATTATATATTCCTAATAAGTCACAAAAACATATTAATATATTGATCAAATTTAACCCTTTTCAATTAAATGATAATTTTCAGTTCTAAAAACATTTTAACATAGTTTTTCAGTATTATGATATATAACAAATCACTGGGTCCTTTTTAAAACGATCTTTAGAACCAAGTTTAGGTACTAATAATAATCTTTTCAATTTCATTTCTTGCTACCTCTTTTTTTTACAGTCAATTATAATTTTTTATTGATATATATTATAGTGACAAAAAAAAAACACAACATAGGAGCAAGAAAAGTAAGAAAAAGCAGTACAAAATCACAAAAATTCAATATGAACCCAAATATTTTACTTAAAGATGCCTCCCAAAATAAAAGTCACAAAAATATTTAAATTGAATGTAATATCCAATATAAATTATATAAAATACTTTATAAAGTTCATGTGTTCGAAGCGCCTTTCTGGAATCACCTTCATCCGGCATCCGGACGCTCAAAGCCGAAGATTTTAAAAGATAAGGATGTATAATAACCGAAACATTTGAAGAGCTTTATGAGACAAAAAAGTTATAAAAATAGCCAAATCCACATAAGGTCAACATTGCCTGGTTGAGTTAAAACCTTAGTTTCTGTATGATTTTTAAATGACAGTTTAGAAATAAATTACGCTTTTGGCAGATAATCCAAGAAAAGTTGACGACCAAATCTATTTCTTTGTTTTATATATGCTGTTTGCCTTTGCAGGTTACAGCACGGTCTCGTAAGTATTTTTAAACCTTTACTTTAAGAAATCATTATTATAATAATGTTACGGGTTCTTTCATTTTGAAACATAGGAACTTTTTTTATTAGGCTCACGGCGCATTTGGAATGCAAAACACTTGACCGTAAGTTTCGGAGCTCTATGATGGTCTGGATGGAAGTCCTTAAATTCTTTATTCTTTAATTTATAAGGTTTTTTTTATCTGTTTTCTATATATTGTTCTCTTTTCTCTATATTTTAGAACTCTATTATTCTCTTATCTTTAATTTTTTACCTATTTCTCTCTTTTCTTTATTTATTTTGCCACTTATTCTGCACATTTT